>PVIA01000021.1:0-600000 GCA_004024845.1 Tonatia bakeri | reverse complement strand
AAAAGTCCTTTTACATTTGTTGCAGTAATGGTTTGGTGTTAACAACCTCTTTTATCTTTTTGTTAACTGGAAAGCTTCTTATTTCTCCTTCAATTTTCAATGACAGACTTGCTGGGTAAAGTAGCCATGGTTGTAGGTCCTTGCTTTTCATCACCTTGAATATTTCACACCATGCCCTTCAGGCCTGAAATGTTTCCATTGAGAAATCAGCTGACAGTCTAATTGGTGCTCCCTTCAAGGTAACTACCTGCTTTTCTCTTTCGGCTTTTAGGATTCTGTCTTTGTCTTTAAGCCTTGTCGTTTTAATTTTGACGTCTCTGTGTAGGCCTCTTTGGGTCCAAATTTTTTTGGGAGTCTCTGAGCTTCCTGGACTTGTGTGACTTCTTCCTTCACCAGGTTAGGGAAGTTTTCAGTCATTATTTCTTCAAATAGGTTCTTGATCCTTTGCTCACTCTCTTCTCCTGGTATTCCCATGATGCGGATGTTTGCTGTTTCATGTTTTCCAAAATGTTCTTAAGCTCTCCTACTTTTTTAAAATTCTTTTTTCATTTTGTTGCTCTGCCTGGATGTTTTTTCCTTCCTTGTCTTTCAAACCACTGATTCTAGCCTCTGCTTCATCTAACCTACCGTTTATTCCTTCCAGTATATTATTTATTCCAGATATTGCATTCTTTATTTCTGACTGGTCCTTTTTTATGGTTTCTTTGTCTTTTTTCATGTTGTTGAATATCCTTATAATCATTAGTCTAAACTCTATCTGATAAATTGCTTGCTTCCATTTAATGTAGTTCTTATGTAGAATTCACTTGTCCCTTCACTTGGAGTCTGTTTTTTTTGTCTTCCCATTTTGGCTGCTGCTTTGTATTTTTACCCTTAAGCTGTTAAACTAATCAGCCAATGCATTGATCCGTTATTAAACTAATCATGTTGTGATCAGCAGTCAGGCTTAAGCACCACAGGGTGGGGCAGAGTAATTCCTGAGGGCAAGAGTATTGTTTCCCCTCAGGCTCATGCCAGAGTGGAGTGCTCTGCCTGAGGGAGATGGCTCCTGCAGTATAGGGAGTGACTCAGCACAGGGATCCCGGTGACTGTTCCTTCAGTTCTGTCCCCAGAGCCACCAAACCCAGACTCTCCTTAAGCATGTCTAGCCCACTCTGCCCTACCTTTGCCAGAGCCCAGGGTAAGTGACTGCAAATGGAATTTTGTGTGTTGGCCCTTTAAGAGGCTCTCTGAATCTCTAGCCATCTCTCTCTGACAGACAGAAATCCTGCTGCTTTTTACAGTGAGGTGTTATCTGAGTTCCTTTCTGGCTCTGGTACTGTAGGTTGGGGAGCTCAGCTTGGGGTTTAGATCCCATAGTTATGTGGAAGAATCCCCCAGCCCCTGAGATATCTCTCCAGAACTTCAGCTGCTGCCCATGGGACCCAGCCAGTCCTCTCACATCTCCTCCACACTCCCTACCAGTCACATTGTGGTGAAGTGGTTTCTTTTCTCTGTCCGTGGTTATAAGTCTTCTCTCCAGCTACTGTTCGGTTGGTTAATCTGGATGGTTTTTCTACAGTTTAGTTCAGGGGTGTCAAACTCATTTTCACTGGGGGCCACATCAACCTTGCGTTTGCCTTCAAAGGGCCGAATGTAATTTTAGGACTGTATAAATGTAACTACTCCTTAACTGTTAAGGAATTGAAATATATTCAGCCCTTTGAAGGCAACTGGGAGGCTGATGTGGCCCCCGATGAAAATGAGTTTGATACCCCTGGTTTAGTTGTAATTCCCGATTGGTCCTGGGAGGAGGTTAGTATAGCTTCTACTCACTCCTTTGCCACTTTGGATCTCAGAGCTATGGTTTGAAATAAGCTTTTAATATTGAATTTCCTTTTTCTAAAAATCTTCTGACACTCTTCACTCATTTCTGACCCACCCTCTCTGTCCCACACCTTTGGCAATCACCAGTCTCTTTATCCACGAGCTTTTTTTTTTTAAATACCACATACAAGAGAAATCATGGTATTGTATTTGTCTGATTTACCATATTTTTCCATGTATAATGTGCTCCTGTGTATAATATGCACTCATATTTTGGGCCCAAACTTTCATCAAAAAATTCTTTCATTTTAATTTTTTTAATTCATTCACTTATTTATTTATATTTAGATACTTGGTTTTTGTATTATAAAGGAATGTTAGCATTTATTTTTTAACATATTAGCGTACAAGAAATTTTATGTAACAAATACTTATAAAACACAAGAACAGATGCAAGGTATTTCAGGTATTACTCATGTATAATGCACATCCTTATTTTCTCCCTCAAAAATTTGTGCACAAAAGTGCATATTATACACAGCAAAATACAGTATTTCACTTTCAATAATGTTCCCCATTTCCATCTATGTTGTCATAAATGGCAAGACTTCATTCTTTTCATAACCAAGTATTTGTGTGCATGTGTATGATACAACTTCTGTATCCATTTATATATTAATGGAAGTCAGGTTGATTGATTGATTCCATATTTTGGCTATTATAAATAATGCTGCAATGAACATGTAGGTGAATTTATCTTTTCCAGTTAAGAGACTTTATTTTCTTCGGATAAATACCCAAAAGTTGCTAGATCACATGGTAGTTCTATTTTTAATTTCTTTTGAGGAAACCCCATGCAGTTTTCCACAGCGGCTGCCCCAGTTCAGCTTCCCACCAACAGTGAGTAAGGGCTCCCTTTCTCCATATCCTGGCCAACACAAGTTACCTCATCTTTTTTATGATAGTCATTCTGACATGTGTGAGGTAATAGAGTCATATTGTTAAGTTTCATGAAAATTCTGTGTGGATTTTGTTCAGAAATATGCTGGATATATTGGCACATTGACACCTTTTTTCTATCGTATTTTAGTACATCTATGAACATAGTATGTCTCTCCATTTATTTAGATGTTGTCTTTTGATACATTGCATTTTTTTTTATTCAGGTCTCGGACATTTTTTTGTGAAGCTGCTTTTATAAATTGTGTTTTTAAAAGTATATGTTCTACCAGTGTGTTTCTAGTATAGAAATACAGTAACTTTTTATATAATGATTTTACATTCAGCTATATTTATATGTTTTCAGCCAATAATTTGTAAATTAATTTGTGTTTACAAGTTAATCATATCAAGTGTAGATAATCATATCAAGTGCAAACAATAACACTTTCACTTCTGCTGTTTCAGTCTTAAGTTTATTTTTTTTACGCTTCTTCTGGCACTGGCTGGTACCTCCAATTAATTCAGTATAAGCTAACCTGTGAGTGTGGGCATCCTTGACTTTTGTTCCTTGGTTTACTATTTATTTTTTTTAATTCACAAATAAGACTAAGTTAATGCCTTACTGCTTAAATATTACATCTGCTGATCATATATTAATCAGAGTAAGGGCAACTCTTTACCTTGTTTTGTTCATTTTTCCTCAATTTTTCTTAGTAGATTTGTTTTATCTTATGGTAATTGAAACCTCAATTCTCCTGATACATTACCTTATGCACAGTAAGATAGTATAAATTATTGGGTGAGTGGTATTTTAAAAAATGTAATCATTTAATATTTTAATATAAGAGGCACATTTGTATATACTAATAATTTTAGATATTTCTGTGAAGTACCATATTTTTTTATGGATGTGAGATTCTTTGAAACTGTGGTATGTGGATCAGCTTCTTAAGTTTTGATTTGAAATACAGAATCCTGAGGTATCATTTTTCACAATTTAAAATTCATGCTCTGGGTGGGTTTGCTTTTTTCTCTTTCCTCATGAAATTTTTGTTAAGACTAGAGCAGATTACTCCTAATCTTGTGAGCAGACTGCAGGAAGACAACTATTAAAAGTAGAAAGCTATTAAGCAGTCAGGGGTTTATTATGCTTTAGTGTTTTGTTTAAGACTGTTCTTAATTGGTTGATTAATGTACGTGAAGTCCTTTTCTCCCCTTCATCTCTACAGATGGCAAATGGTAGGTCCCAACTGTCATTGTTCGCAAAAAAAGGTTATGGTTCAAAGTCAAAGATTCAGAGATACCACAATAATCAATCATAGGAACTTGTCTCAGAGTGCCCAGCCAGGCAAAAGTTAGGCAGAGTAGTAATATTTACTCAGAATCCCTTAGGAGCATTTTTTTGTGTGTGTTTTCTTGATTTATTTAGAAAATATTATTTAATTAATGGAAATCTGTCTGTGAATTTAATGTCAGACATTTATGTAAGTACAAAAAAGGATGGTAAATAAGTTTTCTGTTAATCAGTTATCAAATATTGCTGGAATTTAGGCATACAGTTTAAAAATGAGTATAATAGAGAAAGGAACATTCTTAATATATTGAGATTAACAGCACACTTTCAAAGGAATACCTTTTTTTTACCATTTTCATGTGAAGATGATTTATAATGGTTAACTTCCTTTTTTAGGAGGAAGAATAGAATTATGTTCTGGTATTGATCCATAAAGAGGATTTGTATTTTATTCATACTATAAAAGTACCTTTAATGGATACATTGTGGTAATTGAATCTATACTGTGTATCACTATCAAAGTATCTTTTTAATTATTTTATGTTATATAATTCAGTAACTAAATTTAAGTCATAGGGAGGAGATGACTATTATATCTTTAAATATAATGTATAGCCTTTAATATTCTTAAAGTGGGTGGCAGTTAAGGACATTTTTAGTTAAATGCAAGAAGAGGAGGGAGAGGGAAAGAGGGAGGAAGAGAGAGAGACAGAGAGAGAGAGAGAGAGAGAGAGAAAGGTAGAGAGAGAGATTCCATTACATTCAGCACAGTATGAAACTAAGTCAAAGGAGTTTTGCTAATTAAATTCAATTGCCATCCATTAGACCAGTGGAATGAGATGGCCCTGCCAGGACGCTGACGCAGCACAGGTATGCAATTTGGCTAAATGGCCATTTCTAAACCATAGCACACATTTCTCTACTTGTTCACTTTTTTTAAGTGATAGTTTTTAGTCTTAAAAAGTCAAAGAGGAACCAGTGCTCGCTGAAGGGTAAAAGTATCATTTTTATCCAGTCTATTGAGAAGCGATTAGTTTGTTGGCTTGGAAATGTGCAGTTCACATGGATACTATTACGGAGAAAATGATTTTTTAAAAAGTTTGCAGTATCTGTAAGCAAGCATATTAACAAAGCATATGCATACATTTTAAAATTTAGTTATCTTTAATCCAAAACAATTTGAGTAATAATTATTCCTTGGATTATTTTTAAAAGCATCCTTGAAGATATAACTACAATTTGGACATACACAAGGGGAGTTATAATAATTATAGGAATTTTAAAAATGAAATTTAGGTAGTATATAAATGCATCTACATTTTGGCATAAATCACTACTTTTAGAGGCTTTATATGTCAGGCTGATAAGTTTCTTACCATGGTGAAATGACAAGAATACCACTCAGGCATTGGCTGACACATAATTTTGACAGCCAGCAAGATTGCACTGTTGCTGAGTGCACAGATTTCCACTTCCTGCCAAGATTAAAATTGGCAAAAACCAAAAAGGATATTAGGGATTGTCACTTTAAAAAGAAATAACATGTTAATGTTCTGTGTTTGCTTAAGATATATAAGGGTGATCTCTTGGACTGTAGTCTGTTGAAATCTACAAGTTTGCAATCAGTACTAGATTTTGGTTAGTGTGAGCATGAAAAATTAAATAAAATAAGTCATTTGTGATAATAAGGCTCATTATAGTTTTACTAAATGGGACATTATTATTTTTCTTCTGTATAAGAAGACTTCTTTACAAAAGCAGTAAAATAAGTTTCTCAACAGCCCCTGAAGAACAAAGGCCTACTTTAGGTTTGTGAATTTGAAGACAGAAGGCCTTACTTCCTGAATTTTCTTATTTTTTCCTGTGTGAGCAGATGGCATTTCTTTTTATAAGTTGCCAGATCTTTCCTATTACAATAACCATCCTTTATTGAGAACCTACTATGTGCTGGGTTCTAAACCAAATACTCAAATCTGCAATATTTTTTTCTTACTTAGGAGTTTTTGTTTAAATCTGTGCATAAAATGAAGAAAAAAAACTTATATCCTATGTTGTGAAAGAGTCAGACTCTGAAATCTGCTTATACTTTGCTATTTACAGTAAGTACTTTTGGAACAGCTGTAGACGTTCAAATGAAAGTAGCAATGTGGAGTGGGAAATGTGGGAGCATTCATTTGTGAAGACTTTGCATTTCTCCAGCTTTATAGCCAACAGAAAAGGAGATTGTTGTGCATTCTATTAAATACTGCCAGTATGATTAATTTAAAGGGTTACATTTTATTGAACCCTGGTGTAGATGTTCTTTGTCAACCCACATTCACAGCTAGTTAGAGTGTGTGTAGCATTTATCAAAACTTTCTGGAGCCCCTCTCACCTCATTAGCATCTGAATCTCTATTCAGCAGTTAATGTCCGTTACTGCTAGAGTGCTCAATTCTTGTTTTCAATAAGCCAGTTGTAAAATGTCAGACTGTCACTTACAATATAAAAAACCAAAAATGATGGTATTTGTAAAAATGTTATCACCTCATAAAAACAAATTGTAAAGACATGAAAGTGATCTTGCTATGCTGGGCTTTCAGAGGGGAGTTAGTACAGCCACTTTAAATACCAGTTGTGTAGATTCCCACACTTTTCTACCAATGGAGAGGTTTACACAAGCATAATTTAAGTTACAATTACACTAATTAACATCTCATTTGCATAAATTGTTGAAGTCAAAACAACAAAGAATTGTCTAAGAAGCTTAATCCTATTTGTCCAAAATAGAAAGATTTTTTTAAAAAAACATGCACTAAAAATTGGCAGCTTGAGTATGTCTTTAGTATTTGAACTGTGCCATTTAAAAAATAAATGCTTTCAATTATTTAAGAATATATTTCTCTATCCCTTTTAGAATCTCCCAATTTTAGTATGCTTTTAAAATTAGAAAAATAAAGCAGTAAACTCTGGTTCCCAAATCAGTAATAACAAGACATTAAATTAAAATCAAGTTACAGTGGTATTTTTAAGTGGTACAGTACCATGACTCTAGATGTATGATGAAGAGTGTGTGTGTGTGTGTGTGTGTGTGTGTGTGTGTGTGTTTGTGTGTAGAAATTTGTAAATTATAAAGTGCCTCCATAGTTCACTCATGGTCAAAGTTTTTAAGTGTTGTCTGGTCTCTTTCAGATGGTCCTGGTGTTTTCACTGTCTTGTGTTTGCATTTTTATTGTTGTAGATAAAGGTTATGTTAAAGGCATTTTTATCCAGGTCTTCCACGTTTGGGATAGCTCCCATCTCTAGTCAGAAAACTTTTTTCTTAATGGCCTCCCAAATACAGTTAGCACACTAGGGTGTGATTTAGTACAGTAAGCCATCTTCTTCTCTAAAACCCATTTAAAATTAAGGACATGTTTACATGCAGTGGATTAATGAAGTTTTCATACTAACACACAAACTCTTCTTACTCTCCTTTGTGGGTCCAACGGTCATTCATTTCATATGCAGTCATTGTTACCACTGAGCTTGCATTAATGATATTGTGCATCTATGGAAATAAAATGTCACCAGCAGAGTTTAAGATATTTTATTGTTATTTTCATAGTAATTTGGGTCGAGGAATTAAAACTAGCCTGTGTAGTTAGAATTTTCTATGTTTTAGTAACCCTTAAAAATGTGATAATATCAGGAGTGAAATCAGAATGAAAGTGTCTCTTTAAAATACGTCTTGAAAGTATTTTATTTGTTTATAATACAAAGTTTATCATAATTTAGTTATTACAGTCTGACTTAAAATGTGTTCTTTAATTCTGTCTCATAATGTAAAGTTTATAAATTACTGTCACAGAGATAATTAGTAAGTTTATAAAAACGTGTTGAGTATCGACTGCCTGTGAGCCAGTGTGCTAGGTCTGGTGGAGGGTGTAATCATATATACACCAAAGAAGAACATGTTTTATAGAAATTTGGAAGAGAATTTATGAAGCATTCAGACAGTCTAGAAAGGTTTGGATAAAACTAGATTTGAGTTGTGGGCTGAAGGCTTGTTTAGAAACTAGACGGTGAGGAGAGGCAGTGGTACAGAGTAGCAGAGGGAAGACCTGGGGAGCCAGGGAAAGGCAGGAACGGAAGTGCAGAAGCAGGAACATGCCAGGTTTAGTGCAGGTCAAGAAAGCTGACAAATTTGGTTAGAATGGGGGTTTATGTAGGGCAGGGCATTGAGTGGCTGTTTAAATTTAGGCAACGGAAAATCATGCGGGTTTTTGAACAGGGGAGTGACATGTTTCAGGAAGTGTTTTGGCAAGATTGATGGTGAGGTGCACAGGCAGGGGGCCTTGGAACGGAGGATGGAGTAGTGTTAGGGACAGTGGGTTGTGGCTTCTGTGGTTGTCTTGGTATTAAATTGTAAATCATAGTGTTTTTTTGTTTTCTCTGCCCCAAGTAATATAGTGAATTAAATATATATAATGTCAAGGATGTTTTTGAAAAAATAAATGATTTCTGATTCTGAGGTGGCACTTAAAACTTAAAAAAATATGTTTCTATATGATAAAAGATTTTATTTCTTTTAATTTTAATAGTGATTAATTTGAGTAATATTTAGAAAAAATATGTATAAAAACGAATGTTTCCTTTCTGTTTTCAAAGGAAAATTATTTCCAGATTATTTCCATCTATTTTTTAAAAATCTGATTTTAAGAGAACACATTTCTGTTTCTTTTGTATTTGGCCAAATTTTTCATTGTCAGTATTTGATCTTTATTGGAAATTGAGGGCATGTCCAAGTTATTCAGGAGAATGTTCTGGACTTTTCTTATCTTTTAAAAGTTTATGTTTGATGAGGTTGGACATGATGATGTCCAACCTCAGTCATTCTTCTTGTCAGTTTTATTTTCCTTGCTTATAGTAGGTAATCTGAGAGTGCCTTCAAGAGGCTAGAAAATAGTCAGCCTCAGACACTACATTTTAGGTATTTTAATGTAATCAGGAGAAAATTGGGCATTATATTCAGACTGGAAGGTAGAATGCATTGGCTTAGGTAGAAGTACTCCTTTTAAACATTCAACAAATATGTACTTATCATTTACCAGAAATAAGTAATATGTTCATAGAAGAATAATAACAGAGAGAGTCGAGAAGCTCTTCTTCCCTTTCAGAAGCTCAGACTTTGTTAGGAGGAGGCATGGCATGTTGAGTGCTGTGTTCTATATAGAATACAAAGGACCCATATGGCCCAAGAGAGGACAGTATTCATTCAGTGTGAAGGAGAATGAGAAAGATGTTAGTGAAGAAGATAATGTGAAAGCAGGCCCTTGAAGTGTGGCAAGGGAAATGAAGGGGCAGAGCATGGCAGTGGGACTGAATGGCACGTGTTCGGGAAGTGGCACGCGGTTGAGATGGAGCACAGGGTGTGTTAGTGTGTACGATATCTTCTTTCCACATTCATTCAGCAAGGACCCGCCCCTTACCTTATGCCAGTCATTGAACCACACTACCCAAGAGGAAGCTGCCAACTTATCATGGACAAAATGGAAAGGATTCATCCAGTTACCCTTGCCCCAAAGAGGGAGGCAGTCCATATACGGTTCCTTTGATATATGATTCCGTGCCATAATTAGGGTTTGGTTTGAATGTACATCTAAAATTTGATACTTCCTTAACCAAAGTATGAAAATTTTGAACCTATAAAAAGGTGGTAAAGACGATAGTTCTCCCTGCTCTTTCCCTTTCTCCGCTTGCAGCTACATTCTGCCTTCCCTCCAAGGATGAACTAAAGAGTAGCTGCCATATCTTTTGTCTTTTTCTTGGTTTAAAGAGTCGTCTTTTTCACCCCCAAGAGAATTTGAGTTTGATGCTGATTTTTTTTTTATTTTAGGGCTGCCCAGTTACAACAGCATTCAATGTTATAAAAACAAGGACCAAAGTAGAGGTCTCAAAATAATGTTGGAGAAGAATTCATTAGTTATCAGTAAAATCATCTTATAGATTTGAGGAAGCCTCTATATACAGTGAAAGTGAGGCTGAGGCAGTTAAAAGAACTTCACAGTACATATCTGCTACTGCTAGTGCTGTCATTAATTATTGCAAAGGTAAGGATTTTTAGTAACTGCAAATATGCAGAACACATGGGTATTAGAAAGTTTAGATGACCTTAATGAAGAAACAAAGTTGGCCTTGGAACTTTGCCTAGCAGGAATGAGGTTTTGTGACTTTGATAAACACTGTCGGTTGTTAAGGCATCTTCTGATAGGTGAAAAGTGTTTTTTTGATGCTGCACTGCCTGGCATGCATCTTCTCTATGGTCTATTATCTTGTGGGAATGACATTCGTTAAGTTGCTCTCTGTGTGCATCCCACCCAAATAAAGAATGTTTCATCAGCAAAGTGAATTGCCATAGAGTCATCAGACTCTAGAAATAAATTATCAACCATGACTGCAGTGGGTGAGGCTGTTTGTTTATCAGATCACTTGAGAATGGAGTAAAGTGAGTTTCATATTTTCCTGAGTCTTGAATTCTCATTTTAGACATCTGTTCGGAAGCTGTCTGAGCCATGGAGTATTCTAAATGAGCATTTTGTTAAATGGATGAAGGAAGACTTAGTTTTCCATTGTTAGGTGAAACCTAATTAAAAATTAAATAATGACCTTGTGTTGGCTTGTAAATTCCTTATTTCCTGCATGTGTGAGTGTATTTTGTTGGAACATTTCATTTTAAAAGATGTTTTTTTTTTCAATGACAAGAAGTACTTTAAAATACTATTTGCTTTCGGAATTACAGTAGAGCATCAAAGGATGGTCTCTAGTGGAGAGTGGAGGAGGCTGTAAGGTGTGAGAGGCATGTAGTTTTATGAGCTCTATTTTCTGTGAATATAGCAGATTTAATTTAATTGTTCAATTTCACCCTCTCCAGCATGATTGCACTCATCAATGGCAGTTAACAGAGGCACCTGTTATATATTTGTGTTATATTAGGAATTCTTTATAAACTTAATAAATGAAAGCTTTTTCTCTTACAGGCCTGATTCTCTAGTGGACTTCTGGTGAAATTATGTGGCTACCTTCCATTAATGTTAATGGAGGTTATGGATATAAATCCCTCCGTAGTGATAGAAGAATGAGCCCCAGAGAAAAGAATGTTTGTAATGAATCATTGGGTGGTGATAGAGGATTCAGTTGGTCTCCCTAATACCATTTTTTTCTTCCTAAAAGTTTAAGGTCTTATATTTAGGAAATAGTCTCTTTTCTCCTTAATCCTTTGTTGTCAAGTCTGCAAAAATGGTGAGAACAAGAAAATATATGGATTCATGAGTAGACATAGTTTTTGTGTTATGTAATGATACAGCACATATAATTTTGTGTTTTCCTCTTAATATTATTTGGTAGGCATAACTTGAATGTTTTAAGAGGTCATCATATTCCATACTAATAACAGTTGCTTAATAATTCATTGTCATGACAGACTGCAGTTTATCATTTAGGTATTAAGGCTCTCAAATATATTTATTGAGTACCTACTGTGTATAAGGCTCTGAGCTTAATGCATATGACATAGTCTCTATCTCAAATAGCCTGTCATCTTATGATGGAAATAGACCTGGGTCCCTAAGGCCTGTGGGCCACAAACTATGAAACTTCCCCTGGTTAAAGAAAGGGAAAGAAATTTATAATCAGTAACATCATTTCTGGGAATCCAGTTGGAGAAAATAATTTTATGTGTAATGATGCCTTCAATCAATATTTTACTTTTACTCAGCTAACTATTATTGGCTGCCCACTATGTGCCTGACATTGCACTAGGTACTGGAAATGCACCTGTGGACAAGGCAGGTAGAGCCCTGCTCCCATGGAGTTTACAGTTTGGGAGTGGGTAAACAATTAAAATGATTAATTTGTAAATGTGATAAATCTCTAAAGGAAACAGGGTGATAGAGAATAAAGGAGGGGACCTGATTTGTGTGGGGGATAAAGCCATACGTACTTTAAGCATCAAAGTAGAAAGAGACAAAGTACAAGGAACTTGGTGGGGGATGAATGTGTGTGTGTGTGTGTGTGTGTGTGTGTGTGTCCCAGGGGCTGAAGAAAGGAAGGCCATTGTGTTTGGACACAGGTGTGTTAGGAGAGAGTGGTCTAAAGAGAGATAAGGAAGTTTCTCCAGGAGGAAAGAGCAGCTTGCCACAGGAAGTCCGTGGTAGAGAAGGTAGCACTTGTGCCCAGGTCTGTCTGGCTCCAGACTGTGCTGGTGTACTACCATTTGATGTAAACACCAGAGGGTAGGTGGCAAAGAGGAGGAGAGCTAATAATTGCTACAGGCATCCAGACAGAAGAAAAATCACTTTGATTTAGAAGAAATCTCAGGATTCTTTGAAAAAAGTATGTGGAATATGAAAGATATAACAGGTCTTTTCCTTTTATAAGCAGGAAATCATTCAGGCTGATTGTCAGATAAATTATTATGATAGCCAGTTGAGAGAAATAACATACATAAACTTTTTTATTAGGTAAAAGTTTCCCATAAACTTAAATATTCATGCAGATAATTTAGTGATTTTTGCTTTTATTTGGATATTGTACCCATAGTGACACTTATAAAATCCTGCTTACCCAGCTCCCAAATCCACATCACTAGTAAACTCTCCAGCCTCTGTTTCTGTGCCAAGCATTCTTCCTTTGTTACCAGGTCCACATAATTAATGGCTTTATCATATGAAGTAATTCAGTTACTCAGCAAAATAAATTATATACACTTTTAGAAATAGCTCTAGAAAGTAAACTTGAACCTAAAAGTGTTTAGTGAGAGGAAATTTCTGTTTGTCTTTAATTAAGAGAAACTGTATGGAAATGTAAGCTGAGGATGCATTAATCAGAGAAATTGGCATTGGACTGTGTTCTTCGTTCTTATTTGGCATAGATTTGTGGGTGCTCATTAAATAATTTGTATGGTTGAAATAACTTGTGATACTTCTTGCTAAATTTTTGCATGTATTTAGACTAGGACTCTGGAAAGTTTAAAAAATCCAATTTTTAGGTTTAAAGGCTTATGCACTTCATTACAACTGAAAATATTGTGGAAATATATATCCATTTAATGTTCGCTTGCCTCATTGTTGGGGAAGAAGTGTATATCATGAGAATATATAAATTTTCAATGAAAAATCAGTAATCTGATAGCATATTTATACCTGTGAGTGGATTATTGTGCTTAATGTCCTTGAATTTTAATAGCATTACCTCTGTCCATCTTATCTGACAACTTGTCAGTTTTAATATTGTTTTATTTATTTTTAAAGATTTTATTTATTTATTTTTAGAGAAAGCAGAAGGGAAGGAGAGAAACATTGATGTGTGAGAGAAACATAGATCAGTTGCCTCTCACTACCCTCAACTGGTGTCCTGGCTGGCATCTGAGGCATGTGCCCTGACTGGGAATCAAACCAGCGACCTTTTGGTTTGCAAGCCAGCACTCAGCCCACTCAATCCACTGAGCCACACCTGACCCATGCCAGGGCTGACATTTTTTAAAAGCTAAACATTTGAAGGAAAAGGTTTGCATATTTAGAGGGTGGTAGTTTATTTCCTCCCCTTAGGGTATACTCAATGTCTCAAAGGGAACCTGATCTATATAGATAGCATATTTGGATCATCATGACTAAGGAAAAGGAATTTCTTCCTCTACTTTAATTTTGGGGTTCGTATAGATCAAACCATATTACTTTGGCCTAAATCACGGGTAATATACTTGGCCATAGATTTGGTTTGGGCTCTGTAATATTTGTAATTATGTGAGATAACAAGATTGAATTAACTTAATTGTAGAATTTCACATAGTGTCTGTATCAACATTCTAATAAAATAATATGAAATTCAATAAGTAATGCCAAGTGGGACAGTGCTTCACTCACATAAGCTTACTAAACTTGATATGTTCGTGTGGCGCTTCTCCAGAATGTAGAAGAAACACATTTATCTAGGTGATTAGTATTCTTTCTGTCTGCCAGATTTAAGGATTGTTTGAAAATATTGTTAGAAGCGAAATCAATGTTTGTTGCTACACAAGGTTGGGCATTCCAGGCAAACTCTGGTCGTTTTTATTGGTGTTATTCTTTATGTCCACTTACTTCATATCTGCCACGACAGCGACAGTTTTCAGTAACACAAACCTGCCATCAGACGAGTGATGCATTTGTAAGTGAAGCATTTGGTAAAGTAATCGAGTCATTTCTGGTCCCATCTCGAAGGACATTGTTGAGCATGTCTTTAAAAGTGATCAAGGTAACACATACTAGGTCCCGACAGTTTGGGTGTTTGATGTTAGCTGCCTTTCAAGCTAAAAAAAAAAAAAAAGGCCCTTACACAGACTACATTTTAAATGCTTTAGCTGTTCTAAATTTAAGGAAAATGAAAACATTGGGAATGAAGTCAAACTCCTAGGACAGAAGATGCTTTTAAGTTTGTAACTACCCAAATCAGATTTAAGCTTGAACACAATAGCAGTCCTTTGCATTTTATGATATCTAATTGGTACCTTATATTTTGTTAACAATACCTATTAGTCATGATACCAGGTCCAGTTTTGAAAATCTCAAATAAATTTAAAGAATGTATTAACAAATGGTAAGTTTTAAATTGACCTCCAGGACATGAGGAAATCAAATTTAAAGCGTTGCATTGTCTGTTACTCAATGGAGTGGCCTGAGGACAGCGTGTGACTTGTGTACTGCAAATGATGCAATAGCTAAATGTTCTAGTGTGAGTTAAGGTTGATTAAATGATCACTTTAACTCTGTTTTCCCCAGTGCTTTTTGAACTCTTTGTGTTTCAGGTGATATTTGGTGCCATATTGAATAGGTCTTTTGAAAACTGTTCTTTTTTGTCAAGAAAACATATAAGTTCCCTTTGGATTCTTGATGGAAATTAGCAACCTTATACTCAGAATATAAAAGTATATTGTGTTATCACAAACTGACTCTCCTCCAAAAAAAAAATATAATAATCTAGGGAGTAAAATATATAAGCAAGGAACCAGAAATTGATCAACAGAATGAGAGGTTTTTAAAATACTTGTGCACATTTTTGCCCTGGAATTAATTTTCAGTGAAAACTAAGACATTTTTCTACTCATCTGGAATCAGTTTTTACCTCATTAGCAGGAAATGGTAAATATACATTCAGCACAAACAGAGTTTGCTTTATGAGGCAAAGAATTTGCACTCCGTAAGTAGATGTGTGCAGTAGGAGACTCTGTCTGCAGTCCTTAACAGCATTGTGAAGAAAATTATAGCAGCAGATATTACCATTCAGTTACCTTTCAATGGTGTGATTCTACCCTCCCTCCAATAAATCCAAAGAAAGAAGAATTTTTCACGTAACCTGTTGGGAAATATTTTAGTGTTGTCTTTAGTATATTGGCAAAATGAAATGTTTACTAGGTGGGCCTGGGGTAAAACTTGCTTTTCCATTTTCTTTTGATCTTTAAGTTACATAACTGTGTGTTCAGCTCAACTTGTGTTATTGCAGTAGGAAGATGTGTAGGTGGAAAGATATTCTAAGGAAGGCTAGAACTACCTTCTCCAACAAGAAAAAATTCAAGTGAACAAATAAATAAAAATAGACTCAAAGAATCATAGAATGTTATAGCTGTAAGGGACCTTAGGTTTCATTTAACCCAAATTTTAGTTTCAAGGTCCTAAGAAAAAATGTATATTCTGTAATTGCAAGTGGGACTTTTTCATATTTTAAAGTTAAATTTATTAAGGTTTCATTTGTTTACTCGTGATATAGTTGTGCTATTTTTAAATACTAATTTTTATTATAGTTTATTTATTTGTCTAGATGCTTGTATGTGCCAGTTAACCCACTAATATTCTCACATGTGCAAGCATGCAAGAGAAAATAGCAACTCTGTATTATCACATGGTGAAGGAGTTATAGTGCAATAAACTGGATTAATTGTGCTTTTGATAGTCAAGTTGCCATAAGGGTCATATACTTAAAGTTTTAGAGTCACTCACATGTGTCCCAGAGTTTGTACAGGGTTGCTGAATGTCTTGTTAGATGTACAATCTGCCCACTGTTCTGTCCTGACATATAAAATGGATGTCATTGAACTGGCATCTCGTAAGTGTTGGTAGCACTACAGATTTTATCACTCATTCCAAACATAGGAATTGCAAAACACCTTTCTTTAAATATTTTTTTTCATGGTGCAACTGGGGAGGGCCAAATTCCAGTCTTAAATAAAGTTTTAAGCTGAGTAGTTGATAGAAATGGCAAAAATGGTAGAACTTTCAGTAAAGAAACTGATGACTGGATGGTGTTGAGGATTAGTCTGTGCATTTGTGACTATTCCAGATGGGCTTCCCGTTTCTGCTCAGTACACACATCCTTGGAGCCAGGAGTAAATGGAGAGATCCACCTTTGGTTTCTTCTAGAGCTATTCCCCTTGGGAATCCTAGACCCTGATTGGTATTCTTTTGGCGATGATAGTGTACTTAAATGATAGCCTATCATCAAAATCCCATTATAGAATTAGCTTTGCATTTTGCAAGGTTCTTCCATTCTGGCTTCTAAAAAAAATGTTTGCTTTTTTCCCCCTTAAGTCATTTTTCTAATGGAGATGATATATAAATATGCAGGGAAGAATCCATAGTCATGGTGGAAACCTACTACACAGTAGGGCTCCTTTTGATGCACAGTCCTCCCTACTGGCAACTGCTTCGGGAGCAGCGTCATGAAATGCACAAGGTACAAAAAGAGACCTCTGCTGCAATTTCTTTCATTTATATATTTTACATTGAAATTGTAGATTTTTTGCTTGGAATTTATTTAAGATGATTAAAGACATTTTGCAGAATACTCAAATATAGGTGAAAGAATTTCAAGTTTGCTCATTTTGGCATAATTTTAAAACAAAAGTGTTACTGCTGGATCTGGGCATGTGATGGGTGAATGAGTGTTTCAGTGAAATGACATAAGTCTGTATAATTTGGAGGGTAATGATGCCTTAGAACAAGAATAAATCTGGAGCGATGGAAAGCCTCCATATTCTAGATGAATGTGTGCTTCCTCTTATGAGTCTGAAAAATAAAATTAAATCTTTATTTATACCAATCCACTGGGGAAAAAAGCTACATGGCTTGGGTTTCTGATATATTTCAGGACAGGAATATTAGCCTTAACCTCTTTCCTCACATTGCATATGATATTTAATCCATCATCTTTGTTTTAAACAAACAATATACAAGCTGTTGCTGGCATTGGTATAAAGCTGATGGTCCATCTGGAGAGCAGGAATATAGATCAGAAAAATAAGAGAATTGAAACTGGGTGCAAGGGCAGATTTGCATGTATAAAACCTTTCTGTTTTACCAGCTTTTATCAAATAATTTAATATTAGGCAAAACAGATTCCTTTTTCTTGAATCTAAGTACCTTATGGGAGGAAGAGTGGCTTCAATGATGAAGGAACAATGATTAGGTTCTGAGAGGCAATAAAATAATAAGCTACTACTATCATCTTTTTTAGCCTGGCAGAGTCCATATGGAAGAGTAGAGAGAACACTGCTGGGCATGTAGTTCTCGTTCTAGCCATTTGCTCTTTAGGCAGTCATTTTAGCTTCTTGACCTTTAATGTCTTTTGATCCAAGTTAATTCAGCAACCATTTGTTGAGGCAACTGTGAGAATTTTCTCTGAGCCAAATATTACACAAGGCACTGTGGATCTATAGGTGGGCAAGACTAGGTCCTACTCTTGAGAGGTATAAGGTCTTGCAGTAGAGAGAGACATTCTAGCTTAACAATGTAATGAGTGTTGTGTGTGAGTATTGGTCTCACAAAGGAAGGAAAGATTAATTCTGTCTGCAGTAAACAGGAAGATTTGTATTACGAGTCCTTCATAAGAGTTTTCTATTTTGACCAGCTGATGAGCAGGCATTCCAGGTATCTGAATACCAAGAGATTCAGAACAAATTATCAACAAAGTTCTTTCCTGTTCTACGTTTGTAGTGTTATCAATGTAAAATTCTTTGAATAGCTTTCCACTGATGAGTTATTCGCTGAAGAGTGTTTTTTTGTCATGGTTGAAAGAAAATAATAATGAAAGAAACAATGATTTCCTTGAGTTATAAAATTGAGGCTGGAGGGGAAGAGGCAGCCAGTTTTTTTCCCTCGTAATTACTGCCCTATTTGAAAATTCAACCCACTCCTCGGGTGGTAGACACTTTGTGGAGAGGCTTGCCTTCTTCCTTCTAGGGAGCAGCAGCGGATGGAACCGCTGCAACCTGGCCTCCCTCCACAAGAGGAGGGAGTCCAGGTGGCCATGTCCAAGTGTGTCTGTGTGCAGCAAGGCTTCTGAAATGACAGGAGAGCCCGGCAGCTTCCCAAGCAGCTGTGACTCTGGATCGTGCCCACTGTCTCTGCTTCTCACTCCGAGAGGAATGAGTCTCTGCTGCTTTAGGAGGAATGGAGCCTGGGACTTTTCCTCCTTTTTTAATTTGTCATTTTATTTTTTTAATTTTTGAGTGGTATATGGTGACTTCCTGACAAAAGAGACTCCCTTCTTTGAAAATATTTTAAGCCAAGATCTTGTGTAAACTCATGGGTTAGGAACAAAACTAGAATAACCACCTTTTTTTGTTGTTGTTTATGAACAGCCAATAATTTATTCACATGTGACATTTGAGCTGGCATTTTTTCCCCCTAAGATGACAGTCGCTTCCTCTGTTGTTGTGTCCTAAAGCAAAGTCAGAGTAGCCCTTTGCCTTTGTCCTGTTTGTAGTTATAGTATACCCTCTTGCCTTTTTCATTTAGACCTTATGGTATTTCTTAATCCTCAGATTGTTGTTCTGAAAGGCTTTGATTAAAAGACGCTGATAAAAGACTTCGATAACCACGTTAGGAATGACAAGGCTATCTGGAGAAGACCAAGTGATTTGGCAGCCTAACAAATTCTATTCAGAGCACACAAAGAGATCCTGGAATGTTTTATAGGGACTTTGTGTTTGGGGAATGGTATGAACTCAGGTTACCTGCAGAATATGGTGTCATATGGAAACATTTAAGAGCTTATGGAAAATTCTTTGAAATAAAGTGGAATGAGCTAGCAAGCATATAATACCTAAAAAGAAAAATAAGAGCATTCATTCTGATTTTCAGGTGGCTGTTCAAGGAAGAGAGAAGGATGAAAGTAAATCTTTTTCAACTTCATACGCATAATGTAGAAGATATATCACCTAAGAATAGTTTTGCTAACCAAACCCTAGACTTAAAAGGACATTAGAGGCCATCATGTCTAACCGCCTTCCTCTGTAGGAACCTCCTGTGTGATACCCCCAACAGCCTCTGCTTAAATACTTCCAGAGAAAAGTGAGGGAGGGTGGAGAGGGGATGCAGGTTGGCAGGAACTCATGTCGAATACCTAATATTTGCAGTACAGTGGAGTAGGCACTTTCTTGCCATCTCATTTGACTTATGTGCGGGTTTTATAACCTCCAGTTTACAGATGAGGAAACCAAGTTATGTAAGCATAAGGAAACCTGCCTCAGCTCATGTGTCTAGCTTAAGGCAAAACTGAAATTAGAACCTGATCCATCTTCTTGTGCCACACTAAATTGCCTCCCAGGTTGAAGGAGAGCTCCTTTCCTCCTAAGGCAGCCTCTTCTGTTTTAATAATGCACACTATTTGAAAATGCTTTTTATTTATTTAGCTGAAATCTGCCTCTCATTACATCTCTCCTTGGTCATGATTGCACCTCAGGAACATCACAGAGCTGATGGAATTCTGTCTCTTTCCTCATGCAGGTATGTTGACAGGCACGGCTGCCCATATGGTCTCTGCCCTCTTGTACTTAGTTGACTCTTTAAAACACATATACACACACTCACTCACTCACATACACACACATCCTGTTGTTGACTGCAATTTACCTTTCAACATATGGAGCTCTTTTTGAATCCTTGAGGTCTAGACTCAGAGAATATGAGTGTTAAAAGATACCTTAGTTTCATCCCACCCTGCCTGATTCCTCAACCCACTGTTGTGTGCCATCATTCAGAACATCAATAAAAATAGTGAACAGGACAAACAAGCTAGATTAGCCTGTGGTTTATGCATTAGCTCCTGAAATTGCTTGCAGAATTTAGACAATCTGTGAATTTTTCTGGGAAGAGGGTTGGTAACAACTGTCAAGTTTTTAAAGGATCCCATTATCTTAAAAAGTTAAGAACTAATCAAACTAGAGAACTACTTCTAGGTCCGATTGACTGACTTCTTCGAGGAGGGCTTTTAAAGTGATGACAAATTTATATGAGCTCCTCTAGCCCATGTTATTTTGTCCAGAAGACATGTAAATGGTCTTATAAGATGCCTGGCTAAAAGGAAAGTTTGAGGTATTTCCTGTGTTCTCTCGATAACCCTGGGCATTCAAAGAGAATAATTATGCCCTTAAAATAAAAAAGATACTGCAATATTATTAAGCAGGAAGTAGACCTTTAAAAAAAGTGTACTTTATAAAGTAAAATACACGAATGTTAAAGAGTTTGCATTTATATTTAATTTTTCTTTGTTCTAAATCACAGGTGGCAAACACAAGGCCCGAGTGCACAATCCGGCCCTCCACCTTGTTTTATCTGGCCTGGCACCTTGTTTCTACCCGGCGGCAGTGCCGAGCTCCTTGTCCCTAGTTAAGGAGTAGTTACATTTATACAGTCCTAAAATTACACTTGGCCGTTTGAAGGCACTCACGAGACTGATGTGGCCTCCATTGAAAATGAGTTCGATACCCCTGGTCTAAATTATAAGCCAAGTAGTATTCCCTAAAACTTTACCCTTTACTCTGCAGAAAGATTTGAAAACAGGTGGGACATTGATGAGTATCCTGAATACATCCGCTGATCTGTTGCAGGGTGGGTGTTGGCTTCCTCAATAGACTGGCTGCTCCTCTAGGGCAGGAGCCTTGGAAAGGCCTTGACTACCTAGCACTAGGCCAACTGCCTGGCAAATACTAGACTCTCGAGGTCTATGAATTGAATGGGATGATTTGGATGAAACAGCCTGTCATTGGTGTTCCGGCAGTGGGTTTTTTATTTAAGTCAACATTATTTCATGTGCCTTTATTTTGGATGAATGGGTATAAAAATGCAGTTGTAGAGAGCACCTAATTAATTGAATAAATAATGAAGAGGAAGAATAATAGATCATAATGAGATGTAATCTACAGAGAAGTGAAGAGCTCAGTTAAAAATAATGAACTTTATTATATGTGAAGTAAAAAATATGTAACCTAAGTAAAAATGTTGATTAACATATCCCTCTCGTATGTTGTTGTTTAAAACGAGCATTGGCCTCCATGAAATGGAAATGGATGATTTTACATACACAAAGAGAATTTTAGACACTGCGACTTTAGGGAGGTCAACTGATAAAATCTCCAACACTTTACAGATAAGGAGACTCAGGTCCTGGTAGTGAAGTGACTTTCCTAAGGTCTCACACTCAGAACAGTATTACTCTTTCCAACAAATGGTGGTGCCTACCTCATGCTTTTCTTTTTAAAATGTTTTAAATGTTGAAAGCATAAGAGTAAGTAAAGGTCATTTCTAAACCATAGGGAGTAGCCCAGTTGCCCCAGGATTATTTTATTATACATATATACCTCCTATTATCTTACAGGGTAAGAACGTAAGTCCACACAGCTTGGCTTTAAAGGATGGTTTCTATGCAAGGGAGGTATGCTCGCAGAAAGACAACAGTCATACTTTCTCATCTGAAGTTGCTAGTTCTTTGTAGTATTTCACAGTAGGGACATTTTCCATGGGGAGTATAGAGATAATGAATATGTTTAAAAACATCTAATAAAGTCAGGAAGGTTGAGAGACATTCAGAATACATCCATATCTCCCCAAAACTACTTCCTGGGGGCCCCACTAGAGTGAGAATCTGGGCTTCACTGACTCACCGTTGTGGTTCTTGTATTGGTACAATAGCCCTTACTTGCTTTTTGCTTCAAAAAGCCAAAGTCAGTCTTTGATTGCTTCAAGCATGGTAGCCCTGTCTCCTCAGCCTAGACTCTAAGGCTTAGTCTAGAGTCTAAACTTTTCTTATGCTGCCAGAATAACTTAATTCAGTAATTACTTCCACTTCGTATTAAAACAGTTCTGGTTGCTGAGAGAGGAAGAAGAGGAAAGACCAACCCATTCCCAGTGTGCTCGGGCTACATTGACGTTATCTTTCCAACTGCTAGCGAGACGAGAATGATGCCTGGTTTTTGTGGCATCAGAGATGCCCAATGTGTGGTGAAGACAGATGTTTTCTTACTCTTTCAGAGTAATGGACAAAAAGACATCCCATTGCCCTGGGACTTTCAGATCTTCCATAACCTTTTTAAACAAAATGGGTGAAGTTGCTACTTGTACCCAAGGGAAGAGAAAGTTAATGAATAGAAAAGGCAGAATTTACTTAGGAAAATAGTGGGATTAAGCTCTGGACAAAGCATGCATCAGTGATGCATAACATTTTTGTTAATTGGGTCTTAACAGGTTTCTGACTCATGTGGTAATCATTGTAGAAGTGGGTCATACTAGACCATGCCAGCAGCATATCCCGCAGCTATAAGAACTCTTACCTACTTGTGCATGTACACCTGAGTGTCTGGAGGCGTACATTTCTATAGCTTAATTTAGGTTCCACATACACTTCAGTGCTTAAACCTGAGCTAGACGCAAAGAGTTTGTTTCCATTAAGAAAATGAATCTTTTATGTGGACCAAGGTCAGGTTAGTTAATTTGTTTGCTTTTATTGGAATAACTTTTCCCATTCTGATTCATCACTTAATTTTAAATGGGTTCTACTAAAATACCCATTAAAGTCCCTTACATTTCTAACAGACTAGAGCTATGACAGGTTCATGTGACTTTTTTTTTTCAAGGCATAAAGGTAGCTTTTCCGGTCATCAACCTATTCTTCCTTGTCTGTAATTTCCCAACAATGAGAGAACATTTTATATAATAGTAATATGAACTTTAATCAAAAAGAGACCAAATGAAATTTTCACAAGAAACCAGATTTATTAAAATGTAAAAATGCACCCAACTGTGATAAACATTTCTTGTTTTAAAATAATATGACTTTTTCCCTAAATACTCTTTTTGTCTGCCCATTACATTCACCCTCTTTCCCATTAATATATTTTCCAGCAACCCAAACTTGACTCCTGCTACTAAAGTAACTAAATGCGATGTTATTGCTTTAATTAGTGATGACAAAAGATTAATTAATGTTACAATTTTAAAAAGTGTCTAGACCTATTGTTTGTGGTGAACAAATGTGACAATTACTTTGTTTATTGACACAGATGTGAATTTCCTTCTTAGAATTTAAAGGGGTACATTTTAGTGCTGACATGCATAGTTAATTGTGGAGGGTAGGAACAAGGCAAGCATATTAGGGAGAGAATAGGGCTCATAATGTCTAAGCCAGAGCCATATTTTAACATACCTGACACCTTTCTTTGGAGTTGGTGCTATATCAGCAACTTGTACTCACTGAGTCTGGAGCCTTATGCTTTTAATATTTTATCACTAAATGCTTAAGTGTTTATGTTGCAAAAAGAAAAGGAAGATAGGATTCCCACTTGGACTGTCAGACCACGTGAACATGGCAATATATGATAACCATGTCATTTATGATTTTGGTTCCATGTATAGTAATAATTTTTAAGTTGATAGGGCAGAATAGTGAGTATGTGATTTTTGCAAATCTAGTTGGATTTTCTTCTGATACAGAGCAAGCTGTTTTTCATACATTGAAGCCTGGGAAAGCTATGTTACTGTAAAAAGAGTAACCATATCTCTTTTCTGAGTTGTTGCCAAGCAGATGTAGACTTTTGGAATGTGCCCAGAAAACTTCTACAGCTGATACTTTGGTGACTTGCTCCGACTTCTGGCTTTATTAGTACCTATTAAAATAACAGAGGAACATGATTTTGTGTTGGTAGGTCACCATTTTATACATTTCTTTACAAGCAATTCAATGTAGGTAAACCAGTTGACTGAAATGAAGTAAGCCCAATTTCTTTTTGAGAATAGCAGTGAAGATGTGACAGCCTTTGGTTACATCACTTTGGACAAAGAAAAATCAAGAGAACTGCTCTAAAAAGTTGTTTGAGAGATTAGCACTGAATATAAAACAAAGCAAGTCCACTATGATTACTCAACTAATCTCACTTTTTATCTTCACCTCATAAATGGATCATGCTCAGTGGTCTACTTCAGCAGCATTTGGATGGACTTTAAGTTCTTGGATTACTGCCTTCCACCATCACCACGTTTTGGTATCCTTTCCGTGGTATTAATGCCATAAAAACTATTTGAAATGTGGAGTGACCGACAATGTCAGGTTCACAAATTTATCAGAAAATGAGCATTTTCTGTAACATCAGGCCAAAACAACAAAGGTTAATGACATAATCTTATGTATTATGGTAGCAATTGAAATCCTGTAAGCCTCTAAGGTCGTGTGCTTTAGACATGGATGATAAAAGAGGGTGCATAGTTGAATTCATTGACTAACTCTGTTGCTGGCTAAAAAGACAATTAAACAAGGAGAGAAGAGAGGATCAAAGAAACAAAATCTGTATCTTTTTTAGGAGGAGCTAGAAGATGGGGAATAATACAACACTTTATGTGTGTGTGTGCATATATATGTATATATAATTTAGAATAAATCATAGCTCATACTGAAGGACTGCTGAAGTTTAGAACAGGGCTGAGGGTATAGATGTCAGATTTCCTTACACAATAGTGGGTCTTTTGTTTTAGCAAGAAACTCCCTACCACTGCGTTAATTTCCTGTCGATCTTTCATTCAGCAACAAACCTAGAGATGGGGAGCAGACAGTCCCCGCCCTCCATCGGCTTTTTAAGATTGTGCTTTGTGTAAATTAAAAAGAAGACAGAAAAAAAGAACAAACTTTTCCCAAACAAGATGTCCATGTGCATTCTTTAAGATCCCGTGTGTGTGCTTAAAGTGATCCTTAAAAAAATACTCTACACATAATTTTGAACCTCTCCTTTTTCTGAAGACTTTTATGGCCACCTTTTCCCTTTCTCAGCATGTGAAGAAATATGTAACTCGAATAGATGTTACTTTGCTGTTTACTTAGATTGTTTTAAAAGGCTAGCTGTGTGGAGGAATGAGGAAGGAAGGGAGGCGGGAGTGGCTGGGTTTATTTGTTCTGCGTTGACTCAGTGAGTGCAGTTCTTAAAAAATAATAAATATTTATATGTGATCTTAATTTTTAATGAGCCTCATAAACTGGTTGGTATACAAAAGTATATGAAAAACCACATATATTAAACTGTATGTATTGTAAATACATGGCGTATGGACACTTAGAATGTTAGGAGAGGAAGGACCTAATTGGTCTTGTTCCTCTTATTTTCCAAGTATCTACGGCAGTGCCTGACACATCACTGGCACTCAAACACTGGTGGCGTTAAAAAGTGAATGTAAGTAGGGATAGCATTGGCCTAGGATTGAAGATCTGGAGTCTACTTCTGCCACTGCCGTTACCAAAGTATGTGAAGTTCCTGAAGTCGCTTAATGTCTTCACTTCTTCCTTTCTTAAAAATTGGAAATAATAGTACCTGTCCCCCTGGCTTTTTTCTTTTTTTAAAATATAATGATTAAATGATATCTAAGGGATACAAAAGTGCTTTGGAAACTTCAAGGTGCTTTAAAGAAGTGTGTGTGTGTTTGTGTGTACAGAAAATCCGTTATCTCTTTGCTTCTCAGTTTCTTTCTTGGGAAAATCAGATTATTTAAATCCCATTATGCACAGCTCTCCCATGTTCTTCCTAAGCCTCTGTATTCCATTACCTCCAGCAAATCAGAAAAAGGTGGTGAGTCAGACCGTTGTGGAGGGCCAGGTCTCCTGTTTTCTAAGGTCCGTCTCAGTCTGTGGAACTCTGACACTGGGGTATGTGTGTCTCAGGAAGCTTCTTACCTGCTTCAGCTCTACAAAATAAAACGTGATTTGGGGGCTCCTAGGTATGACCACTTCCAAATTCTTTGATGACTAAATTAAAGTACTTATTGTTAATACTGCAGATTGATAATTATGAATTTAACATAGAGCCTAGCTGAAATCAGTGCATTGGAATTAGCTATAAAGATATTTTTTAAAAAGAAGTGTATGTTCTAATACTGAACACTGAAGGTGGCCCTTCAGATTAACATATTGCCTTAACGCCAGGAAGAAAACAGTGTGAAGGCTGCAGTAGACCTTAATAGCATGGTAGAACTTTTAGAATTTGACAGACTATTTAGTCTGTCTACTCTCATTTGGCTCTTGGAAGAAGTCTATTCTTAGATAGCCCAGGCCAAGAATCTTTTGGAAGGTCATGTGGTGGGTTAGAGTCAGAACTATAGCTAGTTCTTCAGATTTCCAGATTTCTACCATTCTTTGCTGTTACTGTTAATTTTCTTAAAACTAAAACAATATTGTAAATCCTAGTTAAGAGCTTTCCAAAATATTGTTAATGCTGAATGCCTTAGCATCACTTTTGCAAATGACGGTCACTCAGGTTTATAAAGCCAGAAACCTAACTTTCAGGTTAACAAGACAGTGACACCTATGTGTCATTGTTGGCCAGACACATTCATAGGTCACACATTTTAAACTCCCCCTCCAGCCTCCACCACCGTGGCCTGTTTTTCAAATGACAGAGGCTATTGACAACCTTTCCCTGTCACTTGCATTCATGCAGCTTTAAATATATGCTGCTTATTGAAAGAGTTGTTCAACTTAGAAACTCGGGCGATATATTACACCATGTAATATGCCTGCATTTGTCCATGCATTTTTTTAAGAAACCTGATCTTATTTATGTCTGCTTTCAACAGATAGGCTAGGTTAAGTTATGTTAAACATGCACTGAGGCTTGATTCACCATGCTGTTGCCTGGCTTTCTTCCTTGATTAGCTTTAATCAAACTCTCGGCATTCCATGACCTTAATAAAGCTATTTTTCCTGACAACTGAGGACTGTCTTAACAAGCTCAGCTCATCTGTGATGAAACTAAGGCTGAGTGAAGATAGGGTCTAGGTCCTCATTAAAGTCCACAGTATGGAGTATAAGAGGAAATGATGAAATGGTCCTCCCTGAAACATCTCCTCTTTAAATTTAATTAGACAAATTACACGCAAATTAGTAGACGCCCTGGGAAGGCGACCAACATTAGGGCTAATAAAAAGCTGGGGCAGTCAAAGAGGCCTGGGGGTGGGGAGGAGATGCTTTAGAAACTTTCTGACTCTCTTATGAGAAGTAGATGAACCTCTCAATGGCTAAACATAGAAATCAGATCAATTTCAGTATTGATTTAGAAATTCATTTTATGATACTGTTCTAAGTACAAAACTACAGTTTATACTTAAATCTTTTAAAGTTTGACATGTGCACAAGTGTACACAAAACATTTTATGAATACTTTATATGTAAAGTATTCATAGACACTTGATATATAAAGTGTTTGATACACTGGGAGATACAATTATAGTCTGCCTTTGGAGTTTTGAGGGACCTGGGTTCAAGTCCTAGCAAGTTCCCCCGATAACTCTTTTTGTGTGTATACTTGTGTGTGCACATTAACTTTACCTCTGTGAAATCTAATTTTATCATCTATACAATGAGCAAAATAATTCTTTTCCTGAAGGGGCTTTATAAGAATGAAATAAAATAAAATTATAAGTATAGAATGCTTGGCATAATACCTGGTACATAGTAGGTGCTCAAAAATAGATGCCTCATATTTAAAAGAAATTTCCACTTAGTCTTTTCAAGTGAACTTCCCTATAAATATGTGAATTGGATTATGAATGCAAATATTCACACAACCTTATGGATCAAGATCATTTTAAGGAAAAGTGCTAGAGGACAGAAACTTACAGTTTTTGGAAAGAATGGTGACTCCAACATAATAGGTGACTTGTTTAGAGCCTAGGGCAGCCAACTAGAGAGACGTTTCAGAAGGTTGAAACATTTGAGTGCTGTGTGCTTAGCATTTTGTATACCTTTTAAAATTTCATTTAATTTTGAAAATGACTGCAAGGTAGGTATTACTGACCTAATTTTATAGACAAGGAAAAAGAGATACAAAGACTGAGTTGTGCATGACCGTGGAAAAATCAGAGTTGGGATCCAGAGTGGGCTTAGGGCAGCTAGATGGAAAAACTGATGCAAATGTGTGTCATTTTTAAAGCCAGATTTGCCACGTAAGTTCATGGGATGCACAACTCTTGTCCTTTTCATCCTTGGATGAATTCTAAATAAACTTATTTTGTGTTGTGTTTGACCTTCAGTTCTGTTGCTTTCAGACGGGGGGGGCTCAGCCTTGGCTGCCCTCTTAGCATCACCTGGGAAGGGGTCGCGCGTTAGTGTTTTCTAAAGCTCCCCTGGTGGTTCCAGGTGTGCAGCCTGAGGAAGAGAGTGGATTCAGGTGTGCCTACCTCAGGCTTAGGGGGTTTTGGTTGTCCCCAACTTTAAGCCTAAGTATTGTCAGAGTTGCTAGACAAGTCAGAGGAAGAAATATAGAAGCCCCCAGATCTTTTCCTGTTGTGATAGATGTTGATTACTCATTAGTTAGCATGTAAAAATTGTGCTCTCTATTCTTAATGTTAGCTCATTTTTTCTTTTTTTCCCCCCAGTTGAAAGAGGCCAAATCAGGAGCGAAAATTAGGGCAAAGAAAGAAAAGTGATTATGGCAATTTTCCCTTTCAGAGAACTGAAGAGCAGTAGAAGTTTTTCATTTATTTTTAGTGAAACAAAAGTTATTTTCAAATTTCACTAGCCTTAGCCCCACTCTCTTAGAGGTAGCAAGGTGTCTTTGTGGTCAGACCAATTTGTGGTCAAATCCGGGCTCTTGCTTTCTAATAAAGATTTAGTCATTTTAAACTCTCAGAGTCTCAGTTTCCTAATCTGTAAAATAGATCTAATTCTGAACTCGTTTAGTTACTCTGATGATAAAAAGAAAAAACGGTTTGCAGAGGACAGCCCAGAACCTGACCTGTGGGGCCTGCGTGGTGAGATTACTGAGACCCAGTGTCTTTGGATACTGGTCAGATTGGGCATTTTCCCAGAGGGCTCTGTGAGGCTTGTTGGTTCTGCAGATCAAGGTGGCCTGCAGCTGACACTTTTAATCCATGATGTTCCTATTCGAAGAGCTTGTTCTTTCCTCTCAGGGATGCCTGGGTATCTCTTTTACAGACCAGAAAGTGAAGAAAGAAATTAAAATACCTTTCCTGAAAGCTAGTCTGGGGAGTTGGTAGCTGATATGAATCGGCATTCCCTAAACTTGAGATTTCATAATTCTCTCTCTTGTCTTAATTCTGAGTCATTCGGGCCTGCCCTGGTTGCATTGTTAATGAACACAGACAATTACTGGGTAGTGATCTTGTCTTTCCTTCTGCCTTTAGGCACAGCTACATCTAAATTACCCTAAACAGATGTATTCCCATTCTTCTTTAAAAGAGTATGTAATGAGCTTAACTAATTTCTAACATTGATAAGCATCAGGTTAAGCATATTTCTACTCCTATCATCTTCCATTGAGGTGTAAGATTGTTTTTATACCTCTTAGGTATTTTTACAAAGACAACTTTGCTATCTGCTAAAAGCAGGATGTTCTGAGAGCTGAGCAGAAGAGTAGCTATCCCTGCAACTCTATCACTTGGTGGAAATCCAGACATTAGTCTCTACCGAACTTGAACCATACCCAGTAGATGATGACAGGAATATTCAGGGAGGTAGAAGCCTCAAGACCATTCACTCCCTGAGCTCTAAATCCTTATATGACCCTAAGACAGCCAGGCAGTGGGGCTGCAAGGCTGAGATAAGTACTAGAAATTGGCCCATGTACTTTTTTTTTAAATAGCTCCTTCCTTTACACTTTTCTGTACCTCTGCCCTGAAGGCTACACAGCCTGTTATATACTGATAGCTAAGTAAATCCAATCAACATTCCCAAGGACTGCCTACAGAAAAGACCTAAATTGTTTACTTGCCTTAGGACATTGGTAAATATCTAGATGGGCTTTTGGGGGGGCGGTGGGGAGTGAGGGGGAGAGGGGAGAGGAACGCAGTGTACAGTATCTAAGTTTTCACTATAAAAACATAAATTTTATACTCCAGAATGAAAAATAAACAATTTACAATAGATTGGCATTGTTCTAAGACTAACGAGAAATCATCTTGTACTGTGTGTGCAGTTCCCCCCCTGCCCCCCAGTGGCTTTACATGTTTTCTGTAGGGAAGAAATGCTATTTATTAAGTAGCCTGGGATATGGAAAATCCCATGATAAAAGGGATATGAATTTAAGCTCATTCCAAAAGGCTATTACCTCCGGGCATCCTGGCAAAGCTGGGGACAGAACTGGTAAGAATGAAATGAAAATGGGATGAAAATCCTCATTTTCTGTTAAATGTAGACAGGCTAGGGAATGGGGCATCCTGCATTTAGATGTGGAAACTTCATTATACAAAGGAAGGGTGGAAGAAACCTAATTTGACAGCCGTTCATGTGAAAACAACCCAAGAGTGTAAGTTGACCACAAGATTAACAGGGGCCAGCAGTGTGACACTGCTGTTTTCAAAAGCTAATGCTGTGTTGGGCTGTGGTCAGACCACAACTGGAATTTTTTTGCCCAGTTTTGGGTACAGAATGCTATGAGGTTTGCCAACAAAATGGAGACCTGGATGCTAATGGATCAGGAAATCATATCATAGGAGGGGTGGTTGGGGAAAGTGTGGCTGTAAAGGCTGGAGAAGAGATTCCTTAGAATGTCCTTAAGAACAAGCTTAAATATTTCAGGGTCTGATGGGATATTTTCTGTTGCTCCAGAAGAAAGAAGTAGAAGGGTCTTTCCCTCGAGCTCTAAACCCACATTCAACATGAAAAAACAGGTTAACAAAAACTGAATTAACATCTTATACTGATCAACCTATTTTTCCAACAGACCTGCTTATCATGCTGTGTTTCAAAGTGAGTGACTGTCAGCATTCTTTAACTGTCTCATCCAGACCAGCAATTGGACATCATCTTTCACTTGTCCCAAAGGCAGCACCTGTGCCACTGGGCTTTAGTTTATCTCCAGTGACTCAGTCGCCGATAGCTCTTGATGGGGAGGCAAGACTTTTAAACTTGTTAGTTCCTAAAGAGTATTGAGCTATTTAGCCGTAACCAGGGGTGTCCAACCTGCAGCCCCATGGGCCGCATGCAGCTCAAAATGGCCATAAATACAGCTCAACACAAAATCGTAAATTTACTTAAAACATTATGAGATTTTTTGTGTGTGTGATTATGTGTCGCAATGTATTTAATGTGTGGCCCAAGACAGCTCTCCTTCCAGTGTGGCCCAGAGGTGCCAAATGGTTTGGACACCCCTGGAAGCGGTGCCAGAGAAAAAGAATATGCACAGCAGAAGGAACAATTTCACATCCATTTTGGGGGCTAAGGTTAAGTTCTGAGTGACTCAGCATGTTGTCATTCTATATGCCCCCAAATCCCTTCTGCTCCCTCACCTGCCTGTCTTGACCCACTTGGTTTCCACACCAAAATAGTTTCATTAACACTGTGCTCATGCTCAGAAGATAGTAGTAGCTACCCAATGTAATTCACTGGTGTGTCAGAGGCTACCGATTTACCTGGTAGGAAGATCCACTTTCTGCTGGCATGATAGATCTGCAAATATGCCAAATTGCCAAATCATCTGGGTGATGAGGAGGTGTTTGGGGTGATTCCACTTATATAGGCAGAATGGTAGGATCCATTACTGTGTTTTGCTCCTAAAATGCAACTGGCCAAGTGCTAATTGCTAGTTAAAACAGAAGAGAAGGCAATTTCGTTTTGGGCCTTGGTGAGGTTCTTTTTCATTTCTTTTTCTTCTTAAAAAAATATGTGCTTTTGGCATGCTAATGCATGCATTTATTCTCTGCAAGAAATTTGTGTGTAAGAAAGAATTAGAAAACACGAAGTGCTCAATCCGTATCTCCTAAACAACAAAAAAGACTGCAATTTCAAATGAGAAATTATGTTGTGAAGAATAAAAAAGTTGTTTATTATGGCTCAAAATTTTAATCACCCAAGGGCTGTAAAGTTAAAAATAGACAATTCTGCCTTCTGTTTATGGTAAACTTGGCTGAGTCCCGGCAAATTTCAAAGCTGAACATACTGTATGTTATTTTTGCTTAATTTTAGATTCCACATTTTAAAAATTATTTCTTACAAGAAGCATATTTCAGGATATAAACTTAGCCTGAAGAACAGTATTCTTGATTTCTGCCCAGATTGAAACTCCTTTGAAAATAGTAAACTATGGTTTTGGGATTTTCCTGTTCCCAAGAATCCAAATGGGTACCTTTCTAAGTCTTTTACATTATGAATGAACACAGGAATATGAAATTGTAAAGGTTGCTTTCTGTTATCTGGTTCCCTTAGTTGTAATTTTAGGTTTCCTAACAAAGTAACTTGAGGCAAATACACCAGTATGCACTCACTTTCACTGAAGTGTTTTCCGGAGTGAGGGGCGGCTTGTGTTGCCTTTAGTGTTTCAGGTAAGGAGAATGGAAGACAGACATGAGACTCTCATGGCATCAAGAAGGTCTCTGCTTATGTCCCAAGGATCTAAGAGACAGCCTGGGATAGCACCTCCCATCTGTCCCTACCAGACAGTGCACCTTCTCTCCGGCTACGTTCACACCTGCTAGGAGAACCGCTTATGTGGGGCCTATTTGGCCTGAGAGCAGTAGGCTTGTTGACTCAACACTCTCCCTGCCTCCTCAGAGAGGAGGCACACCTGGCTTCGCCTCTTTATATAACTCTTGTTGATTCTTGCCCCTGAGATCTTCCAGAGCACTGTTTTGGACCTTTCCTCCCAAGGTTTTTAGAACAAGCCTTTTGGGGTGGTGAAAAAATCTAGGGAAGGCATGTTTTTAAAACCCATTACTCAATGTGGCACCTAAGAATCAAACACACCCCGCAAATTGAGTGGTGTACTTGTAAATGCTTGCTAAATATTGTTGCATGAATGACTGTTTACTGAAGATCAAGATTTCTGTGATGACCCTGACAGAGGTATGTGTGTGATGAAGTTAATAATGGCTACCCCTGAAGAATTAGAACCATGTGCTACCCACATAGTTGAACATATCATATATGTTATAGTTAATCTTCCCCCAAACTCATTTTTTTAAGATTTTATTTATTTATTTTTAGAGCAGGAGAAAGAGAGGGAGAGAAACATCAGCATGTGGTTGCCTCTCACCTCCTGCTGGGGACCTGGCCCGCAACCCAGGCATGTGCCCTGACTGGGAATCGAACCAGTGACACTTTGGCCCAAGAACTCATTTTATAGAAGAGAAAACTAAGCTTCATAGGTCAGGAACTTGACCTGGGACATTTAGTAATAGAGCATCAGCTGTGTGGAATCTGTACTTTATAAATATAGAATTAGCATGAATTCCATGTTCTTTCCAATATGCCGTACCACCACAATTGAGAAATGTTGCAGTAACAGTACTTAGACACTGACACATGCCTCTGAGTGGCCAAAGGATATGTCACAATATTCATTAAGGTCCTCACACCCTTAATAATGAGATGATACCCTAGGCTCCAGTCTGAACCTATTTATACTTAGTTTGCATATAATTTTAATAAAGTTGGTTATCTGTTTTTCAAGTACACAGAAGATTCATTCATTCAGTAAATGTTTTTCTGAATACCTGTTCTGTGCCAAGAGTTTTTCTAGATACAATGAGCAAAAAGAGAATCTTGCCCTTAAGAGATTATATTGCAGATTTATGTATGGGCAGTTTGCAAAATGTAGTCCCTGGACCAGCAGTGTCAACCTCACCTGGGGCCTTGTTAGAAACCCCCATCCTTGGTCCCCACTCCAGACCCCCTGAATCAGAAATTCAGAGGTTGAAGATCAATAATCTGTTTTTATACAGGCCCTCTGAATAACCTTGATGTATGCTAAAACTCCTAGAAGGCTTAAAACCATTTTTGTGTTCCAATGGTGGGTGGCTCTGAAAAACTTTTGTCTCCAGATTTACTCCAGGTGTGTGTGTGTGTGTGTTTGCGTGTGAGTCTGACCTCCTGGTGGCATTTAGTGATGGGTAAAGCTCAGATGCTGGGTCCTCGCTGAGCAGAGACACTGGGACACTTGTATGTAAGCGTATGGGCCCCATAGTCACATGTACTTGGATTCAGATTCTTTGCCAAGCACCAGCCACCTGAACTGTGGACAATTATGGAATCTCTCTAACCTGAGTTTTCTCCTTGTAAAAGTGAAGATGACAGTAATGGGGCCACATTTCATACTTAGTGCAGCTGCTTGGTGCAAAGAAGTGCTCAATGACTAAATTGTTTTTCTATCTCCAGGATCTAGCTCTTGGCTTGGCTCAGGGTAGATGCTGCGGGAACATTCTTTGAGAAAATGGATTGATGTTTATTTTCCTTTGTGTTAGCCATTAGCCTAAGGCCTGCACTCTTTAATTCCTACCCTTTGTCCATTGTTAGCAGAAGAAACCAGAATAATGAGACCCAGCATTGAGGCATACCTGATGTACAATGTTCTTTTGGAAATGTGATTTAGCCACAGCTGTTACTTAATCCTCACCTGTCTAGGTGTGATGTTGCTTTCCCCTTAGCCCTTAACTTGGAAATATTTCATATGGCTATAAAATTTCATTTAATTAAGGGGCTTCATATCTGCTTGTAGATATTTTATTCTTGAAATGCTGGTGGCATTAATAGTAAATCTAAGAGAATCAAACCTCTGCTTGTTTTGTGCCATTTCAGCACTCAGCCAAGGAGAAAAACTCTCAAGAAAATTAATGCTTTCCTCAAGTGCAGTGGGGACATGGAGCTAACATATTGCCATATAACCCAGTTTTACTGACTCTCTGAATTTTTGTTTTGCCATTTTTATTGCATGTCACGTTGTATGGCTAAAATGAAAAGTATAATTATGAGGAGGATGTTTTCTCAAAATCTGCAGAGTCTGGCCAATCAGATAACCTTTTGGAAGAACTATGAGATTTTGTTGTTATTCGCAAATTATCTTTCATCTCCAGACTTTCATTAGTTCATGAAATATTATGGAGCACCTACTATGTGCCAGACATTGTTCTAGGTGCTGGGTCATACAGCAGTGAACAAATGGGACAAAATCTCTGCCCTCCAGGTACTTGGTGACTTCCTGCTTCACACACGCGGGTGTATTTAGATATCTCTGGAGTGGAGTTATGCACAGAGGCTGAGCTGGGGCAGTCTGCACAGGGCAGAGGCACACAAATCTTAATTCCCCGGACACGGAATGCTTGCTCACTTCCAGCCATACAAGCAAGTTGCACAATTTGTAGTGTTTTGCACCTGTTTCAAAGTTTAGGTGTGAAGTTGAACCTCTTTGGTAATGAACACTGTCACTCTCATTGTTTCTCTGCTCTGGTACATCCTGGTGCCCCAGATTTATGGGGTCATGTCAGCGCTGATTTAACACAATTCTTCTTCGTATTACTGCAAGCCCTGTGTTTTTGTTTCCTATGGCAGCTACAACAAATTACCACAAACTTAGTGGATTAAAACGACGTAAGTTTATTTTCTTACAGTTCTGGAGGTGGAAGTCTGAAAGCCAGTCCAATGCCAGCAGGGTTGGTTCCCTCTGGAGGCGCTGGGGGAGGGTCTGTCCCTCGTCTCTTCCAGCTCCTGGAGGCTGGTTTGGCAGTCCTGGGCTCATTGCCACGTCATTGCAACCTCTGCTTCCTTATCCCAGATCTCCTCCTGCCTCTCTCTTACTAGGAACCTTGTGATTGCATCATTAAGTCTACCTGGGAAATGCAGGATAATCTCCCCCGCTCAGGATCCTTGACTTGGTCACATCTGCAAGACCCCTTTTGCCTTTTCACAGGATCTGGAATCAGGATATGGACATCTTGGGAGTGAGGTGGAGGAGTCATTATTCAGCCAGCCACAGCCTGTCAGAGATTCCAGGGTGCCTGGGTTCATCAGCCAATGAGCAGGTTTTGTTTAGTGTCTCCCATTCTATGAAACCAAACCCAACCCAACACACTCTAAAATGCAAATAATGCTAAATTCACAAGAGTCAGTTGTCTGTGCTACCTGAATACCTCCTTAGTCATTCTTGTTTCTTCTACAAGACTCAGCTCAAAAACCCCTCTCCCAGGAAGCCTTCCTGGGTTCCCCTGGTCTTGTTTGATGCTCCTCTTTTGTGATTGTGTGCAAGTGACTATATGATTGCATCTTTACTGTTGCAATTGTTGTAAATTGCATTTACCTGTTGACCACGGCCCCATGTCCTCCCCCATTTTCCTAAATTGAGTGCTCTTTACAGTAAGGTGCTGCTTCTGCTGGGTAAACAGAACATATTTGATAAGAGTTTCTGTATTAAAGAATGGGTTTTCTTCTTTCATACATTTGAAAACATGTGTGTTCATGCATGTTCAATTTAATATCACTTAACAAGGAATCTACTTATTTACTGAAATTTGGAAGTGGAGTGTGGCCAGGTGGGTTCAGGAAGGACCGTCATCACATGACTGGCCTAAGTTTTATTTCACGGTGTTGGGACACCTGACTGGGTGGGGGTTAGTGGAGATTGTGGTGGTTCTTTTCAAGTGGACATAATCCTGAAGCTGTGCACTCTCCTTTCCTCAGTGTTATCATAAACCAGGTAGGTATTGAATATCTGGGGAAAAATGATCTAAATCAAGGTGAATGATTTAGTGAATCCTTAAGTTCTAAAACTAGTTACAGTTACCAAAGAACAGATTCTATGACCTAATAAGTTGTGTTTTTTTTTAAGATTTTATTTATTTATTTGTAGAGAGAAGGGAAGGGAGGGAGAAGAGAAGAAAGGAGACATTAATGTGTGGTTACCTCTTATATGTCTTCTACTGGGGACCTGGGGTGCAAGCCAGGCATGTGCCCTGACTGGGAATCAAACCGGCAACCTTTTGGTTCATAGGCCCGCACTCAATCCACTGAGCTACACCAGCCAGGGCTGTGACCTAATAACTTTTAAGGTTATTTTAATGGAATAAGGTTTCTGGTAATTGAGATATTTTATTTCCATTTTAAAAAATAGAATCTTACTATGTGGAAAAAATACTCTGAGTTCTATATAGTCATTGTTGGAAAATAATTTTGCTTTTTTTCCCCTAACAACATTCAGGCTGTTTCTTTTTTTCTTTGTAAATAGAACCTGGGCTTTCTATGTTGTTGGAAAGCATGTCATTTTCATCTGCTTTTTCACCTAGTAGTGCTCAGTGATACCATGTGAATTTTTATGGTTCCAGCTGCACCAAGGTGTGTAGCATGAAACTTCAGGTGGATTAAGAACATACCTTGGTGTGAGGGCTGAAATTGGAGAAATGGGACAACATAAGGTTGCATCTATATATGTTGCAATTAATGTTGATGAGTGGGCAAGATTCCAACATTATCCTAAGGGATTGGCTGATGTTCATTGTAAACCGATACAAGTGAGTTCTTCCCCTGCAGGTGTGAATAGTTTTATTTAGTAAGTGGATTAGGAAAAGCAAGGGTATTTTACCGCATTCCAGTTTATGTTACATGTTGAACATTAACCAGCTGCTTAAAGTACAGCTTATCATTGAATGGTAGTAATAGGTTTCCTGAGACATTGCTAACCTATCTTGTTGTGTTCGGAGTCTAGCATCATGCCTGGTACATAGTAGGTTCTTACTAGCATTTGTGAAATTAATAGAAGAATGAATGAATGGTTACTGTTACCAGGCCCCTTAAAAAAAAACTGGTCCCTGCCCTGGCTGGCATAGCTCAGTGGATTGAGCGAGAGCTATGAACCAGAGGGTCACTGGTTCAATTCCCAGTCAGGGCACATGCCTGGGTTGCAGTCCATGTTCCCAGTGGGAGCCATGTGAGAGGCAACCACACATGGATATTTCTCTCCCTCTCTTTCTCCCTCCCTTTTCTTCTCTCTAAAAATAAATAAATAAAATATTAAAAAAGAACTGGTCCCTGCTTACCTCTGTATTCTTTTTACCACCTACCAACTTCTAGCCATAATACATCATTTGTAGCATGGTAAATATTCCACATTCTTTCTTGCTTTCAGAATTCTGTACTTATTCTTTCAGCCTCTAGTGAAATCATCAGTACCCTCTTTGTTTGGCTAATTTCTACCAGTTCTTTATGACTTAGCACCTTCTAGAAGACTTTTAGGGGGCATCATTGCTGGTGTCTCATTGAAGGCCTGGTTCTCTTCCATATCTCTGTGAACCTTTGGATAACAACAGGAAGCTACTGACTAGTGCACCTATTTTTTAAGAAGACTTTATTTATTTATTTTTTAGAGAGAAGGAGCAGGAGGGAGAAAGAGAGAGAGATAGAAACATTCGATGTATGAGAGAAACATTGATCTGGTGCCTCTTGTACATCCCCAACTGGGAACCTGGCTTGCAAGCCAGGCATGTGCCCTGACTGGGCATCGAACCAGTGACCTTTCAGTTTGCCCAACCCACTGAGCTATGCCAGTCAGGGCAATTAGTGCAACCATTGAAACCTGTATCTGACCCTTCTATCCAGTAGAGTGAGGGTCATTGTCAATTGCTGGAGTCATTTGGATTACATTTATCAAGCTCTACTTTATTGATACTGTCCTTTTACAAATAGGCCAAACATGACTCTGTAGTCAGAGGAACTGAAAGAGTCAAGTCAACAGCCGACTCTATTGCGTTCACAGAGCATCAGTATCAGGATAAAGTGCATGATGAAGTAAAACTGATGATGAATTGCCTTTAGTATGGCGGATACCAAGAGGTCCAAAGAGACCAGAACAGGTGGGAAATTAAACCCTTCTCTTTCTAATTCAGTTTAGGAAAGTTAGTGCATAGTAGGTGCTTAGCTAACATTTGCTGAGGCTGAAAGAATAAGTGAATCAATTTTTTCCCTTGTCCCTTTTTTTGGCTTTATCAAGCTAAGATTGGCTAAGATTAAAAAAAATTCTTAGTCTCCTCTACTTTACTTCCTTCTGCCCACATAGCCATAGCTTCAGTCTGTACTTAGCGCTTTTGCTGAGACTGACTCATCTTTCTTATTGCCTTAGTGATATAAAACTCTGGTATCCATGGGAATGATGTAAGACTGTATTGCTTTTGTGCTTGGAAAAATGTAAACCAGAAGGGTTAGCTGTTAGTACTGGGACCAACTAATTCCTGAGAACTATAGGGAAATTTCACTCGCCAATTCTTAAGCCAGTGTAGAAAACAGCATCATCCAGTAGGAAACTAATCAGCCTTTGTGACAAATATGATTCAAATCTGGTCTGTGTCGTGGGTGAGCTGTGTGACTTTGAGCAAGTTTAATCTCTCTGGGTTTCTTTAGCCCACCTTTTTTTTTTTTTTTGTAAAATGGGGGAACAATATTAACTCATAGAACTGTGTGACAATTTGAAATGTTTTTCTTTTCTTTTTTTAATTTTTAGGCAGAGGGGAAGGGAGGGAAAATGAGAGGGAGAGAAACATCAATGTGTGGTGGCCTCTCATGTGCCCCTATTGGGAACCTGGCCCGCAACCCAGGCATGTACTCACTGGGAATCAAACCTGTGACCCTTTGGTTCACAGGCTGATGCTCAATCCACTGAGCCATACCAATCAGGGCTGCAATGATTTGCTTAAGTGCCCTAGTCTATATTTGGTGTTCAGCAAATGGTAGACATTGTTATGACTATTACAGCTATGAACCAGGTTGGGTATAGAACCTTGCAGGTTGGGTGTCCAACCTTTTGGTGTCTCTGATCCACACTGGAAGAAGAGTTGTCTTGGGCCACACATTAAATACATTGCAATGAGTAATCACACCCAAAAATCTCATATTTTATGTAAATTTACTATTTTGTGTTGGGCCACATTCATAGCCATCCTGGATCGTATATGGCCTACAGGCCGCAGGTTGGACACTCCCACTAGAGTATCAATGAAGACAAGGTTATAGGAAACCACCAAACCAGAGTGGAATGGCTGAGTTAGACCTAAACTGTCTCTGTGGGTCTACAAAGGAGATTTTCTCTTTGCCTGGGAAAATTCAGCAGATGTGTTTAAAGAAGGGAACTGAGAGTGTTTTTTCCCTACATTCTATGTATTTCAGAGCTGGCTAGAAATTGAGACTAATTACTAAGAAAGGATTTTTAAAAATACATGTTAGGAGGTAGAGGAAAGAACACTGACCCATATTCTGGGGTCAAGGCTCTGCTCTGCTCATCTCCACGTTCTCTGCCAAGTCCTTCTCTGTCATCACTCTTCACCCCTTCCCTGGGAGCCTGGCACACTGAACCAGATGGTCGTCCTGTCCCTCTGCTGTGTCTTCTTCCCAGGTGAGTGCCTGGCCTACCTGGAAGTTCATATGGGTGGCCCCAGCTGGGCTGCTTTTATTATTCCAAAAAGTGTCAGCAGAGAGTTGGCTGGACATTGGAGTGTCCCGTGTGATTTGACATTTTGGGACATCCTTTTATGCTACAATTCTAACTGGCCAAAAAACTTTTCCAGCTCAGAAATTCTAAGAGTGAAAACTCTTTGAATAAATGAAACCAAGAAAGGATTTTTACAGCAAATTTTAAAATTCTTACATGGCTTGATTATAGAAACTGCTTCAAACACTGGACTTCTTCAGGAGTGTTAGTAATGCTTGTCTCTGAATGGGGAATGAATTTCTCAGCTTCCCAAGAATTAACAACGACAAAAATTACCCCAACAAACCCCAAGGTGTCTGAAGCGCCTGCTTTCTTCTCAAAGAGCCGATCAAATACTCTTCTGTTTGCTCAAGAGCTATCAGCAGTATTGAACAATTAGACTAGAATGAAAGGTTGTGAACAGTTGTTCCCTAAAGGCTTGGAAATTAACAAAGGCCATATTAGTAAGGCAAGGAGGGAGGGAGATGAGGATAATGGGGTTTGGGAGGAACAATTCAGAAGTGGAGAGGGTGATTGGAGGTATTTTTTTCCCAGATGGTTTTCAAAGAAAAGAGATTTGTGTAGTTTGCTGTGGGGCTGAGAACACAGTACAAGGCCAGTGATGTTCTTTTTTTATCCAACAATTACTTTCTCTGGCCTGTTCCTTTTAGGCTAACAAAGTATCTTCCTTTCCTTTTTCATGGTTATTGATAGCAAAAGTTTAAGGGCTTTTTGCTTCCCAGGGCTCAGGATTGGGTGGAAAAAAGGATATACCTAAGAGAGAAAATAGACATTTTGCAGATTTTTCTTGAGTTTTGTCACAGGCAAGAGAAAACTGTCCAGGTTTTCATTTTAGTCTGGGGGTGACTGATTTCTTTCTTTTAAAAGGCTGATAGAGGGGGTCACAGCCTTAGAAAGGGAAGAAGCCAGGGAAAGGAAGAAAAGAATGAGATTTATGACCTGCATCCCAGCTTTTATGTCGTGTTACCATTCCTAATACTGGAAGTTCACAACACCCTGAGAAACAGCCGTCGAACTCCAATCAGCGATCTGCATGCAAAGGCACAATTAAACAGTCTGGCAGTTGCTTTGATTCAGACACGCACAGCCACGTCCTGGATCCTAAGTGCTGCTTCCCTTTAGGTTGTCCTCTAGGCACAGAACCCAGTGTTTCATGGACGAATGTGACAGACCACCCAAGGCCACTCGTGTTATGCTGAGGGTGGTGGATGAAGGTACTTACAGAGGAGTCATTTCAACAATGGGACTGTTCCATTATTCTCTCTGCCATCAGCCCTCCGCATGGAAACAGAATATGGAAGGAAACCTTTGCATCTGTTGCCACAGAATACTAAACTAATAGGTGCTTCTCAGCCCCTTCCTGGTCCCATAACCCTGAGATAATAATTGAAGATCTTTAAAAATGTATGTGTCTTCCATTTTTATTCCATATGGCCCCTTAGGTAACATGACCCAATGTGACCATTCAATGACCCTGCTTACACTTGGATTACTCAGTACAAAGCAAATTTATGGTTGTTTATTCTCTCCTCCTATCAGCTATTAGTGCCTAATCATATGGTCTATCGATCATGAGATTAATCGCCTGCTCAAAGAGGCAGCAGGTCTCGTGGAATGCTGCCCTGTGCCAGACTGAACTTCAACCTTTTATACAAACTGGAGGAGTCAAAATCATCATTCACTGCCTGAAAGCCCCTCATCCCTAGGCCTCCTGAACCCCAGGAGGTAAATCCCTGCTTTTTCAAACGGTGTGCTTTGCACTTCCTTTCCTTGTGTAAAAGTCATTGATTCAGGCAGGCACTTGCAAATGAAATCCTTTGCAAGGCATCCTATAAATAATGATCTAAACTGAAAATACAAGGGCTTTATTATACAAAGCCCCATAGTGCTGCCATCATTAAAGGTCTGTCAGTATTTCTATTACAAATTCTCATTTTAGAAGATTTATAACTGGGCCATTAAAGTTTTTCTCTGGGCTAAGACTTTCTAAGAGTGTCCTGATCTGAGACACCCCTCCCCCCTTTTAGTGGCATGTGTTTCTTTAAGGAAAGAAATAATAAAGTCCAGAAACATTATCACATAGTAGTGCATGTCTATAAATACTGGACACTTTAAAGTTTGAGTACTGAGTCCCCTGAAGTGACTTCTGTTCTCCTCCTCTGTGTTCTCATTGACGTTATGAGAACAGAGAATCATTGTAGCATTCCTGCTGTATTGCTGTGATGTTTGTTTCCTGGTCTGTAGGCCCCACTCGAAGGAGAGCGAGGGAAGGGTTCTTAAGTCATCTGTCTTGGTTGCCCTGCTTTCACCAGAGAGCCTCAGCCAGAGTGAGTACTGGGTTCGTCCAGTAAACGCACCAAGGATGGGAGTCAGGACACTTCTTTTCCAGTCCCAAGGCAGTTGTTTAAGGTGGGGGTGGTGAATTCAGGAAGTAAATTTAGACGAGTCTCTTTACTCCTCTGAAAACAAGTTTGCTGATCGATGAATGGAATGGGCTGGCTGGTCAGTCTTGTTCTCGGAGTTGAAGGCTGCCAGCACAGTGTTTTCAAACACTGGAATCTGAACACCTTTACCTGGAATCTGGGCTGTCAAGTTTGCCGTAATCCCCACCACGTCCTCTGACATTACCTTGTGTCAGTGGCCTGCTTCAAGCATTTGCCTGCATGGTCTGAGTTTATTATTCCTTATAGTTACATGTTTATAAAGTGATCATTTGCTTTGTTGTTATATTTAGGGCTGAGATTCAGGTTAGCTGGGGATGCTCTTGAGTATAATTTTAATTCTCTAACTTCCCATTCTTTTATCATGAAGAACATCAACTATTATTTTTTTTTGTCTTATGTTTTAAAAATTTTTGTTTTCTAGACAAACTGCATTGGTTAATAATTAATCTACATTTTCTCATTTTTAAAGCAAACAGACATCTATAACTGAGCATGCAGATAGAAATGAGCCAATAGCAGTTAAGACTATGATACAATGTTTGTGTAATGAGTTGGTTGATGTTTCAGCAAGCCTGTGCAGTTGTCTCATGGGTAAGTGTATAGTTTCTATTTGAGGTTTTAATATTCTAAAAATAGCTCCTAGATCTTTCTGCTTTTTTAGACATGTGAAGTTCCAAGGACTGTAGGTGAGTGTTTAGTTTATTCTTTTAAGAGTTGCTGTCCTCAGAGCTTCAAGTAAGTTTGTCTACATATGCGGTCCATGTCTTTTAAATTGTCTCCTTACCGGTCAGTTTAGGGAAGGAAGTCTCTATAAAACCCAGTATTTACATGGGATGGGAGGAAAAGAGCTTCCTAATACGAGTTTGCCCCACGGCTCTTGCTACATTTTCTCCCTTTAGTCAAGAACATTTTGGAAGTTTTGCTAAAAAGAGTGGAGACAATTTAATACTCGACTCCTCCCAAGCTTAGGAGAACCCTTTCTTTCATCTCAACAGGCTGTTGGTGAATATTATAGATCAAGAATTTAAAAGCACACATTTAAATGGAGGAAATTAAAGCTCTATAACATAGAAGTATGTCTGCATACAGGCCAACCTTGAAGCCCGACCTTCAGTGTTTCAAGTAGTGAGCATCAACGGAAAGTAAAGGGCTTTGAAGACAGCCACTGGCCCAGCCAGATTACAACATGGATACAGTTTAACAAGGAGAAGAAGCAGTGCCTATATTGTGGCTAAGAGTTGGGGCCCCCTGGGGTTCCACTAATTTGGGTTTAGTTCTGTCCTGTTTCCTTAATCAATTCCTACCTTGGAGAGGTTACTTAAATATCTGTAAGCCTCAGTTTCCTCATGTATAAAATGGGGGTAACAGCTTGTTGTGAGGAGTAAACATAAAGAATTCATCATGTTGGCCACAGAATAAACAATATTAAGTGTCAATATTAGCTAGGACATAGTTGAAATATTCTTATGAGCTTTGAGTCTTTCTTTCTAAGAGTTTAAAACTCTGCTCTCTTAAGAGTGTTCGTACATGCTGGGTCACCTACCTATGTTTCCAGGAACTTGGGTGTTTCATCAGTCCAAACGTGCAGCTTCTAGTTTTTCAGGAAACGAATGCTGTCTGATTTAAAAAATCTAAAGTCGAAATCTTCTCTCTCTGTTTTCTTTTCCCTCCAGATCAATCCAAATTAAAGTTTCATTGCAGAAGTTTCACAGATGCTTATTAGCATTAGTTATTATGTGTGTGCTGGTGATAGTCCTAAAGTGAGTGCATTAAGGATTAAAACCTTTGAGAAAACTTTAAACCCTTACAGACTCATAGAGCTGGAAGGGACCTAGGAGATCGTCTCCTTTAAGCCCCATTTTGCAGATACAGAAAGTATTACAAGTTAAAATACGTTTTGAACAGGGACCGTCTTACGTAGAGGCTTTTTACTTTGCGTTCTCGCTGGAATCTGCGCTCATTTGCCCTTCTGTGGCAGTGTTCTTGTTGTGGGACTGGTGTGTGTGTTTTAGAGACCGCTGAGAGAGAGCACTGGGCATTACTTTTGTGGCAAAGTCACGGGGGCAACAATCATTATTAATGGATTCCATTATTTGGGAGAGCATTTTACTGACTATAGAGAATTCACTGTCTTGATTTATTGTGCCCCATTTGTGTTATACCAGGTAGTTTAAAATGATATTCTCTAAACTGTTGGGCTGAAAAATTGTCTGATCTTGGCAGTTATCCCATCAGTAAGACCTTCCTTTTACTACTGAAAATACATAGTTTTGTTGAAAGAACCCTTTTGACTGGTCCCCAGTGCCCTGAATGTGCTTAAATCCCTCACTACTGAAATAGGAGGATTACTCCTGCTATCATTGTTCTAAAACAAACTTCCTTTTGGACGGTAACAGCAGCGGTAAATCAGCTGTTGAAGAAAGTACCGGCTTAACTTCAGTTTGCGTTAAAAGGGCTTCCTCTTTAATTGACAAGTGTCATGTATAATAGAGCGCGGCAACTCACAGAGAAAACCGTGTGCCGGACTTCCCGCTGGGGTTGGCGTTCCTAATGAACGTACCAGTGAATACACTGCAGCAAAAAATTAAAGCGCCCCAACCGGGGTGCATTCATCCTGCTCACTCTGGCCAGTGTGGTGATCGGCACCAGCCACACTGATAACCAGAGAGACCTGGATTGGTCATGTGGCTGTTCTGTAGCTCGAAGTTAGTGTGGCTGTGGTCTTTCCTGTGGTGTTGTGAGTGATAGCACAGATTCGAGTATCAGATCCAAGGAATAAAACAAACCAATTTTTAAAAATTTTTTTATTTTGACATATAAAGACAATAAGCTATTTTCAGTGTATGTGATCTCTTCACAGAGTGGTGGTTTCCTTGCTCTGGACCACTCACTAACGTTCATAAGTTTCCTTCCTTTCCAGTTCCCCTTTTCCTTCCCTTCGCTTTCCAAAAGAGAACAGACTGATTTTTTAGAGGTGATGTTTACAATAGTTGAACACACTCAAATAAGCACTTAGAATAGCATCAATAGAGGAAAGGGGAAAAGGGGTGTATTATTATCAAATTAAGTGATGGATGGGCAGCGATATTTTATTTATTAAAGCTCGTCTGAGCACCACTGGAAAGAGTATGTTGATTCTGAAGTGTGCAGATTAGAAAGGAATGTCGAGTTTGGAAACGTGGCAGCCTGCAGCACTGTGTATGGTTTAAATTAAACCTTTTTTTGGAAAGCAGAATAGCTCTAGGCCACATTTAAGGGAAAAGCTACAGCAGAGTGAGCTGGCTGTGGTTTTTCTTTTACTCTGTAACCGGCCCACTTTCCCTTGTTTTAACACAGAAAAGAGACTTTGGACTCCTTCAGACCAACCACATAGCTTCTCTGCTGACCACAAAAAGGAAGCTTGGCGTAGAAGCCATAGGATTAATACCCACTGTCTCTTAACCCAACAGAGTGTGAAAACTTTTATAAGAGATTTCTCTGGGCAGACTGACACTGTGGTTGGACTTTAAACATTTTAAATCAAGAACAACTTTGAATTGCATTATGCCACAGAGCTCTGTAAATTGTTATGTGCAACCCCACTGTTAAAAGTTATTTACACGAATCCCCAGGTTTCAGAGGGATAAACCACTAACAGCTTTGTGTATCTTGATAAAGAAATACAAGGAGAATTAAAGGTATGCCCATTGCCAAATTATCTCAGATAGAGTAGGTAGATCAGAGTCAATCAGATTTTATTGTTCTTAAGCAAATGGAGACAATTGGCTCTTGGCAGAAAAGCCTTTTCATCTTTGAAAATAATAAGATTAAGATTATGGATTCTATTAATCACTTGATAAGCTTTATTAATTCAACACATTATTTTTAAACTGGAAAGAAACCTTCCTTTTAATAGAGGTGCATCTTTCTAAAGTAATTTTTGTGTTGCAGAGGTGTTATTTAATTTGCTGACCTACTAAAGTGTTATAAATGGTTGTTTGGGTGTCGAGCATTAATTTTAATGATTGGAATGTTACTATGTTGATTAATCATGTTTTGGCACAAAGCAATTCTGAAATTAGCAAAAACAACAACAATAACAAAAACAAATAAACAAAACCCTTCTGTGTTTGTATTTATATTTATCCATTTAAATACCTAGGATTGATATATGTTAAATCATTTGGATTTACATTTTGCCATGCCGAATAAAGCAGCTTTTCATAGGTGCACTGTATCAGCATTGTGCTTTCTGTTCAACCAAGAATCTCAACTGAAAGAGTTGATTTCAAAAGTTGAAGGGAAAAACCTGCATACATCTTTCAAAAGTATGGTCTTACAGTAACAACTGAGTTAACCCTTGGTTGACTGTGTGTCGTGAGAGGGGTTTATTTGCCGTCATTAGAGAGGTTGGTCTGTGTGACACTTCCTGTGTGTGAAGAAATGCAGTTGTCATCTTGCCTAGACCATTGAAACAGTATTTAAATACTTCCAGTTGTGAGGAGCCTTGCATTTATTGTGGTTATTTTCCCAGGTGTCTTAGGAGCAGCTGTTTTGCGCTTTCCTGAACTTAATAGTTGAAGAATGTGGGAAAGAAATGGTGTGCTTTCTGGGTAAAGTGTTTTAGCCACCTTGGAGTACTTGCATTGCATCTTGATCTTTTTCCATCTTGGTGGAATTATACTGTAACTAATTGAATCCATTGATCACTGTCTTGTTTTTTTTCCATCTTCTTCTCAGACAATTCATTTCATAGGGGTCTATACATCAGTCAAAAAAAATGACTACAGAGGAATTACCAAGACTCATAATAAAGGTAATTTAACCTAGTTTAATATTTTTTAAGGGCAAAACTCTCTAAGTGTCCTTTCCTGGTGAGAGTTAACTTCTTACTTAGGCTATGTTGAAAAACTAATCAAAATATACTGACCAATACTTTCAGAGTGGGAGAGATAAGAGGAGAGAAAAAGCATTGATCTTAGAATTAGACAACCTGGTTTCTAGGCCTATCTAAACCAATGCTTTTCAAACTTTAATGTGCATATGATTGACAGGCGATATTGTTAAACTTCAGATTTGGAGGCAGTGGGTCTGTGGTGTGTCTGAGATGTTGCATTTCTAACAAATTCTGGGGATGTCCGTGCTGAAGGACTTCAGACCATGCCCTGCATGACAATGATCCATTTTAGTACTTAACTAACTTTGTGGCTTTGGATATACTGTTTAACAACTCTGCATCTCAATTTCCTAGTCTCTAAAATAGGGATGGTAGTCTGTGCTCTGCCTGCCTCACCAGAGGTAATGTAGTGTCCAATGAGATAATGTAGGTGAAATTTTTAAAGGTTACATAAGTATAAAGATCTTCGTTTATAGACATTCTTTGAACACCTTTCATCGAATGGGAGGGAGGTGCTCTGTGATGGGAAGCTCCCTGAACTGTGAGACAGGAGAGAGGGACTGGAATCTTTACTTCCCTCATCCACTCTTTATCCAAATTACTTCACCCTTCTAGTGTCTCATTATCTCATCTTTAAAATAAGGGCTTGACCTGGATTAGAGGTTCTCCACGTGTGGTAGCCAGACCAGCAGCATTGGCATCACTTGGAAACTTACTAGACTTCTCCTCCCTTACCAGACCCAGAGCATCAGAATCTCTGGGGTGGGAGCCCAGCAGTGTTTTTAACAAGCACTTCAGGTGATTCTGATGCATGTTAAATTTTGAGAACCACTCTGAAGTGTCATCCAACTTTGAAACAGATTACTTAAGCATTGTCTTTATAGGTTCAGCCTTGGACATGCCTTTAGGTGCTATGTAGAGACATTCTCCTTTCTCATAGGAAGAGAAGAGTTCGGAGTTGAGTGTTCTCCAAGGGCATTCACTGAGCACAAGGGGAGGAGGTGTGAGCATCTGGGGGCTTAAGCCTCCCTTGCTTAGAAGTCAGCACAGATTATAACTGCACTGACCTGCTCCTTCCTGGTTTATCCCAGTTTTGGAGGAGGCTTCAGTGGCTGATGTGAGCTACTTAAGACAGACAACATGCAGACTGAGGAGGCTCTCTTCCACTCTTATCTTTCTTTCCCTGATGGTTGTCATCACAATACAGTCCCGACTAACATTTTTCAAACATTTCCAGTGCTGTCATAAAGGTGATCACAATCTATTTGCATAAGGTAGGCTGGTGTGAGATGGGAACTGAGAAAGTCAGATCCGTGTTTTTCTTAAAGTCCTTTCTAGTTAGACTTCACATACCTACAGTTGTAGTTTTTGGTTTGTTCATTTGGGAATATACCTTAGTACTAAGTAAAAGGCACAACTGGCCTCTAGTTGTCCAAAGTAGATTTTATCAAGTTTGAAATCATGCAAATTCATGACTTTTATACTTGGAAGAGACCCTTAATGAAGCCTGACAACTTATACACAAGTCTGATTTTTCATTCCAGAGCAGCAGATAAGCTCCTGGTGGACAGCTGCTTGAGTCTAGAAAGACTCAGTGAGAAGTGTTAGCTGGCAAGCTGAATGGTGAGAGAAGACATGGAGGCACTGTCAAAAGTAGAGTAGAGCCCTAGCTGGTGTGGCGCAGTTGGTTGACAGGTCAACCATAAACTGAAAAGTTGCAGGTTCGATTCCAGGTCAGGGCATGTGCCTAGGCATATGCCTATGTTATGGATTTGGTCCCTGGCCAGGGCACTTACAAGAGGCAACCAATCAGTGTCTCTCTCTCATATCAATGTTTCTCTTCCTTTCTCTCCTCCTCCTTTCCCCTCTCTCTAAAGTCAATTGGCATGTCCTTGGGTGAGGATCAATAATAATAATAATAATACATTAAAAAGAAGTAGAGCAGATATGAGGTTGAAATTGGTAGATTGAGACAACCCCCCCCATATACACACACACATATATATGTGTATATGTGCAAAAAATAAACATGTATGTACACTGCATGTGTATGCACATATATAAATATATACAGATATACATATTAGTACATATATTTATATAAATACATGCATATTTGTTTATATACATATAGACACATGCACAAATACACACATATACCCTATATACTAATATTCCTAAATCGTTCTTTGGGTAGCCACTGTAATGGAATGCTTTTGTGTAACTCATGTTTTTAATGATGTCTTCAAGAAAGATCGGGTTATATTTTAGTGTAAGACTATTGGTTACAAATTATAGAAGACTGCTTTCCAAAATGAGCTAATATAGAAAACAAATTATCCTTAAAGTGATAAATATAAGCTTTGTAAATTCATATAATTATGGAATATCTGCAATTATGAAGGACCTTATATAGCATCTTATCCAGAGATTTCAGATTTTCTTTAAACAGGTCTCTTTTCTTCAATACTAAATGCACAGGGAAGGGAAGGGAAGGGAAGGGAAGGGAAGGGAAGGGAAGGGAAGGGAAGGGAAGGGAAGGGAAGGGAAGGGAAGGGAAGGGGGAAGGAAGGAAAGAGAGAGAGAGAAAAAATGGGGATGTAGGATCTCTTTTAGCTTTGACCCTTCTATTCTTTCTCTAGAGGCAGCTGAATTGGAATCAGTCCCTGGGGCAAAGAATTACCTGGAGTGCTTTGATGCAGATTATGATTCTGTAGGTCTGGGGCAGGGCCTGGGACTCTGCATTTTTAATAAGCTCTTGAGGTGTTAAACATACACTGACTGCAATCTGAATAGCAAGGCCCTGGGGAATCTGTGTGGATAGTTTGAAAAACTTTTACAGGCCAAACTCTTCATTTTACCAATGTGGAAAGGAATCCTTGGACTTTATACATGATTTGGCAAAAGCACAGGCCTAGCGAGGGTCTTCTGATTCCTAGTAAGCGTCCACTCTTCTGTGTCATGCCTGAGAGGAGTGGCTGTTTCGGAACCCTGCTGGCTGAATGAGGTAGCTAGTACCAGGGTCCCATGGGTACCCCCAGTGCCCGTACAAACTTAGTTGTCATTATACATGATGCTGGGAATTCGTTTCCTTCCAGCCCACTGTCTGCCCTATGGAGAAATAGTAGCATGGATCAGATCCCATTTAGGGTGGAACATTCTCAATAGCCAGTGAGGGCAGTTAGGCCTGTAGCTATGGTGTCTGCTGCCACAGCAGAATGGATAAGCAGTTCTCAGCACCCCCAACATAATCCATAAAACTCTTTCAACCTCTGTTTTTTTTTTTTTTTGCATGATGTCTAGTGTTTGCAAATGGAAAGTGGCTGAGAAAAAACAGAGTGAAACTTTATATAAAATATTTATACCTTAAAGATCTTTTATCTTGTGTCATTCAAGAGATAGAGAAGTGAAAAATGTATTGGGAGTACATTATCAAGAGTACATTATAAATTTAAATCTCAGATTGAATAATACCAGCTGCTAATGTGTGGAGCTTTGGAAATGAGTCACTTTTGAATCTTGAGAATTTACTGTACCAGGTCAGTTACACTTAAGAAGGAAGTGCCTTTAAAAAAAAAATCCTATACCGGAATCAAGACTTACACTAATGGGTATTAAAAATCAAATATTTGACATAATACTCACGTTAGAATGTTTACATAGGAATGAGATGTAGGATGTGAGAAATTTTGTGGAACATTTCTCAAAAAAAATCATGTATTTTTGGTCTCTTCTTTGTGAAGCAATATACTCTGTGGTTAATAGCATATATCTTAGAGTAAGAAAGAGTTAGATTTATATTTTCTGTTCACTGCTTGTTAACTATGTGATTTGATTCAGTTACTTTCTCTGAAACTCTTCTTATTTTTATTTTATTCTTTATTATTAAGAAAGTATTTTATAATAGTTTCTTTCCTGGATTAAATGGCATAATATTTTTTATATTTTATTGATTATGCTATTACAGATGTTCCATTTTATTCCCCTTTTCACCCCCTCCGCCCAGCACCCACCACTCCCTCAGACAATCCCCACACCACTGCCCATGTCCATGGGTCATGGGTATAGGTTCTTTGGCTACTCCATTTCCTACACTGTACTTTACATCCCCGTGGCTATTCTGGAACTACCTACCTGTACTTCTTAATCCCCTCGCCTCCTCACCCATTACCCTGCACCTCCCTTCCATCTGACAACCATCAAAACACTCTCTAAATCCATGATTCTGTCCCCTCACCTCCTCATCCATTACCCTACACTTCCCTTCCATCTGACAACCATCAAAACACTCTGTAAATCCATGATTCTGTCTGTTCTTTTTGTTTGGTTTGTTTTTTAGATTCAATTGTTGACATTTATGTATTTATTGTCATTTTAGTGTTTATAGTTTGATCTTCTTTTCTTTAATAAGTCCCTTTAACATTTTATATAATAATGGTTTGGTCATGATGAACTACTTTAGTTTTTTCTTGTCTGGGAAGCCCGTTATCTGACCTTCAATTCTGGGTGATATCTTTGTTGGGTAGAGTGATCATGGCTGTGGGTCCCTGCTTTTCATGACTTTGAATATTTCTTTCCAGTCCCTTCTAGCCTGCAAAGTTCCTTTTGAGAAATCAGCTGAGAGTCTTATGGGGATTCCCTTTTAGGTAACTAATTGCTTTTCTCTTAGTGTTTTTAAGATTTTCTCTTTACCTTTAACCTTTGGCATTTTAATTCTGATGTGCCCTGGAGTGGGCCTCTTTGCATCCATCTTGTTTGGGACTCTCTGTGCTTCTTGGACTCACATGACTATTTCCTTCACCATATTAGGGAAGTTTTCTTTCATTATTTTTTCAAATAGATTTCCAATTTCTTGCACTTACTCTTCTTCTGGCACCCCTACGATGCAAATATTGGACTGCTTGAAATTGTCCCAGAGGCTGCTTATACTTTCCTCATTTTTTGGATTCTTTTTTTCTCTTGTTCTGATTGGTTGTTTTTTGTTTTCTTATGTTCCAAATCATTGATTTGATTCTCAGCTTTATTCATTTTACTGTTGTTTCCCTGTAAATTGTTCTTTATTTTAGTTAGTGTATCCTTTGTGTCTGACTGGATCTTTTTTATGCTGTTGAGGTCCTCAGTAAGATCCTTGAGCATCCTTATAACCAGCATTTTGAACTCTGCATCTTATAGATTGCTTATCTCCACTTTGTTTACTTCTTTTTCTGCAGTTTTGATCTTTTCTTTCATTTGGGCTATGTTTCTTTGTATCTTAATTTTGGTAGCCTCCTTTTGTTCATTTCTATGTGTAATTAGTTAGAGCTACTTTGACTGTCTTTGGTAGTGTGGCCTAATGTAGTAAGTGTCCTGTAGGATTCAGTAGGACAGCTTCCTTTATTACCCAAACTGGGTACTTGTGGTGTGCCCTTTGTGTGGTCTGAGTACACCCTCCTCTTGTAGTTGAGCCTTGGTTGCTATTGTCAGGTCAATGATAGGGATTTATCCAGGCCAGCCAGCTGCAAGGATTGGCTCTGACTGCTTACCACCAACCTCCAACATCCACCCTCCACCCTCCATGGAAGATCGTCTGTGCAGGGACAGGGTGGTAGTGCTCTGATGTAGTCTGTAGCTGTCCAGTGGGTGTGCAGGCCCTGGGTTTTCCTGGGTGGTGCAGGCCAAGGTCAGCTCCTATGTGTGTTTTGCCTGGGTCCACACTGCCTGAGCTATAAAGCAATCTGAAATGGCTGCTACTTGTGCTGGATTTGGGGATTCCCAGGTGAAGCCAAGCTGTGACTCCAGGCTGGCTGCTGCTAGTGCTGTGCCTGAGGCCACTTAGCAAGACATAGTAGGGCTGGGGGCTCACTGCAGCCAGCTGATGCTTGTTTGAAAGGATTTAGGAAGTTGTGAAGCTTGAACCAAGATCAGCCATTCATATAGAAAAGTCACCATTACCAGCTGTAAGTTGGGTAGAAGGAACAGAGCCTCAGGGGATCTCCATGGTGGGGCAAACAGTGTTAGCCAGGTTGATGGCGTCTGAATTATGGTGCCCACCTGCTGGCTTTGTGGCTACCTGTCTTTCTGTCTCAGAGAAAGCTGTCCCCAAGCTCTTGCTTTGATGTCAGACACTTCAGTTCCTCCCTGTATGCCACTGGTGCCTTTCAAGCTGCCACCCTGGTGCTGGAGCTCAGAGGGAGTATGTCAGAGTAAGTTTGTGTGTGGGTTCTTTAAGAGGAACTGCTTGGGACTCCAGAAGTTTCTTCCAGCTACTCTATTCCTGCTGGGTTTTGCAGCCAGAAGCATGGGGACTTATCTTCCTGGCACTGGTACTCTGGGCTGGGGGTCCTGTTATGGGGCTGGGACTCCTCATCCCCGAGATTATTCTCCCAAATTTTTATCCACCACATGTGTATGTGGGACCAGCCTATCCTGCATCTTTGCCCCTCCTACCAATCTGGATAGATGTGGTTTCTTTAACTCCATAACTGTTAGATTTCCATTCAACTCAATTTTTGCTGGTTCTGAGTGATGGTTGCTCTATAATTTAGTTGTAATTTTGATGTGGTTGTGTGAGGAGGTGAGTGGTATTTACCTAAGTCACCATCTTGACCAAAGTCTGAATTGGCTTTATAACCTAGAGTAGCTACTTACTGTTTATGCACTGTGGTATTTATAACAGGGCATTAAAATCAAGTGGTATAATATTTGTAAAGCATCTAGTACACTGCCTAACACAATATCTCAGTAAATAGTAGCTACTATTATCCTTGTTATCACCATCATATTGTTTTAAGCCCTAACTAGTATTATATGAGTATAGCCCATTTGTGACATGGTGTCTTTCTCTTCTCTGTGTAGGTATGTTATGAAAGCAAAATAAGAATTGGTGTGGCTATCAAAAAGTTAGCAGTCAGGAAAAGAAAATACATCTTTAGGAGACTATTACTATCTATTCCAGATGTATGGGTTCTAGGAAGCAAAAATAAATATTTTGTTAGTTATAATGGTAGTTTGTTTTTATAGTACACAGTGTATGTTTTTGTAGACTATATACTAGGATGGCCAATTTAGATGCTTGTAGCAGATAGAGACAGCTAAATCCCATCTGGAAGCCAGTGAGTCCCATTGAAAGGCCCCTTACTTCTAGGCAGTTGGTATTGGGTGTTGTGTGAAACCTGGGTCCAGTGTCCTAGTTCCTTTTTTTTTCTTTTCTTTTAATAATCTGGACCTCCAGATTTTTATGTGAATCAATAAATGCTTTAAATAGTGGCAGCTATGTCTTGAGAATGCTTTTAGCTGCAAGAAACAAAGAACAACAGTCTATATGAAAATTTATTTTTCATGCATAACAATAAGTCCAGAGGTAGTAATTAGTGTTGGTTTATTTTCTCACTAATACCAACAAGAATACTGACACTTTTCATTGTTCTGCCCTAACATCCTTTATTTCTTGACTTAATTTTTTGTGGGTCTTCTAATGGTTGCCATCTGTATGTTGAAGGCAGGATGATGGGGGTGTGGGTCATGCTAGCCTAATTTGTTCCATTTATCAGGAGAGGAAACACTTCATGAAAAACTGCACAGATGACATCTCCTTATGATGCACTGGTTAAAACTGGATCACTCATTTGAAAATATAGGGAAACGAGTGTCCAGCTTACCAGCCCTAGTAGAGAGCAGTTACCAGCAGCTTGTAAATGGCCCCTGTAGTGGGCAGTAATAAGGAGGTTGGTATTTGCCAGAGAACAGTGCCTGCAACAGCAGCCAGTTAAACAGGAAACCCAGTTGCAGGGCCTGGAGCTCCTGTGACCATCAGTGTGTATGAGAAGTCTCCAGATCTGAGCATTATAAAATAAATGTTATTTGGGGGAAGACCAGTGTTTTATTTGTTAATCAAATGCTTTTGCATTTAGGGGATAGGCCATTACTAACAATGAGCAAACTGTTGAGGGAACATTATGTGAATGTATTTACTTCCCGGAAAAGTGTATGTAGTTTTAGTAGAGAAGCTAGAAACAAACATACATTTAATGTTATCCTTGTGGCACTGCATTACAATACAACATCTAAATTACCCCACGTATTTCCCTTTAAAAAATTATGTGTAAACTATATTTTCTTTCATTTTTATTCTAAAATACAATATTGTTCTGTAAATCATTTTCATCTGATTTTGATCAGGCAGAAATCTTTTTATTTATCTCCATATTAAACTCTAACTCGGAGAAACTTTTCCAGAAGGCTTTCTGTACCCAAGCAGATGTTTTCAGCTGATTAAATGAATGTTTTATATGTACGGATATAGTTGAAATGCTACCAAACCAGGTATACACTTAGTTACTTAAACGAGAGAATTATGGAAGTTTGAAGAACTCTTAATCATAGCTAATCACGTACTAAAGGAAAACCATATCTATTTGACTCCAGCCAATGGACTCATCTGTAATATTTTTGCTTACACCTTTTATAGCTTACTGCTGAGTTAGCTGTTCTTTAATGTCCTTGGCAAATTCAGGAAGCCACCATGTGTACATAAATTAAGAGAAAATATTTCTGTCTGATCCCGATAATTTTTTCTCAGGGTTATAAATTTGGGTTTTCATGGTCTAGATATTAATTTTAAAAATAATAACCCCAAAGTGAAAAACCCAAGTGAAACCCAAACAGCAACTCTAGATAATCTGAAGGGTTACTCCTTGATGTAGGAAGGTACTGTAGCATCCAGGGACTATGAATTGGCCACCTACCAATACCTAAAAGCATAGAAACCTTTACAGCATTTATATAATTCCAATATATAATTACTTCCTCAGGCCCAGCAAGTGAAACTCTAATAATATAGGCTAATGAAATATTTCAGCCACCATCACTATAAAATAAAAGGCAAAACTGATTTTTATTAGGGCAGCTATACTGAGACAGTCGTAGAATTATTTAAGGAGAGGGATAGAAATGTGAACCACTTCACTACCTTAAACACTCTATTTAGGATTAAAAAAGAAAATATTATCCAGATGCTGTATCAAAATCTACTTTACAGTGGAATTTTAACGACAAACTATTTTAGAGACAAGGGGAAGAAGAGGGAACTTATTTGTGTGAGAAAATACCATGTGTTTTCATTGAGCATATACCTATCATGGGAGAGATACTGTGCCAGATGCACTACATGTGCTATCTCTAATCCTCAGGACAATTCTACAGTTTGGGAATTGTCACTTTTGCTTCCTCGATGAAGACGCCAAGGCCCTGAGTACGTCAAGTGGCCGGCCTAGGTTTCAGAACCCAGCTCTGTGTCCCGTATTCATTCTTGTTTCCCCACATCAGAAGAGCCCCATGCTCTGGGCGGGTGAAAAGAAAAACAGCAGATAGACGAACACATAGGTAAAGGTATGATGATGTACATAGCAACAAAACAGTTCCAACTTTGTGTAGCGTATGGGCTCTTAGCTACTAATTACAACTCATGAAAGAAACCAGGAGTCACTGTATGGGCTGTCAAGTGACTGACTTGACTGTGCCCTAAAGTGAGGCAATTCAAGAACATTTGTTGAGCACTTACTTTGTATGGGAACAGAAAGAAGATGTTCTTGTACTTGAAGATTTTACATTGTTGCCCAATGATTTTTCTGACATTGCTATAGTGAGAAAAGTTCCCATGAAATCTCTTAAAGCCATGCATTGATCTGTGTATGGAAAGGAAAGGTACATATACTCTTGTTGAGGATTGTGTGTGGAATTGGGGTGTATTGTATTTTGGAAATGAAGACTGGGAGTTGGGGAAAGTTTACTTTTCTCTAAAGGAGGCATTTTCTTAGTAGAGTCATTATGACATTATGTCCTAGCCATTAAAATTTGCCATCTCAATACTTGGTTATTCACTGAAACAAATGAAATATTTATTAAGGTCATATCAGTGTTGCGTACAAAGGGAGCCACGGAGTGATTTTTATGCCTTGCTTTTTGGTAGCAGTATTTCTGCTGGGTTGCATCAATGTCTGTAGATTTTATTGATTATAATTAAGTAAGTCTGCATTGTCTCTAAGAATTTACATGGGTTTAAAAATCAATCCTTCATGTGTTCATTTTCAGTAGTTTGAAAAAGGATCTTAGTGGAAAGGAAAAATCTCCAACTATTAATCCCATTGTTATTTCTGTGAGCCACAAATGGTATTATTTCCCATTAAACCATATGCAGGTTTTAGGTGTTAGGATCCTTTTAATTTTCTTTTAATTTCATTTCCTCTACCTCTAATCTTGCAAAAGTGTGTTATAGCTTATCCTTATCTTCACTAGATTTGGGGGTGTGCCTGAAAAACCCCCTAGCTCAAATCCCAAAGGATTTTTAAATTCCAGTATTGGGTGCTCTTCACATATACTGATATTGATGTAAACTTAATAAGATTATGAAAATTTCATAGCAGTTGGTTCCTTGCATTTACATGATTGATCAGATGAAGGGCAGTGAGAGGGTTGGGCCTTGGTTGGAGGTTGTGGGGAACATTATCAGGGCTCTTTATTACAGGAATCCTGTGCCATCTGATGTATACGTGTGTAAGCCAAGTTTGGCAAATACTTTTTATCAAATATGGAGAGGCATTAACTGTCATAGGAGCTTGTGGAATTAACTCATACTGATATAAATAAAGTCTTAACTAATAGTGCATATACCAATTGCAAGCCCTTTAATAACTAGAGCTTCTGTGGAAATACAAGAGTTTATTTATATTTACATTATTTTCCTAAAGCAGCTACTTTCCTAAAGTACATCTACTTCTACTTGAGTGCTATGTATATAACAGGTATGTAAGCACAATGCATATATTGAGAGATATAGTCTCTGTGTGTGCAGGTATATTATAGGTATATATTGAGAGATATAGTTGAAAAGATCATTGTTTTTGACATGAAAAATACTGAAGTAAATTGCACTTTCATTTTTATGAGGAGGAAAGATTAACTAAAAATAAAAACATTATTTATAACATGAACTCAAACATGTATACAGCTAGATGAATCTTTAAAAAAAATTGGAGCTCTGGCTGGTGTGGCTCAGTGGATTGAATGCTGGCCTGCAAGCCAAAGGGTCACTGGTTCGAGTCCCAGTCTAGTGCACATGGCTGGGTTGCAGGCAGGGTTTTAAGTAGGGGGCCCGTGGGAGGCAACCACCCATTGATGTTTCCCTTCCTGTCTTTTCCCTCCCTTCCCTTCTTTAAATATAAATAAACAGCATCTTTAAAAACTATTAAATAGCCTGCTGAAAAGAAAGCTTCATTAAAATTTTTTTTGTGAGAAATCCATTTAAGAAATAGTTTTAGTTACCCAATCTGGAGATATGCAGAGATCATGGACACTAACATTTTCTGTGGCCATGATTCTTGAAGATATTCAATAAAAAATACTCCTTAAAAACGGCACTCTGTTTGGGGTACAGTAGGATCATTTCATGCCTGTGGATCAGTGTTACATATGTCTTTCCAAGGGCCTGAGAGTTCAGGTCTGGCTGTAGCAGTCTTGCTGTTTTCTGTGAGCCCGTAGCTTTGATTGCAGTTTTTGAAAGCTTAGTTATGAATGGCTGTTAAATATTTTTCATTTACTCACTTATCAGCATTTTTTCTTTATTTTCTTTTTCTTGTTTCTTTTCCCCCCAGTGAGGATTGCTTCTCTTGGTTATGGAAAGCCTTAAGTTAGTTTAGAAAACAAAGTGTGTCTTATCATACTTTTGTTGCAGACAAGATGTGGCTACATAAAACAAAGGACAGACCTGTGAAACTTTGGCTCCTTGTATCAGGGTTCTGTGTGGGAAGCCTAAATGAATAAAATAGCAACTTGTTAATGTAGCACTGATTATGTTTAAGGGGAGCTTTTATTTACAACATTGAGTTGATTCCTCCTTAAAGAAAAAAAAAAAGTAATTTTAGAGGATCTTGAAAGCTTTTAGATAAATACTCCCAACTCTTTTCCTCCTGCTTATGCTTAAAAAGCAACAGAGACAGTCTGAAGCCTGGGTTTTCCCAGCTGTGTAACAAGTACAGAATAGAGGCTTCTAAATCTGATCCTCCACCCCACCCCACCCCCAGCACTGTTCTGTGTTCCAGGCTACTTCTTGCCCTGGGCTCTCTCTGTCCCTCTAAGAATGCCCCTCTTCCTGCACTTGCATCTCTGTCCAAAGGAGTCCTGTGTAGCTTTGGTCTGTATTGTAGATGCAGTTTTCCCTGAAGTCTTTCCAGACTCCCCAAATGAATATGGTTATTTTGGAAAGGGGTCCACAATTTCCAGTACAGTTACATTGGCTACTTTGTGATTGGGCTCTGTATTATTCTTTTCCTGCCTTGTGTTTTTGGTATTTATGCACTTAGTAGTGTTCAGTGGTCAACAGGCATTTACTAAATGCCTGCTTTGGCCAGTCGTGGGCCAGCCATTGGCCAGCCATTACTCTGCTTACTGGAGAAACCAAAAGGTGTAAAACATGGACTGTGATACCAACAACTTCTTGGTCTTTTCTCTCCCCACCTTGGCTCTAAATTCCCAATAGATAGAAATAGTCTGTTGATTCTTTGGTGTCCTCCAGAAATTCTGGCTTCTTGCACATAGTACCTGCTTAATAAATTAGTAGTTGACTAAACCAGGTTTCTTCTGATTGAATTTGAACAGAAAAGATTGGCCTTCCTCCCTGAGATTTGAATAAAAATAATGCTATATATGCCATGTGCCATTACACTTTGATATTTTTGTGGTATATAAAGGAATATTTTCCCACTCCCCCTGCCATGTAAGTCTTGGGGCATTTGCCATTTATCTTGGAAGGCATGGCAATAATTGGCATAGGTCAGGCCATCAGAATTTCACTGAGTGTCAGTAGGTGCTGCGTTGGCCTCCTTTGGCCCCGTACAGCTGCCCAGGGATCCTCATGCGTAGACAGCTGTCTGGATACAGCTCCTGGCCCCCATCAGCTGTAGCTTTCATCAGGTCCCCAAAGGCCACCATGACCCAAAAGAGGTGAAGCAAGTGATTTAAGTTCACACTTGTCTCCCTGAGACATCTAAAATGTAGGTGGCGTTTGGACAGGTTCACAGCGGCTCTGATCTGTAGCAGATTCCTTTTCCTTTTACCTTGCTGTGGGAGGAAGAATGTCTGCAAATGTGGGCATATTGTAAAACTTGAGATGGCTGCTTAGAAGCTGTAGTGTTCCTGGGCAAATTATGGCCAAGACCTACAGTAGTAGGATAGGCCCAGAAAACCGACTTGCTAGTAAATGGGCTTGGACCATAGCATTTGGTATTTTCCCTGTACCCCAGCCAATGCAGGATTTTGGAATGCTTAGAACTGTAACTGAATGTGGACTCTTGACTGAAAATATGCTGCTCCAACCCTCCAGCCCACTTTTGCCATCTAAATGACAAGGATAATTATCAGCAATGTTGTGAACTTTCCTGCAAAATGGTGTTCTTCATTGAGTATAATAGGAAGTATTTCTTTACTTTGGAACTTTAGAAGATGGTCTAAGCTGAGCAAAAATTAATGTCACTGCCTTTTTAACGGCTAGACACTTATCACCAAGCTGTGCCAACATCAGTGATGGTGCCCCCGCAAAGGTGTTTGGTCTTGATAAGCTTCTAAAGAAGCAGACTCTGTGTGTGTGTGTGTGTGTGTGTGTGTGTTTTAAAATAGCTACTGGATTCTGTTTCAGAGAGACAGAGACAGAGACAGCGACAGACAAAGACTATCAAAGACAGAGATTCTTTCATAAATAGAAAAAGAGAAAGTATATAGAAAATAATGCCTAAGTTGTTTACACCAGGTTTGCCTTTGCTCCAAGATGTGTGTGTGTGTGCACGCATGCATGCTTGGGTACTTGTGTTCATAGTGGGTGAAAGGCCTTTGCATACATACCAGATTGGCTGCATAATCATAGAGGATTTATTTACTCTCTCAATTTCTTTTATTCCCAATCTCTTATCAAATACTGTTTATTATGTTCTCTGAACCTGTCAAATAAAAGGGACTGTGGAAAAACTTCTAAAATGCTAAATTTATTCCAGGCTAAAAGTATTACAATAGGATGATACTGTTTAACCCATCTGCTTGAAATGAGAAGCCAAACAAATGGAAATGTGATATGTTTAAGAGGACAATTCTTAGAGAAAAAAAAAAGTTTGATGTTTCCTTCTAGACTGTCATTATTTATTGTATTTTTATTTTATTTATTTTTTTAAGATTTATTTATTTATTTATTTTTAGAGAGGGAAGGGAGGGAGAAAGAGAAAGAGAGAGAAACATCAATGTGCGGTTGCTGGGGCCCGTGGCCTGCAACCTAGGCATGTGCCCTGACTGGGAATCGAACCTGCGATGCTTTGGTTCACAGCCCACGCTCAATCCACTGAGCTATGCGAGCCAGGGCTGTATTTTTATTTTAAACACAATTTGAAAATATTTTGAAAGTGACTATAGTGACAGTTTTTCTTTGGCTGAGCCAAAGGATAATAAGAGAGAAATGCTACCTATAACACAGGCTATATTGAAACATTAAAGCTCCATTTTTGTTAAAACCTTAAATACAGGATTTGGGAGGAGGAGGAATTTCTTATTTAGGAAGTATTTTGGTGGGTCTTTCTTAAAGAAGTGAGGGAGATGCCCTGAGGATCTGATCTGAGAAGGAATAAGGGAGTCCACTTTGCTGCAGCCACCATGCCCGAATTCCCATGTTTGTGCAGGTGTGAGCGGGACTCTGTGCTTTTGTTGGGGAAAGAGAACCCTGGAATAGGAGTTTACCCTTAATTCTAAGATGATACACTCTTAGGGACTGTGTACTGTAACGGAGACAGAGACATTTGATACAATGAGGGGATTTCCTGTGTACCCCTTAGGGATTCTCAGGGGTTAATACAAAGGGTAATTTCAAAGGATTTACCTTAGAAGCTTTGTCACTGAGTACAGAGAAAGGAATTTCTGTGATGATTCCAAACTTAGAATAAATGCTAGGGAAGAATCCAAGGACTTTAACCTCCAGGGGAGAAAAGCAGTAATTTATAGATCTCTCTAGAAATTATGGTTAGGTTCTTTTCCCTCTGAACCCAGTCTTCTGTAGTCATGTGACTGGAATTCAATTATCAGTGCCATAAATAATCTTGTGAATGGAAGCAGTGTGTTTGGCAGTGAATTTCTGCTTCCTAAAGAGAAAGGAACCTTTAGGAGTTATTATAAGTAATGCTGTACGAGCCATGATTCTGAAGGCAAATGGTCACAGAGGTGCAGGACTTGGTCCCCGTTGGACAGCGGGTTTCAGATGAGTCAGATACATGCTGGTCTCGCATGGCATGAAGGTTAGATATGTTTTTTTTAATGCATATTTAAAGCAGGCTGTATTTAGAAGTTTATATATAATTGGTTTTAGGATAAAGCCAGCCTGTTGATGCATAACAGAGTTGACTGGTTCCATTAGCATCCTTGAAATATTTAACAAGAAGCTGAGTTTAGCATATGAGCTCTTGCAGCCATTGTTGGAGACAAGGCAGTCCATGTTGGATAATTCTTGTTGTAAAACCAGCAGGTGACCCTTTTGTTTGCCCACCTTGCCCATGTCCTATGTTCTAGACTAAGAAAGGTCAGCTTTTTATAGTCAGGTCTGTATGCCTTTGAAAATCGCCATTCTACTACGATCCTCTGCTAGTAACAATTTATGTCCTGAAGATGGCAAAGAGTGCTGAATTAATTCATTTTACTACCAGTGTCATTTCATGGGAGCGAGCAGGCTGGTAAAATTGTTTCAGGAACCAGAACATTTTTCTTGGTTATTTATAACATAACTTGATCATCCAGCTACACAGGGCTTCATTCAATTGGGAAAGTCTATTGAATCCAAAAATAATAATCCTTTATATTTGTACAGTATTTGCAGTTTTATAAGGAACCTCTCACATCCATTCTCTCACTTGAGTTTTCTGACAACTCCATGAGGTAGAGAGGGCAGGTATTGTTACTTCCAAATTACAGGTGAGGAGCCGAAACCAGAGTGCTTGCAAGTCTTGTGCCCAGGGTTTCACAACCAGTAAACGACCGGGACTCAAGCCCCTTGATTTTATTCTGGCTCAAAATCCAGGGCTTTTTCCAGTTTGTTTTGATACCCTTGGAAGGCTCATTGCTCATCTAGGAAAGAAAAATTGGCAGCTCTTGCTGAGGAAGATGGAAGTCTGCTGGGAGAGGCAGATCCAGGGAAGTTGCATTGGCTGATGAGTAAATGAGAAGAGGCCAAGAGGATCAGGGGCTTGGCCTCCTGCCTTGGGCCACTCACTGTGTGATCACGGGCAAGTCACATCACTTCTCCATGCCCGAACTTTCTCCCAGTTTCTCTGAAGACGAGACTCTCTCATCTGCCCTAGCCATCATGCGGATCTGTGGTGAAGAGGATAGAGAAGTAATTTCTATGAAGGTTCTTTGGGAGATAACATATTATATATGTGAAAGGTAGTATCACTGTGCATGGTTTTAGAATTTGAGTTTCAGGTGTAAGGTGGAAAAGCTACCATTTTCAATCTGCAGGAGCCTCAAATCTACCCTCACGGGAAGAGTAAGGATTGCTTTATTTGCCTTCAGTCAATCCCTCACTCTTCCTAATTCCCCTTTATTTCTTTCTCTCACCTCTCTGGGCAAGACTGTGAAGATATTCCCAAGCATTTCCTAGGAGAGGTGAGGGTATGACATGGAAGGAATAGCAGACTTCTAGTCCGGTGTTCCCAGCCCCGCCACTTTCCAGCTGTGTGACCGGTTCTGTTCTGTGAAGCAGGGATTAGGGCAATACCTAAGGGCCTCAGTGAGACCATGGATGCATAGTGGCTAGCACTCAGTACTTCTCAATAAATACTATTCTGTGTTAGGGAAACGTGAGTAGAGATTGATGATCAGGACAGAGCTGGTGAGAGTCATGCATGGAGAGAGGGGATGGCTTTTGGATTTGGCTTTTTCTCATTCTTAACACTGTTTGTTATATTATCTTCCAGCTTTCATTTTATCTCATGTGTTTTCCTCTTGGATATGAGGTGTCTTAAAGGAAAAGGCAGCCTAGAAGGCATTGCAGAGATGAAGAGGTCCACGCCCTGGGTCTGCTGCCAGCTTCAGTGACTTTGAAATACGTTGCTCTCAGCAGTCCAGGGTAGTTCGCAAAACTGTTGGGGAGGCTTTACCCCACCCGCCGTTACCTGCTCCAGAAGTGACATGCATGCTTACACATGCTTCTCAAAGCGGATCAATTCACTTGTTTGCCATTTGGTCTGAAAATGAAGTGGACTTGTAATGGAATGGGTGGGGAATTCCACACTCCGTTAAGACTGTGGTGCAAGGTTGGAGATATAGCACACTCCAGCTTTTAGAAGAATGCATTACCCCTAGTTTCCTCTGGTAGTGAGGGGAGGGCAGGTGAGAGACGAAACGGAAGTGAGCTGCTGTCATGTGGTCCAGAACTGGTGAGTTACCAGGTACCTGCCGTTTGCCTTGAACACAAGAAGGAAAGGAACATATTCTCGCTTTGCTTCCACAAGAGGAGGGCACATTGGTTTGGTTCCAAGTGATAACTTTTGAGTAGTCCAAGGTGCTGGGCGCTGTGATGGGTGCCTAGGGCATAAGGAAGATACAGATCTTGTCTTTGAGAAGGTTCATTTGAGCCAACTTTGATGGGCTGAAGTTATGTTTTGAATTTTAAAAGTTAGGATTTTTGGACAAACTTTTGTTAAGGTACTGATAAAACATGATTTGTTCTTTTGAGGGGCATCCTGGCATGCAATTTCAGGTAGCCAGCACATGTACAAATATTGGTATTCTTGAATGTGTGTCCTCCTTCCCAATGCCAGTGTAAAGGGTTTCAAAAACTACACGTATCTCAAGACTTGGCATTTATTGGCTATTAACAGGCCAGTTACCAAAACATTATTTATTATAAGTCTTTCTGTGTTGATGTTTACTATTTTTTCAGGATACTAAGAAATGCTGTATAACTACAGATGGAAAAAACTCTTACTGAATGTTCCTCCCACCATTATAACTGTTAAGGGAGAGTACCAGGTAGTAGTTAGTCTTGGTTCTTCCAAACCCATGCCCCCTACCTCCCCTGCCTCCCCCACAAAACAGCATTAAAAAGCCTTATTCTTAGTAGGCCAGAATTTATGCAGAGGCCTTACATTTATTTACTGTTACATGTCACATGCTACGTAAGTCAGTTATTTCACAGGTAGTTACATCTTTATGTGGTTCCATTCTGTCAGATGACTCTGTGCCCTCCTTAAGTTACAGTTCTATATTCAGCCATTTCCTCACTTATTCATTCAACAATTTATTGACACCTACTGTGTGCCATGTATTAGGCCTGCCCCTGTCATCAAGGAGCTCACTGTCCAATGCAAAGACAGAAAAACAAATGTGATAAAGTTTGATTTGAGATAGAATTAAGTGCAGAGTATTCAGAGTTATCTTTCTGAAAGTGATTTCATCTAAGCTGAATTTTAGGGGTTAAAAGGTAAAAGGTTGTTGTGAGGATGAGGTAGAATGAGTAGCACACGCAAAGAAAAAGCAGAGGTGAAGAGAACAGGGCAAGTTCCAGCGACTGTGCCTGGGTGAGCAAGGGGCTGGAGAGCGAGGCAAGAGTCTGCTGTGAATGCCTCCTTCAGCCTTCTAGTGCCTTTGGCTGGCTGCCCTGCCACCAAGGCTGGAAAGCTACCTGCAGCTGGTATAGGGCTACCTGAGGGGTCATACCTATACTTTCCCAGGTCCTATTTTTTTCTGTCCTCACCCGAGGACAGGTTTACTGATTTCAGAGAGAGGGGAAGGTGGGGGGTGGTGGGCAGGGATGGAGTTGGGGGGAAAGAGGTAGAGAGAGAGACAGAGGAGGGAGGGGAAGGGAAAGGAACGGAAACATTGATCAGTTGCTTCCGGTAGATACCCAAACTGGGAATTAAATCTTCAACCTAGGTATGTACCATGACTGGGGATTGAACCCGCAAACCTTTGGTGTATGCGATAGCACTCCAACCAAGTGAGCCACCTGACCAGGGCCTAATTTTTTTTCTTTTTTAATTTTGCCATTGTTTTTATTATAAATGTTATTACATTTACAATAAATGTAATAATCTTTGCAGGATGTGGGGGGCAGGCATAAATTGGTGAAAGGTAGAGGCCTTTAAATCTCCTTGTAAGAGCAGTCCTTTCAAGTTCCTCCTTTCATCTCAGTAGATGTTTTATAGGATGGAAATAAAATTGTGGATTTGTCTTCCTTTCACATGCATACTTCCCTTTAAAGTTTTGTGTTCATATGAAATAGGTCAATATTAAAAGTAATTCATTTCTTATTGTAAACAGATAATATCTCCTATATTAAAAAATCTAGAAAAATGCTCAGGAGAATATTAAAATTAACTTTTTTAATAGTTTATTTTTTATTGTATTTTTTTCATTACCATTTATCCGCTTATACCCTGTTCCACCTCCACCCACCCCTGCCCTGCAGTCAGCACACCGTTGTCCATGTGCGTGAGTTCTCTTTCTTTGTGCTTGACCCCCATCCCCAGCCTTCACAGCCTTGGCTGTCATCCTGGCCTGTGAGTCTGTCCTCATTTTCCTCGTTAATTCAGTTTGTTCATTAGTTCCCACGTATGAGTGAGACCAAATGGTATTTCTCTTCCTCTGACTGGCTTCTTTCACTCAGCATAATGTTTCCCAGGGCCATCCATGCTGTTGCAAAGGGTAAAATTTTCTTTCTTTCTTTTTTTTTTACAGCCAAATAATATTCCATTGTGTAAATGTCCCATAGTTATTTCATCCACTTATCTACTGATGGACACTTGGGCTGCTTTCAAATCTTGGCGATTATAAATAATGCTGCAATGAACATAGAAGTACATATATTTTTTCAAATTAGTGTTTCAGGTTTCTTCAGATAAATTCCCAGAAGTAAAATTTCTGGGTTAAAAGGGAGTCCCATTTTTAATTTTTTAAAGAAACTCCACACTGTTTTCCAGAGTGGTTGCACAAATCTGCATTCCCACAAATAGTGCAGAAGGGTTTCCCTTTCTCCACATCTTCACCAGCACTTGTTTATTTATGGTAAACATTATTGATTTATTGATGGTAACCATTCTGGCAGGTGTGAGGTGATATCTCATTATGGTTTTAATTTGCATTTTTCTGATGATTAGTGACATTGAGCATCTTTCCATATGTCTATTGGTCATCTGTATGTTCCCTTTGATGAATTGTCTATTTGGGTCCTTAGCCCATTTTTAATTAGAATGTTTTTTATTTCATTATTTTTTAAAAAAGATTTTATTTATTTATTCTTAGAGAGAGGGGGAGGGAGAAAGAGAGGGAGAGAAACATCAATGTGGGAGAGATACTTGGGTTGCCTCTTGCACACCCCCAACTGGGAACCTGGTCCGCAACCCAGGCATGCATTCTGACTGGGAATCAAACCAGTGACCTTTCAGTCTGCAGGCCAGCACTTAATCCATGGAGCCACACAAGCCAAGGCAGATTGTCTGTTTTTTTAGTGTTGAGTTTTATAAGTTCTTCATAAATTTTGGATATTAACCCATTATCATATATTTGTGAGTGTGTTCTCCCATTCAGTGGGTTGTCTTTTCATTTTTTTTGATGGTTTCCTTTGCTGTGCAAAAACTTAATTTTTTTTCCTTCTATGCATTTTTAAGATGTGGGATCACACTGCAGTAAACTTATTTTTTAAGCATTCCATTTGTTCAAGAGATATTTACGTTGTATTTCTGTGGCAAAACAAACCTTTTCAATCCTGTATAAGGAACTCTGACAATTACTGGGAATGAATACCAAAACTATAAAAGTAGAAGCACCTGTATTTCTCCCCTTACTATGTTTAGTTCTCTGCATGAAAAAAAGAAAAAGAAGCTTATCAGCAGTGAGTTCAAGAATAACTTCAAATGTAAGTTATAGGGTCAAGTTATTCCCGTCTCCTACACCTTTTCTCTCTCTCCCTCCCTCTCCCTCTCTCTCTCTCTCTGTCTGTCTCTCTCTCTCTCATATATATAATCTTTAAAAGGCATGTGGTGAATTCATGATGACAGTCATAATAATAACCCTGATCTTTAAAATGTAGTATCTGTGTTATACCACTTACCTAGTGGTGTTATGTGTATTAGCTCATTTAATTCTTACACTCCCTATTGTTCTGACTGTTCCAAAGACAAGAAAATTAAAGTGTGGAGAAGTTAACCCTATGGCATGATCCTCAGGTATGTTCTGAATCACTGAACAAGGTTATATTATATTTATGACAGTGTTTATAGAAGGAATGTTTTCCATCCTTTGTGTGTGTGTTTTGGAAAACTATGTATTATATACAAGCCTTTCTTGACTTGAAGCTATTTGGACTCCCCTTCCCATAATCCCCTTCCTCAGATTTAAGCCATCCTGCATGAAGGGGAGCTTTAATAAACCATCTCTATTATTGGTTCTGTAAGACCTTGACATTTGCAAACTTTATTTTTTGTCTTTTGTCCCACACAGTAGCCACTCTTGCAAATCAACCTTGGGAAGTTAGCATTCTTAATGAAGATCTATAGGACACTTTCTCCTCAGACAGTAAATCAGCTCTTTCAAGGCACCATTCATCTCTTCCTTCAAGCGCATGAATTGGTATATGGCACGTTACAACAGCTCATTTATCTTACATGGGTCCCTAGTTATTCCCTCTGCCCACTTCCCCCAGATCGCCAGAGATTGAGGCAGAAGTGCAGTAGAGTATGGCTTTGTGGTTTGAGAGTTGCCAAGGTCAGCCGAGGTGCCTGTGGCATTGACTTACAGAGGGCTGGTACAGAGTATCACCAATAACTTTTAGAGTGATATCACCCACACCAGCAAAGGAGTTAGTTTGCCAAAGCATTCGAATTATGCCTGGTTAATTAAAGGTAGCTGGAAGATAGAACAGTAGGGGAAAAACTTTGTAATCTTATATCCCACTGTTAAAGAATATTTTTCCGTGTTAACATTTGTCCAAATCATAATGGCATCCTTTTAGCCTCTGTAGTTAATTCTATATTAATGATAATGATGAACTTTTGTTTACCTAGGCAATATGCTAGACCCTTTCACAAATCTTATTTTATTCTCACAGCCCTGCCATGGTGTAGGGGCCATTATCCTTACTTCACATATGTAGAGCTGATCATTACTGAGGCTAAATAACCTGTGCCAAAGAATAAGTAACCAGAATCAGGGTTCAAAACCAAGTATCTCCAGCATTTGCCTCTGCGACCATCTTGTGGCAAGGCGGAATCGCCCACTGTTTGAAGGGTGCTACAAACTGTGCATCATATTTTGGCATGAAATTCATCAAGGCAGAATAGTAGTGTGAGGTTCTGGTCAGCGGTGGACCCCAAGCCCAAGCTTACACTGTTAATAGCACCAATGCTTGTTTTTATATTTGGGGTTTCTTACAAGTAGACCCCAAGACAAAGGTTAGGGTGCAAATAGTTCATTTGGGAGGTGATCCCAGAGAGTATGGGGACAGAGAATGTCCAATAAAGGGCATCTTAATGAGCAGATTATTGTTGTGACCAGTTGGGGCTCATTCCCTCTGGGTACCCTCCTGAGAGACTCTAGAACATACCTCATAATTATTTTGCCAAGAGCCAACTCTTGCCCTTCATTGGTTGAGGGTTGCTCCTGGGTATCAGAATTCTCCTGCAATTCCAGCCTGCCCCACTCAGCCCAAAGGCAGAAAGACACAAGTGTTTGTGTTTGAGACTGGGAAGCATGTCTGCCCCAGCTGTAGGTGACCTCCAGGGTGGGGTGAACAGCATATGGGAAGGGTACCAATAGTTGCTACTACATTTGCTTTTGAGCCAACGCGACTAGTGCTGACAAAGATGTGTCCAGACCGGTGACTCCTACTGGGGGGTTGACAACCTTCTATATGCAAAGCAAGGCAGCAGGGGAGGCAGTGAATCTAGGATTTGTTTTAGGGGAGGAACAGAGGAATTGGAGTCAGGCAGTCTCAAACTTTGGTTGCAGGTCTGCCTTTTATTAGTTGTGTGTTGGGCAAGTCACTTAATTTCACTGAACCTCGGTTTTTTCATCTATAAAGTGGACATAGCTGCCTTCCAGGGTTCATAACAGCCTTTGTAAACTATAAAGCAATATGCGACCTCTGCGTCGTTCCCATTAGAGCTGCTGATTGAGGCATCGCACAGAGTATTAAGTGTGAGTGGAACTTTGAGGGCAGCTGTTGGCTTCATGTGGAGCTCCTGAAGGGTGCCGTGTTAACACCTCAGGAAGCCCACCCTCAAAAATCCTGACACTTTGGAAGTCAAGGGGCTGTGAATTCAAACCCCTCCTTCTCAGTGTGGTTTCTGGCCAACTGAGTTGGTAACCCCAATTCTGCACCAGAGGGAGGTGGTATTTCCAGTAACTCCCCCTGCAGTGCAGATTTATTTTTTCTAGTGAAAGTTGATTTGGATGTGCAACCGCCATAGATCAAGCTGTTCTTCTAAAGGTCCATCGGCCATTAGAAGACATCAGAGAGGTGTCTGGCCAAAGGCTGACTTTCCACAGGTGGCTGACATTGAGTGAAGCAGAACTCTCTCCATAGGCGCATTTGGATCTGGTGTAGACAAGAACTGCATGGATAGCTTGGAGTACATGTTGGTATCTGCCCTTCAGTACCCCCGGGTACCTCAGGAGTCACAAGCCAAGGAGGAGGGCAGATGCCCCTGATGCTTCCCCCTCCCATGCAGTGCTGTGCCCAGGACTGCCGTTTCTTCACCCCCTTACCCAGTCAGTCCCAGGCTTGAACTCCATCACTCAGGAGGGAACATTAAAAAACCCACACCTCTGACTCATGCTTTGATTTTGTGGCCTAAAGAGGCAAAGATGCCGTAAGGAGCTTTTAGGGGCCATCACCATGGAGCCTCTTTATTGCCTAGCAAGAGCCTTAAATGATAATGGGAAACCTCACTATTGATTGGCTGACTCTTAATTCTTCCTCTTTGGGTTTTGAAGTAGAAGTGATGGTCCAGAATATTTATATTACTCATTGGATATATTAAATTAAACATACGAAAGTCCTGAAGCCACTTAAGATGAGGTTGCAGCACTGGTGAACAGGACTTTATTACCAAAGGAGGGAATAGTAGCTTTTAGTTGTGGCTTAGCTGCAAAGTATATTGATGCTAAGAATGGCTCAGAAGAGGTCTTGGGACTCTCAAAAGGGGCTTAGGGTGAGTTTTCTTTTAAGAAAGTTCCTCAGGCCCATCCTTTATAAACACCCAGGTCTGGAGTGTAATAGAGGGTGTATGGTAACCAATTCTTAACTTCTGTCCTGGCTGAAGATAAGCCCCACTGACATCTTGGCAAAGAACCAGACTCTGAGTTCTGGGGCCACAAGTCTCATAAGAAAATATCTGCTCACTATAAGAAGCCACATGGATTACAACTTCACTGTAGTACAGGGTTTAAAACCTTTGTTTCTCTCTCTTATCTTAAATCCATTGGAAATTAGCACGGATGAGAGGTTTGCTCAGTTTTGTTAAATGAGTGAGCAGGGCCTGTAAGGGCTACAATTTTTGTTTTAAAAGATTTTGATCCCTGGAAAAAAAAGACAGAGCCTGAGGCAGTGAAATGGTTAATATGACAGCCTCCCTTGCAGGTTTCCCCAGATATGCTTACTTGCTGTACAATGGATAATTGTTAGCTCTTGTTGTGCAGATGCTGTTGCAGATGGAGTCCTGTACCTGCATGCATAGCAAATGAATTAGACTGGCAATCCCCTTTATAAAGCATAAATATGTAATTTGTTCAGCTGTTGTAATTAAATATGTATGTGTGAAACAGCCACCATTCAGGTCATTAATGATGCGCCATGCCAAATTAGAGCTTACAGACAGTAATGTACATTGCTGTGCAATGAGGGGATTGCAAATAACACAGCAAAGGCTTTCCTAGTAAAGGGGTGCATTCAGCAGCTTTAAAAGGAATATTTACATTTGTACCATTTTTATTTAGAAGGTACATTTTGGTTCAAGGCAAAAGTCTGTAAGATGAAATTACTTCTGTCACCAGTGTAGCTTTATTAATGCTTTAACATTTTATCATTCAGATGCCACAGAATTTATTAAATATGCTGCTTGGTGATAAGTCTTAAGTAACTACTTACATATAAAACAGCAGTTGCCCCTGGTTTTCTACATGGTTATGATAGAGTTGATGTATCATACCTCCATGGAATGTTCTTGATTATTTCATTGCATTAAAAAGAAAAACTCTAATAATATTTCAACTCCATTCCCCGCTGATAGATAAAGAAATTCCTATGACAGTACAGTGTTTTTATTTCCATAGAAATTGAGCTGAGAAAAATGCAGTTATCAAAATATAAACAAATAAAAGTGGTAGATTTGCCTCTTGTGCTTTAATTACCAATGAATTACTTGTGAATCCAAGGAATTTCCTAAGAAAAGTGTCATTCTTGGGTCAGATGGTTGTTTTTTAAATTTTAAGATTCAAAGTTTGTAAAGTTAATTCACTCGGGAAAATTATTGTTCTGTCCTTTTTCTCCTTGGTTTCATATTACAGTCTTTCAAATACTTGAGGCTGAAACTTAAATATATTAAAACTATTTTCATTTTAAATTCTTTCTGCATTTGTATTTTGGTGGCCTACAGACAACCTATTTTTAACATGCATGTTGTTTTGACGGTTGGTTCTGAGACTGCAAGAGCTAACCATCTTGACCTTTCTGTCCACCAGGGCAGCAGGAGGAAGCGTCTCAGAGTTAATTCTGTCTTGTTCACAGCTGGGAACAGAACATTCCTCTGTGATCTGCTTGCCCAGGATTTGCTGGGATCTCTTGGAAGCCAAACCTGATACTATAAGTCCTGGGCTTCTGAGGTCAAACACAGATCAACCTTAGTGACACATTTGGTTAGGAATTAGTTGTTAAAGTTTCGCAGACAATCAAAAACAGAATTGTTTGGTATATTATATTAATTTTGTACCAAATTCAAATTTAGAAATTTCTTTAAGCCTAAAATCAATCAAGATTCAGGACCTTGAAGAATTTTCAAAGTTAGAATGCTAAATTGTATGAAGATATAAAATATTTTTAACAAACAGCAAGTGTGTATTTTATTTTACACTGATGAAATAACAGCTTGGTTTGCTCTATCTAAATTATTGTTTCTTAATATTAATTACTTTACTTAAAAGAAGTTCTTACCTTTTTATTTCTTGATTTTTCTGCCCCATTTTTTGTATAACTTTTCAGTTCACCTAAGTAGGGACACTTTATTTGCAACATTAAGGAAAAGTTTGATTCATGCATTAATGTTTATAAAGACAAATGTTATATGGATGACAATGATTTTAAAAATATTGTGACTTCTCTTGATTGTATTGAAACTGCTCTGAATACTGAAAACCATGAAAAGATTTTGTCCTGCTTGCTACATATTTAGTATAAACTATGCTGTTCATAACTTTTCTGAAAAAGATTTTTTAAAAATATATTTTATTGAATATGCTATACAATTTTTCCAATTTTTCCCCTTTGTTCCCCACCACCCAGTACCCCCCTTCCCTCCAGCAATCCCCCCTGTGCCCTTAGTTCATGTCTATCGGTCATGCATATAAGTTCTTGACTTCTCCATTTCCTATACTGTTCTTAACCTTCCCCTGTCTATTTTGTACCCGCCATTTATACTTCTTATTCCCTGTACCTTTTCCTGCATTCCCCTCCTTCCCCCTTCCAGCTGATAACCCCCCTTGGCCAGATGATCTCCATATCTATGATTCTGTATCTGTCCTAGTTGTTGGTTTAGTTTGTTTTTTCAGATTCAGCTGTTGATAGTTTTGAATTTGTTGCCATTTTAATATTCATAGTTTTCATTTTCTTTTTCTTAAATAAGTCACTTTAACATTTCATATAATAAGGGCTTAGTGACGATGAACTCCTTTAGCTTTACCTTGTCTGGGAAGCATTTTACCTGTCCTTCCATTCTAAATGATAGGTTGGCTGGATAGAGTAATCTAGGTTGTAGGTGCTTGTTTTTCATCACTTTGAATACTTCTTGCCAGTCCCTTCTTGCCTACAAAGTTTCTTTTGAGAAATCAGCTGAGAGCCTTATAGGTACTCCTTTGTAGGTAACTTTGCTTTTCTCTTGCTGCTTTTAAGATTTTCTCTTTATCTTTAACCTTTGGCATTTTAATTATGTTGTATTTTAGTGTGGTCCTCTTTGGGTCCAAATTGTTTGGGACTCTCTGTGCTTCCTGAACTTGTATATCTATTTCCTTTACCAAATTAGGGAAATTTTCTTTCAGCATTTTTTCAAATAAGTTTTCAATTTCCTGCTCTTCTTCTTCTCCTTGATTCGAATATTGGGATGTTTGAAGATGCCCCAGAGGGTCCTTATACTTTCCTCATTATTTTTGAATTCTTTTTTTCTTCTTGTTCTTCTGGTTGAATGCTTATTTCTTCCTTCTGTTCCAAATCATTGTTATGAATCCTGGCTCCCTCCCCTCCACTGACGGTTCTTTGTAGATTTTTATTTCACTTGGTGTGAACTTCATTTCTTCCTTTATGTTGTTGCTGTACTCAAATACATTTTTTGGGCATCCCAATCACCAGTGTTTTGAACTTTGTGTCTGATAGGTTGCTTATCTCCATTTCGTTTAGTTCTTTTTCTGTCCTTTCATTTGGGCCATATTTCTTTGTCTCCTCAATTTGGTAGCTTCCCTATGTTTATTTCTGTGTATTAGGTAGAGCTGTTTTGACTCTTTGTCTTAGTAGTGTGGCCTATTGTAGAAGAGGCACCAGTAAATTGTGTGGGGTGGGGACTTAGGTGATCGAGAGGATGGGGTAACTTGCTTCACCATTTTGTGGCTCTGTGTGTGGGGGTTGGCCTTGGAGAGGGGACAGTGCCACTGACTTGCTTCTGGAGGTCTGCCCAGCACTTGCCCTGTTTCTAGTTACTTTACTGACTTCCCGTATGCCATTGGCACCCTTCCAGCTGTTGCCCTGGTGGTAAATCCCAGAGTGGGTGGGTTTGTGTATATTGTAAGTACATGCAGCCCCCTTAAATGGAGTCTCCTGAAAATCCAGCAGATTTTTCTGATACCCCAACCCCCACTGGTTTTTAAAGCCAGGAGTTATGAAGATTTATCTTCCTGACACTGGAACCCTGGGCTGTGTGGTCTGGCCTGGGGCTTAGGTTGCTCCCAAGGTATCCCTCCCAAATTTTATCCACCATTTGTGAATTTAGGACTGTCCATTCTGCTGCCACCTCTCCATGCCACACCACATCTCTGAACCTCTCTGCCCATCTCCATGACTCTGCCCCTCCTACCCATCTGGATGCATATAGCTTCTTTAAATCCTTGGTTGTTGGACTTCATACAGCTTGGTTTTCCTGGCAGTTTGGGATATTATTTGTTTTTGAGATATTAAGATCATTTTGTCAGTTCCTGTATCTCAATTGGAGACCTTGATCTTTTGAGGAGCAGCTTCTCTTATTTTTACCCATTTCAGAAGTGTAGTACCTGTGAAATAGCACCATGTATATTTTGGGTTTTGGAGAGAGAATTTGAAGGATATGGTGCTTTATTTAAAATAGCCAATTGCAGCTATCTTGCAGATTCTTAATTCGTTTTCTTGCAAGAATTTCAAAATTGCTTAAATTCATCGAATGATGATGATTGAGGAATTTCATTACAGAATACATAGGGATGAGAACTGGAGGTGTACAAGAGACACTGGACCTGAGAAGTGCCAGTGGTGTTGTGAGGCGGTGTGTGTGAACAGGTAATAGGCCCCACCCAGGTAGTTTCAAGGAGCAGACACATGTTTTGCAGTAGTAGTAGCAGCGGGTATTCCGGGCGGTTTGGCTCATTCGGGCCCCTTGCTATGAAGGAACGCATGTAAAACCATCAGCATGTCTGCTGGTCTTGTATGAACTGTGGCAAGGCTGTGCATTAAAGAACCTAACCATTCCTAAAAGGGTGGGAACCCCCCGGTGGCCAGTGGCCAGGTGCTTTATGATAACACCGTGGGCAGCCTGGGCCAATCAGATGTGATCTTTGCTGGCAGTTGCTCCTTTGGCCACCACTGCAGTAAACACTTTCCCTTGGATGATGGTTTTCTGTTGTGTCTGGCAGCCACACAGGGCTGCTTGAACTTTAGCCAGAGGCAAATATTTATACATCAGAGTGTGCAGTGTTCAACTGGTCAGGCCTGAGAGGGAGCGGGAGAGACCTCCGTGCCGTTCAGCCAGAGAGGATGTGTCCCTTTTTTTTTTCTTTCCACTGTATGACTTGGTGAATTGGGACCATACAGGAGGTCATTTGAGCCTGGGCTGCATGTGTTTCTTTGTAGACTGTACAGAGGCACACGCTTGGGATGTGCTTTCAAAAAGGGAAGTCGTCCTGATATTTCTGCCTGCTCCTTTAATTCCTCTTGGAAAGTTTACAGTTAATATTTTCCCTGGAACGTTGTCAAGCTTTTGACAGAGCCTCAGTGTATGCCGAACTGTGAAATTGAGCCGGAGAAGCAAGTTGTGAGAAATCTGTTTCTACTCAGATCCGTAAGGTTTATTGAAAAACAAAAACAAAAACAAAAACAAAAACCTTCACAGGGGAAATTGAGAGTGGGTCTCCGCTGGCTTCTCCTGGTGTGGGGCTCAGGCCGCCATTTTAAGAAGCCAGCGAAGGGCGACGTTCCGCTCCTTACATGGCGGCTGTATTTACTCGGCCGCAGCCAATCACACCGGCCGTGCCAAGCCACGTGATGTGCCACGAGGGCACGCACAGCCATTTCCTTGTTTCTAAAAAACTTGCTACCTTCACGGAGCACTTTACCTTGTTTTGCATGCCAAATGTTCCTGCAGAATGTGTCTAGCAGACTGGCATTTGTCCATAAAGTTATTTTAGTAGGTAAAAAGTCTGTGAGCACTTGAGCTTTGTGCATTCTTTATGTAAAATGGATTTCCCTTCTTGGCCAGAGGCCAAGGGCACAGCACACTCGCTGGGTGAGAAGAGAGCTTCTCTGCTGAGAAACTGGTGGACCGACACACTCTAATTTTTTGGCTTCTGACCAAACAAGCTAGATGGATGCCAAAATTCAACAAAATAACACATTATTGTGTGATAGGAGCCGTGCTCGAAGGGAGCAGGAACTCCGAGGAACTTCATACTGGCTCTTTTTTTAAAGCATTGTCTCTTTGGCGAGCTTTCTTTGGGGAAAAGAGAGGAAAATGGCAAAATGCAACTTAGAGAGTAAGGTATAATTTGCACATAAACGCAAAGGAAGGAACTGAAAGAAAACGGAGGAGTTTAAAATTACTTTTATGAACTTTTCCCAGGCATAACCCACTGTTCTCTGACTTATTTCCATTCTTTTAACCCTGTAGGCTCCACCTATGTCTCTGAGCTGAATGCTGGGCTGCTTAATATTGCTATGAGAAGTAATGAGAGATTTAAATACTTTAAGAAGACTTTTATTTCAAATATGGAATTTTGGCAGGCTTATTAGGAATAGAAAAGTTTGCGTGTTTTTTTATGCCTTTGCTCCCTGACATCTGGCTGTGAGTGAAGTCTGCCATAAATTACTTGTGCGGCATTAGCACGTCAGGTAAGCTCTCTGTGCTCAGTTTCCAAATATGTGCAATGAAGACGTTAAAGAAGATAAATCCCCTCTGTGCTCTAAAGACACTGGAAGTTGAATCTGAACAAACTAGAGTAAGTGTAGCACATATCTCTAGTTTTTGTATGGAAATTTGTCAGTCAAAAGGGAAAAAAGGTACTATCTGTAGTTCAAGCCGTCATCATCCTTACTCAGACTATTTAAGCAATCGTTTCCCCTTCTGTCATTCCTGTGCCTTCACAGCAGCCAGACCGATCTTTAAACAATGAAATTAATTGTTATTACTCCTCTGCTTAAAAACCCCTCATGGTTTCCCATGGATTTAGTACAGAGTTCAAACTCACCACCACAGCTTACAGATACTGCAGTCTTCCTCTCCAAGCTCATCTCACACCACTGACTCCTTGGATGCCTTGCTTGTCTCCTTTGATTGTCTGAACCTGCCGACTCCTGTACTACTTGTTGACTACTGGGAACGCATTTTCCCCAGCCCTTCTGGTGGCTGCCTTATTTTCACCCTACAGCGTCCAGTTCAAATGAAATCTCTGGAGAAGAGCATTCTATCTAAATGGCCTATATTTTTATATTTTCATAGTGCCTTTACCAACCTGAAATGGCCCTAATTTATTTGATTGCTCATCATATACCTGTTTTCAGTCCCACAACGACAGGAATTGTGTTTAGCACTCTCCTTTCTACTTTTTTGTACTGTACCTAAGCACATAGGGAATGAAGTGTTGGGCAAGTTTTATTTACCTGAAATTTTACTGAAAAACCCTCTATTTTATTATGTATACTCAGAAAACTTTCATTGTAAAATGACTTGTTGGGCTAATGCTTCTGGTTCTCCACTGACAGTCAGGAGAGCACGTTGGGTTAGGGAGGATGGAGCTCCGGACCTTAGTCAGTCTGTAGTACTTGAATCTCGGCTCCACCGTTGGCGAGCTGGGCGAACTGAAGCACGTGACTCTTTACACCTCGGTTTCCTCATCTATAAAGTAGGATTCAAAATAGTTCCTGCATTACAGGATTATTGTGATGGTTAAATGTGCTATCATATGTAAAAATAAAACTCTTATCACAAAAATGTTAACTATGGTATTGTGGATGGGGTTTTTGTTAATTAGTAACAGTGTGGTAGGCTCAGTGATGGCAGTGGGAGCACAGCTGTAGTAAGAAACAGTCGTCTCTGTTACATAGTTCAGTCAGTGGAAAAGACATACATGTAAATTACCTATTGTAAGTGAATTACCTACAATACCTTCTGCCAAGATCTCTAACAATGTGCAAGCAGAGCATTGAAGAACATAGAAGGGGAACAACTACCTCTTAGCAGACAGTAAAGGTGCCTTGGAGAAAGTAGCATTTGAGCTAGATTAAATTGCCTTTTAGGTAAAATTATGTTCTTTAGAGATAATAATAATAAAATAACAGCAGCTAATGTTTATGTCACTATTTTACTGATACACAAGACTGAGGGTTTTGTTTTTTTTTACATATATTGTCTCATTTAATCCTTTCAGCAACCCTATGAAGCAGCACTGCTGTTATCACCCTCATTTTACAGAGAAAGAAACTGAGCCAAAGAGGAGTTAAGTGGCGTGCCTAAGGTCACACAGCTATTAAATGTCAGCCTTGGAATTTCATACAGTGTTGCTGTTTGAACATAAGTGCTACCCCTACAGTTACTTTGGCTTTCCAGTGGTGATTCACTTTTGCTTTCATAATGTCTGGAAACCCTGAAAGGATTCTGTATAGAGCCTGTTTCACCCTCTTAGCCCTTTTGCGTTACTGGTAAAATGTCAACTGTAATAGTATCCACCTACCTTATAGGGTGATTATGAGAATTAAATGAGATAATTCAGGTAAAGTGCTTAGCATATACTTGGCATATGGTAAGCATTTCACAAATGCTTGCTATAACTAGTATTATTATTATTTAGCCATTCTGAAATGAAATCCATAATCCTTTGTGGTGTGCCTGAGCCCCTCTTCTCACTGTGGCCTCCATCCTGGGGTATCCATCTCCAAAGAGAGCAAGTTCCCAGCAGCTGAAATGGCATGCTACCCAGGTTGCTAGCATCATCCCCCAGCTGCTGCTCCAACTGCCATAACTGCCTTCGTAATTCAAAGATTACTCTTCCCGTTTTATATTTCCACTCAGACATCGATGCATCTGTGAGGCAGTTTGTTTTCCTGGGGAAGTGTCAGGAACTGTGTGGCGGTATGGAGACGGGCTCCGTTTAGACTCAATATTGCCACCCACTCCCTCAGCAGTGTCAGAGAACAGTCTCAGAAAGATCTGTTCCTTCCCCTCACAGACTTGGTACCGCAGCCTGGTCTATCCTCTGTGACTTTGCTTATCTCCAGGAGTAAGGAAGTATTGATTGCCTGGAACTTGCCCCTGTTTCTTGCGCACATTTTTCAGAAGGCATGTAATGTTTCCCTTCTTTCAAGACTTCAGGACAGTACAGATGCCCCTGTTTGAGAGAGCTAAGTTAAAAACCAGGGCCAGCCTCACCATAGTCCAATTTCCATTTCCCTTCTGTTGAAGTGAGTTTCTGTGAGTGGACCATGCCCTCTCTCTCTGTCATTGTGACAAGGCAGTCTTGCGAGGAGGAAGCTAAGCAGCCTCTCCTACTCTGTTCCTGGTGAAGGTGGGCTCTGTGTCCCCAGAGGTGGTCACCCAAATGTGGCTAGTTGTTTAACTGAAACAGAGTTTGCTTATCCCTGAAATTGTCTTAGTGACCATCTTTAGATTTCTGAGAAGGAAGAACACAGTCCCCAGAAGCACCCAGAGTTATAACATATAAATAGCCCTGCTGAGCTGAACAAATGTGCCTATTGTGTGAAGTACTGCAAAGCAAGATACACACTGGGAACTAAGAACAAGAAACTAGAGATATCTTTTTTTAATTTTAGCTTGAAAAATTTGTTTTCCCCATATGAATTGTGCATTGACTCTTGGGTCTTACAAGAGGATAATTTAATAATGTGGGTTCAAATCCTGGGCCAACCACTTGGCAAGTGTTTGATTTTAGGCAAATTATTTTCCTCTGTGTTGTTGTTATTTAGGTGAATTTCATAATTAATTTCCTAGGGCACTTATAATGGATAGAAATCTGTCATTCTAAGTTAGTAATCAATCGTTCCGGTATCTGAAAAAAAATTTATAGTTAGGGCTAGTATTTGTCATCATTTTACTATTAACTATTGTGACCAGGCCATACCTAATTTGTATTTTTTCCAAGTTAAATACATTACTTAAGGTCATAGTAATTGGTGCCTGAGCTAATATTCAGAGTTTTGCATGCCTAATTCCATCCAGTGGCAAGTTATTTAACTTAAGGAAGGTAACTGTTTCCTAGACTGTAAAATAAGGAGCCTACATGATATAGGTTCGTTGTGAAGGTGACATGATGTATTATGTAAAAAATGGCCCATTTGGTGCCTTTCAAAAATTTGGGGGCATCATGGCTGGTCAGACACTCAGTCTGTTAAGGAGCCAAACAGATTATCTGTGATCAATTCAAAGCCTTAGAGTCAGAAGGTGTATTCAGGGTGAGGGTTTCAAGGTGGTAGGTGACCTTCTGGGACCAGGAGAAAGCAGATCAAAGGTGGACAGATGAAGAAGAGACAGGTTCAAAAGCTAAGGCAGACACGGCTGGGAGTACTGAAAATTAGGTGTGTGGGGCTTGGGCCTGATCTCTGGCCAGAGATTCTTGGGCATCTGCTTTTTTCCTGCTCTCTACCTGGGTAGCATGTGACTTCAGAACCCAGAGTATAGGCACAGAGAGAAGATTCTAAAAATATGGTTCCCAGATGGGCCATAGGTTGTTTCCTGAGTTTTCAAATAAATATATCTAAATCAGTAAGTTCACCACTAGTGTTTTGTTGTACAGAATCACTTTGCCTATACTATATTAAGAAAGACTTCCCTGACTTTTTACATACAAGGAGAGTTGGCCATCAGGAGTCTAGGAGTGTGGAATCATAGACACTCATTAAATACTTGCTGATGGATTGATTGGATTTGGATCATATCTGGGATTGGGGGAACTCTCATTCACAGTTATGGTTTTCGGATGAGGGAGTGTTACATGTTCCTATTTCTGATGATAATGTGATTGAATTTTAATAATACTGATAGCATTTACTGAATGCTTCTTTGTGGCAAGCAGGCAGTGTTCTAAGCTCCTGTGTCACTTTTATTATTTAATCTTTGCAATATCCTCCCATTTCACTGAAGAGGAAATTGGCACAAGTCAGGTAACTCCAGGGACCGTCTATTTATCTCATCCCACAACACTGTCTCCTCTCAGTTCCATCCTCGTGGTACTCTGGACTAATTAGTTCTCACCCAGCTCCATGAGGTTGGTGAATTCTTTCATTTGTCAGATACTGTTTCTGTACTACCACTATTGGGGTAGGCTTGGATTGGAATGTGAAATTACTCCTGGAAGCCAGTCGTTTTCCTGAGTAGGGCTGCCGTCTGAACTGAGATTTAAAGTTCTAAGTCCATGGTTTCCAATTTGTGCTTGTAAAACAGACACACATACCTTATCCCATTTTTATGGTTACATCACAACAGTGATTTACATTTAATCAGACAGAAGTAGCACAGAGTGATAGTTGATGTCTCAGAATTTCTTGCACACTTTCTTATTTACACATCTTGTGATGTGACTGATAGGGTCTGAAAAGGGTCTGAATAGGGTCCAATGGGGCATACACTGAAACAAACAATGAAAACATCTGATTGTTAGGCAGTTACAGAGTTTTGGAATCAGAATATACATAAAATCTGCACGCAGGAATATGAGTTGGATAGTATACTTAACATGTAGACTGGATTGGTTGCCCTAGTACCAAGGATTTTATGTACAGGACATAGGTTTGTATTTCTTGCAAAAGTAACTCCTTTTCTTGCCTTCCCAGTTACAGGCTTTATATCATTTTTGATACTGAGCACCAAACTCTCCTTGCAGTTTTTTAATTGAGGTTATGTAGTTATAAAGGTCTGATGCTATAAAAGGCCAATTTGTGCAAAATTTTTCTAAGACTAGACATGGGTTTGACACCACAATAAATTAGAGATAAATAAATAAGGAAACATGGCATTGAAAATGCTGGATTTTTTTTTTTTTTTAACTACCAAGTGAGGCCTACTTTTAAATTTCAGGCATGTTTTCTTAGTACTTCAGCTTAGTGTTACAACGCTTAGCTACATTAATCTGTTACTGGGTAACTCCAAAAAGAATGTTAGACCAAACCATTAGGAGATTGGTGATTTTCTTTGCCCCCTTGAGCATTATTGAAATTTGACAACATTCTCATAGTCTCTGCTTTCATTTAAGGATTTGGCTATCAGAAATACGGGTAAGTGAAAGGAACCAAGAGAAAGTAATGACCAAATGAATGGTAGTATTTAAAGTTGCAAGTTGCTATGATACAGCCTTCACCGTGACCTGGATGGATAAGGACTAAACAGGATTTGCTTTCCAGAGACTCTGGGTGCCCATTCTACCAATTCTGTTTGTCTCCAGCCTGCCTTGTTGGCCTCCTCCCTTTCCCAGCATCATTTATTTCGGTTCTGAGAAAGCTTCTTCCCATTACAGGCACCAATTCAATTAGGCAGAAGTTGGTGCTGACGGTTTTTTATTCCATCAGCTTCTGGTGTGTAGACAGTAGCAGTGTTTTGAAAGATTTTATGAGGACGTTGCGATGTGCATCTTCCTGGATTCTGATTCCTTCTCAACCCTATGACTGTTGAATCAATCTTTATTCCCTTCCTCTCCCTCTTTCCCTTCCCTTCCTCTCCCCTCCCCTCCCCATTCCTCTCCTCCCCTTCTTCTCCCCTCCTCTCCCTCTCTTCCATCATACAAAACAGGGGTGATTGCAGGGATCAAAACTGAGATCTGCCTTGGTTCACAAATATTGGTAAATCTTTAGGAAGCCATTAATTTTCTTTTAGATGTTAAGTAATGATAACACTCTTCTGAGCACCTGAGTTTGGAATTTAGTTTGTCCCCTGCAGAGATTTGTTTTCTTTTCTAAACTGCATCTTAGAATTTACAAAAAAGGACTGAGCAAGCTTTGAAGCATATGAAAAATAATGCAACAAAAACTTCCTTCTCTTTCTTTAGTCTTATAATGTTTGTCTAATTTTAGGCCACCATGTGGAACTGAGCCTTTATCGAGGTTTGAAATGTCAAAATAAGAAGGGATTTGTGTATATTTTCACTTTTGACTTCATTTACTGGAAGTGCTGGAGCACCAAGTGGGAGGTAGTTTGGAAGTATTTCTGATGTAAAGAGGAAATTCCATAAATCATCTATGACAGTGTGTCTCATTTGGTATTTCAAGGAGGCATAGGCCCTTTTCTTCATGTGTCCTAGCCTTTGACTTTATACAAGGTCCTCACCTGGGATTTCCAAATTTGAACATTTCTCTTTCTTCCTCCTGAAAATTGTTATACTCAGATTCTTAAAATCTTCTGTTAAATATTTTTCAGATTAGCCTAGTGTAGAGTTCAAAACTGGCAAGCACTGTCAGAATCCTCTGTATGGGGAAAAACATGGCTATTATCATTGAGTATGCCTCCAAAACCCACTGAAGTTGGCAAGTGACCGTGTGTTTGGTTTGGACCCATTTATATCATGTGCTTATGAAAATGTTAATATCTGCCATTCAGAATAGTTCAGCATAAAATTGAAGAGAAAAAATGTAAGAAAAGAAGCTTTTCTGTGACTTCTAGTATTTCTCTTTTGATCACTGAGTGCTATAGGGAGGGTCTTTTTTCATTTCCAAGTTTTCCACTTATAAAAGTCCCTTAGGTAAAGGTTCATCTACAGAACACTGAACTTACTCTGTCTGGTGCTCTGTGTCCTCCATGACCCTCACCCCTCCCAGCCCAGAGAAAGATAGAATAGCTTCTGAATTAGGTATAACAGAAATAGGTGGATTCTAATACATAGTCAAAAATAATAATTCTCCATTGGCAAAATGCATAGTAGGAGATTTTCAGTGTTGTTCTGCAAATATTTTCTCTATTAACATGGTAAAAAGAGATGATAAGTCATAATCTATAATCATTTGTATTTTGCTTATACCAAAGATGATACACAAATCTGATATGTTCACTAGACAAGCTACAAACCTGTTGTATCCCAGAAACAATACTGATGGTCCATGTGTTTATTTCATAACCTGCCTACTTTTTCCTTTAAAAATCTGCTCACTAATGTTCTTACTGCCCTTCATAGATACACCAACAGGTAAACATCATACTCATACATCATAAACATTATACTGATAATTCTAATACAGATTATTAAGAGTATGTCACCTTATGCTTCTGTTTTTATTTGGGGCTTTGTCAACATGCATCTAAAGCCAACTTAACTTTTGACCCAGTTAACTAATTGGCCTGATGAATTCAGTTAAAATTGGGGAAGTGCTTGTGCAGAAAGGAACAGCATTAGTATAATGTGGTAGTTAGGATGAACGAGATTAATTTGATAATAATTACTTTGATAAACAAGATAATTTAGTATCAGCCAGAGACCTGGGTTCAAATCCATATTAGCTAGGTGACCTTGCCTTAAACATTTAAGTGTCATGTCACCCCATCTATTGATATTAAAATGGCATAATAGCATATACCTCATAAGAGTTATGTGAGAATTGGTGAAATCAGTCATGTCAGCTGCTTGGCACAACACTTGGACCAGAGTCACTCACTGGTGGAAAATAGTACCTTTTGTTTTGTTTCAGGATTTTAAAATATGGGTCCTCTTAAAGATACCAGGCCTAAGATTGCTGTCAGATTTATTTCTGAATGAGCAGTGAATCACTTCTTTTTCTGAAGACTTCAGTAGCAGAAGCATCGTATAGTCTCTGAATTTTCTCCACCTTTTTGCAACTGAGGTGTTCCTCTCCCTGTATTCACATCAACTTCAGGTCATAATAAGAATTCTTATATTTAAAAAATAATATTTAATAATTTCTATACAAGCTTGTCTTATTTTATTTTCACAGAAACCCTGTAAGGTAGTCAAGGTAGAGATTAGGTCATCGAAGGCATTTTAGAGCTGGGAGGAAGTGTGGTGGCCTGGTCTCCACCTCACCCTTTCGTGGGTAAGGAAGCACTGTGTTCCCTGCTGTGGGTAGTAAGTGGCAAAGCTGGCAGAGCAGGTCAGAGTTCAGGGCCCTTTCTGCCACACTGTGCTGATCACTTCTCTTTTTAATTAAAAATGCCCTATTTCTGGCCTCTTATTGACACGTTGCTCACAGCTCTTAATTTCTAGGGTTCGCAAAACTGTTTCATGAGTATCTGTGGATTAAATCCAGCTACTTTGACAATATAGAGCTCCTTTCAGTTTTAAAGATAGCTAAGCACAGCATAGAATCCATAACGAGTTCCTATCAATTTCCCCTTTTTAAAATCTTGGCTCTTTTTCTGTAGCCCTCTGAGATTCCAATTCCATGGACCTCTGCTTCTTTCTGTCACCACCTCTTGTCACATAAGTGCCTCTGATGTTAGCTTCCACATTTAAAATAATGATAGCTAGGAATTTATACTGAAATATTTTCAGTAAATTTATAGATTTTTCTTTTCTAGTCTACTTCATGGAATGTTAATTTTGTCCAACTGAGATTCCTGTGTCAAAACTGCTCTAATCACAGGGTCTTAGGCAATCATTAATATGTTCCCCTGTTAGTTAATATTATCTTAGACACATAAAAAAAATGACCAATTCATGCAACTTTTATGTGAAATGCAACCTAAGGGACCATAAGTCTTACATCCAACCTTAAATTTTCTTGAATCCTTTGTATTTCAAGGTCCAGTCTATAATTCACTTCCATAAACAATATTGTTCTCCTGACTGTTGTTGCTGATGAATTCTTTTCTCTCTTGGCAGTTTTAGCTTATTCAAAGGTGATGCTTATTTTTTGGTAAATATTCAGTAATATGCCATTCTATTAAAGACTCAGTGAAAAATTTACATTTAATTAACAGTAGGTGTTTTATAGAACCACAAGAAACATCTCTTTTAAATGCTATTTCTTTATATAATATTATTTTAGGGAGTAGAAATTCAATTTCAGCTTTTATTAACTAGTTATTTTTTCAGGAAAAAATCTTATATAAATAAAGCAGAGTAAAATACTATACTTAACAGTTTTTGATGAGCCTGGTTATTCTTATAGAGTAACTGAATATTTCCAGAATAGAAACTTGATATTTTTGGATAGATTTTGTTTTATTTGTCCACATGTGGATTCTAGTTCTACTATTATTAATTGGGAAGTATATTTTAAACTCTATGCTTCACACTTTTGTAAGTTTTTAGTTTTATAAAGAAAATTAAGAGTAAATTTGCTTTCAGGGTATGTTGGTTTTTCTTTTGTGTGTAGGTGCTATAGGTGGGTTTTAAAGGAAATTTAGTGGTATCTCCTTTGAAGATTATAGCTGTAGTGTGCTGTTGAAAACATAGGGTTGGGAATAAGTGCCTAATATTTGATTGGGACAAAAAATCTGTATAAACATTATAGAGAATTTTAGCAGGGTAAAAAACTTGTGTCCCCTAGGTGGTAGTCACTACTGCTTAGCAAATGCGTAGATCATGGCTGCAAAGCCCTTACTCAAGTTCAAGGAATCTACTTGAACCAGTTAAAAGCTAGTTTAAGATAAATTTGTAAAATATCTAGAATTGAGAATATGTTTGCCTTTGGTTCATATCATTGCTCCTTAAGGCATATTTTAGTGCATTTCTTTTAGAAGAGCAAATTTTATAGGTGATTTTACTGGCTAGTGGTATTATATTTCAAAGAGCTCGTGTTACTATGTAGGAGACTACAGTATTTTTTGCTTGTTTATTTTATCAGCATGCTTTATTTTTTTAAGGGTAGCGGTATGAAGAACGCATGTGCTGTCCAAACTGGTTAGTGGGCTCACAACTGGAGGGCGTAAAGTCTAGTGTCTGTATTTTCCAGCTTGCAGAACTGTTGTCGGAAGCCTGGAATGGCTGATGTTAGTCTTCAGCTTGTTTTGTTGCTTTCCAAAAATTAAGTTGAAGTAGAATAAAATGCAATGTAAATCAACTTCTCTGCACAATAATAACAATACTAATCGTAAAATACAAAGTGACATTTCCTATGTCATGCTGTTTAAAAACTTTGGAGGGGTGTGTATGTGTTCAATAGGGAGAAGCAGTAAATTGCTGGTTTTAAATCAAATTGATGAATTTTGAATTTCCACTTCAAAGGTAGTTCTACCTTAAATTCATTTTGCTGATTTAGAATGCAAGGAAGAGATAAGCATTTGGGCCCCATATTTATAATATCTTGGAAGAATTTCATTGCTTATTGGCTAGAAACTCAGATTTCCCACAGAGTTGTGGATGGGGCAGTTTGGCATGCACATTTACTTGCTCTAGTTCCTTCCAAAGATTTATAGCTCAGAAGGATCTAAAGAATGGTTCTCTTAATATTGCATGGTTTGGCTAAGAAATCCTCTCATTATTTTGTTTGCTGTAGGTCCTAGACTTGCCTTGAAACAGCAGATTTAGACCATTTTCACTTCAAGTAGAATAAATAGGCAGAGTGGACAAGGAAAAGTGAATGAAGAAGCTACAAGCAATTCATTAACCCATTTTAAGGCATTTTTAGGCAACTCATTAAGCTTCAAAGGTCAAAGTGGCCAACATTTAATTTATCATGGAAAAAACTCTGATAGAAGAAAGTTAGCCAGCTTGACCTTTAATGCTTAACAAGTTGTCTTAAAATGTTTTTATTCAATCTTGATACATTGCTAACATGAGTCCTCTTCTAATCTATGTAAATGTGACTTTTAAATCCTATTTGGTTTTATGTAAGGGCTTAATGCTGTGGACTTTGGAGCAGGTGATACAGTTCTTGATCACTATACTTTGATGTGCGTCCTGTCACAGTCACAGAGAAAATGCTCTTGCAAGGACAATTGGTGTGAAAGTCCCTGATTCTCTGACTGAGGAGTCACAAAAAATCAGTGACTATGCTGTTCTGAGTATTTTCTGGCTTGAAACTGAGAATGGGATGTGGGGGGTTTAATCTTCTTTATTTCTTTTCATCTGCACTTCTATCTGAATTGCAGTAGTGGTCCCCTGGCAGGCAGCGTCTACAAGCGGCCGGAAGGCAGTGCTGCATGGCAGGGTGATGTTGGCACAGCACCTTCCAGGCATGCTAGCACCTAGCGCACAAGCAGAGAACTTTGCTTCTGCCAACTGTGACTTCAGAACCCAGGTCTGTTCCTGAACCTGGACGCCCAGCTGTCAGTGTGTCGCCATATGTCACTAGCACATGGCACCCTAATTAAAATTTCAAATTGCATGCATTTGTGTTTGCTGGCTGGCTTGCTTAAAAGGCAGAGACCTCACCACCCCAGCCTGCCCCCACCCTCCTTCATCACTCTGAGGTATTATGTTTGCCATCCTTAGGCAGGGGTTGGAGAATGGCCTTTCCCCCTGAAAAACCACCACTCTCTCATTCTCTCACCTCCCATTTTGAAGTAAGAATAGTCCCTATTTTAAGGAAGAAGGAGGGGTGTGAAAAAATGTGGCTGCTGCCCTTGACTAGAATTCTAAAGACCACAAACGTGGTCTGTTTTACCAGTGGTTGGTACAGATTACTCTTCAGTTTATGCCTCTGTTCTCAACTGAAAAAAAGTGAATGTTACTATCTCTTAAACATAGTATAAAATTGTTTTAAAATTAAGCTTGTGTATTTTGATAAATATTTATATTTTAGGATTAGACAGTATGAGATGGTGTTCATAAGTAGATATATTTCTTTTGTGCTATCCTCTCTTTCTGCATATGTATAACTTTGTATGTTTACATTTGAAGTTTTTAAAAAAGGATTAGATGGAGCCCTCCTAGAAAACGATAATAATGAAATTCTATAAAAGTTGGTCCCTCTGTTCAAAGCAGGGGAGTTATATTGGGGATATCATCAATTAATAGCTACCATTTATTTATATTTAGAAAATGCTAAGGGAAACAAAAGTTGGTTTACCTATGTCACCTCATTTAATTTTCACATTATCCCCAATATATAGCAACTGCTGGCACCCTCATTTCAGAGATGAGCGTGCTGTGGCTTACTTATGAAGCTTTAACAAGGTAACTCACCCAGTGTACAATAGAAATGAGATTTGAACCCAGATTTATTTGACTGGAGGCCATGCATATCATATTGCTTCCTCTCTGGAAAGGAAATGCAAGTTTTTAAAAAAATTTATTTTCTGGTTCATTCTAATGCTAGTTTCCTGGCTATAGGGTGTAGTTCCAAGTATATACTTTTTTGCATAGTCTTAGGAGGTTTTGCTGATTTGTTCAAAAAGCTGTGCTAGAATTATGCAGTTCATTTCATATTGACCCCTAGTTGCCATTTGCAGTGGTGACAAGCCTAGGGTATTTTCAACTGCAGCCAGGCTAGGATCGTATTGTCTCATGGTGAAACATGCCTGTGGTTTATTTGAAATCTCTGATGAACTCCAGCGTTGAACTCTGTGAAGACATTATTGCCCAAGATGTCACTGCTCAGACTTATATGGCTAATCAAATGTGTGTCATAGAATTAACATCATTTATTTATTTTCATACTATCTTAGAATTAATGACAAGGCCTCTTTCCTGTAAAATGGGAGCACATGCAGTTTTCTCTCACTACCTAGGAGGCTGGTGGCTCACTAAGGAGGTATAGTATGGTTGTTAGTGTGAATTCTGGAGCCCGACTGCTGGTTTAAATTCCAGCTTTCACTTTTACTGGCACTATAATCTTGTGCAAGCCACCTGACCTCCCTGTGCCTCAATTTCTACATCTGTATAAGGGAGATGATAATATGAGGTCATCCATGTAAAACATTTTAGAATGTTGCTCCTGGAACATTGGAGGTACTCAATAAATGTTAGGTAAAATTAATTATCACATTTAATATTCTACATAGAAAAAGAAGTAATTTTTCAGAAAGATTAATTGATCCATTCTGCAGAAAATTCTAATATTAAAACATTGACCCTTTTAAAGCATTTCACCCTCTGATTTGATCTGCCAATCAACAATTGTTGATATACCTTCTGCTGTGAAATGGTGTTTGGAATCTCTAAACTAAAAAATGTTATCACAACCCTTAAAATGATATTAGTTATGTCGGGTACACAAGACATATCCACTTACTTATGTTTCTACAAGTACCCTAGAGTATTTACATATTTAGTACAGTGAACTGTCACAACCACATAATTAAATGTGTACTCAACCCCAAGTAATGACAGAAAGGATGAAGAAAAGCCAAACCTCCCAAAAGTGCAGAAATTTTAATAATGTATATGATGCTATTAGTATAATTTCTAATGATGAAAATAGCAGTCGAATCCAGGAATACACACTTAAGTAGTTTCTCTATGGCTCTAGATATGTACATATTTAGTTAGCAAAGTTATAAAATTCCATCATATAATCTTTTCAAGTACAAACTACTCATTTCTTGTACAACTCCTGTGTATTCCACAGGGTTGCTGAAACACAGAACAGTGTAAAGGAGAAAACAACTACTCCCTGTACATTTTATTTAAAAATAGAAAATTCTCATGAGAATCTACAACACAGGCCAAAATATGCATTGAGATTTCACATACTTTCTTGGATTTGGTTTTCTTTTAAATCCCAATTATCATATGAAAATACATCCTGATAGCTTGAAGAATCAATATCCTTTATTACATCTATGGAAAATGGAATGGTTGTTGATAATTTTTGTAAGATTCATTATACTCATTTTAATCAACATATCCTCTCACCTGTAGCATCACTGTCTTGAGATAAAACTGGCTAATGACTCGTTAACTGACCTGTTTTCCTTTCATTGAGCTTTAAAATGTAATGCTCTCTCTGGTGTTCAAAGAGATATATTTGTTTGAGGCTTTGTATATATTATGTGTCATTAAGAAAAGTATAAAGAACTGATGAAAGCTGATGGCAAACTCTTAAAATAGAGTTTGTCATGTCAAATTCCTATCTCCTTTGAGCTAAAAAAAAAACTCAGGAAAAGAAAAGAAAGAAAAAAGTGAGGGCCATTAGGAAGACAGCAGGTAGTAAAAGCCTGTTTAATGTAACATCAATTGTGGAGAAAATATTAGGTACAATTACATAAGGATTGCATGAGAAGGGAGCACCTTGAGAAGCATAATATAATTAGAATGAATTTATGAGAGAGAGAGAAGAGGTCCTGTGCTGTTAGACAAAGGGAAGGCAGTAGTGTTGTGCTCTCCTTTCACAAGAGCATTTTAATGAGTTTCCACACAAAGTATTTCAGGTAAAAGATTTGTAGCAGGTGGGAATAGAAATACAGCTCAAAACAAAAACTGTCAAGTGGCTCTAATGGCAATTTCTGAATTAAGAGTATTCATTAAACCCTGGCCCAATGGCTTAGTTGGTTGGTTGGAGCCTCCTCCCATGCACCAGAAGGTTGTGGGTTCAGTCCCTGTTCAGGGGCATGGTAGGAGGTAACCCATGGATGTTTCTGTGTCACCTCTATGTATCTCCCCTCCCTCTACCCCCTCTGTTTCCCCCTCTCTCCTTCTCTTCTTCCTTTCCTTCCTCTCTCTCTAAAATCAATACACATATCCTTGGAGTGGATTAAAGAATTATAAAAAAGAGTATTCATGAAATTACTTAAATATTGGTATTTCTTAATGATGATTTTAGTGAACAACAATCACAGACAAGTCTTTTTTTTTCTTTCAAGAAAATCAGATGCCAGTGCATTCTGTAGTTTGTCAGTAAATGTTGATCTGTAGCTCTATCCTCTTGACTCCTGTCTTGCACACGTGTTAAACGATCACATCTGACTTGGCATTGCAAACACACTGATCGTTCTGATATTCTAAAAGGATAGGTGCCAATGGTGGCTTTAGATTGAGATTTTGCCTTTATTACTTGTTTCCTATTTTTGGTTGGAGGGAATTAAGGTGTTATCTCCCTGTAATGTAATTGTCATTATAAACTTTATCTGGATCCTTTTACATAAAATCCAAGTAGGTGAAAGAGAAGGAAAACACTGTAGTGAAACTGGGGGAAGGAGGATGCAATAAGAACATAACCATAACCATGGTCAGACTGTGTTCTCCGGGAAATCTTGATTATATAAGATTCATATGGAAGGGTTTTAAAGAATCAACAACAGAATACTTGGTTGTTTAAGGATTTATTTGTGCTCATTCCTAGAAAGGTATATTTTGGGTATTTATTGCAAATCATTCTGTTATTTTTTCCCCAGGTATTGGAGGGAGAAACAGAGTGAGAGAAATAGCAATGTGTGGTTGCCTCTCAGGTAGCTCCCACTAGGGACCCGGCCCACAACCCAGGCATTTGATGTGACTGGGAATTCAACCCTTTGATTCACAGCCCATGTTCAATCCACTGAGCTATACCAGCCAGGGCTAACTTTTTTTTTTAAGATTTTATTTATTTATTTTAGAGAGGGGAAGGGAAAAAGAAAGAGAGGGAGAGAAACACCAATGTGTGCTTGCCTCTCATGCACCCACCACCAGGGACCCAGACACAACCCAAGCATGCACCCTAGACTGGGAATTGAACCTGTGACCCTTTGATTCTCAGGCCAGCATTCTATCCACTGAGCCACACCAGCCAGGGCTCCATGACTAACTTTTAAAATGGCAAAGTTATAAAAATATCTGTAAAGTCTGTGTGCAGTTGTTATGGTTATTGTGGCATTAATGTGTAAAGAACATGTTTTTGTTTTGTTTTATTTTCCACCCTTACATTTTATTTATAAAACAAAAAAATTATTGCACAGGAGGAAAAATACCATGGTGTAAATTAAAGACAAAAAGAAAAACCCAATAAGGGAGACTATTTTAAATGTCTTGCAGGGAGTGGCAGAAAGAGTTTTGCTTGAAATTTTCACCATATGCTAACTATATACAGCACTTCAAGTTTATTTATTGTTAAAGCTTCATGTAAATCACGTCATTCTGAAAGTCATGGAAACTGCACATTTGTGCATTAAACTATGTAAACAACAAAAACTGGTCATCCATCCAATTGTTGCTTCACTTATTTTGAGTTATAGTGCAATTTTGTGGAGGGTGAAATGGAGATTACACAATATAGTGATTTCCTGTTAACACCTACATTTTTGCTGACCTACCAAGGTCTGTTGGTATGAGAGCTTAACCTTTATTTTATTTCAAAGTGTGTTTTTTATTCCGAGTTCCATTGGTTCCTATGGTTTCAGTTTTCTCTATGAGCCACAAGTTAAAGCATGCTTTGTCTAAATGAAGGGGGCAAGTGCTAGAAAAGACCTTGTAGGCAAGTGAATTTTATAATGGAATGTGTTCAGGTATACTGTGAATCTATCAGTAATATTATTAATAGTGGGGAAGTATAAATGCTAACACTTCAAATGCTCGTGTACATGTCACAATTAAAGCTTAAAGTTACATGGGACTGCTCACCATCCTCCCTTATAAAACAGATGTCAACTTGCCCTCCTCCTTTTTGCCTATGCCTGTTATTATTTTTTTTTAATTTTTATATTTACAGAGAGGGAAAGGGAGGGAGAAAGAAGGGGGAGAGAAACATTGATGTGTGTGCCTCTTGTAGTACATCAGTGGGTTGCCTCTTTCATGCCCCCAGATGGGACCCAGCCTGCAACCCAGGCATGTACCTGACCGGGAATGGAACCAGTAACCTTTCAGTTTGCAGGCCAGCACAAGTCTACTAAGCCACACCAGCCAGGGCTATGTATGCCAGCTCTTCTGTCTGGGGTACTCAGTTCTTCCTTGCCTGTTGAAACCCTGCTCATCCTCCAAGCTACTACCCTCTTTTTGTGGAAAGAGGCACAAGCTCCCCAGCCTTCCTTTACTAGGTTCTTCTTCATTGTTTACCTATCACACATGGTTAATGTGCCTTATGGTGGTTAAGTGTGGTTGCCATTTGTAGTTAGTTATATGAGAGTCAGTCTTCACACCAGGTTCTGTCTTCTTTGTGCCTGTGACAGTTCTTTGTAACAGTGGGTGCTCAATAACTATTGTTTGGGCTAAATTAAAGTTAAAAAAAAGATGATTGGAATTGACTTCAGTAGCAGCTACATCATTAAGTGGTGAGGATGCATTCAGGAGAATCTGCACATCTCCAGGATCAAGGCCAGTTGTCAGGCTTCAGCTGGACTGAGTGACAGTCTGAGTCCAGGTTTCAGGATAGATTTTAAGGTGTGCATACCTGTGGTGGTCTTTAAATACTCATTTTGACCAAAAAAGAATCCCTGTTCTATAAATTCTTAAGCTTTTTTTTTTCTGGTTCCACCAACTACCTAGCAAGTTGTGAAATGAACAACTGGAGCTGGGGCTTTTCTTCACCTGGATTGTTCTCATCAAAGCGATCTCTACATTTCCTATGACTGTTTTGAAATAGATCTAGTTTAGAGGAACCTCTGATTAGTTTATTGTCTTAAGATTCTTATCTAATTAGACATAAGCTCTAAGGATCAGAATTAAACTTAGGTTGTGATTAGTGAACTGCAGTCGGTTAGCTGATGGATTAGAAGTTACTCAGACTTGAACTAATTTACACATAGTTCCTAGGAGATTGTCCTGGATTATAGAACTTTCTACAGACTATCTGATCCATGCATCTTTTGAATTCAAAGGATGCATGTAAATGACACTAAAGGTAGTACCTGATGTAAGATATAACAAGAGGACCTATCTTTTAAAAAATGCCCTTTACTGTGTAATCCTGAATGATTTGTTAAATGGATCTATTTTTATTCCTATAAAGGCAAAGAAGCAAAAAATCCTCTAAAATTTTATTAATTTCTAGTTGTGGGTGTTTGACTGTACTTCATCTGAGTTAGTCTACCTCATCATCCCCTTGGGTTGATACAGTTCCTGAAGGTAATGAAACTATCTAGAAAATGGATGTTGACCTTCACTATAATAGAAGACTCAGCTGCTGTTCCTACTTACCAGGGATGGTGGGTTGAGGACAGCACAGCCTGTGATTCTGTTCTTGTTTGAGCATTCTTTTGACATATACTTGGAGATACTGAAAACTTGTAGAGCTTTTTTCTCTTAGAGCTTGCTCATTCTTTCACTCAGTAACTATTGTATTTACTTAGTACCCACTATTGTAGGCACTGGGGCTGTAATCTATGAGCTCAGACATAATTTTCTCAGTTGAGAGGGCTTAGCATAATGCTAGGTCACATTGATTGATTTAAAGCCCATTGCCAATCATAAATTTATTAGGTTCCAATGGTTACTCTATGAAGTAACGCTACTATTATCTCCATTTTATAGATGAGGAAACTGAAGTACAAAGAGTAAATGAATTTACCCAAGGTCATACTGTGAGTATTGAGTATGTAAGTTATAGACCTGGGATTTGAGCCTAGCTGCTCTTTTATTTTTTCTTTTTCCAGAGAGAGAAGGGGGAGAGGAAGTGGCAGGGGGAGAGGGAAGAAGAGAGAGACATTGATATGAGGGAGAAACATTGATTGGTTTCCCTGACCAGACACCAAACCTACAACCTGGGCATGTCCCCTGACTGGGAATCGAACCTGCAGCCTTTCGGTTTATGGGATAATGCTCTAATCAACTGAGCCACACTGGCCAGGACAGAACCTAGCTAGTCTTAACTTCTGAGACTGCACTCTTAATATTATTCTAAGTTGCCTAACACTTTTAGCAAGACTTAGCCCACATAGTACACAGCATTTCAATTTCTCTGAGGGTTCACTTAACAGATATTGTTAAAAGCTCTCAGAAGTGAGGTTTTCTCATAGATATATTAGTAATGATATCAAAATGTAGAAAAATTTAGAGGCAGGCAAATTTAGAGCCCCTGGAGCTAATCTGGTTACTGGATTCTTCATTATAAAAATGTGAAAGTAGGTGTTCAGAAAGTTGTAAGACTGGGTGGAGTTCAAACACTTGGTTATCACAAGAGACAGGATCAAGAGGTTCATTGAACTGAGCTGATGAGAACTCCAGTGGTCCTGTGTTTATTGCAGTGCTTCATTGTTGGCACAGGTCACAATATTTTACATAGATTCACAGTTTTACAGTAGTCAATTAGTATTGCACAATGACATTTTACTTTCTACTTGCAGTATTTATTTTGATGCACAATTATTTATATAAGACTCTATAGGTGAAAGTGTTTTGTTTTTTCAGTATTTTGTATTCATTTGAAACCAGTCTTTATATCAACATACCAAATCTTATTCTACTGGATGTATAGATTCTTGCTGAGAAACTTTCGAGGTGTAGTATCAGCCATTACTAAAAAAAGCTATAGATACTACTGGCATCTAGCAAGGGTTCAGACCAGACCAATTTTACTGTGTTGACAGAACATAAAACTGGTTGGATTTCTGTTAGCTTTAAACTGAAACCAGTGACTGGCATGTTATCTCTTTCAGGCATAAGCATGATTAGAAATCATTTTGAAGACTTTCTCCCCAGTTTTGCTGATTCTTGTCAATGTGGCCTCCGTATCGTCTGACCAGATGGAATGTTTTCTACTTTGGATGTTGTCAAAAAGCATTTTAAAGATGTGAGGTGTGTTCTAGAACTAAAGATAGTCATGGAGACATTCTTTTTATTTGTATTTCAGAACTCTTCCTTTCTGCCCATCAGTACACTCCCAATCCCACCCCATACCCTGCCCCCCACCATTGTATTGCAGTTTGCAAACCTTTCCATTGGGACAAATATCCCTGTTTTCTGAAGAGCTTTCACATGAATGAATAAATGAACTCTTGATAGTTTCACGTAAATATTTAGGATTAATGAGTGAGAAAGGCAGACAGAAGTCAAGTCAGTGTGAAGAAGGTTACTGTAATAATTCAAGATGTCTAATAGTGGACTGGATGTATGGAGAGGCCAGGGAGCCCACATCTGGGAAGGAGTGGTTCTGCTGAAATGGTTCTGAGATTCTGTGGCTGAGATGGATAGGAAGACCTTCCAGACTTTTGTATAATTTCTAAGAAATGAAATTTAGTGGATTGGCACTTGGCTGGTGTAACTCAGTGGATTGAGCATGGGCCTCGAACCAGAGGGTCACTGGTGCGATTCCCATTCAGGGCTCATGCCTGGGTTGTGGGCCAGGTCCCCAGTAGGGGGCACAAGAGAGGCAACCACACCTTGATGTTTCTCTCCCTCCCTTTCTCCTTCTCTTCCCCCATCTCTAAAAATGAATAAATAAAATCTTAAAAAAATATATAGTGAATTGTCAGTTTGGGGAACACTGGTATTTTTCTTTGATCATTTCATTTTTCTCAGCTCTAAGTAGACACTGGGCAATTATTCATGAGTAATAAACAACAGACCCGTTTTACATATATTTATATTGAAAGGCACTTTAAAACTGTTTAATCAGAAATTATAATGTCTATTATTATCTTTCTTTTCTTTTAACTTCATGATTTTGTCTTAGACATCAATTTACTGTTTCCACTTCCATGTGCCTCCATCCCCCACCTGGCAGCTGTCATTAAAAAGAAACCGGGTGCTCACAGGACTCCGAGAGTTCAGTTGGTAGTCCAGCAGTGTAGGAGAGTCCAGGGAAATATGTAGCTATGAGCACTCATCTTTGACCACAGAAGCACTGTTAAGATGCACCCAGATGGAGTTCCTGTGAATCTCTCTTCTATGAAGTGGGACTTTTGTGGCACCAACAGCAAAGTGATTCATGAATGAAAAGCCTCCTCTGGTGTCTCCATTGCATTCACTGTTTCTGCCTCCCTTTGCTTTTAATAGGCATAGGCCTTTTATTTACCCACATGCAAGTTTTTAAAAAGATTAGAACATACTTCCACATTAATAACATCCCATGATTTATCATTTTGAGAGGAAATATGCACATTTGATGTTGGTGTTTGTGTGGTCTTCTGCTAAGGAAAACGAATACAGAATTGAATAAAGTTTCACTCTGCATGGCTAGTGGCTGTGTCTTGGAAAGGTATTGGACTTTTTTTCCCCTGACTCAGCTTTTCGTAGATAGACAAGGTAAGACACTATCTGCAATGTGTGAAGTACTTTTTAAAAAGTGAGAACTCCCAGTAGAGCCACTGTGTAGCAGGAGCAGGTCAAGTGCTTCCTTTCTTTAATTTTTAGCCGAGAGACCACTTAGCTACTCTGAAGTCTTGTCTGTGACTGATCATCTCTTTCTTTTTCTCTCTGCTCACAACATTATGATGAAACTCTTGTTCTTGTACACCAGTAAGATCTTGCCTCTGAAAATCCTGCTGCCAGCAAGTTCTAACCAATTCTTCATTCTTGCTGCCATATACTACCTGCCTGCCTCTCTGTTCATGAGTGAGCTCAGCACAGGAAGGAAAATTATCTAGTGGTTTAAGAGCATGACAAGGAAAAGTGAGCATTTGAGTGATTTTTCTGTCTTTGTTTTGGTTTATAGTTTTGAAAAGACCCAAACTTCACCCCCCACTCCCTCTATTTTTTTTTTCAAAGGGAAGCAGTTGATATATTAGAAGCATGGTTTTGGAGTCCAGATCTGAGTTGGAGCTGTGCTTTGTGATGATATCCAAATTACTTAGTATTCCAAGGTCCAATTTGATGCCTGTGAAACTGGAATAATAGTAATATAGCATAGGATTATGAGGATTAAATAATACAATGTATATAAGGTCTATAGCACTGAGCCTTGTGCATAGTAAGTGGCTTGTTATCATTCTTTTGTTAACAAGGGTGTCCTGATATTTCTTTGATTGTTAATTTTCATAGGATACATATTAAGCTTTATGTTGAATGTGACTTAAGATTTTTAATAAACTTGTCTGGAGTCTAAGATTTAAGACTTTAAAAAGGGCTCAGACATGATTGGTTTCTTGGTGATTAAGTAGTGGGCAGTTGAAGATACTTATTTTATGACATGTTTAAGAGAAAGTACTGAATGAAGCTCGTAACACTAACAGCCCTTTAATAAGAGGACCAAGCAGAGGCCTCATTCCCATGGCTGCCTGGGGAGGGGGTGGATTTCCTGCTGCATCAGAGCAGCCCTGGGTAAAGGAGCCCAAAGAATTCCCACATTAAAGGAGCTTGGAAACTAAAAAATGAAGGGTTTTTTGTTTGTTTGTTTTCTGTTAGCAATTGACCTATTGCATTCTAATCATATCTGATAGAAGTTGAATTTTCAGAGGAAAAGAAATACTTGGGAGCGTTGCATTGTCTGTCAAATTTACGTATTTCACTTTAGAGAAACAGAAACCTGTTTATTCTGTTGGCGTAGTTGTGTCTAGATTTGCTGTCCTGGACGCCATCGTTAACTATTTAGGGTTAAACAGTTCTCTTCCCGTAAATGGTTTTGGTGTATTATTTATCTTTTAAAAAATTTATTTTTCATATAAATTCTTTGAGGGCAAGAATCAGACAGCCTTCAAATTACATGTTACAGTATGCACCTAGGCTCACAATAAATATACATGTCTTAAATGTTTATTATAAAAGGTAATGAACTTATTATAGGTCATTTGGAAAACACATAAAAATAAAAGGAAGAGAAATAGTACACAATTCCACCACCTAAAAACAATTATCATTAGCATCTTGGTATATTTTCTTCCAGACGGTTTTCTATTAGTACAACACATTATGGTAGATGCTCATGATTATGAATATGATTCGCAAAGGTTTACTTTTGTTGGGGCCAGAAACTGATGGTAGCAGGGTAAAAAGTATAGCTACAATAATAAGGATGACGACAGAATCATAGGGAAGCTGTAATGCCCTTGGATTCCTCAGCGCAGGGCTCTCTCACCTCTGCAGTGAGAAACATGGTTTTTCTCAAGTGGAATAAGATTGAAAAGGGAAGGAAGATAAACTCAAAAGAAATCTTCACATTGCCCCAATGGTAGGTAACAAGGGCAATAAAACCACCCAGTTTTGCTATGCTCTGTTATTCCTATATTTAGAAACATATCATCAGTTTCAACAAGTTCAAGTTTTGCATTTACCTTTTTTTCTCTTGAATATTCCTCATTAGGGCTTAAATTATTATCATTAACTTCAAATGTGGAGATGGAGACATGAGACAATTGAGATTGTTTGCACCTACAAATTTTTACAGCATCTATCACAGCCCTGAATCATGAAAGACTATTTTTTTGCTGAGAGGTATCTTTATTTATAGATGCTGTCTAATATGGCCCATGCATCTCTGACTTTTCTCATGCCGAGTCATACATTGTTCTCGTGGATATATATGTGTATCTACTATTGTACCAAGACTAGAACAGTGCTTTTCAACTTTTTTCATCTCATGGCACATATAACCTAATTACTAAAATTCTGCTGCACAGCAAAAAATGTATTTTTTTGCCAGTCTGACCAAACAATAAGTACAATTTTGATTCATTCACACCAAATGGCTATTGTTGTGTTAGTTGTTGTCACAACAACCTAAGGGAAAAGAGGTGAGTGCCCTGACTAAATAGGTATTGCATGTTTTAAAAATTTTTGCAACACACTGGTTGAAAACTGCTGGACTAGAAGAATGGATACAGCTTTGAGAAATTTGCAAGATTTCCAGAAATCACTTGAATTAAGAGGTGATTTCATTGTAATGCTTCCTGATTGGACATCTCAAACCTGTTCTCCTCTGTAAAGTGAATGTTTTTATCTCTTTCCCCTTGGCTCTCTTGTCTCCAGCTGCATGCAATATCAGGTGGAATTCTTGACTGAAGAGAAGAGAGTTCTTGTAGTTTGCCTAGCTCTTTGGCATTCAAACAAGCTAGAGACATGCATAAATTTAGCAAAGGATTGGGGCCTAAGTGATGACTCAACTGGCATCATTTCACATTTTTCATGCTCTGTATTTATAGCAATAAATTTTAAGCAAGGAAATAGATTGCAAGGAGTATGTTGTATTAGGAAGGAAGTTTGTATACTTCTGTGGCTTATTGGTATCTTAGTATAGCCTTCTTCCCACTTCTCTGGTTTAGTGAACCAAGACAGCTAAGTTCAGGGGCTTTTTGGTCGTTCTTCATCTGTCTGGCCAGTTAAGGGATAGCGTTTTTTTTTGTTTGTTTGTTTTGTTTTTATTTATTTATTTTTATTAAACTGAGCTTCCAGAATTATTGCTGGTTATTTGTGACTTTCTTTTAAGGAACTTCCTTTCCATCTGTCTTCATAGCTACTACCTTTTTGAGCTTTGTGATGAATTACATGTTAACTTCAAAAACAAGTAGTACCAATTTTTTAATGAGAAGATTACAATGATACAAAAAAATGTTTCCCAGTCATTGAGGTCTTATGAAGCTTTAATAATATTGAGAAAATTTTGGTTCTGTGACTGTCTTCCTTTTTGAATCAGCGGTTGGTTACAGTTCAGAAATGAATCACCAAATTATTATTTATCTAATAACAATCATATTTAAATGATGATAATGATAAATAGTAACAGCTTATTTTTTATAAGACACATACCAAGCTAAATGGTTTCAGGAATGATCTCATTTTTCTCAACAACCTTTTAAGTCTTATATTACTATCATTATTCCCATGTTATAAATGAAGAAAACCAGTTTTTTGAGAGCTTAAATAACTTTAGAATGTAGTTTATGAATATCTAGAGTAAATAAATGACATGAGGAACTATTCCCCTCAACTAAACATGTTTTCCCATACATATTCCATCAATTAGAGATTTTGGGGAAAGGGTCTGTTTTTTTAAAAAAGAGAGAAATCTGATAAAGTTTTTTTTTTAGCCATATACATGTATCATGTGTATTTGAATGAGCAGATTGGGTTGTTGGACTGTAGTTGTAGGGGAATAGAATTGTTTGTGCAAGATTTAAAGGAGGGATGATGGATAATATAGAAGTTTGGTTTTTATTTTATTATTTATTTTTATTTTTATATATTTTAGAATTTTGTTTTTTAAGAGAAGGACAAGCTAGCAAGCTAGATTTCTGTGATTAGGGACATAGGGTGGGGTAGGACATCAAAGACAGACTCCACCTACTACTAAAATTCCACCTTTTACCCCAGTGGAAATTTTCTTATACATCATCATCACCTTGGAGGCACACTAAAGCATATTGTTCAACAGAACTGCCAAATAAGTTATATTTACTTTGAAGACAGTGAAATATTAATGTAAAAGTATATTTTAGATTTAAAAAACATTAACTTTTGAACTCTAGGCATTTGTTATCCAGTACGGGTGCTGAGCCCCATGAGTAGGTACTGAATTATCTTCGTCTTTATGACCAGAGTGCCTGGGCCAGCATCTGACAGACAACAGTAAGGACTCCATAAAGCTTTCTGAATAAATGAATGAGTGAAGGAATGAATGAACAAAACTTAGAAAATTTTCTTCTACCATTTGCCTATGATTTTAAAGAACTTCATTTTATGCATCACTAAAAAGTGGGCACATGAGATAGCTTTTATTAACAATATTTGTTCATATATATTGCAGTTGCCCTTGTTGGTAAAAGAGAACTTTGTAGTCTGGTTCCTAAAAGAAAATTCATAATTCAGTAGAGCTAGACCCACACCTTCAGATACAGACACTCCATTCAGACTTGCAGACCCCCACCCTGTTCTGCCTCTGGGTTGCAGCCCAGACTGAGGTTGGGCAGTGGGAAGAAGGAAGCCGTGTGGTTAAACCACTTGGGATAATCGAAAGTTGACCATACTTATTTTCAATTTGGCAGCTACATTAACTTTTGCCTCAAGTGTGAGTTTTCCCTGGCTGTCTTCACACTGTGGCCTGCTCACCATTGGTGACCTGGCAGAGGCCTCAGAGCAGGCTCACCATGGCCCCTCTCTGACCGTTCCTTTGCCTTTTCCAGTGTTTTCCCTGACCTGGCCGTGCTCTCTTGTATCAGGGAATTGTATCAATTGCAGTGAGTGCATAAGAAGAAAAAGTAAAACAAGCACCAAGGAAGTATAACCCCCAAGGATACCAGTAATGAGATTATAAATTTAACATGGCTTGAATTTGGCCATGTGTAAATATTTACAGCCTGTGAAAACACTTCTGACTTCTTCAACTCTTTCACATGCTTTGGTTCAAACTCTTAGACATTTCTGGTGGGCAGTTGATATTTGAGTTCACAAATGTATCAGTCTTGATGCTTTAGACTTAGAGACTAGCACATGCCTGCTGTGCTACATTTCAATGTCAACAGGAGAGGAAGGTTGTGAAGACTCATGCTCACTTCTCACTTGGGACAGACTGCAAATCCAAATCTCCAAGGATGAGCTAGTGTATATAACCTTGTTCATGACAGGCTTATTTTTTTTTCTTTTTCATTTTGATCTCAAGTTGATGCTATTAAAGTCTGGCATGTAGGCATAGTTTTCTACCCAAGTTGAACCTGAGTTAGAAGAACCTCAGCTATATGGTGACCTTATTTTACTGTTTTTACTGGGCAAAAGGCCCTTTGTACCAAATAACTGTATGCTGAATATTTATTATTGCTTGAGTATAGTTTCTTGGAAAGGACATCAGGGGTTTCATAAAGGGGTAGTACAGTTCACTTTTCCCTTTAGCATTTACCAACAACCTTGCAATTCTGTGGCTTGAAATATGGTCAGAGTGCATATTACTCAACTTCTCCTGGCTGTCTCTGCTCATTCACAGTGCACGTACATGGTGCCCCCACCCCCTGCCAAACAGTGTAAGGCCTGTGGATGCATCTGGCATGTGTAGGGATTTAGCTATACCTTTCATGACCCTAGCAGGAAAGGATGTACACCTGGGAATTAAAAATCAAAGTACTGACTTGCCTGACTTAAAAAAAAGCACTGTTGCATTTTATTGGGAGTGTGGGAGTTTGGAGGTACCCTCATACTTAAACCTAAACCTGCAGGTGGTCAGCTGCTTTTTTCTTATGGGTATGTGAAGGGCATCATTTCACGACTTTGCCTAGGCCTAAGGGAACAGTTGATTAAAAGATATAAATTTGTGAATTATATCACTGAGAGAGGATTCTACCTGGAGCTCAGAAGGAGATTCACCCTTGGGTTCTACTAGGGTTTATCCTTGCTGGAAGGATATCTTAGGGTACATTCCTTGCTGGAAGTTGCTTTTCTAGTTTAGATTGAACCACTTAAGTTAAATGAAGCTCCACCCTCAGGCTCGTAAGTAAAAAAAAGAAAATCCTGGAAAGTAATAGTTTTGCTTCTACCTTGTGTTGGATCGCAATGATAGCCATTGGGCCTAGAAGCTGGGGAGTGGTGTTTGACTGATGGAGTTTAGAAGTTGGGCTAATAATAAATTACATTTGCATGTCAGTTAACAACTTGCAAACTGCCTCATATATATGATTTGAGCTTTATCATTGCTCACTGAGGAAGAACAGCTATTATTACTATTTCCACCATTATCATCAACATCTTTCATTTTATAGATAATGAAACAAGGCTCTGAGAATTTAAGAGATTTTTCCCAAATTACTAAACTGTTCCTTCTGAATCTGAGTATATGACAAGAACTCTGTCTCTAGATCCTCTGTTTTTGCCTCTGAAGTTGCTAAGCCTAGCTTCCTGAGGTCTTCCCTTTTATTATCTCATACTTAGAATTCTAGCAGAATAGAAGATGTTTTAGAAATGCACATTTTATTTAATACTTCCATAACCAATATAGAAAATAGCACTGAAGTTATACACTTTGTTTGCTAAAATCAACACCATTTGTGAAATAGGCCTTAGCTCCTATAAACTTCCTTAGCTCTCTAAAACTTAACTCCTATATTATTATAATAAAGTTTGCAAATCACTGCAAAGATGAAGAAACCTACTCTTTTCCTTTCCCTAACACTAGATAGTACTAGACACATCTGGACTCTTTAACAGAAAAAAAATGGCCTACAGTGAAATACTCATTAAAATTTAAGTGTTTCTCTGTGAATAAATTTCTTTTGAAACTGAAAAAGGTATCTAAACATAATCTGTAGCATTGCTATAGTGTGTTTTTAATGAAAACAGTTAAAAAGTATATTTGATGGATTCTTAAACATTGGGAAAATGCTAAAAATGATTACATTGTTATTTAGGTATAAAACCTATACTATTGCTAATAAATAGTATATGTAACACAGCTGAGAATTTCTGATGGGGCCATGTTTGTGCAATTGCTGATTATGTAATCCTGTAAATTTTTGATAAGCAAGTTCCAAGATTTCCTGTTCTGAAAACAAAAGCATTAAAGTCACCCAGTGTTGAAGACAAAAGGCCATAACTTTTTTTAGGAGACATCATTAGATATATTTAGAACTAGGTAAAAAGTCAAAAGACTAGATCAAAAATCAGAAGACTAACCCCACTGATGAAATTCACTTTCTCCAAAGCTGATTAATAAGATCCTGTCCAATGATGACCACTGAACAAAAAAGACTCATCATCATTATACAATGTGACTTTTTCAATAACGTGAGATAAACCAGCTTCCCATCTACTGAGCTGCAGCTGAATAAGGGTGATAATTTATGACCTGGAAGTGACTTCTCTTTTATATTGCCTGTACAAACCAGGTCACTTCTAAATAATTGTTTATTAACTTATTTCAGTCATATGATGATTTTAAGCATCTCAGGACTTGTTCATCCCTTTTCCATGTGACTGAAAAGCAGATTCTGCCCTCTGCTCTGCTAAGGTCATTCTGACCCAAATAGGGAACGAAAGAGCTGAATGTGAGGATGCAAACTTAGGTACATGTGTTCCTCACTCACATACCTTGCTTTGGTTAAATAGACCCTTGACATACTGGATGGCTTGTTTGTCAAGAGCTTGATAGATCCCCCAAATTGTTGATGTTACCAAGTACAAGGAAAAATATTGAGGCTAATAACTGTGTGGTGCTAACATACTCTATAATAGTGACACTTAGCACAATTAAACCTTGTGATCATGGATTTTTGGTTCGTTTTCTGTTCACTGTCAGAGAGTTTTGGTCTTTATTGAGCATCACTGTATGCAGTTCATGATGATATATAGTCCACATATCTAGAAGGGATGTGAGGTTTGGGTAATAATCCAGTGCTGTCATCATATAATCTTTTCATAAAAGGTGCATCTATGTAACTTTGAGAGCTTTTAACTTCTTTGGATGCCCAATTCAGTAGTGTGAGTTCCAGTTTTTGCCTACTACCCCCGCAACTCCTAAATATAAAAACATATGTATCTGAAAAGTACTAAGGCGCATAAAAGACTTTCGCACAAAGGCAGCTACTACTTTTTGTTCTGATGGCAGGTAGATGATGTGTCATGGTGGAACACTGAGATTGTGCCCCCTAACTCTGGAAACTTGAAAAAGTTTCACTGTTTCAGCTGAACTGAATAGTCACTTTAGTTTAAAAAAAGAAAAATGATCAATTCAACAAGACATGATTGATTGCTCAAATTAATTGACTTTGTGGCAAATGTTTAGAATAATTATTCATGTACCATCTCTGGTATCAATGTGTAGCAACAGTCTTTACTGTCCTGCATTGTTTTTCTGTGTGTATATTCTCTAGAAAGGAAGTTGATTGAACTTTCAAATAGCCTGTTTCTATTGTATGAACTCTATTCATGTGCATCATTATGCCTGGAAGAGAACTATAAGTAATTTTAAATTTATGGTTAGGACAGGTGCTCTATATTTTTTCTTTTTACCTCTCCTTTAGTTGTATTTTAAGAGCTGTTCAGAGTACAGGTTTTGGTTAATAATCATGACAGAGCCAAAATCAGGAAGGGATGGTCCCATAGGACTAGAGCTAGATTTTACTGGGAAAAGCTCAAGATTGGGAAATAGAAATTTGGTGGCACAGTTCAAAGGAGGATATGAACTATTTGCCCCATGACCCCATACATGATTAACCTTTATTTTGGAGAGGAAAAGTTCCTCAATCATATTAAATTAGAACTTGAATAAACCTGACTTCCGTGGTGGTTTATAAACTCACAAATGTAATAGAATAAAGACTTAAGAGCAGACATTGTATTCTGTCTGAGCTCTGCCACTAAGAACTTCGGGAGTTCAGGCATGTGGCTTGTTATCTATTAACCTCAATTTCTTCAACTCTACAAAGGGTAATGATAATATCTATATTGTGGCATTGTTATTAAGAAGAAATGAGGTCACATCTAAAAGTATTTAATAGTCACTGGCACATAGAAGATAATAAATGTTGTTTTACTTCTTGTTTAGCAAAAGCTTTAAGAGAAAGCTGTTGGGGATGTTTATATATTTCATTACTTCAGTAGTATTGGTTAAACATTTACCTTGTTGTTGCTAAGTAATTAAAACACACAGGTATATATCTAAATATACAGAGACATAGTTTGTAATTGAGGTACCACTCTTTTATTTGTCATGAATTGTGGATTCTCACTTTGCCTCTGCCTCTCTGAAAATTTTACCATGTTAAGGAAACACCATGTATACACTGGGGCTTTATTCTGATTGAAATGGAAGTTCTTCACCTCCATTCATGTACTGACTTCAGGGCTAAGCTCATTATCTGTTTCATCCCAATGGAAACTGGGCCTTTATGAACCTCAAGTCTGCAGAGACTCGTTAGAGCACTCAGGAATGGGAAGCCAAGGAACAATTTGCCTTAACACTGTAGAAGACCAAAACCAGGGATGGAGAATTAATTTTGCTCTTCACTTTACACATTGTTTCTAAAATAGGTGAACACTGTGAACACTGTAATTACACAATGTATGAAAATATTAGAGGTTTCTTTTTAAAGCATTAAAAGGATGTGATCTTAAAATTATCATTTCATGAATCATGGTATGTGGAATATGCCTTAGATTACAAACCTCAGTTTTTTAGAATTTTATTTATGTATTTATTTATTTTCTTAAGAAGCATGAAGACTCTGCCATTACCAAAAAGATTAGCTCCACCTGTTCTTTATCCTCTCTATGGGAGTGGGAAGCAGGAACAATCTGCAGGGATTCAGATTGGTTAGAAAGCCCACAGCAGGAAACCTTTTCCCTTGAAGTGTCCCAGTTATGGTGGTGAAAATTAGGAATAACATATTGCCAAAGAGCTGGACACTGGCCAGTTTGAGGAAATCCTAAAAATAGGGTCTAGGCAAATTCGTTGTTGTTGAATTGACCCATCATGATATGCTCATAGCTTGAAGTTATCAACATTGTGAGTTGAAGATAGGGTTGTATTTGCCTTGATAGAATAGTTGTTCTGCCTTATTGGATATCTCCTGAAACATGGAAGTTTATTCATGTCTATTGTATTTTAAACATTGTTAGTAATATAGTCAGAGCACCACTGAAAAGTCAGTTTTAGTGGTGTTTGACATCTCAGCCAGCAGGTTACTTTTGTTTTGAGAACAATTTAGATGCCTGGTATAATTCTTTCATCTATTATGTAGTTCTTATGGTTTCTGTAGACTTGCCCTCAAATTTTAATCATTCACTTTATTCATCTGGTATGTAATTATTGCACAACTATTATGTGCAAGACACTGTTCTGTGTTCCAAGTATTATTTCATTGCTTTTAAGAGTACACATCTGGACAATGTTTTAGAATTATTAGATGTATTATTACCCAATGAACACATGAGAGAAAACAATGAAATTCAGTACTTTTGTCAGTGTTCAAGCATCAAAAATTATGAATATCAGTAAGAAATATAAGTCTGGCTATTTTTTTCTTAACCACATGATCCCTCACAGTTTTACATTTTACATACATTATAGAGTGTTTGTAGTAGAATTGCTGTTTTTCTAAAGCTATCTTTAGAAGATTGTTTAAAGGGTTTTGAATTTTTAGGGGATTTAGAAGGATTTTGCTCACTTGACTAGAAATTTGGTGTCTCCATTGAACCTTGCAAACCAAACCAGACAGCTTTGGGTTCTCATTTATTATTTAAAATGTCGAACATAACCATAAAAAAGTCAATTTTGTCCTAATTTTGCACATTCAGTGTATTGTGTTTAAATTTTTACTGAATGAGACTGACTTTACCTGCTTCTTATGAACTCTGTTACAACTAAGTTACTTATAAAAACTATTGAGAGCCCTGGCTGGTGTGGCTCAGTGGATTGAGCACTGGCCTGTGAACCAAAGAGTTGCCAGTTCAATTCCAGGCCAGGGCACATGCCTGGGTTGTGGGCTAGGTCCCCTGTATGGGGCATGTGAGAGGCGACCACACACTGATATTTCTTTCCCTCTCTTTTTCCCTCCCTTCCCCTTTCTCTAAAAATGAATAAATAAAATCTTTAGAAAAAACTATTGAGAGAACATACTGAGCCTAATGATAATATACTTTCAACTAGAAGCATTAACTAAATTATGTATGTATCCTTGGGCAAAGTCACATAATCTTTTTTGTGCTCAGTGTACTTCTAGGCAATTTTTAAATTTTAAGAGTCTTCCTTCTACTTAATTTTTCCATAAGAGAATTTCATGGTAGTAATCTAATAACAGTCTATACCTACTGTGTCTCTGACTTTTCTTCCTTGTAGCATTTGAGAATTTAGTACATTTTAGCAGCTAGTGATTACCACTAGCACATAAAAAATATTTGCTAACATTTCCAAAATACATTTACTACTAGGATTGAATTTCATTTCTAAAATACATTTGCCACTAGGATTGAATCACTACTAGGAGTAATTTAAATGCCCAGAGCACAAGTGCCTGGTGTCTTAATATCTTTCTGAAAAATAACAAAAACTTCCTTGTGTTTATTATTGTAGGATTTATCTGCCACCATCATAATGTGCATCCTATATTCCAATAAAAAGAAAATAAAATCACCTTGGGGAAAAGAAAATATAAATCACCTAAGGAAAACCATTATTAAATTTTGCTTTTTGGGGGTTTAGCCTTCCAAATTAAATATATGTATGTATTCTTAAAATCCTTTTTAAAATTTAGTGTTACATCACAGACATCTTTTTCTGTCATTTTATATTCTCATACTGCATCCTTTTAATGGCTACATTATATTTCAGAATGTGGATGGATTATTCCTTGCAAAATCAGTTCTACATTGGACATTGAGTTTGCAAGATTTTACTATTGTAATTAATGTGGCGGTTGATACCCATGTGCAAAACCACGATTGTGTCTTTATAGACAATCTTTATAAAATTTTGCAACATTAACCTGAGATTTAAAAGTATTTTTAGACAAAACTAGGTAATAGGGGATTGATTCATTGCTCCTTGTATACTTTCCTATTGTTTGAACACTTTGTAAAAGAATTATTTTTCAAACTAACCTCAATTATTGGGTTGACCAAAAAGTCCGTTCAGTTTTTTTCTGTATAGTAAAGGGCACATTTTTCATTTTCATGAATAACTTTATTGATTTGGATACTTTGAGTATGTTGGCTATCTCCTCCATGGTAAAACATTGATTGTTCTCAATTCGTGTCTCGATTTGATTTCTATCAACTTCAGCTGGTCTGTCCTACTGTGGAGCATCAACCAGTGACAAATCTCCAGCACCAAACTTCACAAGCCATTTTTAACTTGTTCCATCAGTCACAGCACCTTTTCAATACACTGCACAAATCTTTTTTTTGTGTTTTCTGTTATGTTTTTACCTTTCTTGAAATAATAAAGCATAATATGCCAAAAATGTTGAATATTTTCTTCCATCTTCAATGTTAAAATGGCTACACAAAAATTCACGAATTCTGATTTTTTAATGGACACTGCTATGACAGCTGTCACAATAGGATCTAAGAAAATTGTTTCAAATGAAGTTAAAGACAACTAAGTGCTACTAGAGCCATCTTATGGAAAAAAAACAAATGAACTCTTTGGCCAACACATATTTTTAAATTACTTTAAACATGTATTAGCAATGTAGTTTGGACATGTTGCATGAATAACCTAGTTACTAAGTTTATAGTTATTTTATATTTAATAAAAGACTAATTATATCACATTGCTTTTTCTGATAGAACAAATATAACAGTTTCCATTTCCAGGTGGAAGGTTAACTAGAGCATATTCCATTGGCATTTTCTACCGATAATATGGAGACATGCTTTATGCCACTGTCTCTCTGGTGATGAGAAGTGAAGAATTTGGGGGATCTTAAGCAAGAAGAGGGACCACAAATCCACAATATTAGTGTTTAGACTTCTTAAATAATCTTTTACTTTCTATTTGTTTTCAAAATCTATGAGATTTTTAACTCATGTGTGTGTGTGTGTATGTGTGTTTTCCCTGCCCATATGCCTCTGTATCCATCAAAGAATATTTTAAATGCCATTGGGATACTTTAACCCATCCCCTCCAATTTGTGGGTTTGTGGGCTAGTCCAGCAGCAGGCTTTGGAGAAGTTACTTGCTACCTTATTATAACATACTTAAACTCAATAGCAATTCAGGCTTTACTGGGTATTTACCTAATTTATTGTGGCAATGCGGTATTTAGACCACTGATTAAGTGAAGTCAGTCAGTATAGTTAAAAGAAATTAGAGACACTATCATTGCTAAATCACTTTACAATTCAAAGAAGAATTGTAAACATATGAATCCATTTAATTATAATAGTGCCAATTATAAGAGAAATTGTAACGCTGAGAACAGTGGCTTTTATGTAATCATAATAATGGCATGTATTTATCTTGGTTTGGCAAGTTAGGCCTTTCTTTAATACTTGGCTTTGCCTAAATAGAATGTGGTTTGCTGAAACCCACAATAACCCCCACACCCTCCAATTTGTTATTGCAGAAAATACTGAACAATAATCATGTGGTATGAATGATTAATGTATGCATGGGTTAGTAAGTATCTCTGAGGTTTAAAAAGTGTTTTTATTTACATTCTTCTGTTGCCTGAAGGTATAAAACAAATAAATACAAATCTACACGTGTTAAATATTCCCATCCCTTTTCATGCAAATATTTGAAGCCAGTGCAATCATAGCTTTTTTTATTGTGTTCTGAGCTTTTTGTTTGTTTACCCAATGCATATCCTTTAATTATATTTCAGCTGTTGTATTTTACATGTAATCCATTTTTAAATTCATGAAGCACTGAATATAGCTCACCTAAAATATAGAAATAATGAATTTAATAATACTGGAAGATTGGCAAACTTATAATGTCATGTTCAAATAATACCTATTAGAGTGACACTTATTTGAAGAGCATATGTAAAAAATTATATTATCTGTTTAATAGTATTATTATTGAGGAAGAGGTGCTATCTAGTGGTACAAATAAAGTTGCTGTGAAATTGGAACATCTCTACACTTTACTCTCAGGGCTTTTACTTCTGTTTCCTGTTTTCAGAAAGGCAACCCGCAGCAATCCCACAGTGTGTGCTTACAGAAGTGAAGGAAGTCCCACTGTCTAAGCCAAGAAGGAAGGAATTTAAGTTTAAAGACCAAACTTACTTTTAAAAATTCGGATAGGTCTTTGTTTTAAGAATAAGTAGGCCTTCTGTGGACACTATGAATTCATTGTAAAAGCTATACATTATAAAACATCAGAAATCCAAACTGGTGAGTTTTTCTAAGACACAACTCAGTAAAGATAAACAAGTGGTAGATTTTAAAAGTTGGCATCCTGAAAGGGTTAATATTTTTATTACTTGAAATTTGATATACAATTGTGGGCAACCCATGACATGGTTGGGAGTACTTGATTATTCTTTTCTCAGTAACTAAGAGTGGCATACAGTTAATTTCAGCACTGTAATTGAGCAATGCATTCTGGGAAGTTGAAAAGCACTGTAAGATGAGGAAATGTTTTAGGGACTAATCATGAGAAGAAAGGAGCCTTTCATGGCCCGTATGATGCTGTTGTCAGAGCTAAAGGCAGATAATGATTCGGTAATAATGGCACATTGTGAATATTTAAGCTGAAAAGATTTGGGCAAGTGAACAGACATTGTTGGTTTGTTAAAACTGAACAGTTGGTCTTCGGGCTTCAAAAACACTCTGGACTCAGTAGAACATTTTTATTCAAAAATTTTCCTAAAACTAGACACTTTTTTTGAAAGTTATATCAAACACCATTGCTATACGAAGTTTTAAAATGATTTACTTGTTTTAATTTTTACTCTGGAAATTGATGGTGTGGGCTCTTTCTCATTGCAGAGAAGTTTAAAAGTTTCATGTGCTTCCTCTTATATGTCTTTTTATTTTAGTGGGAAGAAGCAATACCTTTAAAGAACATTCTCATAGTAATGATTTAAAATATTAAATATAAAACCAACAGTGTCAGATTGCAAAGAAAGTGAGTTAATTTGCTTTTTGTTTCTAAGGTTTCCATTACACCCTTAAGAGTCTTGCAACTGGGTTTCTATGTACCTTGTCTTTTCTCCTCATTAGTATATTTTCAACCTGTTTATTTTCATACTCGAAACATCTGTTAAATGCAGATGTATGCAGCTCTAGTTACCTGTTTTAGGGTGAATGTTCTCAGAAGCTTAACGTTTGAATCCTCACAGCCTTACTTTAACTTAAGTTTGAGAACTAAGCCTTCAGCCAAGAGTAGCATATTTTAAAACTTACTAACTTTAATGGTGGTTTTTTAGAGTGGGTAGCACATCTGGTAAAAAGCTACACCTTTTTTTGTGAAAGTATAGGTAAAACACTGTTATATAGAAGTAATACTTTTTAAAACTTTAAAATCTGATTCAAGGAGAAAACTTTTTAGAGTAAGTTTTAGGACAGAATTCAGCCTTTATGTAGGTAAGACATGTATATCTCCAGTGAGCTCTCATTTATTACATATATGCCTCAATGACATAAATAATTCCAAGTCTGGTATTTCTTTTATAAATATACTTTTCATCTGCAGTTTTACACAAAGAGTGAAATGAAACAGATTTCTGAGGCTATACAAAATTGTTTGCTTGGGTAAAAAAGATTACTTATTAAAAAATGGCTTCATAGTTTAAAACAAAATAACTTTTTTGTGTGGGGGGGGTTCTTCTCAGATCTTTTTTTGAAGGGAAAAAATGTTGCCAAATGTTTACACTAACATTTAGTTTTTTCCCCATATGCTTTAAATCTGTGTATTTGTTTAAGTATTTCTTTTTAGAGCTGTTTAATATTTTTAATGGAATTTTTAACAGCAATTTAAAAAATTAAGTTAAATAAAATCACACTATTTAAAGAATGTTTTCTTCAGGAGTTTGAACCAAGAAATAAACCTTTTATTACCATTAGTTGAGACTAGCTTTAGGACAGGAAATAGGCATAGTCGAGAAGCTAAAATAAAACAGAACAAATGTTTATCAGGAAAATGTGCTGGGATCCAAGCAGATTCTTGTGTCACTTTTCTAAAGTGACTTTTATGAAAGGTACCCCATGAAGCTATGAGAAGAAGAGCCTTCCCCTATCTGTACTTCTGTGAGGAAACATAATTTGAATTTTGATGTTCTATCTGTACAAACTTATACCTTTTTAAGATTGACAGTGGGAATTGAGACCATAAAATGGGACTGTTTACTTGGAAACTCCATACAATTTACCTTATTTTTAGAACATAAGATAAACATTTCAAATTGTATTTTAAAAAATGTTCCAATAATCACTTTTTGACTTTTTCTCAGATTCCACATAATTCCAGAATTGTTTGTTTTCTAATTTTTCTTTTTGTCTGAGAATATGGATTTTTTTGATAGTAAGCATTAATTTTATTTAGAATAGTTATTATCCCCCACCCTTGCTCTACATTTCTATTTATTCAAATTCATATTGTTTTACCAGACAACTCAGTGATCAAAATCAAGGGACTCAGGGTTAAAACCCTATTAACATTTAGTCTGAGGTTTTTTGAAGATATGAACTAAACCTTCTTCAGCAGAACCTTCCAGGAAAATTAACCTTGAATTTTGTTAACAAATAATTTAAAGCCCACCCATATTTAGAAACAAGCCTGTTTAAAAACTGGCCTCTCCACTTACAAATTACCCGATGGTTCTTGCCTAATAATATAAAAAGAAAAGCTTGAGTTAGAGCTTTTGTGGATCGGAGGAGGGACTTTTACTGCTGATAAAATTGCATTTTATTTATTGAGTTATGAAACCATGTACTCGCTCAACTAGACAATGTCTTTAAAATAGTAAAATTATTCAAGAATTTTAATTAGTTTTTTAAAAAGATTTGAATTAGTTAATTATCATGAATTCAGCTTTTCAATGTAATTTTAAATAATTTTACTTAAATCTAACTTTTGAAAGCCTCAAATTTATACTAACAAAAATACATTTTTTAAATACTTGAGCCTTATGATATGCTCCATGAAGAAAGCATATGATTATTTTTTTGGTGAGATATGTTTAAAATATAAATGCATATTGCTGTCCCTCTTGGACAGTCAAAATGCACATTCATATATTAAAGTGTCTGAGATCTGAGAACTTTGGCCTAGCAGTTTCCAAATTTATTAGTGAAACCTTTTTTTTGCTTGTAACCACTATTATACCCTTAGCTTTTTTCTCTGCATTTAAGAAACAGGATTTCAGTCCTTTTAGTGTAAAAATCATCTTCATGCTGACCCTTCTGCTCTGTAGGAGCCCTTTAAAATGAGTAGGTTCCAGTCTCCATTTGGGCACCAAGTGCCCCCTGGAGAGGGACTTAATCTCAGACGTAATGCTACTTGATTCAGTTGTCCCATCTCCTCTGTACATCCATCCAGTCCATTGCAATTTACTTTAAGTACTTGAAACTGTGTCCTTGGAAGACAGATTTGCCTGGAGCTATTCCAAGTTGGCAAAGGGATGTTCTAATAAAGCTCTAAGTGGTACTACTTGCTGATCAAGAGGAGAAGGTAAGGGTAGTGACAATGTGATGCTACAAAGGTCATTTCATATGACAATGAAGTTGATATGTAAAAGATCTTCTTTCTTTTCACCCCATAATTTTGAGAATTGGAGAGATTTGTTAACGAAGTTCTTTTATTCTGTTATGTCTAACCAAGAAACAGACTTTTAAAAAATATTACCTTTAAGACTCATGGCACAGGAATCTGTTGAACACTTCTGTTTTAATTTGCCCTATTCTTTAAAAAATGTTATTATTTCTTATTTTTTTTAATTCACAAGAAGGAAATTGATTTAAAGGTTTTAACCTAAACCTCAGTAAATAGTCAATGTAAAACCATTACATGACTTTTTATGTACTTAGTATATTTTTGTGTGGGAAAGAGATGAAGCAATTGTAGCAGGAAATTTTATTTTTCATCAGTGAAAAGCAGTTTGCTGTTCTCATCTAGATTGACATCTTCAGTATTTGCTGAATAAGCACAAATAGTTCTTTTTTATTATTATATGTTTGCATCTAAAAATTTTTAGATTTGTTGATATCTGAGGCCCTCATTAGTATGAGAGATGAATTTATTCCAGTGTTGGAGCTGTTAAATGACTTAAAAATCTTAAAAAAAAACCCAGCAAAACCTAGAAACCAACCACAATACCAACTCTATAATCTTCTTACCAAGTAGACTATAGCAATTTCAGGGGATTTAGCACAGTCTATTAGATAAATGACTTACAATTTTCAGAGCCATAAACATGCATTTAAAAATTATTATAACTGAAACAGGATCTTAACAATAATTCATATAATCTAATTAGCTAATGTATCAGTTGTTAATACTTCTAAGATATCCAGTAAACTAAAATGACATGTTGGACACCCAGCAAACATGTGACAGAAGAAAATTCAACTCCAGCAGGAAAATAGTATTTGTGGAATATTTAATGTGGTGCTCTAGTAGCATTACAGAAGATTAGTGACCAGCTGGGGTTATTAAACCTCAAGTTTGCCTCATGCTATTGACATTAGGCAGCCACTTGGTAAAGCCTGGAAAGTAACATGTGCCTCAACAGTTAGCACTTAGAGACTGCGTTTTAACAAGTCTCCAGATATGTATTTACATGATAGACCATACTAACACCTTTTAGTGTTATCTGTCAATCAAAATTTAATAATGTTCCTTGATAAAATATATCTGGTATTCATTCCATTGTTACCCTACTTATTTTGCATTTTTATGTATTCATTAAAAATCCATGGTCACCTGACCTTTTGGCAGCCTTCCGTAAACTTCACCTTAATCCTGCTTCCCAGGGATTGCGGGAGTCATTTTAACCCCCATGAAACTGAAAGGTCCAAATAATTGAGTCCAAAGACTTGAGAAGAGATCTGCAAACTCTTCCTTCAGAAAAAACAAATGCTTTAGTTTATGCATTTGGCAACCACCCATCTCATCGTTTTATTTTTATTTTTGGTAAAAGGATTTTACATCAGACAGATATTATTAAAAGATTTTATTTAACACTCAGATGCATTTTGTTCTAAAATGAATGCTTGCTCAAGAGTCTAAGAAGGCTTCATGGGAAGAGCAAAGCAATCTAAGCCATATGTATTGGGCAGGTTGCCAGTTGTTTGCCAATATGCCCAAGCCACCTGGCTGTGCATTCAGCCAAGTATGCCATTCTGACCAGCCAGCTTTAACCTCCCGGCTGCTTTTCAGTGCTTAGGGAACTCCAAAGGCCTGGGAGCTGCACTTCATTTTTCCCATGCCAATAGTTTTCACTCAAGACAAACTACACAGCTATACTGACCAGTAACTCACAAACACCCATTTTGAATGAGCTCTCCTTTTGTTTAAAGCACCATTCACTGATGTTGAACCAGTGCCATAAGATGAGTCTGGAGATAGCAGACTGAAACCTTTACCCATATGCCATAGACAGACACTTTGACTGACAAGCAGCATTTTATTCCCAAGATTGCAGAGAGAGGGTTTTGGGATTCTGGTTTGCTGAGATTTGGATTTACTTTATTTGCCTCTGGTTTCAATTTTTATTTGGGGTGATTCTAACTTTTAAATGTTTGGAAATATTCATTTGATTTTCCTTTTTTGTTTAGTTTAGAAGTTGGTTGTGCTGTTTCAAAATTTTATCAAGCCTGATTTCATAATCTTTGACAATCTAAGTCAGGTATTATGTGGGACAGGCAACCTTAAAATTGTTGGTGGAACCTTGAAGACTGATTTGTTCTTTCCAAAACTCACAATAGAAAGTTTTACCTGTAAAAGGTGGTATTCCTTCCTTCTGTAGCTTCATGAGACTTAAATAATATGCCTTATTTCCATTTTTGCATTGGCTTCCAAGAAATTCAGAGATAAATTTAGTTTTTCACCTCAGGAAATATATAATTCTAGGTTTAATCACCATAACTTCTTTATCCTGTATTGTTTTACCTCATATTTTTTCTTTTGTGGCCTTAGATTTACATGTGTGTGTTTGGGAAGAGCAAAACAACCTAATAATAATCTGTGTATTTAAATGTATATGATTAAATGTATGCATTTAATATGTTTGTGAATCATCTCAAATCACTTTTGAAAGGTAGAGGTACTAACTGATAGGTAAGTATAAATTCACTGTAGAAGGTTTAATCTTAAAAAGAATGTTAGTGCTATAATAAGCAGGTGTCTCAGACCAATGATCCCATGTTTTAATAAAGGGCATTGTGATGATTTAGGCCTAGAACTTTCATTATTATACATTTCTGTATTAGCCTTTGGTCAAGCCAAGTTATTATTTCCTATCAGCATTGTGGCCTGTACATTCTCAGTTGACGCCGTTTTCCTTTTGCTGGCTCAATGACCACTATCTTTCAGATCTTGAAGATCTGTTTTGGCTTTGCTCCAATTTAATCAGTCTGAATGGATCCTATTGAGTAACTTGACTCATTCACCCTGATGAAGAGAGTCTGAATACACTATTTCCGAGGGTATGAAAAAACAACTATTATAATATTCTTTGTGATTAGAATTGTCAGTCATTTCAGGGAAAACGTGATGTGTGTGTGTGTGTGTGTGTGTGTGTGTGTGTGTGTGTGTGTAATTTGGGATCTCATTTTTCATTTCCATTAATAAAACCCATTCGGATTGTCACATTTTGGCCAACGTCCTGTGACACACTCAGCAAAGCCTGAGCAAGGTGGAGTGGCACCAGCTCACAAGATGGATACACAGAGCTGGGGGAAGTGTCCCAGCGGGTTTTTGCAGTCTGTTAGAGGAGCTACAGCTGTAACTACCCATCTGTGCTTCCTTGGCTCGGACTGGGCTTTGGTATTGAACACTAACCCTGAAGAAAGATGTTCAAAAGGAATGGATGGTATAGTTCAAATAATAATGCCCGAAATGTGACAGGACTAATGTTTGAAGAGGAAAACTGTTATATTCCACACACTGTAAGATTCAGCCTTTTGGCATTTCTGCAATTCTCTGCAATATTCATTCTATTGCTTGATTTTTTGGATCCCACTAGAAAGAAAGAACTGAGCTTTCAGTTTATTTTTCCATGTGTATGTGAAGATTTTCAGCATGTTAAATCAAAAAGAATCCTGAAACCATATTCATAGTTTCTTCCCTGATTTATGGTTTTTACCTTATGAGTTAAGCTTTCTACACTAGGGAGCTGCCTTACATATCTTTGCTCTTGAGCATTTCTTATTTCCTTGTTCATTCTGAAATACAAATGTTTCTTTTGAAAACATTGGTGTGTATCAATAAGCTCAATGATTCTGGACAAAGAAAAGGCTGTTAATTATTTGCACTCTTTAAGATTCTTTATAGGAACCTTAAAAGAACCTCATAAGAACACATTAATAACCAAAATGCAAATACTCCCCCAAAATAATACAAAAATTCTACCCCTATTTTTGATACAGGCAAATGACATATATCATTTATATTTATGATATTTATATATATATGTTTGACATTGGCAAATGAATATGTTTTGTCTGAATTTTCTAAGATAAGTCATTAATGGAGTCAGAGTTTTTTGGTTTTTTTTTAAACACCTGACATGATTCTTTCCTTTAATGGATCAAAAATTTCATAATTCATATAATTCATGCATAAATCAGATTGAATTAAAGAACCTATCATTTAAAAGGTATTCTTGGATAAATAAATTACTATGCCATTTCTCCCGAAATAACACCCCAAACCAATTGTTCAACCATATATTCTTAAGGAAAATAAATACCTTTTGTATTTATGCTTGCAAATTTGTTATTCATTTATAGTGTAATGAAATTTACATTTATTTCTTAAATATTTCCCCATGCTCAGAGCCCCCCAAAACAACATTGCTGTCCTAGGCAAGAACCTCACACAGGGTTTTTTTAAAATTTCCCTTTTTTGATGTCACTAAAGTAAATGACCCTGTCAAGCAAAATATGGAATGTGTAAACAGACACCATCTCAGTGGAATCATTTATGGATTTCTTTACTGTGTGCCTACTATGCAAGGTGCTAACACCTTGCCCTGTGGAGGATTAAGTATGATGGAGTTAGGAGCCATGTGTCTTTCCTTTCTCCCCAACATTCACTTGCTAGCATTTCAAACTAATTTTATTGAAAAATGCTTAAATGTTCCTTTTTTTTATTAGAACCTAGCATACAGGTGCAAAAACCTTATTAAAAACAATTTTGGGCAAAAAGGGTTTTAGTAAAATTCAACACTAATTCCAAATCTTTAAAAACTTTTTGATAACCAATAACAAAGAAGAGCATATTCTTAACTTGATAAAGTTATCTATATCCTATCAATGGAAGGAATCAGAGTGAATTATGAAATATTGGAATCATCCTCAGTAAAATCAGGAACAAAACAAAGGTGACTGTCACCACCATTATTTTATAATGTTGTCTTAGAGGTTTTGGCCATAGTAATAATATACAGGATCCAGCACAAATAACACCCCTTTTCTATTACAAAATGTTATATTACAAAATCATAAGCATGTAATTCTGTAACATAACAATATCACACTTAAGCACACCATATGACATTTTAGGTGAAATGTTCAAATTAAAACTATAAATTATCACAGCCATGTTATTACCCTACCAACCACACTCAAGCAGGCCTTACTTCTGCTGGACCCTGTATAATCAGAAATAAAAGTTACCACTGTTAGAAAAGAGGAGACGACATTATCACTATTTGCAAATGATATAATTAATCTACTTAAACAAAGAGTCCAAACAAGAATATGTGAAGAAAATTCAACAGAACATTTGATTAAAAGATCAATACCCCAAAACAATAAATTTTCATCATACAGTCATCTCTAATAAGAAGCTATGATGGAAAAAAGATCTCATTCAGGGAAGTAATCAAAAGCACACAATATCTAAGGATAATTCGGCAGTGATTTGATAGAAAGACCTGCTATGAAGTGGGTGTTCTGAGTTATGAGGGTTATAGGAATGGAAAAGAATGGCATCTAATGAAATTACCACTTACACATGACTCAAATTTTAAGTTGAAAGTTATCTCTTACTCCTTTTTTAAAATCACATTTCATAACTAATCAACCACCAGGTTCTGCCAAGTCAGCCTTCTTATTACTACGCAGATCTATTCCCTGTCTTACCCCATGCTTCCTTTGCTTAGACCCTTATTATTTCTAGCCTAGACTATCTCTACTGTAGCCTCCTCTCTCTTTTGCTCACTTTTTTTCCTATCATCCATCCCTTCCTTCCATTGCAAGAGTAACCTTTCCGAAAGAAGAACAATCACTCCTTTACTGATATTCCTTCAATAACTCTATCACCTGCTATGTAGCCCTGTATTTCTCTACATTTCATTCAGGGCTCTATGATCAGGTCTGTTCCCCCCCTCTGGTGTCATTGCCACCACCCCACATTTCACCCTTGCATACACCATACTCCACCTCTCTGATCCAGCTCTGTTGAAATGCTTGTGGTTTATCAGGGTTCTGTGCTTTATCAGTGCCTCAGTGTTACAATATCAGTGTGGTGCCATTGCATGTTCTGGTTCACCTACTGAGAATGCCCTCCCTCCAAATGGCTCCACAGTCTGGAAAATTCCAGGTCCTCTTGCAACACTCAGTGTAAGCATTGTATCATTTGGAAAACCATTCCCTGTTCCCTTAGCATCTTTACATACTTCTATCATTGCACTTACCACATTGTACTGTAGCCATTAGTAATCCCCATTAGAGTGTGAAGCTAATTGCATCTCTAGCATCAAGCACAGTGGCTAGAACATAATAAGTGCTCAAAATTATTTGTTGGAATGAATATCAAAAAATATCTTATGTTTCTGAGATAATTATGTAATTGTTTCCTGGGGCAATTGTTCTAAAATATCATAGTTTTATTGTCTTCTTGGAACTAAACAATGACTGGACATAAAATATAAGTACATACATATTTTAGGTCACAGCTGAAATTTGACAGATGTTTAATGTTTTTTCAGGAATAAATAATAAACTTATGAATTAGGCTATAATTTGTGTTTATTTTGTCAGTGCTAACATTTTTTATTATATGTCTAGGTTAAGGTCATTAGCCTATTTGCTTATATTTGCAATTACATATGCTTTATTTAAACAAATAAATGGCACAAAATCATAGATATGTAAAATTTACAATATGTATTCAGATTCTTTAATATTTTCAGGATTGAACCTAATGCTCTTACATTTCAGGAAGGTATAAAACAGCTCAGTCTGTAAGAAGGTTGTATAGGAAATAAAACTTGCTTACATAACAGCCAAGCCAAGATAAAAAACAAGAGTAATGCATCCAGAAAACCAAGTGTCACCAGTCCAGTTTTATAGATAAAGAAACTGAGTTTCAGAGAAGTTTGGTGACTTTACCAGCATTATACCTAAGTATGAATGATGGGTTTGAGGCTGAAACCTAGATTTTTAGTCTCCCGGTAAAGGGCTGAAAAGAGTTTAATATGCTAAACAGAATTTAATGAATTGGGAAGATGTAAAACAAGCCACAAAGATCAAGAAACAGAATAGTGATTCATGATTGTCTAATTGTTTCCTCCTATTTTACTTATGCATTTATAGAAGTAAATATTGAGTAGTTTATATATGAATAATGAAGCATGGTATTTGGGTGCCTCTTCTATTTTATAGGCATTCCAGAAACACTAATTAATCTAAGTTCACAAATATTTCTCTAAGTGATTGGGCTATACTCATTTTAACTAAAAGGAAAATTAAACCAAATATATTATGTATGTACATATTTATGTAAAGCATAGCAGAGCAATATTACATCCAAGTTTTACTGCCATGAGTTTGGGACGACATGTTGTAAGTGGTAAAGCCCCAAGTGAGTTATGCAGGTCATCTCAACTAAATGCCAATAAAATGTTTTTATTGTACCACATCATCCGGTATTCCACCTCTGCTACAAATTTAAAGAGAACCAATTTTAGAAATTTCCAGAGTTGTAAAAGTTTTTATTGGTCCTATATTTCATACTTGCTGGCCTGTAAACATTAGTTCAATTAATTGTGACAAAAATTAATGAACAAAGTTTTTTTTTAAAGAAACACTTGTGATAGGGGTCTTTTCTTAAAGCATATTTCTTTCAAGTTGAGGTCAGTTCTTCTGGTTCTAAGGGTAAATACTTTCTTTTTCTCTCTTCCCTTTTTATGTAAATCTTTTTCTCTTTTCAAAAGCCACTTCAAGCCCCATGTTAAGGAGCTCTCCATGGGTACTTAATGTCACCCCTAAATTTGATCTCATTTTTCTGAATGCTTGCTTTCATTTATTGCTCATAAATTCATTTGGCCATTTTTATTGCTTTTTAACCACTCTTTTAGTTGTAATTTACTGTTAGACTATTAATTGGAAGTTTATAATTATTAAGCTTTTAGTTGAGTGTATGCTGTTTTCCCCAAATAAATGCTAAGGTCTGAGAAAGTGGATTTAGTGTTTCATGTTGTGTCCCTGGGCTCCAGAGCAGTGGTTTGTTTCTTATGTTCTGTCTGGTTTTCCTTTCCTCCTTCCCTTCTGCAGACATTGAATACTTATCATTTTCCTGTCTGATCTGTGCATTGAATATTGGAGATGAAAGGCTGCCTAGAAAAGGGCTTATAGAAATGATTCTCAAACGTTCATTTGCATAACAATCCTGTGGGGAGAATTGTTAGGGAAGTATATTACCGAGCCGTACACCCAGAGTCTAGGCCAGGAACCAAAGATCTATATTTCTTAACACCAGGTGATTCAGATGCAGGGAGCCCACAGACTTTGAGAAACCCCAGTGTGTGAGTAGTGGGAGAAAGCTCCATAACTTGATCAACACAAAGCTAGGCTATTTACAAAGGCCTACAATACTTCGGGTATTTAAGCAGCCCCGTGGAAGAGCACCTACTGAAATGAATCTAGAGAAGTCAGAGGTGTAATTTCATAGCTGGTGCTTAATACTTGCTCTATGAATAAATGAATGAATATTTGAATTTAGAATTGAACTGAGGTGGTTGAAATCCTGAGGCTTTATGACCCTGAGCAAATTCCTTCACTTCTCAGTGCCTGAGTAGAGTGACCTTGGGTCAGTGTATCCTCCATGCTAGTTCCATTAAATTGGTTTCAATAGGTACTTGGCATAATTTATTATTTTCTACTGAGAATCCATAGGTAGATGTTCAGAAGCTGTGAAACTGTCTTTGAACTCTTAACTTTTTCTCATTTTAAACAATGTGAACAGAAGGGGGAGGAGAGTCCACCTTAATTCCCAATGCTTCTAAGGGTCTTATTTCACAGGGACCTGATGTAAAAAGCAGTTGCTTAGACTGGAACTCACGTTCGATTTTGAATGCTGACCCATCCGTGCATTATGTGGGAACCTGTCTGCCCTCTCTGCTCTCTCATTGCTAGCTTCTCTGTGAGCTAGAATGCCTGTTTTTTGTTTTTCATCTCTACACACCTGTTATGCTACTTTGCCACTAGTATTCCCTTCAAAATTGGGAATATGAATGAAATGAATCCCTCATAGGTCCTGGTAGCTAGGTCTAGCCCCAGCAATAGATGCAGTATTGAACCACTTTAGGTAAAAATGTTTGTGCTTTTCATATGACCATAAAACTGCCAATATTCCCACCTTTCTAGCTGCAGTGTTTTAATGGTCAGAGATCCGATGACTTGAAAGTTATTTAAGAAGACTAAATATGTATTTTGACTTCTGGCACTACCAGAATGGGATTTTTATTACAAGACAAGAAAAAACACAGTTGTGTTACACTGTTTTACTTTTTTGTTTTTAAAAGTGACCACAACTGGGTTATTTCCTGGAAATACAACAGTAATTGTGATGGCCATGCTAGCTTTCCACAAGGCTGTGATATGTGTCTTTGGACCCCTTGGGTTCATGCTTTAGTGCCTCCCTTTCCTGGTGGATTCTGTCTCGAATAGAGCCAAGCCTTTATCCCCCTTCTAAAACTCCCTTCTCAAGAAGGGAGCTATTCCCACAAAGGAAGTAACAACTTGTGATAAAATCTCAGTAGACAGGAGGAACAGTGTCTGTTGAGTGAATAAAGGAATGAAACTACTACATCACAAGCAGTTTTTAAAAAGTGGAAAAGAAGATCTCTCAGTTTGTAATTTTATTTGTAAGAAGCTAAGAGAACTGAGCTTCCCCTCACTCAATTAAAGATTGCTGTGCTGTTATGAAGACTCATTGTTTTTTTAGGTTAGTGTCTGAAATGTAGACTATAGATCAGTGGAGAATGATGTTCTCTTATTCATGTGGTTTCTGAACTTTCCTTCCCTCCCCTTAGCCCCCACCTCATGACAGAACACTGAGGCTGCTCAATGTTCTAATGCTGATTCAGAAACACAATAAAAAACATCCTGAAGTGGGCAGTTAATCTGCATCTAATTCAGGTATCCTAATCATTTCAGAAACTATCCATCTTAAAAACAAAAAGGTAGGAAATGGGGGCAGAGAGAAGTAATTTTCTCTAAATCAGTGTCAACTTGGGAACAGCTATTCTATTTAGAATTGACAAACACAGTTGTCACTAGAGAGAGTTCTTTGCTAAATAGGTGTGAAGTGGATGGTGTACCCTGAGTGTACTGCTAGTTAGGGTCCCAAAACATATGGCACAGACATCCTCAAACAAAGTAACAGACAGTGTGTGCTCTATGCTTTTTAAGGCAGGTGCCATATAGAATTTTTACATTATTTCTTTGATGTGGGTTACCACAGTGTACTTTATCACATCCCAGCCAAAGATTGTGACGATCTCTTACAAAAGTGTCATATAGACAAAGAAATAGAAAAACCCGGTATTATTTGGCTAACAAGCACCTTCCAGCCATACCTTGGCAAACCAGTCTAACTTGGATACATTTAGAATTGTCACTGGAAAGGAGGTTTCCTAGGAAGGCCCTCTTTCTTATTTCTGATCATTCAATTTCTTTATTTTTGTGACTTCTTCCTTTTCCCTGTTGTCAATTAGTTTAAAATGACTCAGTGTATACATTTGTTGCATTAATGTGTGAATGGCACAAAACTGAGATATGGTCCATTTCTCTCATTATGACCAGCCTGCAGAGCTATGACGATCACTCTTCTGCTTTTCATCAGGGAGAAAAACTCAAAAAAGTTAACCTTTGGGGAAAAAAAAAAGAAAAGAAAACCCAAATAGCTCTTTGAAGCCCTAGCCAATGACCTTTTCATCCCACTGCCTAACGTGTTTAATAACTGTTTCATGGATGAATTAATAAATACCTAAATTTTTTTCTCAAATCCAGTCTAATGTAAGCTCCTAGAGGGTAGGGAGTTTTGTTTCTTTTGTTCATTGCTATATCTGTAGCACCCAAACACTGTCTGGTACACAGTAGATGTGCTTCTCGCTATTCCCAGTGTTGAATGAATGAATGAATGAATGAATGAATGAATTCAAAGTATTCCATAACCCTCAAAATAGTCAATGACATGGTACTAATTCATATTACCATATTATCAAAAACCTCAGACTTACATAGCCATGTTTCAAGCAAAAGCAATCTCGTAATTCTGTAAAATATAGTTGTTTTTATAATTTCCAAGTAGTTTTATTAAAGATAATGAGGGAACCTCATCTTTGTTGGGTTATAGTATTAGTGATAGAAGAGTCATTTTGACAATCAACTGATAAATAAATACTTAAGTCTCTGTGGCGAGCAAAATATTCTGCTTAAGTATATTAGATAAGAAGTTCAGAAAATTCAAACACTAGTTTTTCTCCTTTGGAGCCAAATAGGTAAAAGCGAACATGCAGACAAACAAGATCCATTGTTTTGGGTTTTTTTTAGCAGCAAAATCAACAGGAGATAAGCCAGATTGCTTTTTCCTTAGTTATACAAGTGTTTTTTCTCTTTTCTATGATAATTTTCAGATATAAATTTCAAAAGATGGAATAAGGTTCCCATGTTCTTATTTTTATTCTTATATGTGCTCTAGGATCTTGGTTTACTCTTACCACTTTGCTGCGTCCCAGCTTTCCCAGGTGTAAAATTGGTCTAACAATGCTCATCTACTGGTAAGGGGGCTATGAGACTTAATTAGCAAACAGCTGGAAAACCCCTTGAGATAGTTCTGTGAGTCAGAATGTAAGTGCATTGTTATTAATCATTATTATTATTGTTATTATTTTTAAATGGTTCAGAGCCATCTCTAAATTTAGTAATAAAGTGAATGCATCTAATAATTCTTTCCATGGACATGATCGGTGGCCATGCATTTCATAAATTCAGTGGCAGAATACTTGTAGGATATGATTATAATGACCCAAGTAAATGATCCTCAACCAATTCAAAATTATGTGATTAAAACCCCAAGGAGCTAAAGCAAGCACTTTGCTTTGTTACCTTTCAGCTTCTCGAATAACCCATTTTGTGTTAATTTAAGTGAAAGGAAAAAATTAGGGTTTTTTTTTAAATGATTAACTTTGACTTTCCTGTGTAATTAGTTGGAAATTTGGGAGTTGGTATAGTAGTCACTCCCTAATTTCCAGATAAATCTATCTGTAACACCTTGTCCATGACATAGATCTAAATTCTTTCAAATATGATTGGCTTTGCTTCCTATCAGTTTTTTCATTCAGCTGTTATTTGTGGACTGTTCAAGTGAGTTATCTTCAAATATCATCGAAAAAGATAATCATATGTGTTATTTTTCTAGTTTCCTTGTCTGCTCCTGTACCCTTTTATCAAGAAACCCTTTTGGGTCTGAGTTAGGTTATGTTGCAAGTCAAGGGAGAATCGGCTTCCACTGCAGATCGTATGCCTTTAGCTTGAATTATCTCAGGCAGACATCCTGGCTGGCTGCAATGCAAAACTCAGAGGGCTCAAGCCTGAGAAGACCTAAGGTTGGCAGCCCACTAAGTTGGGGATGAGAAAAGAACAGGGAAATTCTATCTTCTCTGGTGCTTTTCTCCTCTTGGTTTCCCCACTAAAAATCAATAGTGTGGTCGATAGTTGGTTTTGAGTTGTTCACTACATACTGGAGTTTTTCTGATGTAAACCTTTGGTGTCTGGGCTTCAGACGTTATAATGTGTCAGGGAAGGTTTGATAGCTGCCTTGGCCCTCCTGGGTTACATTTTATTCCCTGTGACAGCCTTTGTAATGTGAGAGGGGAAGTACAGATCAATTTTTACACCATTTAGTTGTTGGGGGGAAATTTTTTCCATGACTTGATTGTTCTTTTAGAAATTTATTATATTTATGTATTTTTCTTCTAAATTGTAGAAGCTTATAGAATGAGGCCTTTAAAATTAAAGAGTATTTTAAAATAAAAAGTAAATCAAGCCTTGCTCTGAATTGTTAAGACCCAGCTGTATCCTGTTCAGAATTTCTCAGATTCCTTTTGCATGACTTGGAATGACACTTTTAATTTTAAATGCATCCATTTGGGGAAACCTGATGTCCTTTTTAAGCAATACTCTGGAATGGTGATGTCAGGAAGAAAAATGGCACAATGTCAGCTATAATGCTTGTGTGATTTTAATGCAGAGGTTTTTTTTTTTTGAAAACCTCTATATGGTGGTTTTTATAGGTATTGAACAATTATGGATAATGAATAATTATAAGTGATATCTATTAAAAAGTTTTAATTTTCATTTGAGTCCTTTCTATTGAATCTCTTGCTGTCTGGATTAGCAAATTATTAAATTTTCTGTTCTAAAAATAATTGCTTAAATTGTTTATCTATTGTTTCTTTAGTTCTACTATTTATTCTTCTTCAATGTAAAAACCCTTATCAGAATTATCCGTGAAAGGCTTTAAAGTAAATTTCATATGTTTAATAAATACAAGATGATAAAGTTCTGTGTGTAAGATGTCTTCAAGTTTTGAAACACAAATTTCTACGTGGAATGAAATTACTTTTGCAAAATTGTGTTGAAACAACATCTTGCACAGGTGCAAATACTTTATATTAAAAGGCCAAATACATTCATTTCTAATAATTGTCAAATATTTAAACAATAATATTTAAGTGAGAACATAAGAATCAGGCTTGTTATTCTCAGATTGTGTTACATATCCATCATGCTGTATTAATTGAAAGGATTTGGTCTAATCTCATAAAGAAACAGGCAAACTCTGGGCTTTCCTCTCTAGTAAAAATATATCATTCATGTCTTCCATTACCATTCTATAATTATGGTAAGTGAAGCAGAACAGAATCGATAGAGCAATTTATCAATGCATTCCAGAGTGTTCTCACCCCGTTTACGTCATCCACTGCAGATACTGTCATTCAGTGAAGAGACGTCCAGCAGTGTGAGGACTGTAGACTGATCTATTTTAGCATAATGTTTTCCTACAGAATGTTCTAATTTTGTTCATAGTTTGTTTCACTCTGTATGATATTACACAAAATAAAATAGTTCCTGAACTGAATTTCAGTAGAAATTTAAGAATTCCTTTTTCACTTAAAAAGCACTGCAATGTTATGAATACTATAAATAGTACATGGGTTTAAACTTTTTTGATAGCATTAACTAGAACATAAGCTGAGTATTCTTTATGCACATGAAACATTAAAATTGAAATAACAGCTATTTGTCTAGAGATTTAATGACTCTAAATTTTTGCTTTTGAAACATCACAAGATTCAAAATTCTTTAGGTTTTCCAACCACATTTATGGTAAGTTCATTTAGATGTTTTCATAAAACCATAAGCAATTGGTCTTACCTTAGACTATTCCCCCATACTAATATGATATTAAATATTTAAAGCATCAAAGAGAGGATACTAAATTGTACCTTACAATGATATTTATTTCAGTATGGAAGAAGGTATATTACTCGATATTCACTTTCCTTTTCCATATGGTGGCAAAATTATCATCTAGTGGCATTTTATCTCATTCAGCCTTCTAAAAACCTCTTCAGAGTCACACCAATGCAAAATTATCATTTGTATTTCAGATTTGTAGACATCAAGACATGTTTTTAAGGACAGAACTTACTTCTTTTTTTTTTTTTTATTTTAGTCATTGTTCAAATACAGTTTTCTGCCCTTTATTCCCATTCAGGACAGAACTTATTTCTGATTGATTTAAAAACACTGGAACTTAAGAAGAAAGAGTGAGGCTGAATATAACAGCATTGTCAGAAAACATTTATAACTTGGTTTTGGAAAAGTAACATTATGTACAAGTTTTTCCTTTTTTTTTTTCTTTTAGACTAGTCCTTAAGATTACATTTTTAAAGGGGATCTCCTTACTCAAGGAAGAGTTCTGTACTACTTGATCCCTTAAGATAGTTTCCATGTGCTTATAAAACAGTAGGTGGGACAAAGCCTGAAATTTGGGGATCATTTTCTAGCATTACACCCTTTCTATTTTTATCTTGATTTGGAATGGGCTTGCGAACGTGTCTGATGTTTGCATCAGACTGTGACTGTGTTTTCGGCCATCTGTTTTGCCCCAGACACCTCCCCCTTTCCTAGTCCTCGGCATCCCTCCCTCCGGCATTGGAGTTTAAGGCCCTGTCGGCTAAAGGGTTAAGGAGTCAGATTTTAAGCTGCTTTAGCACGACGTATTTAAGGAAATTGGGATGTCATTTACCTCGGTGAAGATGTTGCGAATTGTTTAGTTGGCAAGATTTACAGAGGGTTCTCCTACCTGAGGCCACACGGCATTGTCTGGTGCGGGCTATTTTTAAGCAGCTTGCCGCGCACACAGTGGCAGGGCCCGGCGAGCGTGCCAGACAAGCCCGCAAAATGGTTGCCAAGCTGTAAGATGGCTGCCAAGGTCTGAGCGCGCGGGCGGCTCGCCGCGACCCTCCTCAGGCCTGCGGGCCGCGCCCCCCACCGCCACCCTCCCCGGGACACGCACACCACTGCCACCCGAACAGGGAGGGGGAAACCCCGAAGATGCAGGACTTGGCACCAACTCCTTGGCAGGAGTGGTGACAGTGTCACCCAGAGATCCAGGGAGTCGCCGTGTACTCCTCGTTTCCCAGGCTTGGCACGAGACTGTCCAGGGGAGCACGTGAGGTGCCAACAGCGAACGCCACCCGCACGCTGATGGCCGTTTTCTGTGCCTGGCCTGATAGGCACCAGACAATGCTTTAGAAAAGGCTGTGTGTGGGTTGTGGGGGCGACTCGACAGGGCAGTGCTTTCAAAGAGCTTTGCGAGGGAGAGCGAGGAGCCTCAAGCAAGGCGTGGGGCTGTGCCTTTCTGTGCTTGCTTGCCTGAAGTGGCACAAACTTTATATACAACAGGTTTAAGGTTTATTTTAGTTTTGCATTTGTTTACTTAAGTTTATAGCAATTGCTTTCTGGCAGTTGTGCTACTTAGCAGATTGAAATAAAATCGTAAGGGTGAATTAAAACATACTGCTGTTAGTGCTGATTAGAATTTTAGCTTAGTGTAAATACCGGAGGCAGGGTCCAACTTTTCAGACACTTGGCACGAGCTCAATAGGGATCTCCAGGCTACACAGGAGAGAGTGTGTGTGTGCTTGCATGCTTTTAAAATTCTTGGATAGGTGGAGCGTTCTACTTCTGCTGGCAGGCTAGTTCATTGTGCCGGCTGCATCGCGCGCTTGGGTTCCAAGGTAGACAGGGAAACTGGGGAAACGGTAATAAGGGAAAATGGCTTGAACTTAAAAAATAAAACCTGGAAAAGGGATTTTAATTAAACCCCGTACAGTTTTTACTCTGTGTTTTAGTAATTAGATATAAATAACTAATATTAAACTAAGTTGTGGAACGGTAAGGTTTGTGGGATTTTGAAGAATGATCTAATAGTGACTCTGTTACTACAACTTGTTAAAATTTTTCTCTACGTGACACTTTTAAAAATGCACTGGTGAATTAACTTCTTCAGCCAGTCAGTTTACTCGGCGAATTCCTTAAATAGGTCTTCTGTTTAATATCCACTATGGACTGGTTTTATACTCTGACTGAAACCTGAATTTTTCAAGATAATTTTTAATTTATAGGGTATTTTATTTGATACTTAAATAGCTGTTCAAAAAAGCTGGTTGTCATGAGGGTGGTGATGTTTTGTCTTACGTCAATCAGTAGTGGAATTGACTAGTGATAATATTACAGTAATGTAGTCTATATAGTTTGCATGTTTGGAAATCTGCCGTTTTAGGTTTGTTCAGTCACGAAGCCCTTGGGTGGTGAGATGTATACTTGATACGTGCTGTTTTGAGAGGCAGTCAAGAAATAGGACTTTTCAGACCTTTGTATAATCGCCATTTAGTCAACATGGGAGCTAAGACTCCTCTAAGTTCATTTTCAGTCTTTTCTCTCATAGGAGGCAATTGTCAACCAAGGCCCAATCATTCAATAGGTGGAATCAAATGTTATTGACAGGGCTGAAATTTGAACTCTGCATCCTTTAATGTAAAAGATCAATGCCCATTAAGATGCTTCGGCTCTGGAAATTTCAACATAGAGCTACACAGGCGTTTAGAGGTGAGCTGGACAGACGTGTGGAATGAAAGTTGCATGACAGATCACTTAGTATACATTTACAGAGTATACTCTTAAGGTTATGTGATATTACAAGTGTAGTTTAATTAAAAGTGTTTCTAACTCTTAGAAATTAGTGATAAGGAAATTGAATAAAACTTCTCTTTTTAAATTAACAATCAGGAGTCCATGGCTCTTTGCAATAAATCAATACGTTTTTAATCTTCATATTAGGAATGTGTAAGTAATACTGATTACCTTCTGTCAATTTTTTCTGTTCTTTTTTAATTACATATTATTTATTGGCAATTTGTTTAGGTGAATAATACTGTTGTAGGAAAGGTAAAAGTGAAATAATTTTAAAATATGCTATTTTTACTTTGTTTATAATGGATTATATCCATAAATAGATAGGCAAGTAAAATTTTTTCAAATTGCCTGGAACTTAATTCTAAATTTTATAGTATGAAGATCTAATCAGGCCATCTTTAGGGAGGTAGAATAAGGCAAATGTTTGCAAATTCTCAAAGAAATCATCAGGATTCTTATATGAAAATGACAATATTTTTCATCATTTTAAGGACAACTTTTGCCATTGTTAGACATAATTCATATTTTAGGTTAGTGGATTACAAAATTTTTTCTCCAGGACATCTTTCTATTAGTCTTCCAAAAGGAGTACTTTAATTGCACAGAGTTGGTGTTTTTAATGTGCGCAGTGCTGTATTGGCATTTTGCCCTTGTCTTCGTGGTGTACACATGTAATTAGTGCATGGGGTGTGTGTGTATGCTCGTGTCTCTCCAAGTACGTATAGAGATATAAAATCTACTTTCTATATAGTAGCTTTCTGCATAGGGCAACCCAAACAGCTGTTATTCCTTTTTATAGCTTCTTTAATCTATGTGCCAACAAGTCAGTTTACAAAATCTGTTTTGTTGATGACTGCTGCGATAATAATTGTGGTGTTTTGTGGCTTGGCAAAAGGCTGGGGTCTCCTCTGGGGACTCTTGCCAAAGGCTTTGAAGGGGTTGAGGTGGATTCACTGCCAAAATGAGTCACCACTCTCTATTTTATTTAGTGTCCTTCTGCCAAGGCCTTAGACACTTTCTGTTTTCATTCTTTTGTAGGCTTTCCTCCCCACATTGTGGTTTCCTTCACAGCCAGAGGCCTGGGTCTGCCAGGATAGGTGAGAGGAGCTGGCCACCCTTTCCTGCACACCAGTGTGCAGTGAGACTGCAGGGCGAGGGGCCTGGCTGTTGTGCACCTTCGATAGATGGGACTCTAATTGTACAGTTATGAATTGTAAATAAAATGATGGACTTGTACAATCCAGTACATGATAGTCACCTGCATTTGGGGCAGAAATTCTCAGAAGAGTAGTTATTCACTTTTAAGTAGCTTTCAAATAATCTGACAGTGTTTTAACGCTTTTCACAATGGGTTGTTTAAAAACCTCAGATTATTCATAAGTTCTGGCTATAGGCCCAAATCTTGAATTTTCCTCAAACAAAAGAGTAGCATCCCCTTCCTTTTAAATGCTGTAATATTTTGCCTTACATAAACCATTTTCTACCTACACCTAATGGTTTTCAAAGAATAGTCCTGAAGATTTTATTTCCTTGTCTGAATTTGAATTGTCACCAATTAGTGGACTCAGAGATAAGAATTGCTAGTCTATTATCTAAGATATATTAGAAATTTAAATACTTTTTTCTTCATTAAATATTTTCAATAGATTGAGATAAGTTGGAATAAACGTCCTCTTGTTAGGTTCTTTCAACCCAAATATACATTATGTGTGTGGAGAGATGGACAGAATGGATTTGAATTTTTAAAATGTAAGCAAAAATGGCATGTCATATGTTAATATGAGGACTTAGTCGGACATTTGATGACTTTGAGCCCATAAATTCAGATGGCTTTTCAACTACAGTTAGGACAACATCCTTACATCTAATAAACTATGCAGAGTTAAGTTGAAAAGTGTAGTTTTTGTTCTGTTAAGTACCCATTCATTGTGTTAGGTCTTTAAACATGGCCTGCACAGTAAAACTTCATTATAACACCCCCTGAAAACATTTCCATGAATAAAAAGTGTTGTTTTCAAAGTTCAAAATCCTAAAACTGTGTGGCAACAAAATATTTTCCACACGTTATTGTCCAAGCTTTTGTTCTTTAGGGGGGGAAATGCTATAAAATGACTTATTTAACACTTTGTTTAAAAAATAAATGCTATTAATAATTGATTATTATTCCTCATAAATATTTCAGTTAGAAAATGTATACTTACATAGATGAAGACTCTGAGATAATATTAGGATCAAAATTGGTCTGACCATAGCCTACAAAGGGCAGTGGTTAGCCTTCTGTTAAGTTAATGTATGTGAAAGCCCCTTGTAAACTGCAAACTATTATACAAATACCAAGGTACTACATTTTTCTTTCCTTATTTTCTTAAACTTCAGATTATAAAACTCTTCTTTCCATGTATCTTTTTCACACTTGTCATTTAAAATATCAAAAAATAAGAAAACAGGAACTACTAAAAACGTGTAGTCATTCAGTGATATAAATTCATTTGGAATTTATATACTTTGAGTTCACAGCAAGATTCCAAGACAGACATTCTTTTGGATGATCTATAAACCACTCAGTCCCTGGTTAATGCTCAAACCATGTGAAAAGTTCCAGGTTAAGTTCACTTGGAGCCTTGTCTGAACCCTATAAACTGAGTGAAGTCCCGTAAACCATGAACCCTAAAGAATCAAAACAACTAAACGTGATGCATCCAATTAAAACCCACTACTTTCTAGTGACTTCTTTATGTGTCCAAAATGCAAAGTAAAACTTTGCATTTGGAAGTGAACTGTTTTATTTTGGAAGGTATGAATCATAAACTACTTGGTATTTAAATGGAGTTACCCTAGTGTGAATATCTAATAATAATGCTGTTTCAGAAGAGGAACTGGAGCCTCCTTACAAGTATAAATAGTTTCAGGATCTCTCATAAAGTTGGCAAGCATAAATATAGTAGTAGTAATGGTTGTTTTAGTAATGGTATTAATAGCAGAGATCTTCACCAACATTATTCTGAATGTATCTAGCCTTTTTACTGAATCTTTGTGCCAGACACTTAAGACTCTTGATACATCACTTATTGTGATAGTGTTGTCAGAAGCTAGGTTATTATTGGTCCCTTTATGCAAAAAAGAGAAACAGAATCACTCATCAGGTAAGTCACTTGGCTTCCAACTAGTCGCATAACTTCAGATACTGACATATTAATCTTTGGGGCTGTCAGTCTCACCTTCTGAAAAATAAGGAGACTGAACTAAAATGACTTCTTAGACTCCTTTCAACTTTAAAAAAATCTGGAAATATTATTGCTGTAGGTTTAGAAAGCCTATTTCCAGAAGCAACAGTTTTGTGTCATTGTTCATTACATCCTTTTTGAAGATGAGGCAACTGATCCATGAAGGATACATTATAAACCACTAGCCTAGCTTCCCTTATTAATCGTCAGAATCAGAAGTGTAGACATAGTTATCACATACTGAGTGCTTACTCTGTCTCGGATATTGTATGTTGGGCTCTTTCCATGAATTAGCTTACCGGTCCTTCTGTAGTTCTTCATTAAGTAGCTTTACTATCTTGGGATATCAGTGATATTAGTTATCATTGATATTAAGTCAACTAAGCATTTTGCATAACTATTTTTACAGGCCAATGTCCTGGAGTGTTCAAGAATCCTGAAATCATTCCTTTCACTTGTAAATGCTGACAGTTAACCAAAATGAGGATTTTCTTTCAATGTCCTAATCAGGTTGCTTTTTTGATTCTTTGTCTCATGATACTTCTTGTAAGGATTAAGTAATTGTCATACACTTGTCCATTTATTCAACCATCCATCCACTCATCTACCCACCCACTTGTGTGCGTATAGGCTTTGTACACTGAAGAAAGCTGGGTGAGTAAGAAATGCCCTTTGTCTTGAAAAGGCTACAACTCCCCAAGTTACAGGACTACTGTGAAAGAGTGTCCCAACACACCTTGAGTACATCACCTAAATGACATTGAATATTTTCAGAGAAGTAAAATGTGGAGCCAACATGGGGAGAAGTGTGTGCTTCGCAGACATGCATGATTCGTTTCCAGATGAGAGGTAGCACTCTGGAGAACTGGGCTTTAAAAATGTCTGTGTTTAGCCCAGACTAAGGGAAGTAAATAGTTGTTGAAACAGTCCCCTGTCTGGCAGTGAACAGTATCTTTCAAGCAGTCACTATACACATAGCACTATCTTCCTGTGGTAGGGTCAGCTCATTAAAGCTACTTTCTGGGTCTTTGTTAGTGTCACACAGACCTTGTGACAGGTGTTACAGCTGCCAGCCTGGCACAGTCCATTGGGGGCATGCTGTAATTGCTCTTGATGCCACCCTTAATGGGTGGGTGGGGGAAACAGCATCATGGGAGAGAGGAGGTGAGAAGATAGCCTCGGGCGTTACTGACATCTGGCCACCACTGCTGTTTCACTCACGGTGTCTGGTGGACAAATATTGGACCTTCGAGTTGAGCTTGCTGCCACCATTGGATTTCGTGCAGCTGTCATTTCAGAGCTGGGCAGTGATTTCATCTTGGAAAAAGGCGCTTATCTCAGGGCCAGAAGCAGTCTACTGCCAACATGACCCTGAGAATTTTCTTATGTTTATTAAATGAGAAAATAAGTATCCTCATGACCTCCTTTATTAGGTGTTTCCTGGTTTTGAACTTTTTTGTGTGAGAATGTTATCTTTCATCATTATTTCTGAACTCTTAAAGAACTAAATTTCCTCTTCAAGAGTTTCAAATATTTCTTGTATGTCTGTAGGGTGATAAGCAAATGTGGATCTGAGAAGGTTCTGAGAAATCTTATTTGTCCAGCATTGTTTAAGCCCCAACGTGTACCACTGAACTAGGTGCAGGGAAAATGCAGGCCTGGCCTCAGCCAGCTCCCGTTCCAGCTGGAGGGACAAACTTAACTAAAATATTGGGCAGATTTTGATTCAAGTGAAAATGAAGTAAAACATGTAACAATATGAGCACAATTATGATCTGTGTGCACACTAATGGAAAATAGTGCTTTTTAGTAAAACTTCATGCACAAAAATTCTGGACACACAAATTAGACAACTCCCTAATATTAAAACACTCCAGAGTCCCCAAACTTGAGTCATCTCACAGAACGAAATTAAAAGTAACTACCACCTCTCTTTATGAGCTTTTGTTTCGCAAATAGTGGCATCTTCCGAAGGCTCTGTATTCTTTTGGTTGGAGCAGAGCTGTAGTCTATTGTTAACTTGCATAGGAAATCCGTGAGATAATTAATGAAGGGGAGTTAGATGTTTATTTAAAACCAGTCACAAGGCTTTTCTTTGAGGAAGATGCCCATATTACCGTCCTAACTTAAAATACGAACAACTTTAAATGTGCTCAGTAAATAGTGAATGACTATTTCTGGAATATTTTAAGATACTTTTAAATCACTTAATTACAAAGATATTAGCAACTAAAAAGTTAACAGTTAAAACCTCCTGCCCCCAGCCCCGCCCCATTCCCATGTCTCTGTGCACACCCCCTATAAATGCTCATGCAGAGATAGCATTAGGGCTCTAATCTGACCTTAGTGATTTTACAAATGTAAAGGTAGCATTTCATGGTCCCTGAAGTAATATATTATTGGAAGAGCATTCATACAGTTTTGTTTTAATTGATTCTAACTCTTAAGTATGCAACCAATCTGTGTATATCTCCTTTTAATTATTTATCTGAGCTGTGAGAGAGAAGTGGGTAATCATTTGGTGATGCATTCAAATATCTTGAAAGGAAGCCATTCATCTTTTATGACAGACATGCTGAAAGATATAAAACAATAATTTTTTATTTAATAACTATTATTTATAGTGCAAACCATTTAAAAACACAACCTATGCAAGATGCTTGATAAATATTTCTTGGTTGAAAAAAATTAATGAAATTAAGTGAGGAAATAGTTAGAACACAAGAACATGATAAATAAATGAAATTATTTTCAGAAGGAAACCAAATGTCATAGTTAGGGCAAACAATGAAATAATCCCACATTAAGAAAATTAATTCAGCCAACACATTTATTGTTTTTTGTATGCTTAATATGGGATGTGTGACACAGAAGGTGGGGAAATATATCAAAAAGGAATACTATTTATTACCCTGTTCCTGTTGACAAGTTTGAATACACAACACATACTAGTGAAAGAGTTAATTCAAGCAAGCAAACATGATATAGGTTGTAACCATTGTAAATGGACGCTTACTGGAAGAGGCAGAAAAAACAGACAATTCTTATTCTAGGAAAATATTTGTAAATTATGCTTGGTTAGTGCAAGTACAAAGAAAGCATATGGAAGTTTTCAATCTATTTCATACAGTTTATAAGATGCTGGGTACAATGTACAGGTCCTTGTCCTAGGCCTTTATGATGAAAACGATCGTTTTAATTGGATTGCTTCTTTGGAAGCAAGACAAAGAGTACATTGCTAAAAGCTTCTGGAGGCCATTTTCAATATTTGTAATAATATAAGTGCTAGAAATGTGCTTCCATTTATATGCAAATGTAATAATGCCTTATGTAAGCATAGAGTCTCTATAAGACTTTCATAATATTTTCTATTTAAATGCAAGCAGACAAAAATTATTTTTAACTTCAGATTAGAAGATCAACTCCATTTTTCTCCTTTGCAACTTTTTGGCCACTCTTTGCATTCTGCTCCCAAGAGCAATTTAAATGTTCCTTTGTTTTGCTAAAAACAAAATGTTTTTTTCTATAAGTACCATCTTTGTTTCATATGATTTGGATGGTGTGTGTCATAAATATAATTTCTTTATGATTGGCCAGTTTTTGACTTTTAGTTAGGATCTTTGCTGTAGCCTAAAACTTGGGAATGTTTGTGTTGAGAGATAACTTAGAATGTATTACCCTACTTTTAAGAGTACCTCTGATAATACAGACTCAACGGTTCAATTATAAAGTTCCATCATCTATATATAGGTATATACATGAAACAGGTTCAGAAATTAAACAGCCTATGCTGTATGTTTCTTTTCATGATTTAAATATAAACTTTACAATGTTTTATTTATACACACACACACACACACAAAACCAGGCACAAATTGAAATTATAAGAAAACCTTGGGCCAGGTCAGTGTTGCTTGAAACGTACACGGGGATATGAAAATGTTCTGTCGAGCATTATAAGTAGGGAGTAAAAGGGCTCTCTTTATCTCTTTTCTGAAGCCAAGTCAAAAATTGTGCTTTCATAACATGTCATTGAAAAACATACTATAAAAATGTTTTATAAATTCTTACCTTGAAATATTTTCTGGCAAGTCAGGAATTATGTTTAAAATTATGGACCTTACTAGAGGATAAAATAATTGTATTTAACATAAAAAACTCATTGAAAATATGTGTGGATTTGGGTCATCTGAACTAAATTGGTCAAACTTATTTTACTTTAAGATGTTCTATAAACTCCAGGCATCTTTTTCTATTTTTTCTATAGATGAGAAATCCATACACAACAGGGAAAAGATGGAAAAAATGGAGAGCTTTCATTTCCCTTATTTTCACTTTTGTTCCATCCCTCTGTGCTTGTTCTTTGTTTAAATAAACTTTTGTGGTATGTCTTTCACACATCATCTCTCCTCGCTTCAAAGGCTTCTTTTAATAACTTAGCTGGCTCACTTTTCTTTTGCATGTGAAATTGATTTAACTAAAGTGTGTGTGTGTGTGTGCACATGCACACACACATCTGTGCAAATAAAAATTTCACTGGAAAGGAAAGTCTATAATCTCTGGTTAACTTTAAACACATACACACAACTTGTTGAAGTGAGAAAGCCTAAGCTCAGATCAGTCTATTTTTGAGATCTAGATTTTTCTCCTGGTGCTGTCTCAGTTTCCTCAACCTGAAATAGGGATAATATTTACTGTATTTTTCCATGTATAAAGTGCACCCACATTATGTAGTTTGCATTATATGTGGAAATTAGTACTACCCATGTATACTGTGCATCCTTATTTTTCCCTCAAATTTGGGCAAAAAAGTATGCTTTATACATGGCAAAATATGGATGGCTTGCAAAAGTTTCTGGGCAAGTTACAGGCATGTAAATCCCTTAGCTCACAGTGCTGGCCACTCTTATTTTTTATAGGCAGTTAGTAAATGCTTGCTGCTATCACCATTATCATCATTAATATGGACACAATTAAGTAATGTATTTGTTTTAAAGATGAGAATAAGTAAACTGATAATAAAAAGTTAACTGATAATAAGCAGAAGGTTGAAATTAAGGTTTTTGTTAAAAATGCGATCTTAAACAGTCACATGAGAAGTGATACTTACATTAACCTGAAAATACTAAAATATTTTAAAAATCATGAAAGTATTTTTGTGATTATTTTAGATTGTCAAAACAACTGATGTTAAAATGGAAATTAATTTTTTATTAATATAGTGTCTCTAATTTTAAAAATATTTCACCAATCACAAATCATTTAAATTAAAATGGAAGTAATATTCTTATAGTTGTACAAAATAACAAAAATATAAATATAATTTAGAATTCAAAAATACCATATTAAGAGTTAAGCTATCTAATTATTTTTCTTGTTCTTTAAATACATTCAGATCAATTTAATATACCTGATGGATAGAGATATCAATTCAGTTACCATTTTAAATACAAAACTAGACTCTGAGAAGGTCTAGTTTTTTTCTTGCATTATTAGAAATTAGAGCAGAATGCTGGGACAGATGTCTTTTTCAGTATTGTGTCCCACCATCAAGCATTCCTGTACCGATCTTTAGTGTCTGCTCATAATATCCACTCAGCGACCCTTTGAATTTTACTTTCTTTGGGTAGATTCTCATAGTAGAAGCTCTGTATTAATCAGCTTGCAAGATTAACTAGGACTTTTTATTTTCTCTGTAACATACTCACTGATGCCTGTGGCGTGTTTGATGCTCATGGCCGTTAGTTGCCTACTTGCACACCTAGCACTTCTGTTTTTACTGGTTGTGTGCTCACCAAAAGTCAGTTGTGTCATTCCCAGACCTGTGTATGCTGTCATTATTGGTATTGTGTACCTCAGCATTTGGTGATCCCGAGGTGTGAACCTATATTACAACAGAATATGGAGAGACTTAATGGTTTCCTGTAGAGGAAGGTGTCAGACAAAAGGTGTGTTTTTTCCCCGTTTGTTTAATATGTACACAGAACATATCATAAGAAAAACAGGACCAGCATACTGAACAGGGTACTCCAGATATGCCAGAGTACTTTACTAAGCATAGTCTCAGGAGTTGGCACTTAAGGTTGAACTTACCTGTTGAAGAATATAACACAGATTGCTGGTACCAAAATTGGAACACAAGGTCAGAGGCTGGGGGTGGTTTAATGTTGAAACCCATGATAAAGTTGAGCTTCTCATAGTGCTGAGGATGGATGCACTTACAGATTGGGGTTGTTATGCAATTGGACATCAAATGGTTTAACCAAGGCAGCAGAGAACCAATGGGTGAAAGTGTTCAATCAAATAGGAGACAAAATAAAATTGCTTTCTGTCTTTAAGAAGACAAAACCAAATAGCCAAAGGACTGAAAGTGTCCCCAAAGAAACTGCTGTTTTTGAAAGGACAGTGGAAGATGCATCAGCTCCTTATATTAGAATAACCATTTCTAAACAAGATAAGCTGTTTTCTTGCTGGTGGTGGGGGTGGTTTTTGTCCCAGCATCTACTATTGCCTGACACCAAAAAAAGCAATGAACTATAGCTAATTTGACTTGTCTTGATGACATTTGTAATTCAGATACATCCTGTACTAAAGCAAGTATAGGCATCACTGTTTAAAAATTTACCATCTATGGACTACTTTTGTAGGTTTGGATTTTTGTTTTGTTCGACTATTTTGTTGTTGCTGGTGGTGGTGGTGGTAGTGTTTTACACTGGAGCATACCTGTAGCTCAGCTAAGGTGTTTGAGTCAGACTTTATAACATAGGCGTTCTTTGCATGGGTTATTTCACATGTTTCATCTTACGTCATTTGTGGCTCTGAAAGTGAGATTGTAATTCCCAGAGTGTTGGGACAGTTCATTCAAAGGTTAGCCCACCTATGTTTATAGTAGTTCTCTGTAATGTAATTGTAGCTAATTTCCACTGTTGTTTTTGGAGAAAACTGTAGACTATAATTATGTGTTAGCACTTTTTAAACAGCTCCCTGCATTGTCATATTATTTTAAATGGGCTCTGTTTAAAATAACCTTTTATGTTTTGATTGCAAGAATATAGCTTACACAGGTCTGTAGTTAGCAAAATACAAGGATCTAGTTAAATGATAAAGAGCCAACACAACTCTAGAGGCATTTGTTAAACATCTCCTGAACTGCCATAGGTTTAGAGAGAAAGATGTGGGGGAAACAGAAATTCTTTGTTCTTGAACAGTTGATCAACCTTTTTTGGATAGGCAAGATATTGCACAGAGTAGCTAAGCCCCCATGCAAAAAAAATAAACGTAGTAGTTATGCAAATGTAAACATAGTAGTATGCAAAAATGCTACACATGAAGCGTTGCTGTATTTCATTTTTGTGGCCCACTCATAGGAAGTCTCAGAGCAGTTAAAGTCCCATCTTCCAGAATTAAGGGCAGCAACACCATTTTATCTCTTGGCAAATGTTGCCCATATCTTCCCCAAATGGCAGATATCTGGATTTAGTTAGTCATCTGGACACACCCTTCCCCTGCTACATTTCATTGCCATATTAGTAATAGAATTTTAGTGTTGATTTAAAAGGCAGTCTGCCTTAAAGCAGATTGCATAGTTTGCACACTGTGAATTGTAATTAAAGTGTAAGGGGTGCTTATTATGTCAACAACTGGCATGAGAACCCCCAAGCAGCAGGTGACCCCGAGCATGTGACGTTTGTGACAGCTAGGATCCCCTTTTCACTGGGTTAGCAATCTGAAAGTCCAAACTGAAAGAAGCCCAGAGGCTGTATATTTCATTAGATCCCAGGGGAAGTACAGGATACAGCTTCCTTCTGTTTTCCTGGGAGGTCGCCAGAAAGTTTGTAGAGCTCTGTTTCTGTCAGAGGCTCAAAAGAGAAAAGAAAAAGCACACACCAAACAAAACAAAACAAAACACCATACACACCACAAAACCATCCACCAATCACCCCCAGGACCGTAAATCTGACATTTCCCACAGTCTCTCTGAGACCACAGTGTTGCTGTATCAGCAGTATGCTCCTTGCTTTGAATTGTTTGAAAGGAAGGCTCAGTATTCTAGCATTTAAAAAATGTTTAGTCTTCCATATGCAGTGATTCTTTTGGTATACAACCATAAAAATTTATCAAGTACAGATATCATATGATGTGCTTTAAACACTTTTGCATTATGCATTACATTCTCCTCACCTTCTAGAATGGGGTAGAAGTCTGAATTTAGAAAGATGAAACCACATGAATAATAAAGGAAACAGACCAAGGAGACATGCCATATGTATTTCAGTTCTTATCCTGATGGGTAAACCATTTGGAATGTGGTCACATCAAAGGTATGCTACTTTCGGAGGCTCAGAACCTTTTAAAAGTAGATTTTTCATTGTGTTGCACAGACAGCATATACCCCCACTAAGGTTTAGGTTTTGGTGAAAGGTTTTCATCTTTAGTTATCTTGGAATCTGACTGGAAGTTACTGGAGTAGAAAAGGTTCATCTTCTTTTCTAGGCACCTCACATTAGATTGCAGGCTTCTTACTGTAAAGGAGTTTCCATACCATGGAAGTGGAAACCGTGGTTCTCTGTTGCTTTACTTTGGTAATGCCGATCTGTTGGTAATTGATTTTGAATTTGTGTCTCAGGCTTTCCCACATCAACTGAAGTGGCTGCTGCTAGTCTGCCCTCAGGAAGACCAAATTTAAGCCCAGGAGGGAGTATTTCTAGCACCACTTTCACCTAGCATACCTTTTAGTCCCTAAAGAGTTGTTAAATAAATCTGTCTAACTTTCTATCTATCTACCCACCTGTCTTAAGTGTTGTTGAATTTAAATCAGGAATATAAGGATCCTTGGACCCAGTGTCCACTTTTATGTGTGTTCTGTTTTTTGGTCAGGAATAGAGGGTTGCAGTTGAAATTGGCAGGCCTGTGTGTGGCTCTGTGCAGGAGCTTATGCTTAAGAGCACTTGGAGGTTTGAGAGAAAAAGATGCACCATTCTTATAAATTTGGTAACTACATTAAATCCTTCCAAGGTTAAGGCTGCATTCAAACATTGTTATTAAGGGACTACCAGTTAATTTTTAAAATTCATGTGTTACAGCAAATTTGCAAATAATTTCTTCTTACTTACATTTCTCAAGGTCAGTCGTTCTATTGAGGCAGAGGGAAGCCTCATACCCTTAGCAGCATCTTAACCAGTTACCCAGAGAGATGAGAGACTAGGTTGGGGAGATGTAACAGGAATGCATCTGTCTGTGCTGCCTGTGACTAGCCAACTAATCATTAATTTCTGCATGCAGAGGTAAAAAAATTGTCCCAGGTTATGAATTTTTCATTCTTTGCTTAACTCTTAAGTGAAACTTAAAAAAAAAAACTCATTGTGTTATTTGAACACCACTTACTTAATCTTTATTCTTAGTTCATTGTCCTTTATCAAATGCCTTACCTGCTTTGAATGTATTTTATTGTTTAATCATCTGAACAAAATCATATCACTTCATGGATATCATACAGTCTGTTAAAAAGCATGAGTAAAAGGTGAATATATTAAAAAACAAGTCCTTTTCAGAACTTGTGGCTAATTTTAGAAACAACATTCTCAACTTTAGGCCAGGGTGTAAAAAAAAAAGAATTTAAGAGCACCTGAGATTGTGCCCATATTAAGCCAAAGGTAAAAGCCGTTCTGTTTAGTGAAGGCAGGTGCGCAAACAGGCTTGGTATCAGAGCTGGTCTCCAGCCTAACAGCATTTTCAACACTGTTTCAATACCCATCTTCTGAGTGCGTGTTAGAATAAAAACCAAAAAGTGCATTTGCCATATTTTATATTTAATGATCTAAACGTGATTTCTGGTGTTCTCTCTTACTGTTGCCGATTGCAGAGGCAGCAGCTCTACGGATACACTAGTCCAGATGTGGCGATGTCACTCCTTCCCATACTTAGGCAAGGGTTTTTCTTTCTGGTGTATATAAAGGATCTTCAGTGATTATGAAAACGGAAATGCAGAAGCCCATCATCCTGTACAGCAGAGATTTTCTATACTTAGACCTAAAAGGATTTACATTAAACAAAATTTGTAAGCTTAACCTTACTCCTTAAAGACTCTGGTCTCAAAATATTTGCGAAAAGTTGTTAGAGTTGTCTCGTGATTTTAGTAATCCACTTCCCTTTTAAATGCTAATTTTTGTTGGTTTATGTTTCAAATATTACATTACCTGATAGAATTATTGTGAGCACTAGACAAGACATTTGCCCATCTCTGATAGAGACAGGAAAGTTGCTTTCTCATGTGTAGTCATTTCTGGAATTTTAGCCTTAATTGAAAAATCCAGCTTGTTTTCTAACTGAACTTTGTTTCTTCTAGGAGAAAGAAAAGTCTTTGGGTCATGTCTGGGATAGTCCTTGCTTAAAAGTGTTACCCATATTGGCCTCTCCCCTCTAGTCAAGGTCACTTATGGAGCATTTAGCATATGCAAGCCTTTCTTTAGGCAATGGGGAGCCTTGTGCCCTCAGAGGCGTGCAACTTGTTAGGAAGACAAATGGGCTTATACACGTGGAGAAATGAAATAGGAGCCGAGTCCTGCTCTTAGTAACCAGGCTGTAGGGAGCCAGGCGAAGGAGCAATTCTGCCAAGAGGAAGAGAGGATTCTGTCTTCATCCTCTTCTACACCGAATTACCTTCTAAATTTAGGACAGGGATCTGCGCCATACAAATGTGACTAGGAATGGGACAGAATGCAATTACAAGTACTTACTGTGCCTAAGTAGGGTGTTGGTGCAAGCAGACGGTACAAGCAAAGCAAATACACCAGAATTTTTTCAAATGTTTGATAGAAAGCACTGGGTAAAGTGTTGCCGTTTTAATTAATGTATTTTAATGGCAATTGAGGGTTAATAAACCCAATGGGCTCTGGTTCTAGTCATCAACATGTTGTTGCCGCACAGTTGAGAATAGTTATAGGCTTGTGAGTACATTGCCATTGGGTTAATTAAACTGTGCAATAGCCTGTCACTCATTCCTCAGGCACAGGGACTTTTGGTTTGCAATAGGTCAGGCTAGAGTTGCAGTTTTGTTTTAACTTTAGCTAGGTTTGAGTCTCCAGAAAAAATCAAGAGAATGGAAGAGATGAGTTCTTGAACTAATTTGTTCAACCAAAGCAGAGGGCCAGTTTGCACAGTTTAAGCCTCAGTCATCTTTCACAGAAAGGCTCTGTCTGCATGTTCACGGTCACGCCTCGGTGTTTCTACTTCACTTTGCTTCTAAGGATATGACGTTTATTTTCCATATAATTTTTCAGACAATATTTGAACCCATTTATTTTATTTTCTCAAAGAACTTTCAAGCAGATTTTTCCATGTGGCAAGCCCCAGGGACCATGTTTCTCTCTGCAGTAGTGCTCTTCAGTTCTAAGCAGTGGGGTGAATTCCGCTGAGGATGGCTGTCAGCTCCCTGCATTGCAAACTGACTGTGATGCAGGCGCCTGAGCACAGAGCTTTGCGTGCCTCCTCTTCACTGCTCTCTCTCCAGGGCTCAGTAGAGTGCTTGGCACACAATAGGTGCTTGATACACATTTGCTGGTTTTATTTGTGCCGTGATCCATTAACTAAATGATTATGGTGTGTTATTAAGAAATGTTAGTTGCATTTCCATCTCCTGGATTGCTATATTTGTAGTATTTCAATCAGAATATAACGAAAATTTCTGATATTGTTTCAGATTTATCAATGATGCCTGAAGCACCATTTAATCTTTTGCAATCATTAGGGTTTTTCAGAAGTAAAATTCTTAGGGAAAAAAATGATTAGACTTAAAGAACTTAGGAATTTTAGGGGAAAATCCAGCTCCTTTCTTTTAATAGGCTTGAAGATGAGGTAGTGACACCGAGGATTACTGAGCTTTTAATGATCGATTCTCAATCCCAGGTTTTCTGATTCTGAACCTGGTGTTTTTTGAGGAGCGGCGGGGGCTGTTAAGATAAATGCCTAAAGTTTTTCCTCTCTGTTGCTCTCTCTCACTTTCGGTCTCTCATTTGTGAATACTTTCTTTAGGCTAAGCAGGGAACAGGAAAGTACTCCAGGAGAGGGGAACTCGGAGGTGCACTTCACGTGGAAATGTCACAGGCCTGCTGTAAGGGGCAGCCAACAACAACAACAAAAAGAAAATAGCTGGCGATCTGCCTTCCGCGCAAAGGTTATTTTTCTTATTACAACAAAACTAATTAGTGGATTTCCTAATGCAAGAAAATGTAGCTATTGGTAAAAGTTTCTTCAGTGTGCCAGAAAGCAGATGGTTGCAGTGAACAGTGTTTGCTTTTGGCAGGTTTTGTATATGCTTTCTAAACCTGCAAGAGATTTTACTTTCCCAGATTTCAGATTTCTGATCTTTTTTATTTCTAAACCGAAATAGAAACTTATATTCAAATGTACATGCATCATGTGGCCTGTTTGATATATTGTAGTTACTTGAAAATGTTGAGTAACATTTGATGTTCTGCATGATTTCTTCTTTAAGAGTCTTGGGACTTTTGTGTGTTGTTCTAGATTTTCTCTCCTTATGGAAATCAGGAGTTTGCCACAATGGGGAGTTCTGATAGGGCCATCAAAAGCAATCCATAAGATTTTCTTGATGTGGAAATCTGTTTTGTTTTGTTTCCCATTACTGTGTAAATACCAGCTTTTCTCAGTAAGGTTCCTAAGAGCCTGCTTCTATTCATTATGACGTCAGTGCTCGTGGATAGTTTTGAATAATTCATTTGCCTATCTACTGCTGGTGAGACATTACTCTCTTTTTGTTTTAATTTTAAATTCTCTTTTTGCCTAATGCTTTTCATGAAATTCCTTCCAAAAATGTTTGTTTAAAGTCTTCCCCAGTAAAGTGTAAGCATGTTCATACAATACCAACATGGTGGTATTAAAAACAAGTGCTTTCTGGTTTTAAGGCCCATCGAAAGGATATGTGAGTATTCTCCCAATAGACAGAGGCTGTTTTATGTGGTAAAGTCTTATAGCCTTGATGACTAGCACTTTAGAAATCTTTCCCTTTCTATAGGACCTCCATTTAGAGAAGAAAAGGAAATCATTATCATTAGGTGGGTTGTTAAAATATAAAATAAAATGTAAAATGAAAACCAACTCAGTCATTTTAAAAAAAAATAAATCATTTGGGTAAACATAACAAGAGAGAATTGCCTTCACCTAGTAGGTAATATGTGAAAACATCCCAGAGTTACTAAATGGACCTGTCTCATGCAATGCCTGCTGTGTTTGGACGTGACAGCCAGCATCAAAGTAGATGAAGGGAGGGCCTCCACCCCTTATTTTGTATCATTCCCACGTTAAAATCTGCTTCGAGTGTTCCTTCCATCCCCCTATACTAACCTGGTAACTCAGACACTTATATGGGGTATTATGTCACCTTTAATCCCTGGATAAACTCTGATTTTTTTACTTGTGACTCTTCTTATATCTGTTGCAAATAAAATTTCCTGTCTCATCTGAAGAATTTCTATTTCTGACCCCTTCTTGAAATGATACCATTTCTGTTACAGTGTTCTCTCTCTCTCTTTTTTGCCATTTCTTCTTTTTCTTTGTTTTTCCCACTTATAATCTGTTTTATCATCTTTTCTAGGAACCAAAAAATAAAACAGGACAGGGTTTAGAACGGACACTTAGAGATTTCAATAAAAAATGATTTAGTCACTGCGTATCTTTGCTTCTTTTAAGACTGTAAACCTAAAAAGATGGTGGTGCTGAAATCACTCTGAATCACAGGGTAGGGCCTTGGCTGTGTGGATGCTGCAGGGCTTTGAACGTTGCTCCATGAAGCCCTGCTGGGGTAGGGTGCCCAGTGATGTGTGAAAATGAGGACATGATTGGCAGGGAAAACTGCTCCCTCCCAGGCATCCCTTCAGCTTTGACTTGTCCACAGGCTTCCACCAGTACCAAGAAATTGGAAAAACCATGAAGCCCAGAGATTTGTCGTTTTTGTTGAACATAAAATGAACAGTAAGCCATTTCCTACTTATAGAAATCTCTATCTCCCATATCCTCCCCTGAAAGACTTTGGAAAGGGTTCTAACTTAGAGGAACCCCTTGCCACCACTGCCCTCCCCTCTGCCCCGTCCCATAGAGGTGGGGGAAAGAGATATGCTTAAAAACAATCATGCACATTTTTATAAATGGTGTAGAACTGAATGACTGGAATTCTTAGTCAACATTATGAGCTGCTTCAGGACTGGATAAAAGCACACCATGTGATCTTGCACACAGTAGGTGATCAATAAATGTTTGGTGAACTGAAAGAAACAGGTTTCTTACTGAGAATGATCAATATTAGTCATTCCTAAAGAATCAATCAGGTTGATAAGTTTCACAAAGAGAATATCAGGGTAAAGTTCTCATCACTCAGACTTTTTGACAAAGCAGTGCTATTGAAAATCACTTATCTTAGAAACTTCTCCCCCCCAAAAATGATATTTTACAATCAAAATAAATCCAAGTGACAAATAAGCTTTTTTTAAAAGCACATCCTGATGATAGTTCATATGGTTAATCCAACACAAACTATTTCTAGCATTGTATGGAAGACAATTTAATTTTAGGATTATTACTAAGCAAATTACTCATCCGTACTGAGTTACTGAAATGGAAAATACTTATCTCCCCTCACAATATAGCCACAGAAAAGAATGTAGATTGCACCCTAAAATGAAAACAAAAATGACAGCTGAAATGAACTTCAGATGAAGCTGAGAGCACACCAGCTCACTGGCACCAGCCTGGGTTTTCAGTGGGCACCCACTGTGGTGGGTTTCTCAGAGCTTTTCTGGTTTTACGGGCACATAGGCGAATTCATGTGTTTTAATGATCTAGGGTTTTTTTTTCTTGTTATGTAGGATGTTTGCAGTTTTCTCATTTGTATCAACTCACACATTTTTGAAATCATATAATTCAGTATAGGTTTCAGTTATAGATTAAAGTTCATTGACGAATCTTTGTAGCATGTTCAACTGCTCCCTGGTAGAAAGATACACAGAACTCGATGGCTTCCAAGTGTGGTTCAAACATCCAAAGCACTTGAGATTAGCACCATGTGAAGAAATTTTAAAATATTGTACTGCAATTAATTTTAAATAACTTAGCACTGCATATGTCAGGAAGAAAGCCATGATAGAATCCAAATGGAAACTCCTAAAAATGAAATGATTCAGTACATTTAAATCATTTTCTTAAAGACATAGGAACAAAACATACATGACTATTTCTACTTACATAGGCTTGGGAGAATTTCTAGATAATCAGGTATATCATGAACTTTATTATGATAATATGAGAAGTCTGAGGACCATTTGGTTGACCAACTGAATGCAAACTGTCTATATTCATGCATATTTATTATAGATTCAGAAACCAAGTTATTGGGGTAACGTTTTTATCAATATGGAAATAGATACTATTTTAAAGACATATAATACATATTTAATATGTATAATATATATTATATATGTATTAGAGAAGGCATATCTGAAGTATTTTTTTTAAAGTATTATTCCAAATCCTAGGACGTAGGACCTAGAGAAATTCTTTAAGGATACCTTCCAGTAGCTCCTAAACACAAAGTTTTCTGGTGTTCTGGATTATGTGATGGATAACAAAACATTTTTTATGGGTTTCTGTGGCTGGGGTTGGCCAAGTCACTGAAGGTAAACATCGCTTACCTTTGACATACAGTGATTGTTGTGTTCATATTATTTCTAATTGCACTCATGATCAGCAGCACATAAGAAAATAATACCTAGTTCCTTTTGATGAAATAGGGGTCCCAGTTTTCAGTACAGCTAGAAAACAAACATCTGGTTTGCTAAGGTATGTTTCAACTTAGAACTCCAGAGCTGGACAGAAATTTTACAATATCCCCCAACTTATGATCCTGAATTGAGGGCCAGAAAGCAGGTCTCCAGACTGCCATAGAGTCTCTCCTTACCACATGGAATATTCCACTGTCCAGTCATGCAGTTTCCCCAAAGCCAGAAAATCCACCCAAGAACATCTGTTGACATCTCCCAAGATAGGCCCTGTTTTATCTCATGGCTTTGAAAGAGCTATTTTTTTCACTTGTGATTTCAATTTCTTTCAACAGACATCTATTCATACCTATATGTTCCAGATACTGTGCTATCTGGCAATAAAAATAATGAGGTAGGAAATAAAAGTAAGTAGTCAATTCCTTAATCAGTTCATATACTTTAGAAAACCTGCTTCTATGCATTACACAGTTAGATAATTATTGTTCCTATAATTTAAAAGGCATTTTAAATCATGCCATTCAGCTCTCATAATCTTGAAAGTCAGGCATTTGGAAGATGTGCAAAGTGAAGTTCAGAGAAGTGACACAGCTTGCCCAGCTCCACAGAGCTAACATAAATGGCCAAGAAGGGACTCAAACTCAGGTTTTCTAACACTGAGTCCTTTGCCTTTTTCATTGCACCATAGCTACCTCTGTTAAACTGTCATTTCTATTAAAGGGAAGGTACCAGAGCTGATTAGAAATAACATTCTGCAATAGCTATAAAATTGGTCTAAGAGGAAAAAATCTGATTTTCAAAAACTATTTTGATATTTTACACCATTCCAGTAATGCTAATTATGTCATAATAGCTTTATATTTCACTTAGAAGACTCTGCCTAAATCCCTCTATCTTACTAGAAAAGCTAATCCCACCCATTACCATCAACAGTTAGTATCCAGGCTACTGTAAATTCTGTTACAAGGCTACAATTAGTGGTACTGGTTGTTGCTAATAGTAAGAGAATAAAAGCTATTACAAATGTGCACAGTAACATGTTGCCGTTTATTAATTTAACCAAGAGACAGGACTTAATTAAGAGGGGATGCCACAGAATCTGATTTTATTACCATTATCCTGGTTGAGGGAGGGCTTCTTGATAGCAGAGACCTTGCCTTTTTGCATTTGTATCTCCAGGCATACAGGGTGAAAGGCACAGACTGAATGCATTAATGAATGCAGTGAATTAATGAATGGAGTGTGTATGCCCAAAGACAAGGAGATTAAAAGAAAGCTGTGCTGTTTCAGGAGAATGTTCCAGTACCATTTTCCTCTTTGATCAGGAGTAGTGGTGTGACGTTGCTAACACTGCAGAATCCCAGACTTGTCCAAAATCTCCAGTTGTATCTTTCATGGTGGTAGAACTCAAGAGCCCACCGATAGTGCTGTTTTCTCAAATGCTTCAGGGAAAAAAGAGAGAGAGAGCCCAAACTTCCTGGTTTGTCCAACCGCAGAATCTTCAACCTTCCCATTTAGGAGTCTGCATTTTTTTAGATGAGTTGTTACTCTGCCATTCTCATTCCTAATCTCCCATAGAATTATTTCCTGGTTATGGATATTACAGGGTCTAGTTGATTTTAGAGAGTTTGGTTATTTAGTCAGTGGATTTAAATCTCTTCTACTATATTTTCTCCCTGCCCCCCATAAAACCTGCCCCCCAACTAATTCTTAATTCCCTTTCCTCCTTTCTTCCTTTCCAAGCAGGAAAATGTCACAGTGAACCCCACTACCTTCTCATCCAAAATTCTATCTGAACCCTAGCTCTGGGGGTCTTCTTCTAGGGGCCTTAACCTTACTTTTAGACAGTTGTCATTATCTTTGTCTAAAGGTCATAGCTAAATTGAATAAAAGGAAAGCTGTGTTTTCCTGTCGATGCACAAAGGCAGTATTGACTTCCCTAATCCAGTTTGCTGAGGGGTGAGAGAATTAAATTAGATATCTAAGCACAGAAATTGAGAGCCTTTGAAAACAAAGATAAGGAGACAAGACTGTATTTTCCCTTTTCCTGGGAGCTCTGGGCTCAAGATTTTGCAGGTGTGTCATCTGATCCATGGCTTGCATCGATCAAAACTGTGCCAATGCATATTTAATTAGCAAGGGGACCCTGGATGCATTATAGCCATCATCCCTATATTGAATGGACTGTCAGACTTTCTGCACACTTCTCCACCCCCACCCTCCCCTCAGCTCATGCCCCCTCCCTTGCCTCCTTGTTTGGGAAGCTTCATTTTGTCTGAGCAGCTAAAAAGTTTCTTTGTTTTTAGCTGCTGATGCATACAGCACTACTGAGGAGAATACAAACAAGTAGAGTCCTAAAGTGTTTATTTTGTCTAGGAAGACAAGCTAAACCAGTTCAATTCCTTTAGTCAGATTTTCAAACACTGTAAAAAACCCAGCAAGAAAAAAACAAAAAGCAAAGAAATACACTGTTCAACTCTTCACGTATAGACTTAAAAAATGAGTTAGCTATGTGACTTTTTAAAAAAAAAAGAATTACAAAGTAAATAGTAATAGAATTAAAGAATATATACTCTTATATTTTGATAGAAAAGTATTTTCTTTTAAACACTCCCTGTTTTTGATAATCAGATAGAGGGTATGTTAGGAAATGTTTTATATATTAGTCCAATTTGCTGATAAAATTCACAATTCTTTCCTGAAGCTATTATGCCATTAAGGAATCAAATTATTTAAGATAGAAGGTGGGCAAAAAGTTAAAGGTGAATATGTTTTTTTAAGTCTCAAATGTTATGTGGAAGCTTCTATTGGTAGGGATTCATAAAGTGACAGGAGGTCTGGAGTTTTGCCTCAGACAGGTTATTTCATGGGATTATGGTCACAATTCATTTGCACACAGGTTACAAAGCCTGAATACCCAGACAGTGTTGTCTGATAAACAGATGTAATGCACCAAGTCTGCTTAGAATAAAGAGTAACAGACTGTGAGCACATGTTTAGGACTCATTTAAACTCATCAGCATAGTGTAGCTCAGACTTCTCTGTCTCTGTTCTACTTTTGAGGTAGCTTCTTGCTGGTAAAGTAACAGGGAAATTTTTTTCCTGCTACAATTTTTCTGTAGAGACTCATGGGAAATTCATTTGCATACATCTTGTTACAAAGACTGACTACTTCCTGGCTTAGACAAAGTGTTGCCTGATAAACAGACTTAACACACAAATGTCTGTCTGGAATAAACAATGGCAAGCTGAGATTTACATTTCCATTATCAGAGATAATCTCTTTCCCAGTATATGGGAATTAAGAACCCTTTCTTTGAAACCAGGTCTGTGATGCTGAGGTTTGTACAAGAGTCACATCATGTGTGGGTTGGCACTGATTTTTTTTTTAAGAGAAACAAAAAACTTGTGTGGATGGGAAGATTTGTATTGCCGTGGTAAACATACATTTCTTTTGGCACCTTAGAGTTTCAAAACCAGTTTTTCTTGCGTTGTTTTGTTGGATCCCTGCAATAATCCTTTCAGGCAAAATAGTCATTAGGTGTCCCCATTTAACAGATGAAAAAACTGAGATCCAGAGCAATTAAATTATAGAACAATTTTATATTGTTTTATAGTTTTAGAACACCTTGTTACCATCTCAGACTCCTTTCGATAGTGAAATACAAATGCAAAAAAGTTAATACTTAAGAGTACTACCTTAAATACTTAAACAGCATGATTATATATTATTTTGGTATATTTCTTTACAGATACTCAGATACATGAAAATGATGGGTATAGCCCTGGCTCGTGTGGCTCAGTGGATTGAGTGCTGACCTGTGAACCAAAGGGTCGCCAGTTCAGTTCCCAGTCAGGGCGCGTGCCTGTGTTTTGGCCAAGTGCCCAGTTGTGGGTGCATGAGAAGCAACCACACATTGGTATTTCTCTCCCTCCCCTCTCTAAGAATAAATAAAATTTTTAAAAAAGAAAGAAAATAATGTATATAGACTATAACTTAATTATGCATTATGTCATTGGACACATCTGTTTTTATAACATGGAAGTAAGGAAAACTTCTACTTTCAGTTGTATAGATGATTATGTAAGGAATTGCCAAGTGTATATTCTGTTTAAGAACTTCAAGAACTTACTGTTATAACTAATTTTGTTTATTGAAAAAAAAGTTGACTACGAAGGGGAAATTGACAATTCTGATATGCAACAATGTGATAGCAATGGCTTTTTAAGTAGGTCTTTGATTATGCACGAGTGGGTAGGTGACCAGGTTGATTCAATAACTTGAATTCTGGCTTGATCAACAGGTTGCCATCATGTGTCAGTGCAGCTGCTATTATCGGAAATACAGAATTCACTGTGATTACGTAGGTACTTGTTTATTTTAGTCACAGCTGCTTATCGTAAAAAATGTGAGAAATTATAAATTTTGTTCAAATACCATGTGTGTATAACTTTCATAATCACCATATTCTCCCCATTGAGTTCATTTATAACTTCAGAGAAAAAGCTGCTTATTATATGAAATCAGCCTCATGCAAAGAGTGAAGGTTTAAAGATTGAGTCATTTTTTCATTACTTTCGGAGTGACTGAATTTGTGTTTTTAAAGCTTAGAAATGATTTCCCCTCATTGTCATAACATAACAATAGTTACGCAATTCTTTCTCAGTGTTAAAACTGTGTATCATCTTGCAACCTCCTTGTGCGCATAGAAAAATAACACATTTATGAGTAGGTGATAAGACAGTTGAATCACTCTTCAAGTGAAACCGTCTCATCATCATACATAGTCCCAACTAAACAGATGGGCCTCGAATATCATCATTAATGCCAAAAACCCCCATTCCTGCAAACTTAATACATCACAAATTCTTCAGAAAGGCATTTTAAAAAAGTTTTAAGAAGGAAAGTGGTAGTTACCTAGCTTATGTAATACTCTTAAGTACACCCTGAGAATTCGATACACAGAGTTGCTCAGGGGTGGCACTCCCGAGCAGCCGGCAGCCCCGGGGTGGTCTGGTGGAGCCCTTCCAAGTCACTGCCACATGAACACAGCCTTCCTGCTCCCTCCCAATCCTGATCAGAGGAGAGGAGGCCCCATGTGTGCGAATGAGCCTGGTCCTTTCGGAACTAGAGCTTCTCCCATGTCACCATTCCCCACCTATCTCCCTTTGGGGAAGGACTTGCTCTGCGTGCTTGGATTACTACAGTGAACACGTGCACGCACACACACGAAAACAATTCTAGGTAACTGGGACAGGCAGACACATCAAAATTTGTATTTTAAATGCAACAGAGATAAGACCTCATTTAAAGAACAGTGGAGTGTTTCCACCTAAAAGCTGAGAAAACCTGTATGGTGTAGCTCACCTCATAGTTACATGTTTGAAAACCTAGGTTATTGTGTTTTCTCATTAGGTGGGCTACAGTTATATACATTAATTGATGTAAAATGTCAGTTTGGCTATTTTATGTATTTTCTGGAAATGCTAATCATAATTGAATATTTTTAGTGGTCCAGATTTAATGATGGTATTACAAATTTCTGTTTGTTCTTTGTCATGATGATGGATAATGTTATATTTAGCTGATGCTATTGTATTCATCAGTGTTTACACATAAGCTACAAATTGTATATGTGTGTGTACCTGTACCTGTACACTAACATTCTACATTCTCAAATAAAGATTTTTTCCAAATATTTTCTCACACTTCAGTCTTTAAGGTCATGGTGATACTAGAATATATGGACAATATTCCTGAATATTTTAAAGCACTGCAATCATATTTCTTTTACAACTGCTACTCTGAGATTAATGAACAAAATGTAACTTTCATAGCCATTGGATTTTCTAGATTTTCTTACTATAACAAACAGAGTATGATACTGGATGATCAAAACCGAGTAATTCTAAACCTTATACTACCCATCAGAATTAGAATTATTTTTCTATCATAATATTGTGAATGTAGGAAAATGAATCTCAGTGTTCTGTGACCAGACTCTTTTGCAAAGTACTCATCTTCCCAAACCTAAAAACCAAAAGCTTACCTAAATTTGACCATCTTTAAGGACAAGTCTAGATGGTAATTTAACTGTTTATTATATTCAGAGTATAATCACCCTTATTCTTTTTTTTTTTTCTTCCAACCCTGGGAGTGCTCTTATGTCTTATTTATTTGCAAAAAAGTATTCATTCCTGTCTTTGCCTTTTATTTCACGCTATAAACAACTCCAGCTCTTTTAGGTGACATTGCACTTCACCCATTTCACTTTACTAACTTATTTTTGTTTCTGGGTGCCTTCTGTTTTCTTCATACCACCTTTTAATTTCAGAAATTTAAAACTGGACACAAAATTCTAAGAAAGGCTTCTTAAATTTCATCTTTGGCCAAATCATTATATGTGTAGGAAGGTTGAAACTTAGGCTAAATTATTTTTCTAGTGGAACTAGAGTTCGTACTTTCATGGCCCACAGACTTCTGTGGGTATCATTGGCCGAACAGGAATTACACTGGTTTGTTTTAGGGTAGGACCGGTTCTTCCCTGCTGCGTGCCTGCTCTTCCTCTATCAGCTTTTCACAGCAGCAGTCAGTAGGATTTTGAGGTACTCTTTGGGTGTTAGAAATTGGCAGATTTCTCTTATCTTTGTATTTTCTGAATGTGTGAAATATTCCTCTGTCGTCCATCATTTTAGCCTGTGCACGGTTTCCGGGGGGGGCTCCTAACGTATCACACACTGTCCTCAGCTCCAGCTATTCTGAGGAGCCTCCTACGCCATGTCAGCCAGGGGATCACAGGAGGTGTTGTCTGCAACTCCTAAACCCTGTGCAAGATTCCCCTGCTCCGAACCACAGAGATGTGCCTCTCTCACCCCTGCCAAGACCCACAAAAGGGGGACATCCAGCAGAAATAAAGGCCTTTTCTCCCTTCTTATCATTTTATAGATCCCAGTCCCCCTTTAAGTGTGAACTTAGTATTTTTTTTTAGTCACTGGCAGTGGTTCAGTGTTAGAAAGCTGAACAACAAGTGAAAATTCATCTCTTTAGTTCAGCAGTCACTGGCTCACGGACTGGGCCAGTCACCATTAGAATGTACTGACGATAACCTAAGAGTTTTCGGACAGAGCTCAAATTCTCATGGATATCATTGAAAATCACCTTAGTACATCTAAGTACAACTTAATATGTCAGATATACCATAACAGATATATGTACAGTTAAGGACCGCAGAAGAGAAAGTTTAATTCTAGGTCAAGATAGAGCAACATTCCATCTTTGCTTCATGCCTAAAGAACATAAAACACATGGAAATGATATCTATATTTTTGCCTGATCATCTTTATCTTGTTGACATTTTTTGGTCATTCTTCGGCTTCCCACAAGGAGTATTCTCTGAGGTGTCATGCCGAGGGGAGCTGAACTGAGGTTGGGGGAACTGCATATGTGCTTAAGTAGCAAATGCAGTACAAGGTTTCTGTTCCTGTTTAGCACAAGCTCATGGAAGCAGAGACTAATATGTAGGCATTAGGATTTATTTTATTCCTTTCCCCAGTGATTATATTGATAGTGAAATATCTTTGTCTGAGTACTCCAAAGTTATAGCTATAGGCGCCATAAAAATGCATAGATAGATAGCTACTGGTGTTCAATTAAGAGGTCTCAACCCAGCCTCTAGTATGCAAACTCAGTCTATTTTAGGTTTAAATTTCTGCTCATAAATTTTTTAAAAACCAAAAGAAATATTGCTTTTCAAGGTTATGTTAAAGTCTAAGATTTCTTAAACAAAAAGCAAATCCCTAGATGGGAAAAAAATTGATAATCCTAATGGACTTCCTCACAATAGCATTTCCATCTCCATCATTTAAACACACTTTAAATAATGTTCTCTTTATTGTAATATACAAATCACCTGGTTTTCAACTAGAGAACCAGAGAAAAGTCACTACCAGATCTAAAATGGCATCCAATTCAATGCAGTGAGGTTTGTTTTGGGGTGGGGGGGCTCTAATTATTTCAGGTGGTAGGAATCATCTAATCACGTGATAATTGTCCATAAAAGTAAGACACAAAGTTACCTTGGCTGCTGACAGGCCACCACCAAGTATAAAAAAGAGGAGTAAATTAATTGTTAACCTTTATGATCATGTTTGAATGCAAATGCTTAAGGAAAAGATCTTTCATTTGTATCAATTATGTATGGGTAGGAATTAATTTGTAATTCTGGTCATCTGTATGGCTCCCTAACAGCATTGGTGACCTTTTGCAGCAGCAGAGAAACTGTCCATGTGTGCTCAGCATAGAATAGCACCAGGACTGGGTAGTTTTGTTCCTAGGTTCAGAAAAGAACGGCATTAAACGGCCCGTGGTAGAAAATAATTATTAAAGTTTTAAAATCATTTCTAATTTCTTGCTGATCTTTGACTTTGCCTCTTCCTTACTAGGATGGTGTATTTTAGTATGCAGTCTTCTAAGGGGGGAACAGCATCTCCGGCTTTTGAATAAAACTGGAGAAATTAAATTCCGTTTTCAGTTTGGCTAGGTGCCTCCTCCAGTGTTTGCATCTGAGCTTTCACCGGAGCACTGCGGCCCCTTTCAGACCCACTCTGAGCCTTCTGCTGCTGCTCAGTCGTGTGCTGTTTGTTTCTTTTTCAGTGGCTTGGAATTTCAAACTTTCTTTGAATATATCTTTTGTTGCTGTTTGTGTTTTCTATACTTATGTTATATTTCTCTAAAGATAAGTGGTGAACTGAATGTAGAGGAAAAGAAAAAAAATGAAGTACACTTGAGATTATTTTTTAAAAAATGTGTCTCATTATCCTTTTGGCCTTAATATTAGTGGATAAATATCAGAAAAGCAATTGGCTATTGTATATTAAAATTAATTGAGATGAAAATTATTCTTCCATTTGTTTATGAAGAAGTAATTAATTGTGAAGATGTTACACCTAGAAGAACATTGGCTGAGCTATATCGTATAGAAAAGTTAGGCCTCCTAGTATTACTCCAAAGAAAATGTTCTATTTGGCAAGATTATATGTATATATTTTGGGACATGATCAGGAAGGATTTCAACTTTCTCTAAAACAAAATTAGATATTTTCTTTCATTTTAATTATGGGTGTTAGTGGTTTAAGATTTTCCAGGATAAAAATTATGAAGGTATGCCTTTCTTCTAAAACATATTGACTGACTTCTCAGATATTTCATTTGTAATTTTAAAAGGCAAAATTACAGGATCTCTTCTTAGAAAAAAAAAGAAGGTAGTCATGCTGTATTTTTAAATCATTTGCTATAGAAGTAATATTAATTTATGAAGTTAAAATTTCAAATATGATATGGCATAAATTTGCACTTCCAATTTTTAGTGTGGGGTTTGTGGTTCATTCTGAAGGATTTCTCTGAAGTTTTTCAACCTGTAATGCTTTCTGTTTGTTTCTTCACTATGGTGGTTGTTACAAGATGATAAAAGCCATAACCTTGCCAGACTTAAATAAAAATTCACACTTCACACTTTTTGCTCTTTGAACCTTTGAATCAACATAGATTTTTTGCTATCGTCACCAGGTTAAGATTATCTGAAAATTTAAAAATAGACATTTTCTTTATAGTACTTCCCTATAATTAAAATATTCATTTGCTTAAAAGCAGGGAGACTTTCTAAGTTATAAATTAGCATTTCTTGACCCAAGGTCACTAGTAGAGCTACTTTTTTTTTCAATATATCCAAGAAAGAGAATAGTACTGTTCTAACTTTGTTGAAATAGAGGTAATATTTCCAATTTATTCAGTTACATGTCATGATCTTTTGATCTGGCATTGAACTTCTTGCTGAAATGTGGTCAAATTTCAGACAGTTAATTTTAATCCTGTAAAGTCAAGTATTAAGTTTGGATTCAGGCTTTCTACAGATAATTTAAGTTTTTCTAGAAAAGTATTTTTATTTTTAGATAATACTTTATACTGTTTTAAGTCTCAGAAAATGCCTTCCATCAAAAAATTTTTCCCTTGAACTATTTTATCTGATTTTTTTCCTCCTCACTGATTCTCCCAATTCTGTGAAATTCTTTTGATCCAACTTAATTTTATGTCATTTTAAAATTATTATTTTATTACAAATTATCCCATTTAGAAGCTACATTAATTGAATTATTTTTTCAGTTTGACAATGATTGTTTTTTAATAAAAAATAAATGGAATTTGATAAAGGTGTACAAGAACCTAAAAGCCCCATCGAGAATCTCCCAAATGCATTAGTACAAGAGAAAAATAATATAAAGTGGGGGAAACATACCTTTGAGAAAGCCGCCGCTGATTTATCCTGTTACTTCAAGTAAATGTGCTAGAATATTAGGATGCTAGTATTTAATGGTGTTAGTCTGCATAGTCTGTTGCTGTAATACAGAGCTAAATATCAACAGAACTTGTTACTGTTGTTTGGGCTGCTTTTATGTACCAGATTCAAAATATGTTTTGACACTTTATTATGTTCCGAATCAAGCTTCAGATGTGTGTAATGAAGGATGAAGTCTTTATCAGACTCCAGTGTATAAATAATGGAGAAGAGCAGTTTGGAAATGGTCTCTCTGTAAGAGAATGGTTTCTGAAGAGTTTCAAGTTATGATCTGGCACAAGCCAAATGCACTGGAGGTGTAAAGAAAACCGAGACTCCTCTCTAAGGGCACGGACTGCTGCTGCTGCCCCCTCCCTCCCTTTTCTTCTCTTTTTTGTTCATCGTGTTATTTCTCACTGTAACTTTCTCACTCCTAGTTTATATGCTGAACCTTTTGAGAAAGTCCGGCGCCTCTAATTCACTTTCCCTCACAGACCCTATAATTGTTGGCTGTATTTTTATGTTTTTCAGATTCAAGTCAATCTGAAAGTCCCAGCCAGCCAAGTGACGCTGACATTAAGGACCAGCCAGAAAATGGTAAGTTTAGCTTTGAGAGTCCACAGTTAGCCAGCAGCTAATCGAGTACAAGGATTTCAGGGTCTGCCTTATGGGTGGCCCGCAGTAGGAACAACTGAGGACTCAAGAAATTCTCTGGATCACTCCAGCACCTTCACCCCCAAACAGTACTGGGTACTCATGAAAACTTTATTTTCCAAGAAAGTTGATTACTGTGAGAGGTGGAATTCACTTACCAACTTAGAATCTTCTAAAGCGTAAGTGAGGAGTCATGACTTTTTCATTTTATTTTAGTTTCTTTTTGTATGTATTTATTAAATTCTCACCTGAAGATATGTTTATTGATTTTTAGAGAGAGAGAGACAGAGAGAGAGAAACATCAATGTGAAAGAGAAACGTGATCAGTTGCCTCCCATACGCACCCCAATCAGGGATTGAACCTGCAACCTAGGTATGTGCTCTGACCAGGAATCGAACCCGTGACCTTTTGGTGTACGGGACAATGCTCCAACCAACTGAGCCACCCAGCCAGGGCTTATTTTAGTTCCTTTTAAAGTGGAAAATGCCTCACAGTCTTCTTCAGTAGTGATTCAAGATTATTGACAAGTATTTTTGAGGCTTTTAAGAGTATAACACTTTGCCAGTCACTTTAAGAAAATGATCTCGGTCTCTGAAGGGATTTTGCTTTAAATTGTCAAAAATAAAACAGTAGGGGTACATGACAGTATTAAACTCCTCAATTGCACAATATATAAACTTTCTGTTGTAGAACTTTGAATAAATAGAATAAATTCCTTAAATATTAATACAATAGTGTCTGGTAAAATACTGAATTTAAGATATGCATTCCAAGTACAAAAAAGATTGTCATAGGTTGGAAATTTTGACTGAGTAAAGTCATCAGTTCCAATAAAAACCAATAAGTAAACTAGCAGTACTTATCATACGATAGACACTGTATTGTTTACTTTCATAGATACCATCTCATAAAGTTTCAAGTGCTCTTCCTTAGCGATAGAACTGGAAGCTCTAATGGGAATACTTGACCTCGAGGGGCCTGTGAGGAGAATATGGCATCGTGGTTATGGCTGTGGTGGCACACCTGCTTTAAAATTCTGCCTCTGTTGTTTCTTAACCTTTGTAGCACTGAGTAAGCTATTCAGCTCTCAGGGAACAGATGTATTCCTTACCTTTAAAATAGTGTGGTAATAATATTTCCTACCTGTTGAAGAATAAATAAAGTCATATGTACAGACTCATATAGTGTATACCTTAAAATTGTTGGCCATTGTTCAGTGTTACTATTACTATTTTGTACTCAGTACAAGGTGACAGTATTTGTTTTTCATCTACCTAGAATGGCCTCGTTCCTCGAGTCTTTCTTCTTTTGTTGTTCTCTACATTTCCCCTTTTGGTTCTCTGTCTGATATGTTGGAATAGAGCAGTAAACTGAATCATGTCGCTATTGTGGGTTGGAGAATTGAGCTTACTACATTAGATATCCTGTCACTAATTTTTCAGGATTTGTCTCATTTTCCAAGCCTGGGAAATTCTTTATAACCTCTCCGAGCTCTAATAATTAAATATGGACTATCTGGCTCTTCCTCTTCTCATCCTGGTATTTTGGTGGTATTTTCTGTGAAAGTTGTCTTTTCAAAGCAGGCGTTAAAAGAAAGAGAGAGACCTCTGAAGGCTTGTTTTTGAGTGTCATAAACAGCTACATCTTATTTTTGTTAACATTTATGAGTAATATTTATAGATTAGTTTTTTCTTTATATTCTACTTTACCTATAGGTGGTGCTTTCAGTGTTTTGTTTTGTTTTGTTTTTTCATGTATTATATTTAAATCTACCTGAAGTTGTGTTCAGAGATACTCACTTTATTTTCTTTTTAAATTTTTGTGGGCTGCAGGGGTGTGTGGCTTGCACAGCTCCGCCCGCCGCCCCCTCGCTGGCCTGCGACTCGTCTGTCTTCAGAAAATGGCCGGCAGGCTGTTCACATGCAAATATAAACTGAGAGCTCCAGAGGCCTGGCATGCCTCTCCGGAGCCGCCTGTGATACCGATACTGTGTGCTTCCCATTCCAAAAAGCAACCAGGATTGAGCCTGGGTTTTTCAGCCAAAGACGTGGTGACACTAGCCAAGTGTGCTTTTAACTCCAAACTAGTTGGTTGCACCTCAAGGATTCACGGTACCATTTTGGGGGATCATGTGAGTTCAAAGACAGAAGGTATCCATATCTCAGAGAGAAAGTTATAAGTTCCCATGTTTCAAATTTCTATTTGTTTCAAAGAAAAAGAAGTAGAAGTTGCTTTGTCTTAGATAATTCTAACTGAAGCTGAGACTAGGGGAACATCCGCCTAGTCAGTTTCCTCTGTTTGCCTTGTGCCAATCTCAGATGAAGTTATTGGGGCAAAATGATTTTCTCTCTTCCCTAAAGACACAGTCCCTAAAGGAAAATAACTGAGGATTTCAGGGCTAAGTACTTACACACATTAGACAACTTCCTGGTGTTGCTTTGTCCGAGTGTTCTCTCTCTTTCCATAACCCCAGGTTATCGAACATGAGTTCCTGAAAGGTTTTCGTTTGTTTGTTTTTTTGTTTCATTTTTGTTTTTAAAGAGGGAACTCTCATAAATGTGTCAACAAAACTCTAAGAATTTTTGGAATCTTGATTGATAAAAAAGTGACACACTCTGGTCTTCCAATAAAATGGGAATTCATTAATGCTTCTTTATGTATATATATGCAAGGGGAAATAATATTCTTTTTATCCTAGCTCTTGAAGAGAAAGGTAATGGGAAACGAATGGTATTTTCCTAGTAAACCACGGAGAATGAATAGACAAATGGTAACATGCTGTTTCATCCAAAACCATAAACTAGGCCATGTAACTTTACCTAAAGTGGATGCAGCTGTTTCTTCCCTGTCCAACTAGTCTGTTTTTTAACGCCTGTGGAATTTTCGCTTTCTTTTTTTGTACTCCCTTAAGACTCAACTGTAAAAGAATACAAATCTTTGTCCAGTTAGAGTATTAGATGTGAATTTTGAAGGAATTATCTGAAGCCCAAAGATAAAATATCGGAATCTCTGAAACTCAAAATTGGTGTAATAAATGATGGAACTCTACCTGTAGAGTCAAACAGACCTGAGTCCAAATGAAATAATGCCTGGGTGACTTTGAATAAGCTAGTACCCCAATCTCAGTTTTCTCATCAGTTAAATGGGAATACTAAAGGAGCCTACCTTGTGAGTATCAAAATGAGAATATGCATATGAAACAGCATTATCTCTGGTTCATAGTAAGGGCTCAAAGAAAGGTAACTATTACTGCTATCCAGGCAGAGCTCGTCAGGTGTGTAATGAATGCACATATGTGAGAGGTCAAAAGCTGGGAACTGGAGATTGGAAGAGGGATATGATCGGAAATAAACCAAGACTTAGACATGTCTTTTGTAGATACCTACTCTGTTCTGAAACACCAGCCACACATCTTTTTAAATCTGCCCATAATCCCCATAGTGCCACATCTGTTTCACTGTTTAGTTCTGGTCCTCACATTCTGTTCAGCTCCCAAAAGTTGAGAACTGTAAAAGTGATTCAGAGTTTATAACCCTCAGAAGAACCTCGAGAAGAAACTCCTCTAGATGTCTTCAATTTTAGCTGAGGTTTTCCTTGGCTCAAACCAAATGGAACCCATCTTATTGAAAACTGGAATCTGATTACAAGTAGGATTCATGACAATTCCTTTTTAAAACATCTTGTATGGCACATAGCTCTGTGCCTTGAACTTAGTAGTTACCAGATATTTATTTACTTAACAAATAAAGTTAGTTAATAGATAAATATATCGTCATTATCACCAAATATTTTTTGAGTCTATGCCCACAGTTGACTTATCAAGAGGTTTTTAAGAAAAAAAATTAAAATAAAACCCTGGAGAAGGTGAGAATCTCGTAAGGGTGTGGGGTAAGGTTGTACACAGACACGTGGACATACAGACACAAACGTGATGAATAGTTCTAGGAAGCCGAGGCGGGGCTTCGGTACTAATGAACACAGTAGGTCAAGTTGTACCTTAGCTTCGACCCCACCCCAGTGAGCAGATGTGATCAAACACGGGTTTGAACAACACGAGTTTGAACTGCATGGGCCCACTTATACATAGATTTTTTTTTCAGTAAATACCTGTATTGTCTGTGACCAGCAGTTAGGAAGGTGCAGTTGTAAAGGGCTGACTACATGCATTGTTCCACACTTTTATACTGGGAATATGAACGTCTGTAGATTTTGGTATCCACGGGGATCCTGAAATCAGTTGCCTTCAGATACTGAAGGACATCTAATTTGGGGGGAATTAAAAGTAATAAGCAGATTTTTTATTGCATGGGGGCGTTGGCACCCCTAACCCCCAAGTTGTTCAAGGGTTGCTTGTGCATGAAATACTATCATGTTAGCTTATGGTAGATTATCATAGGGAATGCAATCCTGACTAAGTTCTCAGCTCTGACTGATATCATTTATATAATCCTTTTGAATACTGCTGAACCCCCCTTTCTGGCTTTTCAAGAGCTCCTAAAGGTTTTAGGTCTTATTTGTTGGACTTCAGTTTGGAGCATCTACCCAAACCACCTTGGTGAACTCCCATGTTGTAATTTGGCTACTGTGAAAAGTATTTATGAGACAGAACATTTGAAGTCTGTGTCTGATATTTATAGGTCTGTGCAGTCCCTGAAATCTTTCATTCTGTGGTGCATCAGGTCAGTTATCAGTGAAGGAAAAGCTCATGTGATAGCCCCCTACTTAATTCAAGGCACGCTGTTGTGGGGCTACTTTGAGTCAATGTCTGAGGGAATAGCACAGTCCAACACTGGCATTCTGAAAGCGCATTTGCCACTGTGACTCACTGTGAAAGCATCTTAACTGAAAGAAATAAATAAATAAGAAGAGGAAAAGAAAAGAAACAAATTGTGAGACTCCTTTGCCAGAGAAAGAGAAGCTATGTTCACATGTTTTGTTTTTCTATTTTCTAACTCTCTTCACCTGAACAGCCTATTAATATAAATAACTAAGAGGTTCTAAAAACATGATAATTATAACAGGAAATCGAAGTTGGTATTTAGGTTGTGTTCTTTATGTTTAATCATGGTTGTTCTCCCTCATTTAACTGATAGTTACACATATGTTGGTGGCAGTAACCCTTTGCAATCAGTGGAAGGCCATTAATCATGATGCTCGCCCTAGATTTTGAAAATTTCCAGCTCTACCTGCCAATTTGAAAATCACCCTGGTGTACTGGTTGAATCTAGCTTCCGTGTTCACCATCTTCATTTATGTCATTTCCATCTTACATTGTTAAATTTTTGAGTGTCATTGCTAAATGTTGCTAGATGAACAAGGAATGTACTTTTCTTAAACCATAGTTGTCAATATCTCATTAGTTATCATTTAACTCATTTCTGTATTTTGAGTATTTAAATATTTGTGAAATAACTTCCAGGATACTGAGTTCCTGATTTAAGATTTATATGTAGGATTCACTTTAAAATTTAGGGATGGGATAAAAGAACTGTAAATTTCTGTTTTCCTTTTGGATAAGTGTTCTTTTTATCTGATAATATTCTGTTTACAAATCGCAGGCCTTTTGCTTTAACTTTTTTCATTATCTCTTCAAATATATAATATATTATAATATTATATTACAACATTAATACATAGTGGGAACACAAAATAAAATCCATAATTCCAAACTCTAAGAATTGTCACTTACTACTAGGTGGACTGCCCATTGTAGGAACTGTTTTGATTAATGCGTTATTTTAGTTGAGTCATTTTTAGAAATTTTGCAGGCAATGCAGCCTTATAGTTGCATTTTATTGGGAAAACAGGAGCATTGTAGCACCACTGACTTGTAAATACAATTTATCAATATTTCATAATTTCCATGACTTTCTTTTACAATTACCTAGCAACAGTTATTCTCTTCAGTGTTCTTTCAAAAAACCCTGCGGGGACATATACAGTAGAGTGACCACCAAAATAGCAGCCATAATAGTAATGATCAATATTCTAAAATGTAAAGGTCCCAGCTCAAGGAGACATTAAAACCTAAATGCCTTCTTGTTTCTAGATCAGTATAATTAAAATCTGACTGATGAATTTTTAACAATGTGACGAAGCTGGTCTCTCTTCTTCCAGAAACTAGGGAGCTAGAGTTTGGTTTGATCTAGAAATGTCAATCTGAGAGCAGGTGACTTGTGCTTTCTTAAATATTGTTAGCAGATTTGACCCATCATTGTTTGGAGAGGCTCTTTAGAACAGCCTCCAAACAAAGGAAATTCTTGAACCTTGCCTTGTGAAAGAGGAGGTACCAGGTGAGGCTGGGGGCTTCCCCTACTTACATCCTGCAGTGTGGAGTGTGCCAGGCTTTGCACAGGACCCACTCTAGTTAAGGAACCTTTTCGACTGAAAAATAGGGAGGCAATTTGTAGTGATTTTAAAAAAGTAGTTTTGCCTCACACATTATGGATATTTTATTGTCTACATACAGAGGATAACTAGCTGAATAGACTTTAAGTGGTTGGCTAGTAGCCAAAGTAGGGAATGTTTTAGACTCTGTTCCCCTGATTTCTAAATTCTAAAATGCACTGTCTGGGTGGTCTATTTCAGATATCTTCTCTTCAGCTATCACCACCCCCCCCCCAACCAGCTTCCAACCCCTCACACAGAAATAGTTACAGAGAAAAGAAGAAAACAAGGGTTTCTTTCTGGTCCTCAAATTTACCATTTGAGTATTCATTGGATGTAACAGTCCGTGTGGAAAAGCATTTTTAGGTGCTTATTTATAATTTATTTGGGATTGTGCAGTTTTATCCATAGATCTCTATTCTAAAAATACAAAGCAATACACTTCATGTAGTATTTGAACTGGGCTCAGAAGAGAGATCAAATGAGGAGCCATCATCAAATCACAGAACAGTAGGAGGTGCACCTGGTGTATGGCTGCAGCGCCATCTGCTATTGCTGTCTCCCTGTGATCTAAGCCTGCACCGACTCTGACAGGACTCTTTGACAGAGATGTCCTTAGAAGGACCTGCCGTGTACTTCTAATGGTCACTTTCACACCCCTCTCCATCAGTTAAAAATCTGCATGGTGAAGTATCAGCCAGGCTAGTCTGAGTCAGGAACAGAGTGTGAGCTTGCCTTACCACAAATAACAAGGTCTGGTTTGACACTTGAATGTGAATTTGTTGTTTTAACCTCTGTGTATTATTTTTTGGAAGGAATTGTCCAATTGCAGATAATATTGGTGAAATGGCTGTAATATAAATAATTTATCTGGGGATTTGGAGTCCATAATCCAGATTGATTAGTTGTCTGCTAGAAAAATTCATGTGGCCACAAGGATTTTTGGCACCTTTACTCCCTAAAGCTTCCTCATTTTGTTCCTCTTCTTTTCTTTGGGTTTCACTCAGCTCCAGGCAACTCTGTTCCCTTGGCATTAGCATGTCCTTCAGGAAATCCACTGGGATATCTCAAATAGAGGTGGAGGGAGGGGCACTGTTTACTGAAGATTACTCTGCCCCATCTCAGTTGTTGATTTTTATACATGATTGATTTTAACCCAAAGGGAAGCAGGGAGTCTAATATGCCTTATCCACAGGCATCGTATGGCGAATATCCAAAGAAGCAAGTGTCAGGGATGTTGTGGAAAAGCCCAGGAAAATAGGCATAGGCTTCCAACAGTCTCTCCGTGAAGGAAACTTAGGGTTTTCTTAGATCTTTGTATGCATTTTGCAACCAGAGAGCTTCTCAGCAAGTGGCATTTGTAAACTCCAGAGATGAACAAGAAGCCAAATCACAGCTTTGGAAGAGGTAACATTAGCGATGGACAGTTGTCATTACAAGCCTGGCACTGAGCATCTGTTTAGGGAAAATCAGTTGTCCAAGTCATTTAAAGACTTGTACCTCAATTTTCTCATACGTAATTCAACAGATAGTTATTAAGAATCTGCTGGGTACATTAGGACTATATTCTAGATGTGTTGAAGGAATACAAAGATGGATCAGGCATCCTGTTCTTTTTTTAAAATTTATTGTATTTTTTTCCATTACCATTTGATCCGTTTGTGCCCTCTTCCCCCACAATCACAACATCCTGTTCTTAAAGGCCTTGTAGTCTAGTGAGGGAGAAAGGCTGCATTCATTCATTCATTGAACAGATACTTAGTGCATTTTAAGAATCAGGCCACTGCACTGAATAAAACAGACAAAATATCTCATGGCACTTATCTTCTGGTAGGGGCAGACAGACAGTGAACTAATATATGTGTCAGATGCCAAGTGGTATTAAATGAAGCAAGATAAGGGGATAAACAGAGGAAGATGTGGATGCTCTTTTACATAGTGTGGTCAGGGAAGGCCTTTCTGATTTGTTGACCTTTGAGCTATGACCTGAGAATATGAAGAAGAGAACTGTGCAGCTATTAGAGACTTTTGTTCTAGGAGCAGGGAGCAGTAAATGGAGAGGCCTTGAGACATGTTGGAGGAAAAGAAACGGGGTTTGTGTGGGTTGAGGGGCATAAATGAAGGCGAGGACAGCTGCAGATGGGGGTAGCAGGAAGCCAAATTATGCTGGACTTAGGCTAAGGAAAGGACTTGGCAAATCCTTGACAAGCCATGATATGCTCTACAGAGGAATGCTCATACCAAATCCATTCATTTTTTGATAGTGTAGTTGTGTCCTAAGTGCCTGTAATGTGTTAGATACTTAATGTTCAGTGGTGAGCAAAGTGAAAAGGCCTAATTTATAACATCATCAAAGAATGAGACTCCTGTCTGCCATGATGACATCTTTTAGCATCCCCAAAGTTTTCCCCTTATGCAGGTATACTATACGCTGCGTCACGCAGATACTTGACTTCACAGACACACTTGTGCAAACGATTCCTTTTTTCATTTAATGGAAGTCTAAATCTGTCGGGTTTCAGCTCAACCCTTATCTCACAGCAGAGACCATTTAGATTGGAAACCCCCAGGCCCCAAGTCCATTTACCATGAAGCTTGATTTTTCTTCCTAATAGTTGCCAGATTTAGCAAATAAAAAATTAAGATGCTGAGTTAAATTTATTTTAGATAAATGATGAATCATTTTTTAGTATTACATGGGATGTAGTTATGTAAAGAAAGTATTTCTTGTTTATCCAAACCAACTCCTATATTTTATCTGGCAGCCCATTCTAATTCTCCATACACTTTCATGGAGGTTGTGTGGTCAAGAGTTAGCAGCATATGAAAAGGTTTGATTTGTCTGTGATGATTCCCCTGATCACAAAGGGTCAAACCACTGGAATTTAGCCCACTGAAAATGAAACCTGGGAAGAGTACCACAAAGTCTGAATGACTTGACTGCTTAAATTCCATTCCTGCCGCATCTGCTGGTACCTAGCCCAGCAGTTATCTTGGAACAATGAGCCACTTGTAAGGCACAGTCAATAGGTACAATACAGTAGTTGAGAGCCTCTCAACCTATGCCAGTAAGTGTATAAGTTTAATTAGTGAGATATTAATTGAACAAGACATTGAGACTGTAGGTGAGTCACTTCTTCAAAGCAAATGCAAAGGAAGTATACCTTGTCACAAGATCCAGTTATTGGCAGACTGTTTGCCTCATGAAAGATGATGAAAGTAGAAAATCAGTCAAATAATAAAGCCCTGGGAAATTCCACATTCAAAGGTGAAGTGGAGAAAAGACATTTCAGCTAGATTTGAAAATCGAAGGTGCCGTAGTTTTCATGTGCTATATGGAAAACTGAATGTATGTTTCCATTTGTAATTGAGGACCATTTTGTTAGGTATAGTACCACTTGTGTGAACATGTTACAGAAACACAGTGTGGTCTTTGAACTCTCCTACTTTAAAACAGATTCAAGGGAAGCAGTTTAGGAAAATGGGATTAAGTTCTTTTGGGCCTCAGAGCCAAATAGTTACAAGAAGAATGATTTTAGTGATGATAATCAAGAGAATAGCTCACATTCATTGTGGGCTTTCTGTGTGCTAGTATGTCAGTCTGAGTCCTTCGAGAAGAATTGCTTTGGTGTCATTAGATGAGCAGGGATTTATTGGGGTAAAACCTCTGAACTATAGGGAGGGAGGAAAAGTAGGCTAGGAGAGGCTTCGGAATGCAACACAGATGCCCCCGAGTTTACAGTAGGGTTCTGTCCTGATAAACCCATTGTGAGTTGAAAATACATTTAATTAACCTACTAAACATGAAAGCTTAGCCTAGCCTGCTTTAAATGTTCTCAGAACACTTACTTTAGCCTACAGTTGGGCTGAATCATTAAAATGAATCAACTACATGCTGATTACGTGATAGAGCAGCCGTTGTTCACACCGGTGCTCATGCAGCTGGCCGGGAGCTCCTGCTCGCACCTACTGCCCAGCATCACCGTATGCCACCCCATATACCGACAGTACGGGACAAGGTCAAGATTCAGGATTTGAAGTGTGGTTTCTGCCAAACGTGTATTGCTTCTGCCTCATCATGAGGTCAAAAACCTGTTAAATTGAACCATCATAAGTCAGGACTGTCTGTATTAATCTGAAACCTGTGAAAGGAGAGGGGGAAGGAAGGTGGAGAGGGTAGGAAGAAGCCTAGGCATCAATAAGCTTCTAAGGAAGTTTTGTACAAGCCAATGGAGAGTCTCTGAGCCAAAGTCACCTGTTATAAAAGTTCTTGGTCCCACAGGAATGGGTCTGCGTTAGTGTCCTCCCACTTAGTCATTGGCTGGGAACCTGAGAAAACGTGGGCTTGGAACAAATGTGGCGGTAGAACCAGAAGGGTGTCAGCTGGGGTTGTCAGGCAGTTATGTTCCTTGTGACAAGTGATCTGAGTGACTCTTCTTTATGGCCACCCCAACAAGGTGCTGTGCTAAGAGTTCTATATTTATGATTTCACTTAATCCTAATACAACCTTGTGGAGATAGGTACTATTAGTGTGCCCATTTTGCCAATGTGGAAACTGAGGCTCAAAGAATTTAAATAGCTTGCCCATAGTCAAGAAAGTAGAGTCTTTAAAGAAAACCAGAAAGAGTATTCAAACAAACTTCAGAACTTAAATGTTTTAACCATTGCATTGTGTTACAGAAAGAATAGTATTCGAACTCTGGTTCTTATCAATTGTGTAAATGGACAAGTAATTTAAACTCTTGGACTTGTGTTTCCTCATTTATAAGGTGGTATGTCATCACCTTTCCAGGAAACACGTTTTGTTGCTGTTTTGTTTTGAGCTTAAACAATGTCAGTTCCTTTTCCCTCCCGTGTTCTCTCATCCAGGATCGTCATCTCTTCCTTTACTCCTTATCTCATCCTCCCAGGTACCTGCCTCAGCCTCGTGCAGACACCCCAGGCTTAATGTTGTCTTCCAATGAGCAGAACTATTTCTGTGTAGATTGTATGTGTGCATGTATGTGTGTGTGTGCATGCATGCACCGAGAACTTGTAACGATTCATAGTAAATACTAAATAAAGTATCTTATTTTATTAAATTTACTGGGGTGATATTGGTTAATGGGGTTGTAAAGGTTTTAAGTGCATATCTCTATGACACATGATCTGTATGTTTCATTATATGTCCACCACCCGAAGTCAAATCACCTTCCATCACCATATTTTTGGGCCCCTTTACCCTTCTCTTTTATTCACCTCATTACCTTATGGACATGGACCATATGCTAGAGGGCAATATAGAACATATATTTTTCTTGTTTTAAATTCTTTTGGAAAAACTACATTCTGATGGCAAAAAATACATTCTTATTTTTCTTATGAGTATTCTTTCCTCCTGTGTCTGCATTCTCAAATATTATAAGTATATGCCTCTATAATGAATACTTTTTAACAATGGATGAAATTTTTATTTGATTTTTCTGCTGGAGATGAAGAGTATAGAAGGAGATTAGTTGTAAGGTATTTATACCAAATGTCATTATATTTATTGGATGGCATAAAACAATTATGACTGCCAATAAATTTGAAAGTATTTCAGTTGGAAAAGATGAAGGAATGTAGTTTTATTGAAAACATAAAATGTTTATTTCCATTCCCTATTTTTTTTTGTGTGCAGTACAATAGAAATTTGCACCTCATCCCTTTGATTTTAGATTTCTGAATTATTTAAAAGAATCAGTTAATTCTCCATTTCAAGTGAGCAAGACAAAGTTCATTAGGATATCTGATTCCTAGCATGTCCCACATTCACAGATCATGTTAACTCCACAGAGAGTTTTATCTTTTAAAACTGCCAGTGCTGTCCAAACTGAAAGCTTTTCAATTTAATGCATTCTTGTAGCTTTGGATCCTTAATGGTAGAAAGGAGCCATTGAGGCACCTTGTTTTCAGAGCCCTGGCCAGTTCTAAAAGCAGCAGTGCCCAGAACATGCATGTTCCTTGAGTTACACTGGATTTGCAAATCAATGTTATGAAATACATGTAAGTAAAACTCAACTGACACTTTTTCAGTGGTCACCAACCAGAGATCCTTGAAGGGGGACAAAGGAAAAATCCTAAAAGAAATTATTTTTTTTCTTGATAGAGCTACACAGGCTAAAGACTCTGGCTTTTGAGTCTATATTCACGCACTCAGTGGTTATCTTATACTTACAGAGACTCTGTGTGGCAGTTTTGTTTTGGATTCATTTAATAAAAGGTAGGGGATAGATGAATTATTCATTATTTAATAGAGATGGTAAATTAAGTACTTTGAGAAATAGGATCCATAAGAGGAAAATATTACAAGATGTCCTTGTTGGTCAGAAGACACAGAAGCCTCTGCGATAGACCAGTGGTTAGTAATAGCCTTTAACTTTCTCTTAGGGGAGGATAGGGAGAAGAGAAAAGCAGGTGCCCGTACACTCCAGTAAAGACTGGTTGTGCCCAGGACCTGCCCATAATCTCTGTTATGTATCCCTTCACTCATTCTTTCAACAAATATTGTTGAATTCAATTCTGTTTGAGCAAAATTGATGGGGCGGGGGGGGCTTGGTAAGTGGAGAAAGTAGCTCAAAGTGGAAGACTCAGGCAGCCCTTCTCTCCATAAATTGACCAGGAAAGGATACTTTTGGAATATAAGACCCTAACAAAGTTTGGTTAGTCTAATCATTCATAATTGTGTAGAATATTTGAGAGGTGGGTTCAATTCTCTTTCATTGTGAATTTATTTTTTCTGTGCAGCAATAGGAGAGGCAAGAAAACTGAAGTGCTATGAACTAGATGCTTTAAATCACTTGGGTATGTTATCTTAATTTGACATAATTCTAAGCAGTAGAAGGTGAGAAAAATGAGGTTCAAGAGGGTAGAGGCACATGTCCATGGTCAACAGAGAGGAGGTGGCATGGGGAGTACTGCTTCATCTTCCTGAGGAGAGCGCTGTTCTAGACTGTATGCTCCTTGAGGTCAGAAACTACTATTCATGTGGTGTTCCAACTACTGTGTCTGGTCCTCAGCAAATACTTTTTGGATTGGATGATGGAGTGAGTGAGTCAATGAATAGATCTTGTCCTCAGTAGTTTAAAGTCTTTTCTTCAAAATCGAGATATATTTGACATACAACATTGTATAGGTTAAAGGTATATAACATGTTGTTTTGATGCATTTATATTAAATATGATTGCCATTGTAACATTAGCTAACACTTCTGTATCCTTACATAATTATCATTTCTTCTAGTGCTGGGAACAATGAAGATCTAGTCTCTTAGCACATTTAGTGTTTATAATACAGTTTTGTTGTTTACAATCACTGTACCATGTATTATATCTCCAGACTTATTTTTCTACTGGTATGTACCCTTAAACAACATGTCTCCCATCCCCCACCCACCCCCAGCCCTTGGTAACCACCATCTGAGGAGTTTAAAGTCTTCTAAAGGGAAAAAAATACAATTCTATAACTTGACATAATTATATTACATATAATATATAAACATATTTATATAAAAATAAAATTACCTATAACATAATTATACATAATTCCTCCTCCCAACTTACCCTTCTTAATCATACATATATTTATCAATATATATGCTAATCCTTGTGTTAGGCAATGGGGATATAAAGATAATGAGATGTAGACCCACTGCTCCTCAGGTGTGTATTACAGCAAGGAAGGTAGACATTAGCCATAAAATAAGACTGTGATCCCTTGAAGGTATTTGGAGAGTGTTTGGGAGCACATGAGGGAAGTAGGTACAAGTGAAAAAAATTATGCAAGGGACAATAATAGTTGAGTAATAGGTATACGCACAAGAACTTCATTCAATATTTGATCTTAATATTGAAATGTGTGTGTGTTCTTAGATGCTCCCTAGGATCTCTGTGCCCCTTAGAATTAGCTCAAAACCCCCATTCCATACTCTGAGGAAATCCAAAGTCTACCCTAGGATTTCTGCATATTTTGGAAAGGCTTTCAGACTGAAATTCCTTCTAGCTCTTGGTTCTGGCACCTGCTGAGTTAGTTGAATTGATAGCTCTCCCTCTGAGCCATGCAGAGCTGTCTTCCATGTCCTGTGCCCCAGATGTTGGGTTCAGCCACTTCTCTGTATCTCTGTGTTATGCTCACATGGAAATCATGTAAGTAGCTGACTTTGGTGAAATTGTAGATTACCAGGGCTGGGGAGGGAGCACTTAGCTTATGTCTTAGAACACACAAACTACTTCACATTGGTTTTAAAGACTTCTAATCTAAAAACACCTAGGCCTCTATGCTGTGTCACCATTACCCTCTCTTCTCTCTCCAATTCTCTCTTCTCCAAGTCTCTTCTCATTCTTGTTTAGTTTTAAACACAGAGGGATTCCACTATTTACTGCCTTGCAGTTTGTAAATTTATGTTCTTGGGGGACTCCTTTATTCATAAGAAATTTACTAGGAGTGCATTTTCCTAATCACTGAATTCTGGTACTCCTGATAAAATAATACATGAGACCGCAGTTTCTGTATGTGTGAGTGAAAAGATGAAAGGTCCTTGTTAAGCAGAAAGAACATTCCATCCACCACGTCAGGTTAGGTTTGGCTAAGGCATCGCATATCTGAACAGTTTCTAATACAGTAGTCATATCATGTTTAATTCTTATATGGCCAGTCATCTGGCATGTTTTCCTGGGAATGAAGCTTACTGACTGACAGGCTGACAGATAGAAAGCATCTATAAATGAGAAATGGAGACAAAATTAAAATGTGACTTCTTTGGCATCTACCTTACGAACCCAGGCCTTCCCTACTTCACTCTAATTCAATTTAGTGGATGTTGGATGGAAACTAATACAGTTAAAAAGAACTTCATGTAATCGCACTAACATTCTTAGAACATGATGCTCAAGGTTTTCTGGTCAAGGATATTTGCATTTGCATTTATGAAATAGTTAGAGGCAGAGTTCTGTCCATGTGAGAAGTCCTTGCTCTGAGAATGACATTTTCAGGCATTGAAAATATGATGTGCTCAAAACTAAAACTGAAGTTTCCTTTTCTTCTGTAAATATTGAAGAAAAGGCTTAGCATGGCACCAGTGAATTTGCTACCCAAGGTACTAGCCATATTGGGTTAGAATCAGAAAAAGTCCATTTGTTGAATTTAAATGATAAAATGCAAGTCTGAGGGATGCAATGAGAAAGTGTAGCAAACAGTCACAGTTCTACATTTTCCTGCTGGCCACTGAGCACTTTGACACTGTTTTATTAGGTGCTTAAGTGTCTTACATGCATCTGTGTTACCTGACTCTGACTCCAGCTTCTTAATGTTTATTGCAAACTACAGAAATATTCACCCTAAATCTTCACATATTACATTTACTCATTCAACCAATACTTACTGAGAAATCTCTGCTGTGTGCCAGATGCTGCCCAGGCATTAGTTACAGGACTGCGAAAGCCCAGAGGAGTAAAGTGACGTGCCTCAGAGAACACATGGGGTGGAGGTAGAGCTGGACCCTTGAAATCAGTCCTGGGCCCAGCATTCTTTCTTACTTTGCTTTTGTTAGTCTTACTGCTTCTCCCAAAAGCTAAACTGAAATTGAAAAGGTGTATGAAAGCCTATTGAAATCATCCTCTTAATTTGCCAACAAGTTATGCAGTTTATTTGAAAGGCATCTGTTTAGAATTTGAATCAAATTATCACATTTTCAATATTACATTGATTTGTGTGATTCTCTAGATAGTGTCAGCAAAGGCCAACTTTATTACAAAGTGGATTGTAAGCTCCATGAAGGCAAGGACTGTGTGTCCTTTGTCTCTCACCATTTCCTCCTTTGCACAGGACTCCCATGTGGAGGGTGTCGATCAAAATCTGTTGTAAATGCAGAACCGAATGGCTGTCTCACACCTTATGATGTCCCTGTTGCCTGATGTGGTGTGACCTCCCTATGAAAGTCTGCTGTTGGTGAGGTTACACATGACGTTATCCGTGTCCAGTGGACCTCTGTGTAGAGTGTATAGTCCCCAGTGCGTCTTCCCCTATAGTCAGTGCTTAGATGGCTAGGTGAGCAGCTTGCAGCTTGTGGTAGGTGCCTAGGACACCTGGAGGCGTGCAGGCTACAGGCACAGCAGATGGTTTTGTGGTAAGGCTTGCAAAGTGTGCTGCCAGTCGGGGAGGAAAGGTTCTCCCTGGGACTTGTCTGGGACTTGCACGATTTCAGGTTCCACATTAGATGGTCTCCCCTTTCACCACCACCACTGTGCTCATCTGCCCTGGTGCAGCACTGTAACAGAAAACTTTATAGGGGCCTAAGCTGGGTGTGACTAGTCAGAGTGAGACATGAGTGTGTGTGACATGGTGAAGCTGACATAAAGGACCTTTGTGCTATGAGAGGTTGACAGAGCACAAGAAAAAACAAGAATAAAATGGAAAAAGGGTCTATATTAGTGTTTAAGCAAGTATATGTGTGAAAAGAAAGGCCAGCTCATATGATTTTAACAAGTGTATTAGTATACTTTCTGGAGAAACATAGATATAGGACATGGTATCTTGCTCACTCTTCTTTTCCATGTCCTTCTGGGGTGAAGGACATGGGTAAAATTTGAAGAAGTTATGAGTTTGATCATTTTCTTATTGGAGGAAACTGTTTGTTGAAAGGAAGAGTGTAGTCCTTTAATTTGAGCTTTAACAGGGGAATGGGTGTGAGAAGGATGGGGACACCTGAGCCAGAGCCTTGATTTTTGTCATTTGCCTGGCTGTGAAATGCTTCTAAGACTTCCCCACTTACCAGCTATAACTGACTGTGGGAAAGGCACTTACCCTCTGTGCCTCAGTTTCCCCATCTATAAAATGGGTCTTCACTCCCAAGATTTTAATACAGATACGAAGAGATAATATATCTGAAAACACTTTATAGGCAATAAAGCCATATATAAAATTAACATAACAATGCCCTCAAGCCATCAGGAAGTCCTTCATTGCCATTCCTGTTCCCTGAAACTGCTAGGAGACCAATGAGTAACACTCCACCCACCTTTCCCCCACTTTCAGCCCAGCAGTGCTCATTTTCAAGTGACTGTGGTACAAAGCTGTTGCATGGGGAACAGATGCCCCCCTCTAGTGGGCAGCATGTTTTACTGTTTGCCACACACCTTCGACCCCCTGCCTGCAGAGTCCTGAGCACCCCAAAAGCCATTCTTTCTATGTTCACCATGGCACCAATGTTCTGAACTAAACTGAAATTCAGTTTTCAAATATAATTTTTTTAACATAAGCACCTAATATGACCTCAAATAGCCCAAACACATAAATATGTGAAAGCCACAATTTCTAATAATGATGTTCCAGCAGGAATCTTTAGACCATGTAAGTATATCCATGTTAGATGCAAGTTGACTCAGGTGTATTCATTCTTAAACTCTCCGAACCCCCAGACTCTCTTCTTAGCTGCACTGAGTATATTTCTATTTGACGTTTAGATCCAGTGTTAGTTGGCCTCTACATAAACTTTTCTCTTTTTTTCTTTTCCTTTTCCTCTTTTCTTCTTCTTTCTTTTTATTGTTGTTCAAGTACAGTTGTCTCCATTTTCCCCCATCACTCTCCCCTGCCCCACCCACCCTAATCTTTTCTTTTTCAGGGACAGTCAGCTCAGATACAAAATAGGCTCTAATCCTATGTGCTTGTTGCTTTTGCAAATAGATAGATTTCACTGGATGGTGAGTGCTGTAGGGGTACAGTTGTTTCCAGTAATTCTTATGTGTATTTAGTGGTCTTAAAAGGAAATATTAGTGTCCTCTTTCTTAAGCCACTAGTCTGAAAGATCTGTCAAGTGCAGAATTTAAATTCCCTGACAAATTATCTTTAAGGCTTAGGAAAGAAGTTTTGAACACCTTTTGATTCCAACTTCCATCTCTGCTTATGAGTCTCCCTTTCTACTCACTCATAATCCCTGCCCACCAAACACTTGTGTTTTCAAGGCATCGAAGCTCACTTGAAAAAAGAAAATAATACATTTAACAGAAAGAAAACCTCCAGTATATATTGGGTGGGCTATGCTATATTTTCTTGTTCAGGCATTTTTCTGGTTGAACCAAATTCTTTCATCTCCCCTTTTTCAGAAAAGTCTTTGACTGTGTCCATTTAGAGGTACCACAGAACAAGCAAAGTTCAGTCATCCCCAAGGCCATTTCTTTTTGCTTGGTAGTACCTACGGAGGAGTTTCCTACTTATAATCTGACATATAGGGCGTAAATTGGTGGAGAAGAGTCCCCTTTGTTAAATGGTTCATTCATTTCACTAGCCTGATGAAAGTTATATGAACCACAATGACTCACAACAATTACTAGTCTAATTCTTTTTTTACCCTGTATTCATTTAAAAGGTTTGCTCTATAAATATAGGACCTAGATAAAAGGTTTCTCTAAAAAAATATCACGCTCTTTTCAAAATGTTTTCATTAGTTGGTAGTCATTTAAGTGGGTTCTACTCTGCATACTATTAAGGGTGAGTGTAAATGTTTTTATTGGTTTCTTTCCTCTCTCCTACTTTTATATTTCCTCTATAAGAAGCAATGCCATTAACCTTAGCGATGCTGAGTGTGATTGTCTTTCGATCAGCCCCATCAATGAAAGCTGATGCACAGCTTACATTACTTAAACCACTGGTTCCTAATCAGAAAAATAGCCCCATTGCTTTTTGGAATGTGATAGGCTATATGAAAAAAGTGCTTAAAAAAACAAACAAACAAAGAGTTAGCAAAAGTACTCCCTAGTTCCTTTGGGACTAGTCCTTTCTTTGATATAAATGTTATAGTAGCTGTACCTAAATTTCTTATTTTAACTACACGTGAAACATTTATTGAGAGCCTGCTGTATCTAGGGTGCTGTTTAGGATGCATGGATGATATAAAGATGTTTTGAATGCACTCCTTTAAGAGACGTGCCTTTTTCTAATGATAATGCAAGGCAAATCTGCTAAGTGCCCTAATCGTGAAACAAAGCACTCTGAGAGTGCAGAAAAGGGGTTGCTTCGATTCAGACTTTATAGGGACAGGGAGTGGAAAGTTAGATTTTACCCAGAAGAAGAAGCATGTTCCAAATCAATGAAATAGCCACCAAAGGTGCTATGTGTTCTGAAAGTTTATGGTGAACTTGGGAAACAATAAAGTCTGATATGACTTGTGGAAGGTAAAATGAGGGATGACAGGAAGGCAAGGTATCTACAAGTATGGCATTCATGTCTTAGCCTTCCCTTTTCTCCTTTCAGTGAAAACCAAAGATGCTATCACTTTACATGTATTGGTGGACTCATTATCATCAGAATTTGTCCTAACCCCACCCCATCCTTCAAAGAGTGGTAGAATAGGCATTGAATTTGGAACCCGGAAAACTGGGTTCCATGCTCAGCATAGCCATTTACTAGCTGTAATCTTGGATAAGTAATTGTTTCCCTCTGAGCCTTGATTTACTTTTCTGTAGGTTGGAGAAAATAATAGTACCTACCTCATGGCAATTAGAAGTCTTAAATGATGTAAGGCATAAAGAGGTGTTTTGCATAGTGCTCAAGAAATGGAAACTGCTAATTTTAAATGACATTTTGATACCACATTGCTTATCCTAAATAAACTGGACTTTAATTATCGATAACTTACCACACACTGTTCAAGTGGTTGACTTATTTGCAAATTGGATACTGTTTATTTCCTTTGCAATAAAAATCATTCCAAAAGACTGTTTACTTGCATTTGCAGAACAGATACTTTGAAAATCTTGAGACCTGAAGCTTATGAAATTGCACTTTCATTCATGTCTAAAATAACTATGTAATACAGTTATTTTCTGTTGCTTGACACTTGTTCTAGTGAATTTATAGAAGCGAAGAAAAGATGGTCTTCTCTAGTTATGTACAAAGTGCTGAAGTTTTCCTCTTTTGCAGATTCCCGTCCTGTACCAAAAGGCTGTAAAGATCTCTCACACCACCACTAACATTTGCTAGAGCAATTTTGCATCTTGATTTTTTTCATTGATTAGTATTTCACCTTCCTTGTTGATCTTTTCAGGTCTCCTCTGAACTTGGAAAAGACACAGCATTTAAAAGCTTGATCTGGGTCTGACATAGGTTATGGAGAAGAGAGTTTTAATTTAGGTTCCCAAATGGGGCCACTGTCTCTTTAATTTTTCTTTTTAATTTAATCTGTAGCTCTGTAGAAGAAAGTTTTCACTGAGAGAACAACCTTTAAAGAAAGCATTCTCGTTAAAGGGAAATCTTAATGGAGAGAACTATAGATAATGAATTTGAAGCAAATGTCTGGCAACATAGACTTCTGCAAGTTTGAAGCGCCTGGTGAAATCTCAAACGGTCCAAATGGAAAATTACCCAGTCTGTTTCCTCAAGATAGACTTGTTTGTACAGCTCTTCCAAGTTTAAATGGTGGAACAGTAGGTACCCACGCTGTACTTGTAAGCTGTGTTTGTATTACAATACTGTGTTTTTAACCTCCTTTTAGTTTGGAACCAAGCTGGTTAATGTCTTAGTTCGCTGCTTCCTGGATTATTAGTGAACACTTTGGTTGTGTTTAATAACCAGAAGAAAGGAACAAACAGGCAAATAACTTCACTGAGAATATTTCTCATCTCCTAGGTTTTTACTTCTGTTTCATATGAGAATATTTTAAAATTAGATAGTAAGTCCCACTCTCATAAGAACAGAGAATTTGAAATATTTGAGGGTTCTTGGGGATATCCTTAATTTTCAGAGTACCAGTAAACGTCTCTGGAAATCCAGGAGTAGGCCCGGTCCTCTCAGCATGCACGTGAACTAAGGATGACTTTTAAAAAGCGTTTTTCTCATTCACTGTGGCTATCTCCACAGTTGCCATCATGCTTAGCAGTAAACGACAGTCCATCTCTTATGGTCATATTTGATATGCTTTGGGCAGTAGCAGTAATAGCTAACATTTGTGTTATACCCCGGAGCTTCACGAAACACGTTTCTGTGCATTACTGCACAGCGTGTCTTGACGCTCTTCTTCTCGGTACGGTCACAAGGTGCTCCAGCAGGTCTCGACCCACCTCGCTGGGGCATGAGCGATGAGCATACTGAATTTTTAAAAATTGATAACTGTCTGAAATTTTTGAGAATAAGTCCTTTTAGAAATTGAATTCCCAAACTCTGCATCCTCATTTGTATTAGGTAAAGTAATATTATAGAAAATGTCATTAAAGTGTGATATAAGGTCTTTCTGTATCTTGGTAGACAGCTCACAAAGATTTTTTGCACTGTTAAAAAAATTCTCTACAATGAATAATCGGTATGACCAATTTTATTCTGTTTAATGTAAATTATTTCCCACATATATACTACAAAACCTGTAATCATTCTGATTACCAAACTTACATATTTGTGTATAGTTTATTTATATATAATTTGTATACATATAAACCTCCATTTGATGATGATTGATGGTTTACAAAGATTTAGTACAGTAAAATGAAACATATAAACAAGTGAAAAGTGAGAATCAGGAAATACATAAATTAAAATAGAAAGGTAATATCAGGAAAAAATTGGACAAAAATCCTACCAATTGTTTAACATAGTTAATAACATCGAGATATAAGTTTGGTTTTGAATTTCCCGGCAGCCAAAAAAAAAAAAAGAAAGAAATTTACATGATTACCTATATGATTCGCATGACCTATGAGATAATACATACCAGTTTGTCAATGGAAGAAATGCTTTCCTGGCACTTAGTTCTGATATTTTTTCATGTAGAACTTGAACAGGTGGACCCTGAAGGTTGTAGCTGCATTCAGTGTTACTGAAGGAGATGCAATAGAGGGGATGGCCAGATAGCTTCTTTCTGGTTCTTCCACTAACTAGAAGGTGAGAACCAAATGCAAATGTGTAACACTATGAAAACAATCCTGAATGATCCACGACAGTAACTTGCTTCTAACCCACCAGGAAATGTATAAAAGCTAGGAGAATTTACATCATGATCTTTACAAAGTCTATAGAATTAAGTAGATCTCATTGTCTACATGTAATTTTAAATATTTCTCACAGCCAGACTTTTGATTAAAGCTGGGCCATAGACAGTTCACATTGATTTGTTTTGCTTAAAGACTAGATCCATATATTTTACAGAATAAACAAGCAGATTAGCCTCACAAAGTAGAAACTGTGGCTTCATAGGAATATACTTATGAGACGTGGGGAGAACAGGTGTTTGACCTTGTGGCTGTTTATAAAGGTATTTAAAAACTTCCTCTTAATTATCAACCCAGTTGCTTGAAGATTCCTTTAGCAGTGGATAAAGTCTATTGTTGGGTGAAGAGAAATAAGATTTAGAATACAGAGTTTTGAGAGAGAGAGAGAACATGCTGATTTAATTCTTCTCCAGATTGAAATGATTGCTATCAGATTCTTGTCTGAGAGCACTTTCCCTTTCTCAGAGTAAAAAGAACGTTAGGTTTTTTCAAAAGGAGTGAAAGCGTAGGCTCTGTAGCATCCATGTTGTCTCAAAAGCAAACACCATTTCTGCCTCCTAAGGTGCTGGTGCGCAGGGCTCAGTCTCTGTTGGCCTGGTGACCTTTTCTTCGAGTGTTCCATCCATAGCAGTCCTTTGAGAGAGAACTCTCCCATCTACAATATTACATGGACACACTACTCTTGCTTTTAGGCCCCAAAGTGTTATTTACCCATGAGATAAAGTGGTATGTTTGAAGGTATGTGTCTTGACAACTAAAGTGATCAGAGTTTCTCTTTTGACCTTGTTCATTTATTGCAGAGAGGTGTGGGCTGGTACCTGTATCCTCACCTAGTTTTAGATATGGGGGATGGGAACTCTAGAATAGTCTTTGCTCAGAGCAGAAACCGTGTGGAATGTGGTAATGTCAATGAATTGTTGAGCCGTATGTCATGATACTATATTGTTAAGCATAATAGTAAGAAAGGGAGTTTGTTCTCCTAATACCTAGTTCCTAGTTACAGTTACTTTTTCAGTGTGTAACTTCAGATTTATTTCATCAGAGAGCAACTGGGAGGTCCCAGGACAGTGACTAAGTAGGAATAGCAGCACTGACGAGTGAAAGCTTAGTTTCTAAGAATCTTGTTTTTGTGGAAATCCCCCTTAGACTAATGATGGAAGAGAAAACATGTGGTGTGTGTTGGGTAGATCATTCCCCAACAGGATGTTTTATTTTTTGTGTTTAGTCTTCGTCCATAGTAACAATTATAATGAATGCATCAAAAATAAAGCATGCAGACCTTGTGACCTATCTTGTAATCAGCACAAATTAGTTTGGGGGCAGGAAAATCCAGCTGTATATTAGTTTTATTAGATGTTCCCAAACAATTTATTGCATTATTTTAGAAAAAACATCCACAAACAAATCTAGGTTTTCAATGTGTTTTCTATTCAGTATGTATTTTGATTTTGAAGGGTAATTAAATTGTATGTTTATAATTCCTTTGTTCTTAATTCATCAAAATGCTGCCTTTGGGGAAAACAATTTCAGCATAGGAAGATTATTTCTTTTCCCAACAACCTGTCCCTAAAAAGGGGTGTGTATTCAGTAAAGATGCTAAAGATATAGCATCTCTAGTTTGTCCCACCCCTGCAACCCCCCTCAGATGTTCTCCAAATGCATTTAAAAGTTCAAACCATTGGTTTTTATTTGGTTCTAATGATATTGAAATAAGTTTGGTTTTTTTTCCCCATATTCTGATGATCACAATTGCTCCTGTTATTGAGTGGCTAAAATGAGCTGAGCACTGGGTAGGCTTTTCATCTGACTTAATCCTCTTTTTATTGGTGAGGAAACTGAGGCCCAGAGAAGCTCAATACATTGCCAGAGAGGTGAGTTACAAAGTACTGAGTAGTGGAACATAATCATTCCTTCCCTCAACATTCAACGAGTATTTACCAAGTGCCTCCTTTGTGTCCAGTACCTTTCCTGTTACATGGGACACAGCAGTGAATGAAGCTCCCCAAGCCCCTGGCCCCCCAAGGAGGCTACATTGTAGTTGATGGAGACAGAAAATTAAAATAAAAATCAGAAAAATCTATTCAGGTGGTGAGAAGAAGAGAAAAAATTGAGAGGAAACAGAAGAGTGAATCAGGAGTGGTTTGTGCTTTAAGAAGATTGCCTGCCACAGATACATTCCTGAGAAGGTGACATGTGAACAAGGACCTGAAGCAGGTGAGGGAGTGGGGCATGCAGATATCTGGGGAAGACCAGAGTAGATGGAAAGAGGTGAGTGGGGAGGAGAGGAGCAGGAGAGGCACTCAAATAAAAAGCTGGGGAGCAAGGACAGCGCAGGTTGCGCTTCAGCAGCATCACAGTCACTTGGAAGACATCAAAACATACATTGGTGGGCACTCTTCCTGGAGTTTCTGATTCAGAGGTTTCCATTTCTAACAAGGCTGCTGGTGATGGTGATCTTGCTGGTCCAGGGATGATACTTGGAGATCCACTGAGGCTGTCGTAAGCCTCTGGCTCCCAGTCAATAGCGTGGATGCCATTGGCAGGATTTGGGCACAGGAGAGACAGGTGCTCATGCTATTGAGAGTAGACTGTAGGAGATAAGGGCAGAAAAATGAAAACCCTTTAGGGCACTACTGCAGTAATCCAGATAAGAGATCATGGTGACGTTGTTAAGCTATGTGATCTCTACTCTGAGTTTATTTGAGGTTGGCCTCTAAAGCAAAAGCATACTAAGTGTTAGTTATGTTTAACCTTTGGTTGAATCTTCAGCTTGAATAAGTGTATGAATTCCCTTTCAAAGAGCTACTGGTCTACAAGTTTGTGCAAAGGATGGAAAATATTAGGAGTCCAGAGTTGAGATATGTTTCCAATAGGACTGCAAGGATCTGCCTAGGAACACAGGACTTTGTGGAGTGATCTTGGGGAGCCAGTGAGTTTGCCAATGAGGATAATCTTTTGGAGAGAAGCCAATGTTGACCTTCAGATTTCTGCCACTCAGTCTATGAACGGGTACTTGGTAGGATTGGAGAGATGACAGTTCGCCAGGTTCCAAGAAATATTGTTTGTAGTACATACAAATCTTCCCTGAGACACTCAAATCTATGGCGAATAAATAAGGAAAAAGAACTGAAATGCAACACTGCCTTTTCTTCCTTCCTGATATGCAAAATGAGGACAGCAGTGAGGGGAAAGACAGTAGAACTTGGAGTCTCCAGTCTCCAACTAATAACTGTGCAACTTTGCCCAGGTCTATTAATCTCAACTGAAAAGGGACTCATATTAGTGTTCATCTCACAGCAGGGTTAAGTAAAGATATGAATCAAATGTTAGTTGTGATTGTCATTATTACCACAGTAGATTTCTATGGACTTTTCACATCTGGCACTTCCTAGTTTTTCACCAAAATTTCCACTGTATGCAAAAATAGCATAGTTTAAAGTTCAGGGAAAAGAGTGGAAATGCTATGGTTAAAATGCATGGGGGGCAGGTGTCAGAGAGTAAGATGCAGTAACCTCTTTGAAATAGTGGGAGTTGGGAGACAAGAAGGCAGGTAGATAATGGAAACATGGTGGAGAATGGGAAGGAGAGATATTAAGACAGAGAGGCAGAGGCAGCATGAAAAGAAGGAGGGAATGAGAAAGAGTGTTAGGGTGGGGAAAACCAGAAGTTCTTGGAACTGGTTAGCAGGGCAGAGGTTAACCTTGTGCTGACCCATTACTGAGTCCCGACAGGCATCGGGGCAGATGTACCTCCTGGGGCTTCCGTGACACACATAGAGGCTGGCCCTGCCAAAATCTCTGCATTTTTGAGGGGCAGCAGAAAACAGCAAGACAAGTATCAGAGAGGTTGCAAGTTAGACCTTGCAGACTCTACTCCACTCTAGTGTCTGTGACATGTAGACTCATGAAATTCGATATACGTACAGACCTTTCAGGCCGATCATCTGAGAGTGCAGACAATTTTCACAAGTCCCTGTGTAAGCAGTTGAGGACCAGGATTTCTTCCTTGGCTCATCCTGGGGCTAAACCCTGGGAGACCTGCTCCTCTGATGGGATGGAAATGAAGGACAACCATCATCTCTTTCAGGACCTGCTCTTCTATTTACTCTTTGGATGGGCAGTATTAGTTCCATCAGGCAGTTGAAGACTGTGAGGCTCCCTTTCTACGAGCAAGAGGCTGTCTCCTGATAGTTTTCAGGGACTCATTAATCAGCCTTTTTGCTTCTCTCACTTCTCTGCTCTCTGCCTGCCTGCCTCCTGGCCATTTCACCTACCATCCTCAAACCCCAGGATTGTCCTTGGATGGAAACTGGAGGATTTGGCGCACAACTTCCCTTTTCCCTCAGCTGTTGTTTCTAGAGTGCCTTCTCTCACCCACCCCTTCTTTACCACTTACCTTTATTGATTACTGGGTTGCCAAATAATGGTATCAGCCTCTGGATCAACTCTTTTGTGAAGGTTCTTCACTGGTACCACCCTACCTCACAAAGAGGTAGGGGCCTACCTTTTGGTCTGGAAGTCTTGGAGGAGTTATTCCATAGAGCAGCAAGTCCATGCACTGCCAAAGTTTGTCTGTCCTGTCACATCAAGGTTCGAGGTACACAAAGCTCTCAGGGTGTAGGGAGAATCATCCTGTGCCAAAGTTAGGGATCCACTGTGCACTAGTGTGTCTTCTGAGGGTTGTCCTTTTCTAATTCATCTTGCCTTTGTCTACCACATCTAACCCAGCACTGTACAGATAGAAGGAACTCAGAAAGTATTCCATTGATTAATGGAGAACAGATTACCCATTTTAGACTAAAACAGTGTCTTTAGAAAAAAAAATCTCTGGCAGGGTGGCATGAACATGAAAGGATTTATGCATTCTATAATAACCATATCACTATCTCACACTAGAAAATATGCTTTTTTTAATCAAAATTAAAATCAGTCACCTGGGTAAGCGTATTGAATGATGAGGTGAATCAACAATTAATCCTTAAAAAACTCACTTTCGGTACCCAAGTGTGATCGGGTTTTCTTTCTGTGTTTTTATTAAGTTGCTGTAAAGTAATACCACTGGGAGTATTTCACCAGCTCAGTGAAGTTGGCAATTGAGTCACCTGTTTGTGATAGCTAAACTTTTATGAACCTCTAGCAGGTCCATTTGCAGGCGTTTTTTTAAAGACTCCAGATTTTCCAGTCTTTTGTGGTGATAACTGATGCATCTGAAATAGAACTGGGAGCTATTCTTTGTCAAGAGCTAGAAAATATAGGCAGGCTTGTCTTCCCTATAAGTGTAAGTTGTTGTTGTTGTTATTATTATTATGTCAGCTTTAAACTGCTCCCTGGAGAACTGAGATACCACATCACAGAGAGCGCGTGCCTTACTGTGAAAATGGGCTGTAGGACTATGATGATATTATCTCGTAGTAATGAATTTACCTTTATGACAGATTATTATCCCCTTCTGTAGCTGAACCAGATGAAGGACAAGTCTAGTGGAATAACCTGGTGATACTTGAAATTTATTGGCTTTAAATTTTTAAGCTGGAAAAATGCAATAGCAGCCCGGTTATCTTTATATGAATGTTACAGAGGAGGACAGAGTTGAAAGAAGTTACATTTCTTCCTGGTAATAGTAGAAAGCAGGTGGTAGTGATGATGTTTAATGAAACCAGAATGCAGTGTCACATGCTTTTAGCATTTCAGGCTTCAGTCAAAGGATTAAATGCATGGAAACAATCCATGGGGCATCACCATCATCATCATCATTGATAATAAAAATTATTTGAGGTCTCATTGAATGTTACACTATAGGAAAGATCGAAGATTTATTTTTAAAGTGAATAAGATGAGATTTCCCCCCTAGGCGTGTATAATCTGAGTTCATGCTTTAAGTGCTGTGTGTAAAATAGAACTGCCTTATCCCAGTGAGCTGTGGATGGTAGTAAGTTATAGTTTTGCACAGAGGCAATCTGTGGCATAATGAGGTAGGTGTCCCTGTGGGAAGAAGATGGGCTCGGAGTCATTTACGTTTACATCCTGGCTTTGTGCTTTACTTACAGTGTGACCTCAAGCAAATTGTTTAAACTTTCTGTCTTAGTTTCCTCAGTTAGGAAGCAAAGAAGTCAACACTTGACTCTCAGATTTTTTTGTATCCTTCGGTGTCACGTAGCTAGTAAGTCTTCCTTAGAGGATCATCATCGTTGGTATTCCTGCTATTGTTATTGTTGTTGGTATTGTTTGGATTCAGGAGTACTGGTGGAGTATAACACTGCTGCGTTCCAAGTAGGACATATACCTAATTATTTTGAATGAAAATCCATGTTGATGTAAAGCTTCTCAAACTCAGCATATCTGCAGGGGCCATAAGAAATCTATCCCATTGTTTAGTAATTCATGAAACCATTTTCCATTTGTACAATCATCAGAAGAGATAGAAAACAAATGTTCATTATCTCTTCGTGAATAATCTATAAAGTTTTCCACATCTCCCTCTTCTTTCCTGTAATTTTTCTTAAAGGACTTTACTGCTTTCATCGGAGACTGAATATTCTGTACAGCATAGTGATTACATGGAGCCCATTGCCAAACAGCCCTTAGAGGGGGGCTGTCAGGATTGAATACTGCGACACCGCTAATTTATGTTCCCAGCATGTCATCCTATGAATCTTGGCTCCTTGATCCCTTCTTCAACAGTGGTACTCACTATCTTTTATTTTGGGCAAAAGTGAGCTCCTCACCACCACCAAAAAAGCTCTCAGACCCACATATCTACCTATGATTCTTCCTTAAAACTTTTCATGTTTCTGGGCATGTTCTCTCTCTTCTTCCTCCATTTTTCTCTTGCTTTCAACTGCGAAAGAGAAAAGCACGAACATTCACATGGAGGTTTATATATGTTAAAGGCTTAGTAATGAGTCCTTTTCAGTTGAGGGAATGAAAGACCTCAAAAGTATAGAAATTTAGATAGCTAGTCCCTTCTTTTCCATTTTATAAAATAATTGCATGGAGAGAAGCAATTGCTTCCCTTTTACTTTTTGATAAAGTGGAAGTCAGTTTTTGAATCCTTCTGTTTTAAATGCCTGGAGAGTTTTACAGTGACAAAAATGTTTTACAAAGTAAGGCCCAGTTGGAGTTGCTCGGTCAAGATGTGCCAGGTGAGTTGTTCACCAGTCCAGTGTTGCTCTGTGTTCTGGACATCTCTCTGGTATGCCGGGACGGTGGCCACATTTGCTGGTAGTGTGGATGTGGTATTGGACTTCAGCCAGTCCGCTGCAGCAAGGGCAAGACCATGGAGCAGCAGTAAGTAAAGACCACTGGACATGGGGGCTCAACCTCCTTCCACTTAGAACTGCCATTCACTGTGTCTCTGAACCCATTACTGCAAACTTCATACTCTGTAGGAGCTCTGAAATACTTTAACCATGCTCAAATGCAGAAGGTCATCCTGGTGCTGGGTACTGAGGAAAAGTAGAGGCTTCCCCCATTGTCAAAATGCCTCAGGAAGAAGCATCTCACTGCCCTTTAGTGTATGGAGGATAAAAAAATGGGAGTTAAGGATACTGAATATCTTGTAATGCTTAGGATAGTCCTGCCTAGTAAAGAATTCACTTACTCAAAATGTCAATAGTGTCTCTATTAGAAAGGGCCTGTCAGACTTAGTTGCATCAGTATTCCCAGCTGCTAGCCCCAGCCCTCCTAAGCCACAGGTACCATCTGCTTTCTTTGCTTTCTCTTTCTTTCTTTCTTTCCCTCCCTCCCCTCCCTTTTCTGCCTTTCCTCTCTCCTTTCCTCTCTTTCCCTGAATCTGCTATACCTCCTTCTAGCTTCAACACAAGTGTCTGTACCTCTGTGAGGTCTTCCTGGCACCCCATGTATTCTTAGATGCTACTTTTTCTGTGTTCTCATTGTCCTTCGTATCGATACACACCTGATTCCATGTTGGTGGTGATCCCCTGAACGATGTCTCCACTGTTGTGTGTCTGTGGGTCTTCATCTCTGTGTCCCCAGCATAAGCACAATCCTGACCAATTGTAGGTACTCGGTAAGTTTCAGTGGAATGAATTAATGAATAGTAGTTGTTTGGTTAGTATTGCTAACTTAAATTGAATGAATTTTGGTCATTGTTTCTCAGTTTCAGCACTATTGACATTTTGGGCAGGGTACATTTCCTTCTGGGTCACTGTCCTGTGCATTATAGGATGTTTAGTGGCACCATGGCATCTACCCACTAGAGGCCAGGAGCACCCCTGAGTTGTGACAACCAAAAATGTATCCACGCATTGCCCATTGTCCCCTGAGGGCAAAATCATGGCCAGCTGAGAACCATTGAATTAAGGTAAAAGAAGAACTAATATGTATTTAATCCATTTAATAAGTAAAGTATGCATATGTTGTAGCATCAATAGTTCATTAGTCCACTTAGTAAACAAAAGAGCTCTCTTCAAATTACTGGGCTATGCAGTCTTAACTGTTAATGCTTGAATAGTTTACGAACATTTACTACCGGCAAATTTTTAGTATTGTGAAATAATCCAGTCACCTCTCTGAAACTTGATGGCCTCCATACATAGTAAAGAGCCTTTAGGAATCACTGTTGACGTCTTAGGTGCCTCAACATAGCATAAGCAATATTAGGAAATGACACACACAATATTGGTCTCCCACATCTATGGCTTTTGCCAGGTACCATGCTGGGGTCTGTGCATTATTTCACTGAATTTTTACATCAGCAGTGGAATAAGAAGTAGAGGCCCAAAGTGGTTACATAGCTTGCCCATGGTCTTCATCCTTTTAGTGGAGAAGAGCTAGGATCTGATTATAAGTCTGCCTGGCAGCAAGGCCTGAGCACTGTCCTATGCTGCCTGCCTCTCAGATGGATCTTTTCACCCAGTTCGAAATAGAGGTCACCCATTTCTCTCTAGAGGCTGGCTGACATTCAAGGGGTGGACAGCCACACGTTACCTATTCTGTGCAGTAACACCTACACTCTTGGTATCACTGGCAGCCTGGTTTATCTGATAATGGTAGGCCTGGATACACACACTTGTGGGTACACAGCTGCAGCGTAACTGTGGGGACACAATTTGCCTGTTCTCTGGGTGTTGAGAAGGAGAACTGATGGAGGTGAGCCCAGGGCCAAACAAGAGATTTGTAATCTCCCTCATCTTTTGTCTACATAGGACATTTGTAAGAACAGTGTCCACATCTGTTGATGGGCTCTCAGATGAAAACATAGGTATCAGCTGTGTTTCAAGGTTGCTCTTAGATGAGTTCTCAAATCATGGTTCGTAGTGGCATTCTGTTTCACTCCCGACCTTCTCTCCAACATTCTGACTTTAAAAAACTCAAATTGGGACTTTTTTTTTCACAATAGGACTTATGCTATACAGAGTTTTATTGACTGGACAAAAAAAATAAAGCTTTGTTAATAATTCTGTCACTCAGGTGTTCAGTCACAACTTCTACTATTAAGTTGGTATAGCTTTAAGCTCGTACATAAAGCAAAAATACGGCAAACTAAGTAGCAGGCAAGCCTGGATCAAAACCACATGTATGGGGGGTGGTGGAGGAGGGGAGTGGTGTTGAAGGATACAAACTGTTTTGAGAGGTCATGGTTTTAGTGGTGCTCACATGGAAGAAGAAATAACCTTCCCACCGGGTTGTTCCATGAGGACAGTTCCCTTTGACTTTAAAGTGGAGTTTCATTTTGGATAGAATCTGTGTGCATCAGCTGGTGGGGGAAGAAAACCTCCTGTAGTTATCCCTGCAGATCAGTGATTTGTCTGAATACACTGATGACAATAATAGTTCTCATAATCATGTCACCATCTTCTGTTCCCTTTCTCAGTACTTGGGACTCTGGGGTATGTATTCTTTTCTGAGAAGTTAGGGATAGTGCCAAGGCTAAGAACATGAGTTCTTCTTGAGATGAAACTCCAACTCTACCAATTCCTGTCTGTCATCTTGACTTGATTGCTTAGACTCTCTGTGCCTCAGTTGCTTCATCTGTAAAATGGGGACATAATACCTACCTCACAGCACTTTGAAGATCATTAAAAAATAATACATGAAGACGCTGAGTGGCGGGCCAATAGTGAGCACTCAGTAAACATTAGCTATGTCACTTGATTGTTATTCTTTTTCTTAGATGAACCCCTTTCACATTTCATATAATAAGGGCTTGGTGATGATGAACTCCTCTAACTTAACCTTATCTGGGAAGCACTTTATTTGCCCTTCCATTCTAAATGATAGCTTTGCTGAATAGAGTAATCTTACTTGTAGGTCCTTGCCTTTCCAGCCCCTTCTTCCTGCAAGGTTTCTTTTGAGAAATGAGCCGATAATCCTATGGGAACTCCTTTGTAGGTAACTGTCTCCTTTTCTCTTGCTGCTTTTAAGATTCTCTCTTTATCTTTAATCTTGGGTAATGTAATTATGATGTGCTTTGGTGTGTGCTTCCTTGGGTCCAACTTCTTTGGGACTCTCTGAGCTTCCTGGACTTCCTGGAAGTCTATTTCCTCTGACAGATTGGGGGAATTCTCCTTCATTATGTTTTCAAGTAAGTTTTCAATTTCTTGCTCTTCTTCTTCTCCTTCTGGCACCTCTATGATTTGGATATTGGAACATTTAAAGTTGTCCCGGAGGTTCTTAAGCCTCTCCTCATTTTTTTTGAATTCTTGTTTCTTCATTTTGTTCTGGTTGAATGTTTATTTTTTTCTTCAGCTCCAAATCGTTGATTGAGTCCCAGTTTCCTTCCCTTCACTGTTGGTTCCCTGTACATTTTTCTTTATTTCATTTTGTGTAGCCTCCACTTCTTCCTCTATTCTGCGATCACTCTCTACCATTTCTGTGAGCATCCTGATTACCAGTGTTTTGAACTCTGCATCTGATAGGTTGGCTATCTCTGCATCACTTATTTCTATTTTTGGAGCTTTGATCTGTTCTTTCATTTGGGCCAATTTTTTTTTGTCTCCATGCTCCTGTTATGTTGTAAGGGGCAGAGCCTTAGGTATTCAGTAGGGTAGGGCAACCCACATCACTGTGTTGTGGTGCTGTATGTGGGGGAGGAGTCTGAGAGGGAACAATACTGTTTCCTTGGGTCTCAGACAGCTTTCAGTCACTTCCTCTGCTACCCACAAGCAAATTGGGCCCTTCTGCATGGGCTTGTGTATGTTCTAGGACCCTGTGGGTCTCTCCAATGTACTCTGCTGTGATGCAGGGAATTTCTCCTGCTGCCACAACCCCCATAGGTTTTTATAGCCGGAGGTTTTGAAACTTTATTTCCCCACATTGGAACCCTGAGTTGTATGTTTTGTCTCACTCCCCAGTTGTTCCTCCCAGTTTACCCACACATAAATGTGGGATTGCCCAGTCTGCCGTCTGCTGCCTCACCTGCCCCAGTCCTCCAGCTGCCGCCTTGCCACAAATCCTCTCTGCCCAACTGCCTGTCTCCGCCCCTCCTACTGATCTGGATCAATGTTTCTTCTTTAGCTCCTTGGTTGTTGGACTTCCATATAGTTCGATTTTCTGGCAGTTATGATTATTTTTTTGTTTTTGAATTTGTTGTTGTCTTTTTTTTTGGTTGTGTGATGAGGCAAAGTGTATCTATCTGTGCCTCTCTCTTGGCCAGAAGTCGTGATTGTTATTCTTACACCCAGAAAGACACTGGGCCACTTTCCTCTGCTTCACAGTGCTAATCCTTCTGGTCACTGGGGACTGTGTAGGCCATCTCTGCTCTTCCAGAAAGCCTTCCCTAACCCTGCCAGACTAGTCTAGTACCCTCCTCTGTGCTCTCCTATTGTATTGTAATCATCTCTGTATCAGCCTGTTTCCCCAACTAGACTACAAGTACCTGAAGGTCAAAGACTTGTACCTCAATGCCCACTGTAGTGCCTGAAATAGAAAAAGTATTTAACAAAGTTTTTTGGTGGGATAAAGTAATGAAAGTTTAATTAATGTACTCAAGGTCACAAAGCTAGTAATTGAGTGAGAAGCATGTCTGACTTATAAAAGGAAATATTAAGCTATAGATAATATCCCCCTAATAATAATAATACATTAAGTTATGATTCAAGACTGACCATTACTTATAGAATGTTGTCCAAATTTGTTGAAGCTCTCCAAATTTTGTCCCTTTCATCTTTTTAAACCTTTATCTAGCAATAATACTTGCCATTTCCCCTGCCCCCTGCACAGACAGGGGGCTCCCTACCCTTACGGGTTGCCTTGCTGATCCCCCTAAGTTGGATTTACACTTTCCTCTCCTTCTCTCAGGCAGTTGTCAATAGTTATTGAGCCTACAGAGTGAGGCCTGTGATGCTCCAAGGTTGCAGAAGGCAATCAATAGTTGGTGGCATTTGAATTCACCCTTGCAGTAGTGAATCAAGTCTTCTCGCTAGTTCTCCTTTGAAAGGTGTATTTGCTAGACTGTGAGCCCTTGAGGACAGGGAATGTGTTGATTATTTGCTCCAAATTTATTACCTCTATTTAGCTTATAGGTTGGTATCAACAGATATTTGTTAAATGAACTAATCTGGCTGTAGAGAAAAATTTAGATTTGTAATTAAAGCATCTTAAAAAAAAATTCATTCAGCTTCTCCCTAACCCTTATAATAGTTGTTAGATCCTCAGAAATTGGCCATCAAACTTACTGACTTTTTCACACGATTTACTGCACAACAGAGCAGAATGCTGTTGGCCTCGCCAGCTGTGTCCAGAAGGGCTCCATGTTCAAATTAGCCACAAATCATGTCCCTTGGGGCATTGTTGCTAATGACAATACTGAAGATCAGAAATGCCTATGTTAGTGAAAAGTATTTTATTTCAAGTGTCCTGACAGTTTATACCTGACAAGGATGTGCTTTTCTCTGGGTGGGTTTTTGAGAGAGTAAACGAAATTAAACACATACATGTATTTGTAGCCATATGCTTACATGCACACAGGGTTCCCACCTGATCTGTGACTGTCTTACAACCTTAGGTTTCTAGTGTTAGGGATAGACATTAAGCAAAGCAGTTACCACCTGGTGATCACAAAGCAGAAGGACTTCCATGCATCCTGGCCCTGAGTAGCTGCTCTTGGCTCTTACTTTTGGAAAAACCACAGGTATTCATTCATTAAAGTATTGGAATGATTAGAGAAGAAAATTAGAGGTGGAGGAGCTGCCTACCTCCTGAACAAGCAGTGGAGACCAAGGCACTGATTGGAATTCCTGTTTGGTAGCCTGTTGTTGCTTAGTTTTGTTTCCTGTCTATTTTCAGAGTGTTGTTAGTTTGGTTTTAGTAATACTGACTTGAGTCATTTTGGCCCTGTGTCCCTTATTCACCTACATCTTTTCAGCAGAGAGCAGAATGCATATTTGTTTTCAAGTTTTACATGTTGTTTCATATCTGTAGAGTCTGCAGACTTTTAGGAACAATGGTGCTGTCATGGACACACAAAAGTGCTGTGTGTGTGATTCCTGGGAGTTGAGTAACAGCAAACATAACTCCTCAGCAACTAGAGGGAAGCGGAGAGGCTAGGCCAACATGTTCACGTACACATACAGACCAGTGAGCCAATATTTGAAAGCAAGACTATTGCAGAGAGACCAAAATGTATGTTTTATAGTTATGGACCATATGAATGAGAGCCCCCTCATCCAAAACAAAACAGACAGTAGTTCACATATAATCAATTTTTAAAAGTCAAGTTCTAGTGATAGTATCAGAACTAGGTACTTGGGTAAGGGTCAAGGGTGGAAGACATGACAGAAAATAAAGGGGAATTTTAAAAGAATTATAATAATATAATCATAGAGACAATAGCCAGTTAGTAGTGAGCAGAATTACACAGTATTAAGTACCTAATGAGTTCTGTAAGACAGTGTTCATACTAGAGAGTGTGTTTCACCAAGGGACGTTATGGCTCCCCGTGGTGGGTGTTCAAAAATGTGTGAGGGCACCTTTGGTTGTCACAAGGGCACTTAGGGATGCTGACTGTCAGAGAGAGCACAAGGTAGTTCTAGCATTGGAAGGAGTCCCTGTCAAAACGCTGATAACCCCGATAAGAACCACTGCAGAAATTCCAAGAACTTGGGTGCTCTGACTTAGCTAAAGCTGAGCCCAACATGTACTCAGTCCATTCTGTGAGTCAGACAAAGGTTCTTTTCCCTAAAATCAAGGAAATGGCCTATATTATAAAGTGCTTCAGTGATCAAAGTCAGCAAAGTGAAACATGTGGATCATTCTTCTGCCTAAAAGGGCGAATTCTTTTAGCATTGATTTAAAGCTGTCAGGAATCAAGACCCTTTCTTTAATGGTGCTCTCTGATGGCTCCCATTTAAACTGAAGTGAGGAGCGAAGCTCAGCTCGAGGGCTCACTTCAAAAAGGTGTTTCTGCCTTTAAAAGGTGCTGTTGCTTATTTTGTATGCATTTTGTACTATCCAAAATATTTTCCCATTTGAAAAAGTTTAGTTTTCATTTGAAAAATACTGAAAAACAAAATTAGACTTTGAAATATCTGTTTTCTAGAATAGGCAGCCTTCATTTGGTTACCAAGAAGAGTTTTCCACAAACCAAATTCTTTTAAAAAATGAAGTGTAACTGGCACAAAAAAGTGCCATTTTCACTCTCTTTTTTTCTGAATACTCCTATATATTAATTATTAAAAAATTAGATAAAATGTGATCTAAAACAAAGTCCTAGGGTCCATTTCTTGACTAATTATCTGTATTTATCATCCCCATAAGTCCAAAATATTTATTTCCAAATCTAGGATAATGCTTGGCCCACGTAGATGGTCAATGTGCATTTGAAGAACAGATAAGATTTATATTTAAAATTATGTTAGGCATTTGGATAAATATATTTTATAAATATTATAAATAAGATTATACTTAGGAATTTGATTCCTAAAATTTATACCCAATTTATTTAAAATAATTTGGAAATGAATTACTGTTATATCTCACTTTAGAAAAACCTAAGACATGTGAGAGGATTTGTTTTTAATGTTTTGTGTTATTTTCTTTAGAAAGTAATTACATTTTTACTAAAAAATTCACTCAAAATAATCAACATTTTTATTTACATATACAACTTTTATATGAATACCTACATTGTTTACTATCCACATCAAAAGAGCATAATTATTACTACCTGTTTTTTTCTTTAAAAACTCCCTATATGATTCAAGATCTAAGATATAAAGACTATGTTTCTTGTTTGTAATAGCTATCATTTTTTGTTCTGGGTTCTTTGCTAAGCATTAAAGTACATTATCTCATTATTCCTAGCAACAAATTTACAAGGTGGGTACACCCTTAGTGCCATTTTGCACATGAGGAAATTGAGGCTTAGGCTATTTAGGGTTCTAATTTACATAATACTGCCCCTCCTACTATGTAATATGTAAATAATCCCTCGCAAATATAATTTTTGAAATACAAGATGACTGAATATGTTACCATATTGATCTCTTTGCAAGAGAAAAAGACAAATAGGCAGCAGGTTTACCTTGGTTTATAGTTACCCTGGAGTGCCTGGTTTTGCTGATCACAGTGACTAAAAACTATTAATTTCGGTATGTTTGATAATCACTTATTTTCAATTAGATATTTAACTTATTTTAATTCAAAAATAAGTCTGGAGAAGCTTGAGTTGTGAGGCAGAATTAAGTTCATTTTGAGGGAACTTTCGTAAGCAAAGATAATAACTCGCCAAAGAAAATGGACACTGGCTTGTTTGAATCCTTGGTTGCAAGCTGACACTTTGAGGGAATGTTCTTAGCAAAACACTTACTTCAACGGAAATTAGGTCAGCCTTCTGGAACATTTATCATGTATACCTGTCACCAGCAAGACCCAATCCTTAAAGTGAACTGAGATCACAAGCGTTGGTCCCTCCTGCTCTGAGCTGCAAAGGATACTCTAAACCAGTGGTTCTACAAATATGTGAGCTTGGCAGAAACTCCCATAAAACCGAAGCCAACGCCCATATAGTTGCTGTGGGAATTGAATTCCTTAATACTCTGTTTATAGAATTTTGAAACGGCAAATGGATTTGGTCTGTTCTGAAAAACAATCTGTCCCACAGCTTGTTTGGAATAACATCTCAAGTTGCTATAGAAGGATGTAGGCAGAAGACCCATGTCTGATTTGGTAGTCAATTTCACCAGCCTCTGCTTGTTTCATACCTCACAGCCAGGTTGGTTTTTGCCCGACTGGTGGTATTATTTGCATAAATTAAAGGCCAATTTCTACTGAAGCTCAGGAGTTGCTAATTTGATATAGAAACTAGAGCAGTTAGCAAAATCCAGAGCTAGAGTAGTTAGCAAAATTCAGAGCAGTGCAAGGTAAGATAAGACTGTATGGTAAAACCAAAACAACATAAATGAGTCATAACCCGATGTCCTTTCAGTAATTATGTGGCAATATTCTGGTGGTTTCAGTGCAATGTCAGCAAGTGTGAAGATCCTACAGAGGAATTTGAGAGTGCATATGTGTTAGTTTATGTCAATTTATGTGCATTTTAGCTCAATGCATGTCATTCATTGGAAGTCTTATGGATTGAAACGACCACATTCAGCAAGCAGTCAAATTGCTGTATCTGCTACATTAAGTTACCTTATCTTTGAAAGGAAGTAATTATTTATGTTTTTCATATGTTCTTGTTGGGCAAGCACTCCTAAAGACTTCATGAAAAAGTTGCTACCGTATATGTGAAACTGGTTGAAGAAAAATATGAAATTATTAAATGTTTGTATAGGAACCTACCTTTATATCACAAGAAGAAGAATAAGAACAAGGGCATAAGAAGATATCTTTTATTCCTCTGTTCATTTGTCACACATACACAAGGACCCACCATGTGTTGCACAGTGTACAAATGGTAGAATTAAAAAGATGAGAGAGATATAGGTCCCACTTCTATCACACTCTCATTTACATTGTGTGCATGCGGGTGTGTCTGTGTGTGACAGATCCTCAAACAAAAACTAGCGATACCCTATGTGAAATGCCGCCACATGCCGCCACTTTAAAGCTCAGGAGAGAGACTCAAGTACTTAAAAGAAATTTTGTTTATGATAAGTGACTCGTAAAACAAAGTTTTGTTTTTAACCATATCCTTAAGAAAGATGGGCCTGTTTTATGTGAAAGTCGGGAAGATTTGAGGAGTTGAAGAGGAGAGTGGGACTGGCAGAAATCTACCAATGATTTCTTGCTGGAAGATTTAAAAAAAAAAAGCTTTCATTATCACACTCTATTAAGCCAGGACCAGGAAACAATTTCTAATCAGCACTCTGATCTGGGCAGAGATTGCGCAGTCTTTTGTAGCAGGCCTCAGATCTGTGTTCTCTATTCACACATGCTCACTTCCAGCTGTTGTCATTGAAATCCCACATAATCTTTCAAGGTCAAAGGGCAGTCACCCATGGCTGCTGCAGTTAAAAGGTTATGCTGATTTCTGTTGTCAAATATTGGCCCTTTTCTCTTCCGATCACTCCCATTCTACTTTTTCTAACAAGAAAAATCCAGCCTAGAATTGTATTACATGACTTTAAAGTCTTAAAAGTGTTCCTCCATTGTGCTAACACGACATGGCCTGAACAGTCTAATTCTTTCTGTTATACCTCACAAAGAATTTTCTGGTACTTCTAAAATACTTTGTGTTTGTGTTAAGCCAGCAAACTTCAAAGTATGGTAGCCCACACGATTCGTGGCATGACATAGCACAGGCAGAGATGTGTGAGTATAATATGGAGTCTATCAATAAATGCTGTGAATTACGGTATCAGTAATTAATTGCCGGTTAAGTGAACAAGATGTGCGCAAAGCAAATGACTTAAAAGCATGAAAGTTCTTTGTGTATTGTGGTTCTAAACGTGAACTAATTTTATTATACATTTGGAAAACTACATCTACCTATTTGTAATTTTTTTGTTTGTTTTTTGCAGTCTTGGAAAAGTAATTGCAAGAACTCTTTTTAAATATATTGCTTCAGTTCATGAATGATTTTCTTTCCGTCCTTGGTGAATCAAAATCAGTGTTGAGTATCTCAAAATTAGCACATAGCCCCTGGTCATCTTCTTTCCTTGTCCCTGCCTGTGTCCTCAGGTGTTTTAGCAAGCAGAGCTCCCTGTTGGTGGTCTCACAGCCATGTGCATTAAACCTGAAAGGGAAGACTAGGGCAATGGGCATTAAGGTTTTTTGCTGTTTTACATCCATAAACCAGGATAGCCCTCCGGTGATCCAGTTTCATGTCTGTTTCATTTAAGGTAATCATTTTCTGATGTATTCAGAGAATAAATTTCCTTATTTTTCCCCAATACCTGTAAGAGTTCATAAGCAGAAACTGAAGTTATTACAAGTAATTTGATTTACTTGTAGATTATTAGGAATTACTATCCTAGTTCAGAGAAACTTTTGATTCAGAACATAAAAACAATACAGTCATTTAAACCCTTTTTAGTTCAAAATCAGGTTAAATAACAATTACTTTTAAATTTGTGGTGCATTAAAATGACAAAATAATTTTAAAATATTTATAAAATACTGATTTTATGCTAATTACAATGGAATTTATTTTTTTAACATGAAGCACATTTTTTAATTTATAAAACATTTTGTATGGTGGTGCTTAAAAAATTTTTCCTAAAGCAAGTGTTTCTCTATTCTTGTACAGAACTAATTGGTAGTTAGGTGTACTTGCAAAATACCTTTTTCTGCTTATTATAGGCCAAATAAGTGCATGATTCTAAATGTTTAGGGGAAATTAATTTGTTGACATGACAAAACAATGAAAGAAAGGATATTTATCCTGGAGGAAAGAAAATTAGAGACTGAGGGTCTGTCTTCAAATATTTGAAGAGTAGCAAAATGGAAAAGAGATTAGATTTATTTTGCCTGTTTCAAAGGATAAAATTGAGGTAAATGAGAAGGTACAAGAAGGCAAGCATATAAAAGGAATTTTTTAAAATAAAATCTTTTAATTTTATTAGTCTAAAATTCTTTGTTATAACACAGTGATGATTGTTCCCTTTCTAGATGACCTTTAAGATTTCTTCATTTTCAGTTCATTCCATGATGTTATGCATCCAATATTTTTAAATATACTGATGAATAAAATTCTTTTTTCCCTTTTTATTTAGATGTTTTGATATCAATAGATGTAGTCTTTAATTAATTGCCTAATTACTTGTAACTCTAACTCATAAATCCTATTTCAGTGAAACCATTCAGCAATCAAATTTAATTTAATAAAATACTACTCTTTCCTTATTAACTGCAGGAATTGGTGAAGAGATGATAAGGCCTTTGGATTAGACTGGATAATCAAGCCTCTGGTATAATATATGATGGGTTAAAGTGCACTAAAATTTATTATATAAAAGAACTAAATGAACCTGTTTAGATCTAATCCTAATTCACTAGCTGTGTGACCACAGGCAAATCACTCAGCCTCTCTGAGCTTAAGCCTCCTTTTTGGTAAGATCAGAATATTGCCAACTACAGAAAATTGCGTGAGGAATTAGAGCTTATGTCTCTAAAGTGCTTAGCAGAGTAGCAAACACATGGTAAATACTGGATAAATGAAAGCTATACTTTTGATGAAAATTAATACTACTAAGAGATGTTCCTTTTAAATAGGTAGCCTAACTTTACAATACCCGTTACCAGCTTGATTCATTTTTCTAATGTTGGTATGTTGAAGTGATTGCAAGTGAAGGTGCAGGGTATCCCTGGGCCAAAAAGTTAGCCAAAGACACTGAAATAGAGAACAGGCTGACAGTGACCAGAGGGGAGAGGGGAGGGAATTTCAGGGGGGAATGGGAAGGGTTTGCAGGAACAAATATAAAGGACACATGGACAAAAACTAGGGGAGGTGGAAATGGGAGGGAGGTAGGGAGGGATGGGTGGGTGGGCTGGGATGGTAGTAAAGGACAGAAAACTGTACTTGAACAATGATTAAAATAAAATTAAATAAAAAAGTTAAGACACTATTTCCCCTCAGTACTCTGGTACACAAACCGAAGATATAAAATAGGCCAAGAAGCAGAGCAATGTACCTACAGAATGGCATTTGCCAAAGACCAATGATATCCTTGCAAGTGTTTTGGGAAATAGTGAGTTAAATAATGCAGAGAAAGTATTTATTGCAAGAACTCTCAGAGGCTTTACCATGTAAGCCTTTCTTGTCATTCTCCAAAGGCGGGTGTGAGAGTGTTTTACAAACTCATTTCACTATAGAAACCTTTATTTTATATATATATTTGTATCTTTTTGTTTTCATTTATTTGTTTCTGGTGGAGCGCTACAGGGAAGCCCTGACGTGAACGCTGATGTGGAGGATTAACGTACCAGTATTTGGAGAGAGTTGGTGGGACGTCTTGGCTGTAGCATAGAGAGCACATATTTGGGTTCTATTAGAAGATAACATTGAGAAGGTGTACTAGAAGCCAGATTTTGAAGGGCTTTAAATACCAAACTCAAGAATCTAACCTTAATTCTCAAGAAAATCATGAAGTACTTATGGCTCCTTTATCAGATGAAAAATACCAACCGTCCGTCCATTTTCTACCTACTATATCAGTATATTAAAGTACAGAGAAGCTACCTAACAGGTATCACAGATTTGTGCACCTACAGGGGCCTTATATGTCATTTAAATAAATGAAATACAATGAGGAGTGTGATATATTTGTAAGCTCATGCCCAGTTTAAAGCTTTCTTATGCAAAAAAAAAAAATACCACTGTGCTAGCTAGCCAAGCAAAATTCTAGTCTGCAGACTGGAATTGGCCTGTGGGCTGCTAATTTGTGACACTTTGCATTCTAAAGGGAAAGGTTGGCACTTATGTTGGTTAGGGTAAGTACTAGGCTGCTATAACCAAGAGACTGAAAAAATAGAGTGGTTAAAGTACATTGAAATCTACTTTTCTTTTTAGTAACTCTTCCAAATGATCAGGCTAAATTGACAGGGTGGTTCTTCTCCACACTGTCATTCAGGGTCTCAGTTCCCCTCTGTCTTACTGCTCTGCATGGATACTGTCTTTGTCTGCATGGCCGAAACTATTCCAGCTCATAAAAAGAGGAACAGAGTGTGTCTGTGGGACAGGAGTTTCTTTTCAGGCATGTAGGGTGTAAGTTGATTGTATCAATTCCACTCACTTTCCAGTAGTGGCCACTCCTAACTGTAAAGGAGGCTGGGAAGTATGGTCTGTAGCTGTCAGTCATGGATATGCCTGGACAACCAGCAGTCTCAGCGTGGAAAGACATTGCGATAATCTTTGCTAGTTGTTAATGTTTTCCTAGAAAGGTCTTATAAAAAGACCCAATCTTACTTAAATATATTACTGTAAATCTTGGCGTAAACATTTTCCTTAATTGGGAACATAAGCCCCAGAGAGCAAAGAACTTTTGCTATTTCTAGTTGTATCTGTTGGGCCTAGGACTATGCTTGCCAGGTAATAAGCATTAAATAAATATTTGTTGAATGAAAGCTGTAAACCAAATACTGACTACCTCTTTATGGACAGCGCAGAACAAAAAAACAAAAAACACAAATTAAGTACCTGTATTGAATACGTGTAGCTGAGCGGGGCAGGAGAATTCAGAGCAACAAAGGAGGAACTCAGCAGTACATAAATCCCATGACACATACTTCTACAGCCTCTCTTTGATTCATCCTACTTTTCAGCTAAGGCTACAGTATTTCCACACTAATGGCAATTCCTTGATGTGTTATGATAAGCAGAATGACAATCATAACCATATTACAAAAGCATTTATAATAATCCTTTTCATCTAAAAATCTCAAAATGCCTCATCCATAGTATTAGTTGGCAACTATCATTTCTTAGTTTTACATATTCTGAGACACAACTTTCTAGACATAGAAATATTTTACCTTATTGTCAGTCCAACACCGTATGCCAGTCTTTTAATGTTTATCATAAACAGACGACCAAGTGAAATTTACTCCACTGTCATAAAGATGAATCACACAAATAGAATGTATATGTATTTTTATTGCTACTATGTTCTTTCTTAGTGGATGTCTGAATATTTAACATTTATTTTAAATAAAGAATTATTCTTAAATAATATCTGAGATGTCATCACTGAACAGCAGAATAATTTAAATAGTCAGTGTATAATAAAAAATCAGACCAAAATTTTAGAATTTGGGTTTCATGGATCAACAGGTCTATATCCTTACCCCACCTCCCCCAAAATCCTGGTTTCTAAGATATTCCAAATTGAAAGTACAGATATAACATAACTGGAAGTAAACTAATAGTAATTTATATTGTGCTTTAGAGGGCTGCCAAATAAAGGGGTATCTCAAGTCAGTCATCTGAACCCCTGAGTAAGTATTTGTTACATAGCTAGAACAAGGGTTTGTGCTGGGCCCTGTGGGCAATGTAAGATCACAAGACACACCCCTGCCCTGGCCCGTTTTGGTGCGGGAGTGCAGGGCTAAGACAGGTAAACAAATACCTGTCTTACGAAGTAGAAATACGAAGCATATAAAGCATAAATACGAAGTGGAAAGAGGCAATGCCGTAAGACAAGTAGAGCAAAGGTTCTGCTCAACTTAGTGGTATGGACAGAGCCCACCTGAAATCCACTAACTGGGGTCCCAGGGGCCGATGAAGGAACGACATTCCTTTCTGTAGGTGGCTTATAAGCCAGTGAGGAGTTCACAAAGGAGGCATGAAATTCCAGGGAGGAGCAGTGTCGGTGAGGCAAACCGTTCTTGAGAAGGATGGGAGTGTCAGTTTTGTGAGAGGGGTGTCATCAGGATTTAGTTCATTACTTGCAACAGGCCTGCGCATCACAGGCAGTCCCAAATATTCGTGCACACTAAATAGTGTGAGAATGAGAGGGCTCTTTTCCCTTTGAGGAGCCCAGCTGCGCAAGCAGGAAAGGCCCAGTCATCAGCCTGTCTTGATCAGCAATGGAGTCTTATTTACCAAGAGATAATAGAATGGAGATACCTTCTTTTTGCTGGAATGATCTGTGTGTAGTAATTGGTCTATATCCATTAGCCAGATAAGACTTGACCATTTAGAGCTGAGAGTCTATTACTACCCCAACAGGACAAACAAAAACACTATCTTGTGTGTAAACTTTCCTCCTCAGATACATTCATTCTGCTTCGTGGACATTCAGACTTTGTTTAAAGGCTAAGCCTCCCTCTGGATGGTTTGTTCCCAGCTGTTTCTTCCCCTGACCTCTGAACAATTCTGCAAGGTTACCTGTCTCTCTGCAGACTGAACTCTTTTTCCTTTCCTGCCTGTTAAAAGGTAGATGGATGTTCAGTTCCTTCACAAGGTGAAATTTGGTTCCCATATAATGGCATTTTCCATAACTGCTGATATCATCAAAGTAAAGAGAGCTGTTTTTCCTAACCAGCCATAAAAGAATTTAGCTTTTTATATTTCTGCCTCTCCTACAAAGCCTAATCTCTCCCCACTGTGAGTATGACTGACTCCAAGGTATTGAAATCTCTGCTCTAATTGGGAGTTCACTGAACAAGACTTAAGTGAATGAACTTTTTTAGCCATTTTATATAAAATGAAAAAGGATCTGCTCCTTATTCCAATCTCCTCTGCAATTGCTCCTGAACAGTAGTTCAGAATTGGAGAGAGAGTCAGATCATTACACACGCTGGCTTTTCATGTGAGATATACTTAACAAAAGTATATGTTTTGCACTCATTTTGGAGAGACTCTATTCAAAATGTAAATCTTGGGGCCTTTTGGGAATGTTTCATCAGCTGTCCAACTAAAGACCTTTTAATGCTAACAACAGAATTCAGAATTACTTATATGTAGTTTTTATATTCTTTTCCATTTTTCTCTCATCTTGCCTAAAAGTAGAACACCCAGATTAGTGTCATTTCCCTGAAAGTCATTTTTACGATTTGGTTTGTGTTAGTGAGAACAAAATATTAATCTGCTCAGGTTCGCTTAGTAATTGCATTAGCTGTGTCATTTTTTCCATCATTTCTTAGGTTTCATTTTTCATTGCTGTCTTCCCCTGGAGTTCATCAGTGGGTTTCTAAATAATTGGTGAAGGAACAAAACCAGTTTCATAGTCATTTAAAGTTTCATTGCATGTTTACACAGACCTCTCCTTGGGGACACATTATGAAGATAAAGTCGTCAAGGCCATCTGATAATCTCATAATACTGTGAAGAGATGATTACATCAGGATTTGAGAAATAATTCTACCTTTTGTTTTTGTCTTTCTGATTATTGTACATTCACATATATTTTGCCTTTTAAATTGCACACATCATACTAAAATAAGCCTTTGAAGGCAGGTTTCTAGGAGGGAAAGGAGGATCAAATTATTTTGGCAGCGACTTTCTCAAGATCACACAGAATCCTAGTTTAAGCTTCAGACTAATTTTTTTTTTGCCTCCTGTGTTTATCCAATAATGCTGCCCTTCAACTCTGCTTTTCCTGTGTTTCCCAAACTTTGAACCGTAATCACAATAATAGGACAGCCCCTAGACATCTCTTATCAGAGAACCTGATGGCACCTCCTTAATCAGAAGCTTCATCTAAATGGGTTGTCTATCCTGTCCCTGTTCTGTTTAGTTTAGAGGGATTCTTTGGATGGTTCATTTTAATAGTTTTCAGATGCACATTGGCTCGGTTTTAGTTCAAACTGTATTGCTAGTGATGAGAGAAAGAGACAGAAAAAGAATAGTTCTGCCTACATTTTTATAAAAAGGAAAATACACATACTTGAGCCCAGTTTGAGTTGTGTTTGTTCAGCGGCATCCCTGGACTGCACACTGTGTACCAGGCACTGCGTTAGGTAGGACCTGGAGGGCTGGAGGCACAGAAGATGCTCTTTATCAAAGGGCTCACAGTCTAATGAGAAAAAGACAAAATTACAATTTAGTGTGTGTGTTAAGCTCTAGATTGGAACCATAAATAGTAAAGCAGGTCAATATTCAGAAAAAAGGAGTCTTCCCCAGTGGTGCGGTGACAAGGGAAGGCTTTTTGACGGAGATGACAACAAAGCTCAGTCCTACGGACAAGTAGGAGGTGGCCAAGCAAGGAGTCCGAAGGACTGGAAGTCCAGGAGGGAGGATCAGTGTGAGGCAGGGGGTGGACAGGGCCATGAGGAACTTGTGTTCACTTAGGCCAAGGAGTAGGGCTGGAAACAAGAAACAAAAGATAAAAAACAAGCCTGGCGAGAAAAGCAGAGGCTGGGTACAGGTCCTGTGCCATGGGAAGGAGTGCGTACTGTGCCCTGAACACTCTGTGGGGCTCTTGCAAGTTTTCTGATGGTAGCAATCTCTGAACACTTTGGATTTATCTTATATTCTCCAACACATTGTTCTTTCCTCCCTCGGGCCCTTTGTACATGCTAATCCCTCTGCCGGAAAGGCTCTTCCCCCTCTTTTCCTGGCTGTCTCCTTAGTATCTTTCAGATGTCAGCTCTTAAGAGAGATCTTCCCTAACCACCCTTTCTGAAACGTTTCCTGTTTGCTTCTTTCACATCATCCAGGGATGTCCAACCTTTTGGCATCTCTGCACCACACTGAAAGAAGAAGAGTTGTCTTGGGCCACATATTAAATACATTGCAACGCATAATCATAAAAAACAATCTCATGATGTTTTAAGTAAATTTATGGTTTTGTGTTGGACCGCATTCACAGCCATCCTGGGCTGCGTGCAGCCCAGGGGCTGCAGGTTGGACACCCCTGATACCATTCATAATTTTTAAAATAATTGATTTCTTTTATATTTTTAGCTCTCTTTAATTATAGACTGTGAATTTCCTGAAAGTAGCACTGCATCTCAAACCCCTAGGCCAACTCCTGGCCTACTATAGGGGCTCAACAAATATTTGCTGAATAAATGAATAAATCATCAGATTTGCCTGTTAGTAAGCTGTGGCGGCAGAGTGAAGAATGGACCAGGAGAGTAGCCAAGACCGATGACGAAGAATGTAGTTAGAAGGCTGGTGAGAACTGGAGAAAGCTGGGGCCACAGCTGTAGCAGGGAGATGGAGGTGTGCATGGGGTCAAGAAATAGTAAGAAATGGCATCAGTGAGGATTAGGTGGATGTGGGTGTTTGTAAGAGGCAGGAGTCACGAATGATACCAAAACATAGAAAACCAGATGAACGGTTGATGGTTTATTGAAGTAGGAAAGTCAAAAGAGTTAAAAACAGGTTTGGGGACAAAAGAAAATGAGCTTGGTATTGGACGTGTTAGGTCTGAGGACACCCATGGGCTATCTGGATAGAAATATGCAATGAACATTTTGATTCATGTGTTAGGAGCCCAGGAGAGAGATTGGGGCACAAGATAAAAACTTCAGTGTCATTGGCTTATAGAGTTGTTCCTCCACTCTCCAACAAGTATTTACTTACTAACTGCTTTGTCCCAGGCATTAAATACGGTGGAGAATGAAACAAACATTATTCCAGCTTTCACAAATATCACAGTCAAGCCGGATAGCTGATATCATGGAAATAGAGAAGATAACTTAGGAAATATATGCATACATACATATATATATATATATATGTATATACACACATATACACATATGTGTATGTATACATATAAATATATATACAGGGAGAGAGAGAGAGACATGAGCACCATGGAGAACACCAACATTTAAGAGGGCAGGGAGAGTTTGAATGGGTGAGCATAGGGGTTATCCCCTTCCAATTCCTTGTGTCAAACTAAACTCAGTTTTCAATTGCTATTGCTTGCTTATTTCTTTTTGGTACAGGATTAAAGTGTGTGTGTTCAACTTCTGTCTGTACAGAAAGTCATCTTAAATTCAGATTTCTCCTTGAAATAAGGAGTTTCACAGGCTGGAACTGAAACAAGTATCAGCCCGCAGGCAGATGATGCAGACAGAGATGAGCAAAGGATGGAGATCAACCTAGATTCTCCTATTCAGCTGTGAATTTCCTCGCCATTGTTACACGTGTTTTAAGTCAAACTTAATGTGCATTGTGGTTGGATTTCCTTTGTTATGGTCTGTGAGGTAAATGTGATGTAAATATTGTCACAATAGGAAGAGGTGTCATAGTCTGTTTTGCCAAGACCACGTTAGGGCACTTTTATTTATTTATTTATTTTTACTTCTCAGTTCTCTTAATCCAAGAGACAATGCCTTGGGCTCCGGCACTTCCCCAATAACAGTCAACTTAACACCTGGGTGTGGGTTGCTGGGGAGGTGAAATTTCTTAAGCAATTGTTCAAATGAAATTTTGCCATTTTTTAAATGGTGGGGTATATACATTTTTAAAAAATCAAGATATAAAAGACATATAACATATTCATTTTAAGTGTGCTATAACATGATTCACTATATAGATAGATTGCAAAATGGCCCTCACGATAAATCTAGTGAGCATCCATCAGCACGCATAGTGCTGTTTTACTTTACAAAGCAAATTGTGAGTATTGAATATTCTAAAAATTAGAGCTATTAATCTAAAATATCATAGATTGTGTATTGGATTTAAAAATTGCAAAGTTTTCTTTTAAATCTCAATAAAAAAAATCTTCCTTATTCAGAAGTCAAATGTAACCAAAAGAAAAAGAATAATTTGTAGGTTTATTTATAATCCTAAACATGGTGATTTTTTACATGTGCTTATGTGCATGACATTTAATATTTTTTTTGATGTATAAAATATGCCTTAGGTAAATTTGCTTCCCCTTCATAATGGGAAAAATATAGCTTTTATCAATAAAATACATTTACTTATGAATTTTTTTGTTCAGATTGGTCTTTTTTCTAATGTTGCATTTTTAAAACTGTTTTCCTTATTCAAAGAACAGCTATTTTTTAAAAATTACCTTCAGCCATCAACTTTTTTGGCCCTAATTTTAAAGCAGGTGATTACATTGAACATATAGACAGATCTCTCAGCGAATTTCTACCTACATGAAGCTCATAGAATGGGAAAAACCTTAGAGACAGAAAAGGAGATGGCATACCAATTATATATTCTTTGCTATTTATGTTTCATTTTCCTGTGTTCCCAAACATACTATAAACTGAATAAGCTGTTGATAATATATGCAATATCACATATCTAAAGGAAATTAATTATATCCACTAAAAGTGAGGCAGATACGAAATTCAAAGAGTAAGTCATTTTTGTACCATTAATTTCTCTTTTCCTTAAAAAAAGAAAAGAATCAACCTACCCACAAAAACCTCTTGCTCTTCAAACAAATTTAAATTTTATGTGTACTTAAGGATTTAGTTTTTATGTTTCAAGGAGATTCAAGGGGCTTGCTTCTTCTAGTCTGGCTTTTTAAAGATTTACCCTGTGGTGCCTCTAGAAATGAAGGGAACATCTTTAAATCTTGTTTGATTTGAATGAATGGATAGCTAATCCCCATCAGATATCTCTTTAGAAAGTCACATTTAAAAACTGTTACGGAGTTTAGCTTTCCCAGCTGGTTCTTAGGTAGGCTGTTTTCGTCCCAGTTGTTAAGGTCTCAGAGGTCAGCCAAGGTAACCATTTATTTTAAATCATCTTTTGTTTCAGATTTCCTGTTGAGTTTTTTTTTTAACCATTTCAGAAATCACCCAGTTGTTGTGTCGTAGCTTTCCGTAGCCTCCAGATTCAAACCAAAAACACGTCTACATACCTAAATGACTGTGCCCTCTCACGGAAACACGAACTGGAGCAGAATATGAAATGAGATATCATATTTGTTAATCACAATGAAACTCATGTTTAGAATTCTGTTGCCAAATATCTTCTATTTATGACACTTTGCTTTTTCTGTTTTTGTTTCCTCAGGACATTTGGGCTTCCAGGACAGTTTTGTCACATCAGGTGTTTTTAGTGTGACTGAGCTAGTAAGAGTGTCACAGAGTAAGTATAATTTTGCTTTGCTTTGGTTTGTGCTTACTTTTTGCCTAGGCCTCCTGGAGACATAAATAGCTTTCAGAATCGCCTTTTCATTCACCCACTGGAAGAATTTTGCCACGCAGTTTATTTAACAGCCAGGAATTTAAATCAGGAAAATTTGATGTCATTTTAATATGAGACATATGGAAAGAGCTGAAATCCTGAGTGTCTCAGATATTCCCTAGTTTATAGTGTGAACCTGGTTTTAAAAATTTCTGAGGCTTTTCTGATTTCTAAGAAATTCTGCATTTAAAAAAATTTGGTTTTGACCTTTAAAGAATGCTAATGCCCTCAGTGTGAATGACACAGTACAGCATGATCATTACCAGCTTGTCAATAATCACCAAGAACAGTGAATTAAGAGTACCTGTCACCACCCTAGTCCATTGATCAAAGGGTCAGTGACTGTATTTTCTCTGTAACATAATCCCAATGGTCCAAGGAGAAGGTATAGGATATTCTCTGCTTCTCTGTCTCTCTCTCCGCGCCCCCTCACACACACACAGATACATACACACACAATTGTCCTCCTTCAAAAATATCTTTTCTTTTTATTTAAAAGTACACCTGCACTGACTATGATGTCTGAGGCCCCAATAACAAGAAGAAAAAATAAATACCAAGTATTAAAATGTTTTATCCCCCTTCTACTTCAAACTATCACTTGTAGGTAAAATATACATTGTCAAAATTGATTTCACACTGGAACAAATCATTTGTGGAATGAGGTGGAATAAAAAGTAATCTTTTCTTTTCAAGTTCACCACCCTCCCCATCCCCAGTTCCTTGCATTACTGTCTTATAAGATTGACTGAGCAAACCAGTAAATCTCATGACAAGATGCCAGGTCAAGCAAGCCAACCATCCTGATCTTTCAGTTTAGATTCTGTCTATTCTTATTTTTTTAAAGCTAGATGACTCCTCTTAAGAATACAAAAACTGGATACAAGGGGGAGTCAGGGAATCTGGGGGTGGAGGGGTAGACAGAGAGTGTCTGTTGAGCATGCACTATCTGCCAGGTACTGCATTAAGTTTTCACATAGGTAACAAAAGTTAATTCTTGCAGTAAACTTGTCAGGTAAGAAATTACTCTCATTTTTACAAATGAGTTAAATTACGGTCTGTTGAAGTCATTTACCCAAAGTCAAACATAAGGTAAATGGTTAAGCTGTCTGTGTAAAGCTAGAATCTGTGCTATTGGACTGGCCTGTTGAAATCTACAGTGTGAGGCTAGACGGGGAAAGTAGCATGAAGGCAACTATAGGTGTGTGAATTCTGGGAGTCAGGAACCCTTGGTTGATGCAGGGGTGTCCTGCTGTGTGTGTATGCGGGGTTGGAAACCTAAGGAATAAGGCATTAGGAGCAGCACGTGTGAGATGGAAGGGAGACTTGCCGTCATACTATGAAGTATGCTTCAGGTAGTAGCCAGTGAAGTAGAGATCAGGCTGCCTTGTTGGTCTGGAGGGCGCGTGCTGCCCTGGCACAGCTGGTTGGCCAGTTATTTGCCGTAGACAAATAATGATGCATTTGTATGTGTGTGTGTATACATACATGTATGCATATATACATATATACACATAAAACTTCTCAGAACCTTTAAAAGTTACTAGCTCATGTCTTTCTTGTTATTTTAATAATAACTAATGCAGACTGATACATCAGAGGCTAACTGTCATAGTGGCATTACAGGGAAACACATTCATCGTGCCTTTACTACAATCCAGACATAGCCTCAAAGAGTGAAAATCCTTTGAACTCCAAGATTGGAGCCCTAGACCTTTTTAATCAACCCCGGCTGCTGTAATGCTTCCATTTAGTCTTCATTACCATTAGTGTCCGAGGCCTGGGACTTGTATGAGGAGGCCCATGCTGCTCAGAACCACCCCTAGAATCCCACTCTTCTTCTGCTTCCCGTACATCTCTTTAAGGTCTTTATCCCAGGGTTGATCAGTTCCAAGCTTGATTAGACCCCCATGCAGTCTATGACGGCATGGTTGCCAAGTGAATTCTAAACCTGCCTTTAAGACTGCCAGAGGGTCTGGCTGGACCGCAGATTGAATTTGCAGAGGGACCTGGTTTTGTTTCCTGTCCCTGTTTCAGGGGTTGTGTTGCAGATGCCTGGCATCCTGAGAGTCCTTCAGCTCTTGAATGCTTTCTGATTCTGCACACTGCTGCGTAATCGCTCTAGGACTCACTCACACATGGCCTCGTGCTGACTGAAACTGTTTGGCAAGAGTGGGAGTGGGCTGTGTCAGCTAAACCATGGCTTTAGGCCAAACTGCCATCCAGAGCCCCCTCCCTCTTGCAGATCTTTAATCCAGGTTTGTCAGGGTGTATGTCTCTAGGTTACCTTGGTGGCTGAGGTAAGGATTCCCCAGCTCAGGTTTCCTCACCCGCACACCCTTCTGAAAGACTTAATACTCAAGCCACAAGAAGGAGTCAAAATCTTTAGCCATTCCTTATAGGGCTGACCCCTTGCCCAGGCTGGAAGAGCTAAGTATCTGCTTTAGAGGTGCAGCAGACACATTTTACAGATGAGTGGGACTGGGTGCTTTCTGCAACCTTGAAATAGAAATAAGCTAACAGGCACATAAGTTGATTAAATGCATGATGTTAGCACTGTTAAGAGCATGATACAATGCTAATACGTAAAATTAGTGTAGCTAGCATTTGTCAAGCATGCACCATGTACCAGGAACTGTGCTAGGCCTTTGTAAACATTATCTCATTCAGTCCTCCCATGGTTGCTGCTATTGTCCCTTTTACAGATGAAGGAGAGCGTGATGCTCTTAGAGGTTAAGAAACTTGCTCTTTTCACTTTGCTCTACTCAGCTAGCTGACTTCAGACATTTTTGTCATGACCTCTCCCATATGTACATTATGAAACTAAACAAAATCCAAAGATTCTGTGCTTTCATTAAAGAATCATTTATTATGTTGATAAACTTTTAGATTATTAATATGTGCATTTAAAAAGGTTAAAACTATTTTCAGATAAAGCAAAACAAGTAAGACACTTAATTAAAAATCTTTCCCTGGTTTTGTTCTCTGGGTTGATTTTTAAAATATGAATTCAGTTGGTTTTACGGTTTTTGGTTAACAGGAAGTACAGAATTTCAGTATACCTGCTAAATAATTTCTCCTGTTATTAACATCTTTTGTTAGTGTGGTGCATTTGTTATAATTGGTGAGCTGGTATTGGCACATTATATTAACTAAAGTCCATAGTTTACATTAGGGTCCACTCCTTGTGTTGTACATTTTTGTGTTTTGGCAAATACATAATGATATGTATTCATTAATACAGTATCATACAAAATAGTTTCACTTCCCTAAAAATCACCTGCACTCCATCTAAATATCTCCCACTCCTCCAACCAGTGATCTTTTAACTCTTTCTGTAGTTTTACCTGGGTGTTTTCAGTGACCTCGGTGTCTTAGAACTTCTCTGTATTGCCAATTTTTTCTTCAACCCCTCTTACCTATCCCAGCCCCATCCAGTTCCCCGAAACATATGTATGGTCTAGAAACTTCACACTAATGGTGGACTTAGCTTGAAATTTTTCCCTTTTCCTTGCTCTTTAGCATTCAATTTTTAAATTTGCTAGTAGAAATACTTACTTTCCCCAGGTTTCCAGCTAGTTTCTGTTTTTAGTTTTCCTCCTTTTAAATTTAATAGAGGAGGGAGGTGCTATTTCAGTATTTCCTCATGAGGACTCACTGAAATAACTATGTGTGAAGTTTGTTGTTTATAATCATGTTACTACAGGGTGGCAATGGCAGAGAAACTCAAGAGAAAGCTGCTGGCTTAGCCTCGCACAGTCAGAGGTGAGAGTCGGGCAACAAGGTTATTGTGCTGATTAGATGCATGGAGCTTTTGGAGTCTCCCACTCACTCCCTTCTCTCCCTTGCCTTCTGCCTGTTAATTTTTTTTTTGCATTATCTGGAGTTCATGAAAGGCAAGAAAGGAGAGTCCTGTTTTTATTAGCAGCAAGGAAAGTACTGTAGCATAAAAGTAAATGCGTGTTTGTTCTCCTACCTCTTTCCCCATGCGATAGGACCATCTGAAAGTTGTTCTAGTTATTTACTACTTTCTTGCCACACAGAGAGGACCACTATTCAGAGCACTAGACGCTGTGCCACAGAGAAAAAGAGAAAAGTCTTCTCTGCTTTGGAGTTTGGGGGAGGGGGTATACCAGCACTAACAATGTGGTTCAGAATCACTGACGTTGTTTTAGCAGAATATTGGGAGGAAAGAGACAGGAACCATCTGTTGAAATGGCTCTTACATGATACTGCATTTTCAAACAAAGCCATCCAGCAGCATTTTCAGATGGGTCTCTTTCCCATGAAGTTGCCACAGAGCCCACTCTATGAGCTGCTAAATGATGCTCTTAGATGGCTCTCTGGGTCAGCACCCACTCTTGTTTATTTTGTACCAGTGTTTGACTCCCAATGTATGCTTTGAGGCTGTCAAATATGCTTCCTGGTATAAACCCAGAAAATCCTCCCGAAAAATCCACTACTTCTGCCCATTTCCTTCTAAAGTGCTGACTATTTTACTTGAAGTTGGTGGAGTGACTCTGAAACCCTAAATACTTCACTGGGAAAGAGGAAAACCGCAAATACACACAGGCCATTGTGACTCTGGCCTGGCAGGTTCCAGTTTTCCAGGCAGTGGTTTATACACTCCAGCCGGCTGCAAGGGTTAAGTAAACTTCGTGGCTGGGGATGACTTCATGGCCCTGGAATTTTGAAAAGCCAGGGTTCTCAGTACACTGTGGCCAGCCTTAGAGTCTTTGGGTGTGAAAACCGCTCTCAGTTACCCAGACCGATTTTTGGTTCCTGTCGCACTGCTGCAGAATCTATTAAAATCCAGCAGCTGAAATGTCCTGACTCTGCCACAGAGCTGGGCTGCTGGGTGGCTCCAGGATTCCCGAGCTGTTTGTCAATGGAGAGTGGGAGTGAATGGAGCCAGGCCGATGCCTCAGCCTGGCATGAGGTGGCACCCTAGTGGCTGTTTTCTGCCTTAGAAATGTGTACCATTTCTATGTTCTCACACAGGAATCATCGTTAGGATCCAACTTGCAGTTCATTTTCTTATTGCTTTCTTAAGTCTCCACATCCTTTGTGTGTATTTGGGTACCCATAGCTATCTGCTCAGATTTTCAGGCCTGTTTAGTAGGAACAATGGGCAATTTTCTAACCTCACCTGATGGAACAACTACAACAGAAATGACTCAGCTGCCGGGTACAATGAGAAAATGAAGCTGTTTGACAGGAACAAGTCCAAACTTGAACATCACAAAATGTTTTTGCAAAGAAGGTCTCATCAGGAAACTGAAGATATAGGATACAGATTCTAGATATCCAGTCCTCTAGGGTGACATTTAAGTAGTTGCAATGTTTTAGATGTTTATTAAACTGAAACAAATTAGACACTTTCTTTTTTGAAGAAGTGGCCTGTTGGTTCTCCTTGGTTAAGTAACACAATACTTGATCACTGCATGGAAATTAATTTTAGAAACAGGTAATATTCTTAAGCAACCTCTTCTTTCCAAAGAAACCATATGGACTTGAGCATTAAAGGAAGAAACAAAAAGATTATAATAAAAAATAGACTGCAGCCCCAGCATGAACATGGTTGTGACCTTGCCTTTTGTTTGCCATTACACAATTCAATGGCAGCACACTCAAACTATGCTCCCGATCAATATTCTATTAAAGCAGCACAAAAAGTCTCCATAAACTTAGTGGTTAGCTATGTTTATAAATGGAACTCAGCATAATTAGATGGTCAATAGCAGGCTCTACTAGTAATTTTAAAATGAACATCACACATTTTCCATCTGTAGAAGTCAATGCTTCTCTTCCAGAGTTTTTGAGGAAAATCTGTGAGGTCGTAGAGTGGAAAGTACTGACTGGCCCTAAATGTTTTTCCGCTTTGCCTATCTAAGCCACCTTATCCTGAATATGGTGTGGCACTGCAAATGGTTCCATGTTCTAGTTTTAATCAACCCCTCACTGAGAGAGAAAATATTAAATATTGCCACACTCTTCGGAAGAAAAATGCTAGCCTGGCTGGCTTAATTTAGTGGGTTTCCTCTGATATTATCCAATAGATTTTCAAACTAATACCAAAATTGAATGACTTCAGAGGATGTTTTGTTGTATAATTTCTTTTAATATTTTCGACATATTTTGGGTGAATATTTGGACAGTAAAGCTGGCAGCAAATGGAAAGGACTGGTAATGATAGAAATTTTTGTCACACTATTCTTTCTTCTGAACCCCAGCGCACAGTGTGGGCTGCCAGACCTGATTTTTCCCATCCTGCTTTCCTCACCTAATAGAGAAAGAGCTACTTCAGTGAGAGGTGTCCCACCCTCACCTGCAAACTGAAGTGTGCGTCTACCTTGTGTCTGACCTGTCCCAGTGGTGGTGTTATGGCCACCATGTCAGCTGCAATTAGAACAACAATAAGAATAAGCTTATGACATCCACAGGTGCACCAGGCAGTGAGTGCTACGCACAAAAGTCCAGTTCTTCCTGTTACACTCACTCACCTCCCATAAGTCCCTGGTTGGAGCTGGCAGTGGGATGTGTCACAGCAGGATTTAGGGCGTCTTCTGGTCTCTGTTCTGAGCTAAAGCTCCTGCTAAATTTACCAAATTGTTGAACATGCTTATTGTAAAAGTTTGACTCCGGGAGAAACAGAAAACATAATGCCTTGGTGTAAATACTAATCTGTTATCATGTTCTCTATTGGTATGTGCATCTATTTCTAATCTTCTCTAGATAACTCATTAGTTATGCTTTCCATGTAGAACATAATCTCACATCTATACTCGAGGTGTGAGCACGGGATCATAAAACTATCCAGGATATGGAGTTGGTGGTTTGGCTCTGCCTCTCCTTAACTACATGACTTCAAGCAATATTTATCTCACGTCAGCTGTGTTCTCCTCATGGGAACAATCATTAATTCAATCAACAAATATTTGTTAAATGCCATCTGTGTGCTGGGCCTAAGTCTGGGTGCTAGAAATAGTGATACCTCTCAGGAATGTTTTGAGAGTTAGTGAGAGGATGTCAAATATCTAGCATGTAGTAAGTACTCAACAGTGGTAACTGTTACGAATATCATTGAACAAAGCCTCTGTCCCGGATCTCTCGCCGTGTGCTCAGAGCTGATCCTTGAGCTGACCACACTGTCAGAACATTTATTAAAAATGTGTGTGTATGCATTTTGTGTGTGCCTGTACATCCTGTGTGTGTGTAAATTAAGAAGAACCAATTTTAGAATTTATGTTCCAAACATCAATTTATTACAAGAACCATTATAATGACCCCCTTAGAATTAATAATCCTGATAGAGTAAGGGCATGCCAATACTAGAACTAATTCGTCTGCTTTAGGAAGCCAAAAAATTCTTATTCCTCAAGTTTTCACTCAAAGCATATGCTTCTTCATTATTCTGGAATTTTCTCTTCCAGGGTATCTAATGGATAACAAGATGTAAAATTCTCAATCTAACACTGACACAAATAACAACTTTTGAAGTGGCTAGCCATGCCATGGTCATTTTTATCAGAGTTTTTTAAAAGTAGTACTTGGTTCTGTAGTATTTAAAAGTTTTACTTTCTCTTAACTTACAGACATAAATATTCCCCATGAGTAACCTAAGGTCATTACTAACATGTTATTTTTAGTAAACCTTTATTTATACACTCAAAGACCTCCATTTTTTAAAGAACAGATATTTGTGTCTAATAGGTAATATTGGGGAACTAAAAGGCATTTTTAGGATTTCTAAAAGCCAGACAGAAATCTTATATTATCCCACAGTAAGACCACTAAAATACTGAGGTTTTGGCTAAAATACCGCAGCCACCTCTTGCTGGTTACAAGACCATTGTTGGTGGCCCTGTATGCATGCCTAGGATGAGGGTGGTCAACATTAGGTCAACTAGTAGAGCTGAGTTAATCCAGTATATGATTGACATGAGTATATATTAGGATTTTTCAATAGATGGGGGGGGGGGAAACTTAAACAGTTCTTGGTGAAATTTTTGAGGATTATAATTACTATTGTAGCTAGCTGGATTTGTGGGTTGTTGGGATGAGAGTCTGTCGATGTGGCTTGGTCTCCTGACAGCAAATTGTCAGGAGGTCCCAGTGCACTCTTGGTGAAGGGTCTTATGTGTGGAAGTCCTTCCCTGGTTTGTAGATCATGGCGGTGCAAAGGCCTCATAGGCTATTAAATTCTTCCCTCGCCAGGGGATGGCCGAAGCTGTATTAGATCAAATGGGCACTACATTTGACCTCAACCAAAAGCTAAGATGAGATGATACTCTAAAGTGCAGAAAATCAATTCCAGTCCCAAAGGCAGAGCCACTAATGCAGGAGATCAGTCAGCATTGCTCGCCCCACCGTAGGTGGCTCTGCTAGACCCAGGGTCAGGCCCTTTATCCAGCAAAGCACTGGTGGACACTTGTAACTCGAAACACCTATGAAAACAAAGTGAGAAGGAGGCGGATGAGATAGAACTTTGCCAGTTAAGTGGTAGGTGACTGTTATTTTTCTATTTAAATCTTGGTGTATTCATCTCCCCAGTAATTGATGACAAAGGGAAAACAGGAGGACTGGAAATGTGGGTTTTACCTTTGTTTCTTTGAGCAGACTGAGATATGTGGGTTCAGATCCCTGCTCTGTCACTTATTTAGCTGTGTGAACTTGATCATGTCACTTAACCTCACAGCTAATTTTCTCTTTTGTAAATGAGAATAATACAAATACATATTTCATAGAGATGCAGTGGAGATGAAATCAGGTAATTCAGGTAAAAAACCTAGCACATTATCTGGCACATAATAAATGCTCAATAAATAGTAGCTCTTAGCTGTTTTTTTTTTCATTAACAAATTCATATGATTTTAGTTTGATTCAGTAAGTGTTTGTTGTATATACAATATATGAAGCATCTGCACTTTGTGCTGAGGAGAATACAGAGATAAGTACGAAGCAGTCCTTTCTTTATAGAGTAGATATCTAAATTTCTTGAGATCAAAGCCTGAGCTTTCTTTAAGGCAATTTGGTACCTGAACACGTTTATTTTTACAAATTGAATTCAAAATAATTATCTGTCAAAAATAGGCGGTCTTCATGATTCAGAGCGGGGAGAAAGATGGCATCAGTGAGTTATTCCTATTTTAGTAAAAGGAAACAAAAATTTTACTGTTTACCTCCTCTGCCACCACAAACACACTGTTTTGTAAGTTGTATCCACAAAACGTGATGTATAAAAATGGTGTCCTATCTGTGTTAGTAGATATATTTGATAGAGTTAAAAAACATTCTACCAGGTTTTCACACCTAATACTGCATTTCACAAAAAGCATTGCTTAAATCTTATAATAGCAGCGAAGCTCATTTTCACAAAGAGGGAAATCCTTGTTTTAGTTAAGTGCCTTTCTTTTATGTTTCCAATCTGGAGAACCACACCCCTGGCCTGCATTTGGTCAGACCTTTCAGAAAGGAAGGGTCAAAAAGGAGAGCAGCACATGGCTTACAGACCAGAAGTCTGCCTGGCGAAGGAGTTGCTGAAGACTGTGTGGCATACAAGCTGCAGAGAAAGTACCTTTATGATTGATTTCCATTCAAGTCAGACTGACTGCAGTGTGGTCATTTTTCTAACCCATAACTGCTCACACTGCAGCAGTCTGCTATCTGCAGGGTGTCTGAATTATAACGGTCTATGTTCGTGTTGCCTCTTACACAAATTACTTACACTGGTTTCTTTTTCCATGCAAATTCATCAGTTTTACAGCCCCTCATAGCCACAGTCAGGAAACTCTAGCCGAAAGCACAAATTGATAAAATGAGTTAATTTTACTGTACTTTTTTTTCTCTCTCTCTGAAAGCTCTCTCTCACAGGCAGTGTTCAGGAAGCATATTACGGTAAAAGGAGGATAACAAAGGAGTTGAATTTTTTTGCCATATATTACTTTCCAAGATCATTCCTTTTAACAATGACTCCAGATTTTGCCTGAGTTTTCATAGCATTGTGCATTTCACAACTGTGCGTTTGATAGTAAGAAGAATGAGCATTTCCCCACGTTCACTCCTTTTGTGCAGTGACACGGACTTTCTTACGAGATCTTTGCCACTGGACTGCAAAGCATCACAACGCTGTGCTGCGCCCGTGGAGCAGCATGCTGCTGCTGGACTCCAACCGTCCCCACCCCCGTCTGTCGTAAAGTTCCCAAAGCCTCCATGAATACAGATTACATTATCCAGAGAGAAATATACCTCTTTATTTTCCAGTAGTTATTGTATAAGTTGGCAATTCAGTGTGAAATCCTGATAGTTTTTATTGGAAGTGGTGGTGGGGGGGGGGATGCTTTTGGCCATTATTTTGTATTCTTTAGTTCCCATGAAAATTTGAAGAAGGGGCAACTCTGCTTGCTAATCTGTAAAATGTAAACCCCACAAGGGCAAGGTTTTTATATACCTTGTCCACCAATCCTCAAGCATCTAGAATAGAGCCTGGCCCTTTAAAAAGTGCTCCATAAATATTTGTTGAATTTCATTGAACATGGCCTCTCAGAGGATAGGTGCCTTCAGGACTAGGCTGGCCACACTGGTCATTTGTTAATGCTCCCCGCTGATTCCTGTTGAACAAGTTGTAAATTCAGCGTACTGTCATCGCCCAGGAAGAATATGAAAATTTGGATAAAATTTTTCTTTTTCCATCATCCTCTCTTTCCAACAATACAAGCCTGAGCAGATTGTCTCTGGTGGATGGCAGAAGTTCAATAACCACAACCGTATCCAACTACTAATGTGTACAGAAGAGCAGGTCATTAAGAGGGTTGGCTACTAAAGTAACCCCTTTCTTCCAATAGCCCACATTACTATAATGATTTCTTAATAGCAAACCATTTATTAAGAAATGACACAAAGGCTACATTCTACTCATGACAGGGAAGAAGGGGGTGGGGGACAAATGACTTAGAAATAACATCTGAAGGAACAAAAGTTAACCTTTTGAGGAAAACTCCTCCATGGAACAAAAGCCACACATAGTTCAGGTCGGAGTAATTGCAGTATTGCTTGAGAAAGTTGAGGAGCCAGTCCTCACTGTGTGTACTCAGAGATTTCTAAGTTTCCTTCTGTATTTATTAAAATTTGGTGGGGAGGGTTGCAAATGGAGAGAGTAATTATTCACTCTTCTTAATTCAGGGCACATTTATTGATCATCCACTCTGTGTGAGCTGTAATCTGCGGTGAGCTGTTTAGGAACACAAAAGAGGCTGTGGGATCTGTAGGATTAAAGGTCATCTGGTATAACCCTCTGACTTGGTGAACTATGGAAGTTACTTAACCTCTTCGTGCCTCAGTTCCTTCCTAGCGGCATTGTGAGGATTAAATGGAATGATGTGTTTAAAGCTCTTAGCCCAGTGTCTGGCCCTGAAGGATGCTTAATAAACATTGGCCTTTGTTACTGTGATGGTGATGGCCACAGCACTGGGTGGTGTGGTGGTGGTGGTGGTGGCAGCTGTGGTGAGTTTTCATCTTTATCATAATTATTATTAGAATTATGAAGCCCAAAGAGTTTAAATGATTGAACCAAGTCACTCAGGTGATTATTGGCAGGGCTGGTACTCTAGACAATCTCTCCAAGGTCCAGATCAGCACTTTTTTTTTAATGCCCTAGTAGTCTATATAGCTCTCAAAATGCACTCAATCCAGCTGGGGAGAAAATGTTATACATGAGATAACTAAGGAATGATAAAGCCTACGGTCAAATATAGATGGAGCAAAATCAGGTTTCACAATATATAGAACAGACAGGAATGGTTGTGGTTGGTCCAATCCTCCTTTAACATCCTGCGTTTGACAGCGGCTACGTAACCTCTGTGACACACCAGAAGGCACAGTAGTTGGCTTCAGAAGCTCGCCATGGCATCCTAGGCAGGCATGGGACACATCATTTAACCCCTGAAAACTTTCAGTTTCCCAATTTGCAGGACTCCCTGCCATTGTTAGCTAAGAAGCACATTATATGTGTTGTGTGTGTGTGTGTGTATTACTGATATTTTATATTTGTTAGAATAATATGATCATATACTTATTAATGCCCCTTCATAGTGCACAATTAGAAACAGTCTTTTATATGTGTTTACTCTCTCAGAAGAGTGACATGTCTATTGTGAAAATTCTATTTTCTTTCTTGACAGCATGGGTTAGACCTCTATTGCCTCTTTGCAGGACCCAAATTAAGCTACCCACTGATTGCCCCACCCCCAGAGTGTTAGTCATCTTTCTCGTATTCTGTGTGCTCTCCTCATTACCGCTCTTCAGACACGACAGTCACCATTCCCCCACTCAGAAACTGTCATGGGTCCCACAGATCGCTCGCTTTACACCTGATCCCCAGACTTATGCATGTGTCTTCTCGTTGCCTGGAAACCCTCTCTGTCTACCTTCTCTGCCTCTTTAAATCCTACCCATCCTTGAAGACTTAGCTTAAGCACCCAAAATTCCTGAAATCAACCCTTTTTGTGATCCCACAAGCCAATGTGATCTGTTACTCCTATGAACTTCCCTAACACATTCTTCGTGTTTCTCCTTTGACGTTGAACCCATTTGGTATTGTGTCAGATATTTGGGTATTATTTTATCATTCCACTAGACTGTAAACCTTGTAGGCACAGAGACATTGTATTCCTTTGTAACATTTCAAGTTTAAGGCAAATATTATATATGAGAGTCAAGGTGGTGTGGGGGGACAGGATTCTGTAATTCAGGGCAAGTAATTTAGCCTCATTCCAGGGTTTAGTTCTTCTCATCTAGAAAATATACTTTCCTGAAATGGTCATTTTGAGGATTAAGTTAGATATAATAGAGTACTTACAAAAACATGCCCCTAACAGTACTCAGAAAAGCCTGCTGAAAGCCCAGCTTTTGAGTTCTTAGTTCAAAGTCTCTTCCTGTTCAGATTACAGACACTGAGAATACCCAATCCTTTTGCAGGGATACTTGGTCAGTGACCCCTACCCTCAGATATGATACTTACTTTCTCTTTGACTGTCCCAATATCACTGAATGGAAATCGACTTCAATAACCTGTACATTTACAGCCATCCCAATAGGCTGATACATCCCAATAGGCTGGGTGGCTGGTACCACTCAGGTGGTACCAGGGTGTGTTTCCTTACAAGACCATTCTGAGGAAGGCAGAGTTTGGGTCTGTGCATTATTAGGATTATTTAATCCAGGTTGTGAAATCCATTCTCATTTCAGAACTTTAGTGAGGTTTTAAAATTCAAGGCACACATAATCAGTTTTCTAAGCCCCAAAGTTCCTCTCCAGAAGTCCAGCAGAGACTTTGGGAAGCATCACAGCACTGCCAGGCCACCTGCTGCTATTGGCTAGGTTACAGCTACAGTGTACTAAGTGATTCACATGAAGTAAGTATACAGGCAAGTTAAGGAACATTTCTGTGGGCTTAATTATTTTTTAATCTCCCTGAGAGTTGGGAATGCCATATTTACAGAAGCATTTTTCATCCTTCACTGGTTTCTTCTCCCTTGACATTTTGAAAAGATACAGTAAAAGACATTTTTTCCAGGGCAGACCATGATCGATAAAGTGTTAGCTGTAAGTGCAGCTGGGTGTTCGCCATGAGGGAGAGGGCCTCAGACCTACCCTCGCAGTGCAGTGTGCAGTGCCGACAAGCCTGGTTCACTCACATCTTACTCCGTCTCTGCTTCCAAGAGTGAGGGAGTGGGGCTCAGGAGGTTCCCTCGGTGCTCGGGAGTGAAGCAGCTGCTCCATCCAGCTGAGGCCTTAACCCCGTCCTGAAACTTCTGAAAATCTAAATCCAGACCCTTGACACTGATCAGCTTTATGCACCTTCTTTAGTTAATGAGAGGTGTGAATCCGAAGCTCCATGAAGGCACGGACATGAATAAGTGCCTGTTGTATGCCAGGCCATTGAAAGGGGTGATGGGTGATCCAGACCCATATTTGAATAATCAGCCCTCATAAAATATAAAATGTTATGAAATAAAAGGGGGAAATATGCAAGTACATTTTATATTAAAAATTATTAATTAGAACTCTGTTTACGTGTGGACTCAAGCCTAACCATTTGTTTTTGAACTAAAGGAACTTCCTGCATTAAAGCCTACCATCGAAAGATATGCTTGAATTTCAAAAAGTATATGTGAAATTCAGAGTTTTCCATTTCTTAGCAGTGACTGTTTTTATATAATGTCAGTTATTATTAAGGTTTAGCCATTGCTATTAATCAAACAAGTAAGTGTTTATTCTTAGAAATTGCTGTATCCCTTCCCAGCCTCCCTTGAGTCTATCGTTTTATGATGGCACTGCAGTTTCCCCCAAGCAATAATCCTGGGAAGCATCCCACACTCCCTCTTCCCATTATTACCAAACTGAAGAAGTCAACACATTTTCCTGATTCTGACTTCTAAATAACTTATGCCAAACTCCTCCTTTCCATCCTTTGAATTGAGACCACACTCCCGTCTTATCTATTTAAATGACTCCACCAACCTCTATGGTTTTACTGATTATATTCTTCATCTGCCACGCCACTCCCCACCGTTCCTACCTCCTGACAGGGTGATGTTTCTAGATTACAAACGCAAAGTCAATGGTAACATTTCACACTTTGTTGACTTTTCTTTAACTGGAATCAGTTGTGTTTGACCAGTGCTTACTGACTGCCTCCTGGTGTCTGGGTTTATATTAGATGCTGACAATATAACCACAATAGTCCCAAACTATTATAGTAGAGAGTGATAAGTGCAGTATTGTTTTTACTTTTGCGTAATCTTTCAAATGAAGAGATTATTTGTACTAATGCAATTGCACTACTAATTTTCCAAAGAGTTGTTTCATAAGTCTGATAGATGCTATTTATTTCTTTAAAATATTTTTTGTGCTACTACTGAAAGCAAGGTATCTAGTTACTCTAGGACATAAAAAAATAAAAACTTATAGGGAATTATATCTCATACAACCGTCTGCTCTGAAATCATGTATAGTCAAAATTATCCTTAGTAATTCCTTAAATCAGAAGTTGGCAAATTCTTCTACATAAAATTTTCTGCTTTGTGAAGCATATGATCCCTGTCAAAGCTACTTGTCTCTGCACTCATAGAGTGGAAGCAGACAATGCCTAAGTGAATGGGCGTGGATGTTTTCCAATAAAACTTTATCTACAACTGGGCATGGGGACCATAGTTTGAAGGCCCTGCATAGGTGGGACGGATGTTAAAGTACAGATGTATGTGGGGTGTTGAGGTGACTCAGAGTAAGGAGAAATCACATATATCTCATCACAAAAAAAAATGAGAAAGATGAATTTGCAATTCACACCTGATTCCAAAATACAGGTGAGTGAAAGCTATCAGGATCAGACAAAGTTAGAAAAGCCCAGGGAAAGTTTTGGCTGGTCACTGAAGAAAAGTTGCAGCCCAAAACATGGAGGTATTTTTGTTAAAAGCATCCAGGAATATTTCAACCCTAGTGATGATTTACCATTAAAAAAGAGAAAAGATGGAAGATACATTAGGAAAAAAAATGTCTTTCTGGTAGACTATTTTTATTGTCAACATTCTTTTGAGGTCAGAGTTTATTACTCATTATTCTGGATAAGCTTACCCTATAAATTTAAAAAATAAAATGTGTTAGATTTAACACTGAAATATACTCTCATTGATATTTTATTCACAGAACCTAACGTGTTTTTTCTTTCATTCTTTATTTGTTTGTTTGATTCCAGCACCGATAGCTGCAGGAACTGGCCCCAATTTTTCTCTCTCAGATTTGGAAAGTTCTTCTTACTACAGCATGAGTCCGGGAGCCATGAGGAGGTCTTTACCCAGCACGTCCTCTACCAGGTGAGGTGACTGATGGCTCTTTAAAAAGTCACGCTTCCTAGTTACACACCTTGACTTTAATTCCAGGCCTTCCAGGCACTTAGCAATGTGTCAGTAGCTGTAGAAGATACTAGAAGGTGGAGTCAGCCACAACAGACTTTCAGTCTAATTGGGGTGACAAAGCTGATGCATATGCAGCAGAAATAGACAGACAGACAGACAGACAGACAGATGAATTACACACACACATGCCAGACAGGAAAAAAAAAAAAAAAACAGCTAAATTATGTGATGAAGGATAAAAATAGGTAAAGAAGGCTTTGTCCAAACAGAGCGATTTGTGCTCAGTGATAAATGTTGCTTAGGGTTGGTGAGATGGAAAGAAAAAGGAATGTTGTTCTGTACGGGGTGAAGACCTGAGCAAAGGCATGGAGGAAGGATGGATGATGGATGATGGACGTAGCACATTCTCAGGAAATTAAGGATGAGGCTTGACTCAGGAAATGGATGTGCGTTTCCGAGTGTTTGGCACAAAGTTGACGCTGGTGACACCAGTCCCAGTCCCTGTGCTCACAGCAGATATCACAGCTGAGTCCCAGATTTTTTCCTGCTGAGCCTCTGAAGGTCTCCAAATCCAGTCTGTTGGAGTTTTCCTAAGAGATAAACCTATTTGATAGCCTGGTGTGAACGTGGTCTCGTGGCAGGTGTGGTTGGATCATAAACCTCGTTGCACCTGGAGACCTTAAAGAGGTAAAATTGGAAGAGCAGAACTAGATAATGATTACAGGGCACTTGATCCCTTTGAGGTCACAGAGCCAAAATCAGAATGAAGCGTTTTGCAAGATCCTGTTGTCTCTAGATAACCTGAACCAGAGGAAAAGGGATTAGGCATTAAACCCACAGTATTCTTTTACAAATTGGCTCTAGCATTGGACTGTGACGACAAAGAGAAGAATGGTGCAGAATGGTCTTTAATGTTAGTGTGCTTTGCAGAAACACATTGGACAAAGGCATATTCCTCCGAAAGCAAGGGCCAGAGTTTCATGGTTTGAAACAATGTTGAGATTATAGAAATTGTCTTTGGTATAGACTCACTCTTACCTTGACTTTAAAATTTAGCCATCATTATATACCAAAAAAAAAAAAAATCAGCTTAGTCATTACTAATAATACCTTGGAAATGATTGAAATGGTTATTTTCTAAATATAACCACCAAATCCTGCCATCACCTTTCATGTTCTTTATATGTTCCCACAGTTCACTGTGGTATCAGCTCTTCAGGGAAAAAAAGTCCCAATTCCAAAGTACATTTATAATAAAAGAATGAGATTGTGAACACATTCAGGTGCTAATACATTCCGAGGATTTTGAATGTTTGCTGATGGAAGAGACATTGTATACAACTGCACTCAGTCAACATGAAAAGCTTTGCAAACACTTGTGGGCAGCTATTAATTTAAAAGTTGATGGGATGTTTGTTTTTCATATGTGTGCTGCACATGTACCATGGATGTCCCCAACAGTGCTTCTCCTGCTGTTTTGTTGGCTTTTGTTGTGACTCTGTGGGGAAATCTGATTATTAATGTCGTTTAAAAGGCTAGTGCCATTCTCATATTCCGCAAATAACTCACCCTGATAAGGAGCTAATTATGAACAGCATCAGTAGTTAACAACTCAGTAGTATGTTTGTTTTACTCTCATTAGACTCCCCTAGGATGATTATTTTTTTTAATATTATTTAAACATATAGACTTAGAAGAATTATCTGTGTACAAGTTAGAAAATGTGCCCAGAGAATACCTGAAATCTACATATAGAAAAGTTCATCAATCAATCAACATTTGTTCATGCTGTGCAAATAGTAATTGGTCACCTGGTGTGTGAGAGGCACTGTATTAGGTGCTTTACACACTTGGTATGATTTAATCTTTACAATGATTGTACAGTGTGGACAGTCTGGCCATTTGACAGTGGATCAACCCAAAGTTCAGAGAAGTTAAGTAACTTGCCCAAGGTTATAGACCTAGTAAATGGCAGTCTGTGTTCAAACTCAGGTCTGTTGAAACTTAAGTAACATGCTATTTTTACACTGAATCCTCTTAAGAATAGGGCTGACTCTTTCATTAGGAACAATAGAACATGAGCACCACCTCCCCCACAGCAAAAAAAAGGGAATAGTATAGCATCTCTGCTTTTCCTGGATACTTAGCATTTGCTGTTTTGAATTATTATTGCCATCTTTAAGATCTCTACAGGTCCTGCCTGTTCACCTGGACTGTAAGTGCCTCAGAGGAGAGTGACTTACTCTTCCTATTCAGTAACAGAATTATTAAATACCAAGTATACTGTCCTCAGCACTGTGGACATAAAGTCAAGTAATAGGAGCTTCACACTCTAGTGGTTAGAGACTGACAAGTAAATGGAAATTTTTAGTTTGGGGTACTATGAACATTCTGGAAAGAGGCATTTTGCAGTTAAGGTCCAAGGTAAGGCTTCTAGGCTTTACACATGATAGAGTTTAAGCAAATATTTGGAATGAAGGTAATAGTCTTACCTTAATTTCTAGGTAGAATTTGCTAAGAACACAAGAACAAATTTTACACATAAGTAGGGATGGCGCATCATTCCCTAGAAGAGAAGGGGCGATCTTACTGCTACTTCGTGTTTTCCTGGAATGTTCCTGGATGAATGGAATCAGTGTGTGAGAAAGTCCAGAGCAAGAAACCAAAATTATTGACTGATTCATTTCTAAATTAAAAAAAAATAAAGGAGACTGATGGGCATTAATCATAGTTTCTACAGTTTCCGTACCCCTTCATGGTCAACATGTTCAAAATCATAGAAGAGGCATATAAAATTTGAGATAAAATATACTTTTTTATCCCCCCAAAACATTGTCAAGATAAACCACTGTCAAGTTTGTGAAGTTAATAAACTTTGGGAAGCCCTCCACCTGTCCACCCCAGCATGTCTAATGTTTTCAGTCCTGTATCTTTTTCTGTCCTTCATCCTGTACCTTCATTCTCTGAACATTTCTCCCGTGTCAGCCCCGAAAGCCCTTGAGTTCAGACTAAGGTATCAGCTGGTAACTACAGACTCCTTCACCTTTAGAATTCAATACCTGCATGGCTTATTTGCATTTTATTAATGGATACCAAAGAAACTGAATCTTGAGAAACTCAGAAAAATATTAATAATGGGAAAATGGTGGGCAAAAGGGTTGGCCTTTTGGGTTGGATCTCATTGAATCATAACACGTGGGCGAATCCTTGTCATAAGTACTCGTGGTTGTTTTTAAGTCGGTAGCCCAAATCAGCAGTTTTTGAATGTATGCGATTAGCCAGACACTGTGGTAAGCACTAGAGATTAAAAGATATGTATTCATATATGTATTTATATAAGTAGAGACAGACAGACAGACAGAGACAGAGAGACACCCTTTCACCACAGACCTCACAGTCCCATCAGAACATACAGGTCTGGCTTTTGTTTATTTGCCAGGGAACATAAAGGAAATATTCATTCCTTTTTAATTTGTATTCTTCCAACTTCTGAAATGATTTCAAGTGACTTTCAGTGTTAAAACACAACAGGTCATTTTAAATATAGAAAAAGAGACTAGAAACCATATGGAAGGATAGGAAAGGTTATTATATTTAGAACCTGAACCAAGAGTTATTCCTTAAACTTGCCCCTGAGCTTCCTGGTTAGCAAGGCAAGAAAGGGAAGAAATAGGTTATATAATCTGTGTTTTCTTTTTTCTTTTTAAAGGTTTTATTTATTTATTTTTAGAGAGGGAAGGGAGGGAGAAAGAGAGAGAGAAACATCAATGTGCAGTTGCTGGGGGCCAAGGCCTGCAACCTAGGCATGTGCCCTGACTGGGAATCGAACCTGCGATGCCTGGTTCGCAGCCTGCGCTCAATCCACTGAGCTACACCATCCAGGGCTAATCTGTGTTTTCTAATAAAAGGGAACAATGGAAATTCATTTAAAAAATCATATTTTTTCTGGCTTTATGTATTAGGAATTTTTGTGTGTACCTTTTATAAAGTGCTTCTACTAGATGCAGTTTTCCATAAAATACAGAAAAGTTTTTCAAGTGGCTATTTTTCATTGAACTTTAAGGAAAGCCAAGCAAAGAACATTAAATAAGCTAACAAAAGTATGTCCTTTGGGTACAAGCTAGCATGCAAACATATACATTGCTTTCCAGTGGTCTGGCTTTAATAAGAACAAAACTTAAAAGGCTAAGAATACTGGTATGCCAACTTTAATAACTAGAATTTCTTGCCTTTACTTGGGTCCTCCACACTTCTTATTTGGATTGCTTCAGGGGCCTCTTAATTATCTCAGATCCATCTCTTCTTTTCCCTTTGCTTTTCTAAATCATCTGCACAACTACCAGAGTGACCTTTCTAAAATATGACTCTGATGTCACTCACCGTTGACTTTTTCAGGGCGTCTCTGCTGCTTGCGGGATAAGTCTAGACCTACAATATCTTCTATAACCCTTCTATAACCCCACTCCTTTGCTGTGCCATTCTTTGAACTTTCGCCATACCAAACACCTGGCAATTCTCTGCCCGAGTTACCCTTTACTCAGGATGTTGTTTCTGCCTGAACATCATGGTGATGTTCAAAATACTCCATAACCTGAGTGACACTAGCAAAACAATTAGGGCAGATGTCACCCTGCCCCAATGGTCGGCCTAAGTCCTGGAATGCCCCAGGTGTGCCAGACGCGAACCCTTTAGGTTTTGGATCATGAGGTGGTCCCCAGGCAAAGATGGGCAGCGGGGTTGGGGGAAGCTTATGGGGCATCAGACAATGGCACTTTGCTAATTGGTAAAGAAGTATTTTAGTATTTTAAAATCCAAAATGCTGCCTGGGTGGTGCATCAGCTGAATAACAGCCTGTCTCCACCCTTTCCTTCTTCTGCTCTGCCTCCTTGACACTCCCTCTACAGGCAGCTCTGAAACCGCCTCCTCCCAGATGTATCACAGTTCCTTCTGCCACTGAGGCACCTGTTATATCCTATATGTGGTCCCATCACAATTCCTGTATTTCTCTTGCATAATTTTGTTTACCTGTCTGTCTTCATCCACTAGACAGTAAACCCCATGGAGACATGTCTAATTCATCTGTATCCCAACATTTCAGCCCACGCCTGGTATGTAACAGGTAATAGTGAGTGTTTGATGAATGGAAGCATTAAAAATTCCATACCCTGAAACATGAAAACAAGCACTCCCACTAGGCCTGAAGCCTGCCCGTTCTGTAGTATTTCACTGCCTGTTACATGTTACCTTCTCTTTCTGAAGCCTTAAACTGGGAAGGAAAAAAAATCAGTCCTTTCACTGGAAGAAACAGAAACATCTGGAAATGTATCAACTGTATGTCTCCAAAAATAAAAAAAATCCCTACCCTGATGGAATAGAACTTCATTTCAGTAATCTCTTTGTAGAGGAAGACATAAAAGTCATTGGGCCACTCTTTTCCCATGTCCCTCATTGTCACATATGAGGAAGGAAATGTAATCCTTCCTCCCCCCTTTTTTTTGTCTCTTTTGTTCCCCGTTTTATCTCTAGTATCTATATCAGTACCTAGACTATTGTAACTCTGCAGAAAATATTTTTTGAATGAAAAATCCAAGTGGAAGATTAGAAAAGATGGCAAAAAAAAAAAAGAGAAAAAAGAAAAGAAAAGACCCAGCAATTCGAGCTTTTTTTGAAGGGTCATGCACCCTGATTTTTATCCTTCCTAGGGGACGAGAAGGGATTGGACTGACTTGACGTCTAGGAAAATTGCTGATGGCTATGTCCCAGGCACAGCCTGAGGAGGTATAATATGTGGCCTTACTTACTGATACTTCCAAGTGGAGACAGGAGCGGGAGCCAGCCCCCAGTTCCTCAAAGGAAAAAGGAACAGGATGTGGCAGCAGCAGCAACTTGAGTGACAATAAAAATCAAGCCCAGACATTTAGAACAAGACAGACCCAAGACTTTGTTCCACATCCAGTGACTCACTAAAAACAAGAGTCTAAAAGAGCCCTAGAACTATACTGAGTTGCCCAATTGCTTCCTCTCTTGGCTTGCTTTCAACCAGAGAAGCAATGTCCAATTGAAAAGGTGGTTTGGATTGCCTGTAAACATGTACCCATGTGTTATTTCAGCTCCACAAAGCGCCTCAAGTCTGTGGAGGATGAAATGGACAGTCCTGGTGAAGAGCCATTTTACACAGGCCAAGGACGCTCCCCGGGCAGTGGCAGTCAATCGAGCGGATGGCATGAAGTGGAGCCAGGTAAGCAGAGCGGGCGAGGGGGCTTGTGGCTGGCACGGCGAAATCTCTGTGCCCATGGGGGCCCACACCTTGTGTAAAAGTGACGAGAGCAAGCTCAAAGCAGTTGACTTTTTGACTTTTTCACCACGAACACTTGCTTGTATCTGGCTGCTGCATTTATAAAAAGGTGACAATGAAAAGCAGCCATTCAGCTGAAATGAAAGACTGGTAAGAATGGTGCTGTGATTTTCTACTCTGACATACTTTCACCTATGCTCTAATCCAGCATTCCATTTGCTTTTCCTGTTGTTTTTATAGTAACTGCCTTTTGAGTTTGGTTTTTTAAATTATCTTTTAATGATCAAAATAAAAATCTGTAACTTTTTTAACTGGATGGATAGTATTAGACAGGAGAATGGGTTTCCAGGGCTACAGTGTTTATACAGTACTTGGATTTTTATAACATGAGAATACTTTATAATATTTTTTTCTATTACTGGGTATCATCATGACTGTTTTTCTATTTAAGTGGAGCCATGGACTTTGTGTCCATCTTCAGTAAACTAAGCAAACGATGACTTCCAGTCTAACCTCCCACAGTGGTCTAGGCTTGACTCTGGAGGATTGAGAGTAGTGTGAATAATTCTGATAGCAGAAGCTTTTTGAAGTCTTTCTGCATGTCTGATCTCCACCCGGGCAAGGGGGAGTCTTCTCCACTGCCTTCCCCCACATGCAAAGCCAAGCAGGTGTAGAGGATAGAGTGAGGGTTTGGGAATCAGGTCAGCAGAGTGTAATCCTGGTGCCAGCTCCTGCTGGCTGTGTGATTACTTGCAAATTACCTAACCTCTCTGAGCCTGTGTCTCCATTTTTATAGCCTGTCAGTAATAATAGCTGTTTCAGTACTCTTGAGAATTAAATGATATAGCATGTATAAGACATCTAAGAATTATAAAAATGTTTTCTGACCATTCCCCCTCACCCATGCCTCAGAGTAATTTCCTGAAAGAACAGACAAGCACCAAGAAAATGTGTGAACTAACCTTTTCATCTTCAAATCGTAACCCCTCTCTATCTTCCCTAATACATGAAGAGACAATTCTCGGAAGGTGTGACTATCAAGGAATAGCATGAGGGAGATCTGGGGGACAGCCGGACTGTTCTGGGTTCCGATTGTGGTGGTGGCTGCAGGACTCTGTGCATGTGTTAGCTAACATTCACAGAAATGTACACCACCCCCCAGCCCCCAGGCATGTTTACCGTATGATAGATAACAAAACAAAACCTCAGGCCCCACCTTCACCCTTTACTAAAATGAAAAATTTTCACTTTTTCTTGCTCCAGCCTAATCTTCCTCAACTCATTCATTCATCCATTTGCTTGTTGCACAGTCTTCATTGGGAGCCTTCTGGGAACTCCAGGATGAATGGGAAGGCTGTCGCTCCTGCTTTCAAGGAATTTGTAGTTCAGGGTGGGAAACACATAAGCTCACCTATATAGCAAGATGGGAAGTACAAGGTCGGGGATGTTAGCCCCAGTGCTGACTTCTGTTTTTAGCAACACAGCACTCAAGGTGTGGTGGGGCTTTCTATAAAGGCCACATCAGCATCACGCCACACTTACCTCATACCAGTTTGCCTGAAGGGGCTAAGAAATACACCTGGGTCTGAATGAAAAGGAAAATGCTGACTCCTCCCTGCCACTAACTGCATCATCAGCAAGGCCTCAGTATAGTGCCAATGAAAAGTTTATGATGGCCTATTAAAAAATTAAAAGATGTGAAGCTTTTTTGAACCCTTCATAAAAGGCTAATTAGAGTCCTAGTCAGTTTACCTGCTTCAGTGAAAATCAGAATCTATATATATAGGTTTGGTGCATCTGAGCTTGAGTGTGGCACTGATGCAGTTTTAGACCTCTCTCCATACTGCTTTCATCGGGCTGATATCTGAGGACCTCCTCCACCACGACAGGCTGCCCTTCAGGTCCTTAAGTAGGTTGCTCTGGGGCACATTTGGGGGCATTGGTGTTAGTGGAATATAGAGTGCTTCGGTCTAGTAACTTTTTTATTCAGAGTATTCTTTCTCTGTTTGTACGTTATAGATCAAATGACCATGAATGTTAACATCTGAATACCTATATTATTTTTAGTCATTAAATAACTAAAGTTTAATGGCTGGCTTCTTTTGGGAGGATAGATGCATAGATAGAGACATAATACCATATATATAGTATAATTGTATAATTATGGGGGATTATACAAATATAATATATAATAAATAAATGTAAGTATAATTTTAGAGAAATTCCCCATAATTGTATTCTTAGACCGATTCTCCCTTCTCCACTCCTAAATTACTACAGAAAAATGCAGTTTCTTGGTATATGTGTGTGGGGAGGATAGTGGATAAATTTACATTTGGCCACATTCAGCATAGAAACTCATAATCGAAACAGGGCCTGAGGGGACATTAAAACTCAACTGAAGGATGTTGTACATGTTCATGGTGACTTTGGTGTCATTAACTCACACCAGCCATTTTAAATGGATAATTTATGCTGCCAGATGGCCCTTTTTGGGGATTTTCCATCCAGCCCAATCCCCTTTTTGGCACAGAGAACACCCTTATGTTGTTCCCACACTGATCTGGGCTTGCATGGCTTTTCCCCAGGGTACAGTTCATTGAGTAGGAGGCTTTTTAGTGATTCGCTCATGTAAATTACCTTCAGAGCATGTTGGGAGTTCTGTATGTCTGAATGCACCAGCAGCCTCTTGGTTGCCTGCATTTGGGATAATTCTCTCAAACAAGTACTGAAGGATACTTTGTTTATGCCTCAGATGTGACACAGAGAACAAGGCCTGTGCTTACTCCTCACTCAGAGAGCTTTGCATCTGTTTACCTGCCCTCAAATGCTTTTTCGGGGCTCCCCGTCTAAAAGAGGGCCGAAGGTTGCCAGAAGAGACACATTTCCTTGAGCAACAGGAAGGCTTTGGAAAGTAAAACAAACCAGACATGCAGTAAATTACATAGGCTCTTTCAAATGTCTTTTGTAGTATCCTGTTCCCCATTAGTTTATCTCAGCACTTTTAGTGCATAGCTCTTATTATCTGGGAAGAAGGGCATAGGAGATTAAAGATGATGTTAGTTTAAAAACATCAGACAACCTCAAGCTGACTTTTGCTTCTCTTACAATGCTTCATTTGTTCCCTCCACTTAGTTTCGTCTCCCAGTTATCTCGAAACTGGGTTAGATTCGAAGCTTTGAAGCTAATCACGCACTGATGAAATGAGTTCTATGAAATTCTATCAAGCAAAAATGCACATACCATCAACTCTTGTTTATCTGTACAAATGAAAAATTGCAGAGAAAACTGATAATGCAAATAAATAGGAAGGAAACCAACATACAGGCGCCTACATTGGGTCAGACACGGTGCATGATGCTTTCATATATGTGGTAAAAATTATAGCTACAATTGTTGTTTTAAGAAAAATTACCCTTCTCTAAAATATGCATGATAGAATGATCCTGCCTTATTAGAGAGGAAAACTGAGAATTATAAGCCAGAATCCAGACTTCAACTAAGTCTGGTTTCAGAGTATAAGTTTTGTCCTCAGTAACCTCTTTTACCATCAACATTTATGCTTGTATTTTAAAGTCTTATGCCCTGGGATAATATTGAAATTAAAAACATAACAATAAAAAAAAAACTAACAAATCAGAAAAACCTGGAAAATCCCCTGCTTTCCTTACGTCAAATTCATGTTGTACCACCAAGGTCTGGAGAGGAATGTGGGTTATTAAATCCACATGGGATGCAGTGTATAAACAAATAGTATTAATGTTAACAAAGGGAAACACCTATCATATTTGGCCCATAAAATCAAATAACCCTCAACATTCATATCTGGGTTCAAATAATAGCTCTTCAAAGAGGCTCCCAGTGATCTGAGTAGCTGCCATCGTCCTGTGATTCATAGCCCTGCTTTCCTTTCTTCATTCAGACCATCGTCTGCTGTTGTCCCTTTCCTCCGCCTAGAATATACGTGTCGTGAGCAGTGGGATTCAGTCTGTCTCTCCTACGACTGTGTACCCAACACTCTCAAGAGTGCTTGGCACAAAACAGGCACTGAGTAAATATTGATTGATTGACTGGTGGATGGATTGAAGCCTAGCAAGTCGAGAGATGTGGGCACTTTCAATAAATCTGAAAGCAGAATTTGCCACCAATAATTTTCTCAGAATTGATGTTTATGATAACCTCAACAATGTATAGGCCATTATTCAAAATGATTGGGAAGTCTCAGCTAAGGTTCCCATTGACAAATAGTAGTATATGGGACTTAATCAAGCTTCACAGGTTACTGAGTTGCATACCTTCCTGCTCTTGCGACCACACCTGCAGAGAGCACGTACATATCGGTCAGCTCTAGCAGAAGTACAGGTAATTATTTATTGTGGAAAAAACATGAAATTACAGGACTTTGTGGTGAATTTTACTACTGTGTTTGAAAACAGGGTTACGTGGCTACTTAAATTTTCTCCTATAGAAAAATATTCAGAGTTCTACCATGTATTTAATTATACTGTGAATGTAAAGCTTTATTAATAGACACAATTACATTTAGCCAAGATACTGGAAGTTCTCAACATTTCAGTGAAAACTTTTTAAGTCAAATTTGAGAGAGTAACTTCTTTCAGAGATGGACTTCTTCCCAAAGATGTAGTAGTCCTCATTTTTGAAGGTCATCATCAAGAACTATAATAGCATGCTTTCTATTCTTACCACAATTATTAAGTAAAGAAATATGTTTCTTTCAAAGGCATTTCTAGAAGAAAATTTCAGCAAGCATCTGGTCAACCAGCAGCCCGGGACGTTTAGAATCAGAGTTCAGTGTCATAAATACTAGTTAGGGTATTTGCAGACTTATGTTAATTCATTATAACTTTAAGTACCCCATATCAGATTCACTGGGATTCCCAACTCTGCTGGTTCTAATTTGACTGCCAACAGTCATTCATCTACTGGAAGAGTCAGGGAAGTTTACCAACTTAAACTTGTGGCTGAGACATGTACAAGGAGGCCCATTATCAATGCCGATAAAAAGGCAGCAGACTGGTAACAATAGTACATTGATCATGGACACTCCGCTGCACTGGCATATATTAAGGAAAATTATTCAATCTCCCACAATCTCCTGCCATAATAGGAACAGTCACTGTTACACAACACCGCCATAGGATCAATGTCTTGGCTTTTCTTCTGTGTTTCTGGAGCAGCGGGAGAGCATCGTTATGTGACAGCATTGTCTTCCATTATCACTTCAGTATTGACACCTACTCATTAGAGGCTGGTGGTGGGCCAGGGAGCACCAGTCCAGGAGGGGGGGACCTGCTCTTTAGTGATGCTCCTTTACCAGAGAAATTTCATCCGAATAATGGGTTGTGACGGGAAAGCTATGTTACAACATGAGTATTCTAACCACCCCTTGGAAGTGGCTATTTTTTAATGCCAAAAAAAGGGGTCTAAGACAAGTAATTGTAATTGGAGCCTAAAAGGTTACCTTGTATTTTTAATTTTTCAATAGTTTGTTTTTTATTGTATTTTTTCCTATTATTATTTATCCCCCTCATACCCTCTTCCACCTCCCCCCACCCACCTCTTCCCACAGTCACCACAAAGTTTACCTTTTATAAGAAAAGAAATAATCTCACACACATGCACATACATTCTCTGTGTATGGTTGTGTGTTTGTCATATACATATATATGATAAAGCATGGTCAAGAAAATTATTGTTGTGTCCCTGAAGCCTGTTATAGTACTTGGCACATGGCATTCAATCAATATCTGTTGAATAAATAAATAGCTAATAAGATGGAGACCACACACATCTCCTCTGGTTCTCTGAGCAGGCCGAAGTGTTCAGGGAGCAGCGTGCCGTGTGAGTGAACGTAGCTCCGAGTGCACTGGGGAGCCCAGATGCACACGTTTGTGACTGCAGATGCTCCCAGGAAAGCAGATGCGGCATTTCAGCTGTTCTGGTCTGTGTAAATAAATCACCCAAATCTCCAAATTTTTAATTTGATGTTGAAAATGAAGTTGCATAAATATTCTAGAAGGAAAGAAAAAAACATAGCTTACACCTTAGGTTTACCTGTGAAATCTTCCTTCCTAACCAGTTCCTGTCACATCTTCAACACAGCCCCAGTGGCTTCGGCAGCAAAAGCTGACTCATCGTGTGGCCTTGCTGAGCATGTTCTAAGGAGGGATTTAAAGCATATTTGGTTCCATCCACAACAATCTTCATGGCTTGCTGCGGAGAAAGAAAATAAAAAAGAAATAGAATGTGTTATAAGGAGGAAAAAGTACAAATTAAGAATCAAAACTTTATAATTGTTGTCCTCTGCCATGATCAAGCCTGGGATTTTTAGCAAGCTACGTCCCTGAATTTTCATTTCCTCATATGTAAACACTGGGGACAAGAATGGCCTCATCTTCCTAACTCACAGCTCTCAAACAATCAAATGAGATGATAAAAACAGGAGCTACCATTTATTAGGTACCAGCTGTGTGCAAGGTTCTGTGCATTGCACTGGACATGGAGTATTTTTATACATGCAAAGTATGTATACTTAATAAGCCATAAAGCTTTATACAAATGCTATCTATCTTGCTTTTGGTAGACTTTGAAAGCTCTGAAATGCTATGTGAGTTTAAAATACTAGGAAATTCAATTGAACACATATTGTACATGTCTGCATCTACTGTATGCACAGCACTGTGCAAGATGATAGACAGAAAAATAAATGAATAAACCAAGGCAGACCTTGTCCTCAAAGAGCTTCCAGCCCAGTGAGAGAAAGAAAGGGAACTGGCTGGACACGTGCCCAGTGGTTTGTGATATTAATACGAGGTATAGAGTACACTGAGAATCTCGTTGGTTCAGAGTTTGTTTGTGGACTTAAACCGCAGTCCTTCGCTGTAACTGTTTTTTAAAAAGCTGGCACAACAGCTATTCCATTATTAAAGGAGCATCAGTGAATGCTGGTCCCTGCTTCCTCCCCTCCATCCTATCAGAATCCCGCCTTTCTCCTTCTCTAAGAAGTGTGTAGAAAGCTGGAATGCTAGAGAACTCCAAGCAAGTGCACAAGGCAGTGCCATCCCACTCCAGCCAAAGATGTATCTTTCTGCACCGTCGGGTGCAAATCTCTGCAGTGTTCTGATGGGTGGGTAAGGGAATTGGGCGGAATCTCAGCAAATATTTACTTAGAGGAAACAAAATTATTCCGAATTGAGATTTAATCACCAGAAAGTATAGTTGGAAGAAGAGAAACAAAAGTTTAGGTAGATAGATGATAGATCAGAGTTACCTAAGAGTTTGCTGTGTTGATTTTCCTGTATCTAATATATTTTATTTATCTAATAAATATCATTAAATATTTGTAGAATTTAGAAGGTAGTTTTAACCTCTGATATAAAGAGAAAAAAAATACTTCTTTAGTATTCTTATGTCCTCTGTGCTAGTCTATGAACACAGTTTAGATATTAACAATAAAAAATAAATTTACATGTATTTTGTCATTGGAATGCTGCTGAAATTTTAAATATGTATTTTATAAGTAATAGCTAATATTTTTGAGCACTTACTATGTTTATACATTGTTCTAGGCTTTATATACTTATGTATATACAACTACATATTATATGTGTATCTGTATATAGCTTTTAAATATTTTTATATTTCTATGTATGTATACATAGAAATGTATGGGGATATGTGTGGATATACATATATATTCACTAAACTTTTAAAAAATAACATAGACCACTGGTAATATTATTTGCAGGCTTATTTCCCTCTCTCATGCTTTTATATTTTCCTACATACTGGTGATTTTATTTAAATATTAAATAATCAAGTATAAAACTATTGCTTTATCTGGGAGTAAAGTTCTGTGTTTTTTGGCCATCAGTGTTTTTAATAAAATAGTTTTCTAGTGCTTGGGAATAAAGGGCTTGGCAGGGGCATAGGGGGAGAGGGGAGAAAGCATCCCACTGACCTGCACAGATATCAGAGTCAATAGCTCTTCCGCCCAAGCTGTGCTGCCATTTTCCACGTGCCTCTGCACATCCCGATTGCTCTCTGCTCCACAGAGGATTACAGTAATGCCTATTCATCCAATTCTATCTATCTAAGGATTTCAAATACACCATAAACTTATCAATTAATCAAAGACGTGCCACCTATATCAAGATGATGGGTGAATTACATCCTAGATTACGAGAAATGCTCACATCCACATTGTAAATCAAGTACTGTTTCCTGATGGGTTCTTGAACAACACACCAAATACTCAAATAGAGAGGATTCTCTCCAGCACTGAGTCACAAAAGTATGTCTCCAAAACAGGAGAAAACTTTGGGAATAATTTTTTAAAAAGTCACTTTATTTCGAAGCATCTCTTTTTTAAATTATATTTTATTTATTATGCTATTACAGATGTCCCAATTTTTCCCCCTTTCCCCCCACCACCCAGCACTCCCCGCTCCCTCAGGCAGTCCCCCCACCATTGTTCGTGTCGATGGGTCATGCATAGAAGTTCTTTGGCTATTCCATTTCCTATACTGTACTTTATATCCCCATGGCTATTCTGTAACTATCAATTTGTACTTCTTAATCCCCTCACTTCTTCACCCATTCCCCTACACACCCCTCCCATCTGGCAACCATTGAAACTCTGTCCATATCCATGATTCTGTCTCTGTTCTTCTTGTTTGCTTAGTTTGTTTTTTAGATTCAATTGTTGATAGATACTGTATTTATTGTCATTTTATTGTTCATAGTTTTGATCTTTTTCTTAAATAAGACCCTTTAACATTTTGTATAATAATGGTTTGGTGATGATGAACTCCTTTAGTTTTTTTTCTTGTCTGGGAAGCTCTTTATTTACCCTTCAATTCTAAATGGTAGCTTTTCTGGGTAAACCAGTCTTGGCTGTGGGTCCCTGCTTTTCATGACTTTGAGTATTTCTTGCTTATCCCTCCTAGCCTGCAAAGTTTCTTTTGAGAAATCAGCTGACAGTTGTATGGGAATTCCCCTATAAGTAACTAACTACTTTTCTCTTGCTGCTTTTAAAGTTCTCTCTTTGTCTTTAAACTTTAGCATTTTAATTATGATGAGACTTGGAGTGGGCATCTTTGCATCCATCTTGATTGGAACTCTCTGTGCCTCCTGGACTTGCATGTGTATTTCCTTCACCAAATTAGGCCAGTTTTCTTTCATTATTTTTTCGAATAGATTTCTAATTTCTTGGTCTTTCTATTCTCTTTCTGGCACCCCTATCATGCAACAGTTGGAATGCTTGAAGTTGTCACAGAAGTTGCATACACTATCCTTTTCTTGGATTATTTTTGCTGTTTTGCTTGGTTGTTTTTTGCTTCCTTGTGTTCCAAATCATTGATTGATTCTCAGCTTCATTCACTCTACTGTCATTTCCCTGTACATTGTTCTTTATTTTAATTAGTGTATCCTTCATTTCTGACTGGGTCTTTTTATGCTGTTGAGGTCCTCACTAAGTTCCTTGAGCATCCTTATAATCAGTGTTTTGAACTCTGATCTGATAGATTGCATATCTCTATTTTGTTTAGTGCTTTTTCTGGAGTTTCTATCTGTCCTTTCATTTGGGCCATGTTTGTCTCCCCATTTCGGCAGCTTCCCTGTGTTGTCCCTATGTATTAGGTAGAGCTGCTCTGATGCCCTGTCTGGGTAGCGTAGCCTAACGTAGTAGGTATCCTGTAGGGTCCAGCGGCACAGCCCCCCCTATCACCCAAGCTGAGTATTTGAGGAGCACCCTTTGTGTGGGCTGAGTACATCCTCATATTGTAGTTGAGCCTTGGTTGCTGTTGGCAGGTCAATGGGAGGGATTTACCCAGGCCAGCCTGCTATAAGGATTGTCTGTGACCACTGACCACCAACCTCCACCCTCCATGGAGGGTCAGCTGTGCAGGGGGAGGGTAGTGGTGCTCTGACATGGTCTGTAGCTGTCCACTAGGTGCACAGGCTCCGAGGTTTCCTGGGTCATTCGGTCCAAGGTCAGCCCCCACCTGTGTTTTGCCCAGGGCACTGTGCCTGAGTTATAAAGCAATCTGAGATGGCTGCTACTTGTGCTGGGCTTGGAGATTCCAAGATGAAGCCAAGCTGTGAATCTAGGCTGGCTGCTGCTAGTGCCAGGCTGGGGGCCACTTAGCAATAGGTATGGGGTTTGGGGGCTCACTGAGGCTGGCTGTTGAAGAATTTAGGAAGTTGTGAAGCATGAGCCAAGACCAGCCATTCATATGGAATAGTCACAGATAATAGTTAGCTGGACCACAAGTTGGGTGGGATAGAGTCTCAGAGGATCTCCAAGGAGGGGCAAGCAGTGTAGCTATGTTGATGGAGTCTCAGATATGGCAACAGCCTGCTAGCTCTGTGGCTTTGTAGAAGGAGGGTTCAGAAAAGGGACAGTGGCATCTGCCTGCATTTCTTCTGAGATAAATCAGTGCCCCAGCTCTTGCCTTGATGCCAGACACTTCAGTTTCTCCCAGTATGTCATGCCACTGGTACCTTTCAAGCTGCTGCCCTGGTGCTATAGCTCAAAGGGAGTGAGTTTGAGTAAGTGCATGTGTGGGTTCTTTAAGAAGTGCTTGGGACTCTAGAAGTTTCTCCTACTGATTCAGTCCCCTTGTTTTTGTAGCCAGAATACAGGGACTTACCTTCTTGGTATTGGAACCCTGGACTGGGAACCTGATGTGAAGCTGGGACTCCTCACTCCTGAGATACCCCTCCTGAATTTTTATCCACCACATGCGGATAGGGGACCAGTTCATTTTGTGTCTCCATCCCACCTACCAGACTGGATGGATGTGGTTTCTTTAATTCTGTAGTTGTTAGACATATTCAAATTGACTTCTGATGGTTCTGAGTGGTGGTTCTTCTATATTTTAGTTGTAATGTTGATGTGGTTGTGTGAGGAGGAAAGCGTGTTTACCTATCCAAAGCATCTCTTCAACTTGATAACAATTAAACTGCAATACAATGAGTGAAACATGAGTAAACTGCAATAGGATGAGCCTGAGTAGAGTTAATAGGCTTGCCTCTTTGGAGTAAAGTATTACTGACCTCCCTTTCTCATCAATTAAAACCTCCTGTGAAATCTTTGGATTTGTAAATGCTGGGTTACTTTGGTTCCTGGTTCTATGGTCTACTGGAGTGAGAAACTCAGCCCATGGTCCAGCACCATGAGCCCACTGAGAGGAACCAGCTTCCTAGACAGCTGTGAATGTTTGGTGTTCATTCACATAACATGCCAGCTCTCTGGATTTTAATGTGGGTCAAACATCTTATTGTCTTCCATTTTGAAGAACCATTCCAATCTCTAGGGCTTTTTCCACTTTATGTAATGAGAGGTAGTTAAAATTTTCATGTGTGTCATTGGAAATGCACTCAAGTCATTAGAAACTCAAGGAATGGCAACACAATGTCCACTTCTAATCTGAAGTGTCCTTCGTCATACCAGGTTATTCTGCCATGCCGGCTGTCCCAGCCCAGAAATCACTGCACTGTGACTCACTTCCAAGATTCATAAATTCCAGGATATCTGGGTTACTTACAACTTAATGCCAGTCAGGACTCGCCATCTGCCTATCAGACTTTCCAAGAGCCTGCTGAGGAGGGGGTTTACTGGAATGGCTGTACCACGTCTCTCATGTTTAACTGTCTTTAGGGACATAGAGATGCGAGACTTCGTGTTCTAATGTCAAAGTACACATGTAAGGATTAAAGGTGGTGTGGGATGCATGAGAACACTTTTCAGGCTAGTTATTCTTAGATATCTATCACTTCATAGTGGTGACACCTGCTTCTAATTTTAAAAGTTCTTTTTTTTTGTAGTGAGTGACTTTTTTCTTCAGAAAAGCAATCTTATCCTCAAAAGACTCAAAAATTTCCCCCTTTTGATGTGCTTGATATTTTTGTGTTTGTCCATCAGCATCGAAGTCTTAACATGCCTTTAGTTTTAAAAAACATCTTTATGACACATAAGCATCATTTTGGGTCACATGAATTTATGTCCTAGCCATACACTGGGAGACTTTTGCAGAGATGTAATTTATTATAAATGTTATTATCTGCTATTTGGACTGCTTCATAGTTAGTTGTCTTGACTAAAGCCAGAGAAATAAATTCTGTTTGTAGGAGCATTGAGTAACTTACATTCAATACCCATATTTGGCTGTTTTCACATTTAAGGACAGGGTTGGTGACAGTTGTCATTTTGGGGTCAGTAAGTGGAAGGGAAAAAAGAGAGGAACCTTGTTTTGTCTCTTTCGGCACGCATGAAAATCGTCCTTTGGATCGGCAGGCTATCATGGAGAGCCCAGAGTGGTGTGCTGCCGTTGTTGTTTTTATCTTGTATGAAGATCTTTTCCTAATAGGTTCTGGGTAAAGTTAATTTTATGAGTAGAAAATGCTGCAAAAGATGGTATATTGCTAGCGACCAATTCTGATTGGCCTGTGGGGTGTTGTCTGTATAAAATTGGATCCTTGTGTTGGGTTCCAAAAAAAAGGTGTGAATATGAAGGGGAAGTGCTAAATCATGACTCCAGAGAAAATGTCGGCCGTGAGCAGTTTTTAGTGGAAGCGAACACCAAACGTTAGCATTTGTACAAAGAAGACAAGGAGAAAAGAGGGTGAATCATTAACTCTAACATGAAAGCATTATGATGATCAGGTTTCACCAAACTTGAGTAAGACCCTTCACAAAGGCTGTGACTGAATGGAATTCATTTACTTAATTGATATGAAAACTTCACTAAGCATTTACCCTTACTGTCAGATAAGTAATTTTTAATATAATTTATCCAAGATATGGAGACACTTAAGAAAACAGTGCAGGTTTTAATAATTGCACTCATAAGGAAACGGATCTGTCATTACGTTGTCACAGAGCACGACAGTGAGCAGAAACATCCTGTACTCCCGCTCAGATAAGTATTCAGCACAATTAGGCACTGTCTCCTCTGTTCATTGTAGCATTAATCAGGAAAATGCAGCTTTACACAGGAATGTTTTCTGATATGTCATTGTTAAAAAAAACATTTTGTCAGATATTGTGTTTCAGAAAATGACCCATGTAGTTGTGTACAGTTATTTCCCTTTTTATTTATTATTTTTTGTTTTAATGGTGTTCAATAAGTGTGGTCCTTTTGTGTGACCCCCAAAAAGCCACATTTGAAGTTAGTGGTTCATTTTGTTTTGCCAAATATCAGAATAGTGTACTACTTGAAATATTTGTATACTTTGCAAGGACCTGTTGGTTCATATATCTGAAATGATGTCATGACTATTTTAGAGAGGTTTTCTTACAAGGAAAGGGCCAGAGGTTTTCTGCATTAAATAACAGTTCAAGAGACAACCCCTTTCTATGAAAAATTTCATGTGAAAATGATGAAATGTGTTGCCCCCTTCCAACATCCACGGGCATTGCCTTTAAAAAGAAAAATCCATTTTCTTTCATCATGTAGCTTCCAGCTTCGACTCTGAACTGCTGCATAGTTATAAAGTGCTGTTCGCTCAGTTCATTGCACAACTCTATCTTCCCACTTTCTCAGTGACTCAAAGGGCTTTGAAGGCACAGAATAGGGTTATTGAAGGATGGCAGGCAGATTTCACTAAGTAACAGGTGGAGGTCAAAGTAGTTTATTTGTGGGGATGAACAGAGCACAGAGATGAAAAATCAAATGCTTTGCCATAATAAGGTTCAGCGAGAAAATGCTGACTACACTAAGCTTAGATTCTAGCTGACAGAACCTTTTCTAGTGTTCACTACTTGATTTTACAGTTCAAGCAATTTGAAGAGGCCTAAAATTATATTCTTTTTTCTCCTATGAAATGTTTCAATCAGGTTCAAATTTTACTTTAAATAAAGTGATAGATACTCTGTTTATACCGAAGAAACATTGGGACTAATAGATTCCCACTGCAGGTGTATAACAAACAGAGAGCATCAGAAACTACGCATCTCTAAAATTAAATTTTACCAGGAGCACCCTTACACTCCAAGCTTTCAATCATGTTTTAACTGACAGAAGTGAACGTAATTTAATAAGCACTTAACTTCTCATCATTGAAATGAGTCCTGTAGCTGGAGAAAAGTATCTGTCAGGATGCTGACTGAGCTTAAGCCGTGGGTTCCCCCCAGCTTGTTGGAGATGGGAAGGAAAGGGCTTTGTATTCGGGGATTTTTTTATATATAATTCTGTATTTATATGGTGCATATGTTTTGCTTTTGTAGCTCATAAAGGGGTCAAACGTGCTGGGAAAAAAAAAAAGAGTAAGCTTTACCAGCAGTTCTATAACAGGACCAAAAAAAGTAAATAGAAAAAAAAAATCTACAGGGTGGGGTAAAAGCAGGTTTACAGTTGTGAAACAGGTTGTTCTTGTATTGTTACTTATTAATTTTTGTATTATTTTTCTATGTGAACAACTGTAAACCTCCTTTTGTCACACCTTGTATTCAGTGGTGTCTGTAGACCAGAGCTGTCGGTTAGAACTTACTGCAGTGATGAAAATGTTCTCTATCTGCACCATCCAATCCTGTGACAACTACCAAATGTGGCTGTGGAACACTGAAATGTGGCTGTGCTGAGCAACTGAAGTTTTCAATTCATTTAATTTTAATTAATTTAAATTTAAGTAGCCACAGGTGGCTAGTAGCTACCATATTGGACAGGGCAGATATAAACCACACATGTGTATGATTGAGTTTTTTTACTTTTCTGCTGGGTATCTAAGCAGAATGAATAAAACATTTATGCTATATTAGACTATATTTATTTCTCATGCAAAGGAAGTAATTTGGTTTTCTCAGTAACTTCGTCTTTATTTTCAGTCCTCTGTGAATGGGTGTGATTGCTGTGTTGAGCCAAAATCAATCCTTCTCTGAACACAGGGAGGATAGGATGGCTCAGGGGAAGATGGGTTGGGTGGGGAATCTCCAACTTGTAAGTATATGGAGCATGAAATGCAATTTTTAAATTTTAGTCCTGACACTGGACTGCCTGTATTTATCCTGAAAAGAAAGGAAATACCCTAAAAAAAATGAGAGACTGTATTATTGGCCCAGGAAACAGATTTTTCTATGACATTTTTCTTATGTCTATTCTCTACTCTCTCTGGTTGTAAATTTTCACTCACAAATGAACATTTGGAATACATTAGAGAATTCATCATTTCTTTTCTCCTGAATAATCTATATCATTTTCACTCCATTCTCCCATTTTTAGAAATTGAAGAAATCACTTGTATCCAAGCCTTTTAAATTATGTGAACTTCTTTATGATGTGGTAATTCTTTGGGGGGTCCTTTGAGCTCATTTTAAATGGTTGCCTATAGTGTAAGAAGGATAAACCTCAGAAGCTATATTAGCTTTCATTTTATTCTCTCCATCATAAAAATGATTTTAAAACATTTCTATTCACTGGAAAGGTCAAAAGTCAAAATAGTCTGAATGGTTTACCTTTTTTATTGTAGGTTGTGTTCATCATAATAAATTACATTAGAATGAACCCTACCATATTTTATCATTAGAACACAAAACTAAGTAGAGCACGGTATCTTGAACTATACCTCCCTGTGTCCCACAGTGTGTGTTTATCCCCACAGGGACAGAACAGCCTTTCTCTAGGGAATTAGTCTGTCCAATCACAGCCTCTATTTAGCCTCACAGTTGGAGATGATCTCATCACAAGGTGCAGCTGAAATGGTCCTAGGCAGGTCCTACCGTTGCCTGTGGGACTTCTGCATAGCTCTGCATCTGGAAGATAAGTCTGAGCATTGACTTGCTGGTGGGGGACGACTTAGAAAACATGATGCTGGTACTCATCTTTCATCCCATGCTTGAGAAATGGCACTGAAATGTCTGCTTCACCATTAGTCTGGCCGATGGGCTGGCGGCATCCATTCCCCACACTCAGACCTGGAGGCAGAGTGGAACCTGAAGGCCTAAATGTGAAGAAAACAGCCACAATAGCAGTTAGCATGCCATTTAGGCTGAAGACAAAGATTTAAGTATCATTATTAAGCTCTGTTTTAAACCAGCTCATGATTGGTTTGTATCAGTAATATAGATAAATAATCAGAACTTTTTTCAGCAATAAGGTATCTCAGAATGCTACACCGAAAGAAGGAAGAGCTTTGGCTCACTGGGTTCAAATCCTGGCATCTCCCTTTTTTCCCTCCATCTCCCTATAGCTACTAGCCTATTGTTCTGCTTTCCTCTACAGGCTAATTTCATGAAAGAGCTGACTATACCTGTTTTTCCTTCTTCTTCACTTCCCATTGATTTTGTAGGCTGTTCTAACCTATCTTCCACGTGCCTCACTCTCCTGGAGCTCGTATGTCCTCATACTTGACCTTTCAGTAGCATTCAACTCTCTCAGGCACAGCCTTCTTGAAACACTTGCTTTAGTTCCTGTAAAACTACACTTTCCTATCAGTTAAATGCCTCAGTTTAGAGGCATATTTTGACACTAACTTTAGGAGCTCAGAGGCTTCCCTTGGTGTCCAGATGTACTGAACTGCAGACATTGCAGTAGTGTGTTACACTGTGCCTCTGATTAAGTGAGGTATTGCTGCATTACAATATACACAAGAACTGGAAGATATCAATGACTCTTATAAGAATAATTTTGATCCTTTCTGCTTACATTTTCAGGATGCTTTATAGAGAAAGCAACTCAAATAGGCAAGAGGTCTATTGTAAATATTAAATGACTATATTTGCTATTTTACACTTTATCCCTCCCTGGGTTGTGATCTTCTAAGTCTATGCAATATTTATTTATTGGAGTTCTGTGTTAGAATTACTGATAATACATTCAATATGTTTAATAAAATCCTAACTGATCCCTACTAAGGCCAAGAAAAGCCTTTGATATGTAAGGCAAGATGATTCTTAGTATACTTCAGAGTTTTTATTTTTGAATATTCCTTTTCAGCTGATATACCCTTTCTTTGAATTTTTTTCCTTTGGATAACCAAATTAGAAACTTTATATATACTTAATTGACTTAACTAGGACACTGTTTTTATAGTATACAAGGGGAAGTGTATGAGGGATGTGATGTATTGCAAAATGTACAAGCTTTAGAACCAGAGAGACCTGGGTATGAAATATCATTTAATAGCTGAATGATCTTGAGCAAGTTGCTTGACATAACTGGATATCTAGTTTCTGTAACATCAAGTTATAGGCAGGATGATAATACCCACGTGTCTGAGGTGAAGATGTAATTATAGTAGGCCCCCTTTATCCACAGGGGATACGTTCCAAGACCTCCAGTGGATGCCTGAATCCACAGATAGTACCAAACCCTATATACACCGTTTTCCTATACATACATACCTGTGATAAAATTTAATTTATAAGTTAGGAACAGTAAGGGATTAACAATAATAGCTAATAAAAATAGAATAATTATAACAATATATTGTCTTAAAAGGTATGTGAATGTTCCCTCTCTCTCTCATAATATCTTATTGCACTGAACTCACCTTTTCACTTGATGACTTCTCTTTGGTGTGTCTGAATCACCAGCATCACTACTATTGCACTTTGGGGCCATTATTAAATAAAATAAGGGTCACTTGAACACAAGCACTGAGATATTGCAACAGTCAATCTGATACTTCGGATGGCTACTGAGTGGCTAACAGGGAGGGTAGCACACATAGTGTGGGTCAACTGGACAAAAGGATGACTCACATCCCAAGTGAGATGGAGCAGGAAGACACGAAATTTTATCATGTTACTCAGAACAACACTCAAGTGAAAACTTATGAATTGTTTATTTCTGCAACTTTCCATTTAATAATTTCACACTGCAGTTGACTGCAGGTGATTGAAACCGTGAAAAACAAAACTATGGATAAGGATGGGGGAACTACTGTACGTGGCACATAGTAGGTACTCCAGAATTTGTAGCTTTTATTATTTTTGGTCCGGTTTTGGGAAGTGATCACTATGCAGAGATTTGATGACTGTTTCTGTAGCTGATTCCTGGCTCTGCTGAGGCCACTGTGTGGATGAAAGGGTCCAACAGCCTTTAGGTCTGGTTTAATAGTTGTTTGGGGAAAGCACTAGTAAAGTTAGGTCAGTGGGAATTAGATGATGCAACAGACCAGAGAGTATCTAACGCCAAACAGGAACAACCAAACACAGCATTTTGTGATCCTCGCTAACTGCTTAGATATGGGATTTTTAAAACCAAAGTGCCCAGTTTGCTTGTTTCCAGAGTTTCTCCCAGGTTGTGACTGTAAATGAACATTATCGAAGCTAAACCAGCATTGTATTACCTCATTATTCCTGTAGTATTTGCTTCACAATTGCCACTGTGAAGTTCTTGGTTAAAATTAGTGTGTAGTAAATCTCATCATTTGGGAGGGAGGGGGAGTTGAAATTAATTACCTCCCCCCCCCGTATTGTCTTTTTACTTTCTTTAACATCAGATTGCAGCAAAAAGTTAACAAAACAAACCTTGATTTGTTGTAGGAGACCCCAAGAATTATATTTGGGTTTTTTCATATTATTTGATCTGATTTTGTTATTGATGTTTCTTGAAAAAATCGGGGGAAAATAGAAAATTTCAAAAGTGTTTTTGCCATTGGAAATAACTGTTTATTGACCTTTTCTCCAGAAGACTGTCTTACCCTTTTTTCCTGGGTGAGCATAGGCTAGTGGAAACCTCACAACCTAAGATGGATTTGCTAAAAATAATGGGAACTTAGGGAATTCTGGACAGTAATTAGTGCACAATAGAATCCTCAGTGCACACACTCTAGCATTGGCAAGAGTTTTTTATTTGAATGTTGTGTTGGTTTACTATTGCTGTTCACCACAAACTTAGCTAAAATCAACATGTAAATATTATCTCACAGTTCCCATGGGTCAAGAGTCTGGGCACAACACAGTTGGTTGCTCTTTGCAGGGTCTGTCTCACAAGGATGCAGTCAAAATTTTGTCCAGGCTACATTCCTTTCTGGAACTCAGGGTCCTATTGCAAACTGTCCTGCTTGTTGGCAGAAATCAGTTCATTGTGCTTTAAGACTAAGGTCCCAGCTTTCGTAAAGCTGGATATCAGCTTGGGGTCCCACTTAGTCCCTAGAATCCCTGCAGTTCCTTGCCACGTGGCCCTCTCACTGGCCCTTTTACCACATGGTAGCTTATTTCTTCAAAGCCAGAAGGAGCATCTCTCTGACTTCTAACCCCTCTTTTAAAGGGCTCACCTGGTTAGATCAGGCCCACTCAAGATAATGTCTCTTTTTACTTAACTCAAAGTAATCTGATTAGGGACCTTAATTACATCTGCAAAGGTTCCTGCACCTCCACATAGCCACCTAATCACAAGAATGGCATCCATCATACCCATAGGTAACACATTCAAGAGCTGGGGGTTATACGAAGTATATATTGTACCCCAGGGGCCACGAACCTTGGGGCCATTCTAGAATTCTGATTACCATGAACACGAATGATGGAATCTAACAGAATTTTGTCGAATACTGTATTTGGCCTATCTTTCCAAGGCTTTCTTGTTGGGTTTCTTGCTCACAATTGCTTCCACAGATTAGAGTTGCTGAATGGCTAGAATTTCATGCGTGTTTGCCTTTGTCCACTAGTGGAAGTGACTCAGGTAGCTTAGAAAAATGGCAAAGTGGAGAAAACTCAGAATGGCTGGATGGTTAGAAAAGCAATGGCAAGCCAAAGTGCTTCTTAGAACCCATCTTCTATTCTATTTACCACCATTGGGATTTTTATAGCAATCAACAGGAAGAAATGTCCCATTGAGACAAAACAGTATGCTAAATTTCTGCTTCTCATTCTGTAAAATTCTTTACTTTTACATATTGAAAAGAACTTTGAAGTGATATTTTGTCTATCCCAGAAAAAGGGGTGGCATTAATTTATCTAAATCTTTTTTTAATATAATATTTCTAAAAAATACATTGGAATTAAGATTTTGATTCATTAAGAGAAAGACAACCAGTCATTAAATCTGTCTGGTAATTGTGTCTAACAAAAGTGATGGCTAATTGGAAGCAGAAATTTTAACAAGGAGCTTATTGTTAAAATAATGTACAGAAACCAAATTTGATTTCAAAAACAAAAGTCAAGATTAATTTCTCTCATACATTAATATAAAGTTGTTTACTAACATTTTGAAATTTCATCTGATCAATTGAGTATACAAAGCAAATTAACCAAAGCATACATTATGCATATGGAGAAAATATTCAAGTATATAATAAGGAAGTGTATTCAATATGGGTCTTTAAAAATTGAAAACACAAAGTAATTCTGAGATTTGTGACAGCCTAGGGTTCATGTTCCTTGACCGAGATAAATTTAGAAAATTATACATAGTTTGGCTTATCCTTCTTGCATGCAGGCGCTGGATTTTCTCTTTAACCCTTTCCCAGAGGGTCGACTTCTGCTATTTCTGAATCCATTTACCCACTTGATCATCCTTGATGCTTGTATTGTCTAAATGTTATGGATGCATCACTTTTTATAAGGGTAAATAGTGGATTTAAATTATGTCAATATTTTTGCCCTATTTAGAATCACATGGGTTGGATCAAGTTTTTAAATAAATGATAACTTTTTCTTGAGGTCAACTATTTGCTTTCTTTAAGAGAGTTAGTTTAGATATTGCATTCATCAGTGATTCCATAGTCTGAAAAAAAATTCTGCTATCTTAAAATTTTTGACATTTTCATTTTCTATTCTATTTCTGCTTCATAACATGTAATTCAGGCATTTGACTAAGTTTAAATCAGTGGACTGGCTGGCAGCCTAAAAAATTTTTGCACAGAAGAGGTTTAACTGAATTGGGAGATTTGTTTAACTATTGGTAAATCTTTATTCCTTTCCTTAAATTTTTTAATTTGAAATCTCCTCTCTAATATAATCATATGATTAGAACTTAAATTAGTTTACTTGAAATGAGTGTTAATCCAAAACCTCAATTGGTCCTAATGATGTTAGGACCTTGGTGTGGTGTGACTTTGGTTACTCATTCAAGGAGCAAAGAAGCAACAGCTAAAGTCACCCAGTGACTTTGTTTTTAATTGAAATCACAGAGATATTGATCTAAAATGGGTCTGATCTACATTTGTCAAGTTAGTGGAAATCACACACCACTTCATATTGCCCTTATGTCTAGCTATGCAAATGTGCCTACTAGTTTGTTATTTTTCCCCCTTGGGGTTAAAACCCCAAGTTTTGCTATTTCCAAGTATCTATTATTAAAGCCACAGATAAAGCTGAGACCTACATAAGTAGTTTGAATATCTTTTCAGGCCACATGCTGTGTTCTAAGCCCTTTGCTGGATTCTGAAAGTAAAGGAGGGCAAAGCAAACATGGTCTCATCCTCATAGAATCTGCAATCACACTAGAAGCTTGTGTTGTAAAATCTCATTAAGGAAATCTATGATCAGCTATAATAAGGACATATTTAGACATAGGCCAGACTGTCTAAATTTCAGAACAGATCTATACCTATAACAGGCTTGGCACAGTGCACGGTAGTTAGCAACTACTCAGTAACAGTTACATGTTAATATCATTACTATCTTATTATTTATTTTTATAGTCCACCCAAATAATTCTCTGATCATAGGCAGAACCGTTTTGTGCTGCAAACTTAAGAGAGCCCAAATTGGTCATATAATATGGAGGCTGGGAATCATTTTCTTTATTTTTAGATAGAGTTTCTATTATTTTAATTGGCACCCTACCAAACTGATAGATGCCTCCACTTGTGTATGTCAGCATGGTTGCTACGAACACTACAAATACAGTAACTATGAGGGGCTATTTTCTCATCATTTTCTTCCCAAAACATCCCCTATGCTGGAAATGCTATGAAAACCCTAGAAGCTATAGTAAAAATACTATTTTAAAAAACAAGTTTTTATTTTATTTTCTTAACAGAAACATGTCCATCACAGAAAAGACAAGTAAGCCAAAAGAGGCACTGGCGATCACCTGAACCGACATACTGGGAGAACTACTGTTAGCGTTATGCCCCTGTCCTTTCTCCGTACAAGAACGATACTTGTAAATAATTGGTGTTATGTGTAACACCCTATTTTGTAAATGCTTCCCACGTCTTCATTCTATGGTGTTAAACAAGTATCTTTCTGTGTCATTATTCTTTTACAGTATCATTTGCGTTGGTTCTATCAAATGCCAATTGTTGGACAGTTAAGGTATTTTTTTTCCCAGTTTCTGTTGTGAGTAACTTACTGGATAAGCAACTGAGTTACCATTGTTGAGAGTTTTTTAATGTTAAAATAACTAAATTATTTAAGATAATTTAAGGTGCCTTTGGTGCAATGTAACTAAGATGAAATTGATGGCAAAGAGGTCTTCTTGTGCTTCTGTAACTTCCTTTATGAAGGGTCTCAGAGACCACGGGCAACATATGGCTCTCAGGAAACACTGGCAGCGTGGCACTCCGTAATTAGAGAGGGTTAATAATGCCAAAATGGACTGTGATTTAGTAGAAGTTGAAATCACTACGTACAGACTTAACAGGAGACCATTTTGTCTCCTGTTTGTTCCTGTGACAAACTCAAACAACTCAAAATAAATTTTTTATCTACTGCTGGATTTCCTTTTTTAATTCTTTAAGTTTTATCTTTTAGGTTGCACAAGCCGTTGTTCCATGAATTACAGTGTGCTTATCAATCCATCCTTCTTACCAGGAATGCCATCTCCAACAACACTGAAGAAGTCGGAGAAGTCTGGTTTCAGCAGCCCCTCCCCTTCGCAGACCTCCTCCCTGGGAACAGCATTCACACAGCATCACCGACCGGTCATTACGGGACCCAGAGGTGAGCCGCTCTGCAGGCACCTTTGGTTGTGCTTCGATCGTGGCCCTGGGGCCAGGGTAGCAAAATGAGAGACAATGAGGATTCCCCCAGAATGCTCCTGAAGGCAGCGAGTGTTTCAATTTCATATCACTGTGGACAGCTTTGGGATGTTAGGGACCAAAGAGAGTTGGCATCAATCCCTTGATCCTTTTTTTTATTGAAGTTATTAGGGTGACATTGGTGAATAGGATCAACCAAACATCTTTCTTTGCCAGTGTGGTATTGCAGAATGGTGGGAGATCATTTGAATTGAACCAACATTAAATTCGTTCTATAAATTTTACAAGAGTGGTGTGTGTGTGTGTGTGTGCGTGTGTGTGTGTTTAGGTGAGCAAGTATAGTTGACTCTTGAACAATGCAGAATTTTAAAAATTCACATAGAAGCCCTGGCTGGGTGGCTCAGTTGCTTGGAGTGTCATCCTGTACACCACCAAAAGTTTGCAGGTTTGATTCCCAGTCGAGGCATGTACATGAGGCAACGAGTTGGTGTTTCTCACATTGATGTTTCTCTGTCTCTCTGTCTCTCTCCCTCTCTCTCTAAAATGAATAAACATATCCTCTGGTGAGGATTAAAAAATAATCTGCACATAAGCGGACTCATACAGTTCAAACCCAAGTTGTTCAGAGGTCAACTGTATCTTCAGTCAGCAGTTGGGCATGGGCATATATGGAGGGCCGACTTAAATTGTGTGCAGATTTTCAACTGTGTGGTGGGCTGGCACACCTACCCCCACATTGGTCAAGGGTCAACTGTAATAGCTCTTTTCATTTTCCCTTCCCTGGTGAGTCCCTTTGCTTGAAACCTGATTTCAGTGTGTGGCATTTTGCAGTGGGGTTGTTTGCATCACGGTGTTGACTGTCGATGTGCAGTCTTCATTCACTCCTTTTGAAGTGGTAGATAGTTTGTCTGGTTTTCATTGCAATGTTTTCATTATTTTTGCCTTGTGTGCTTTTAAGTTTATTATTAAAATGTGTCCACAAGAAATATGATTTGTATTTCACATTAAAGACAAGCTTTAAACCTCAAGAGAATGTCAGCAAGTCACTTAACTTGATCTCATTGCAAGATGAAAATATTTATTAGTTTGTTTATGAAACCCCCACAGTAGGAGAATGAATAATTGTAACCGTGTTTGTGCTCCTCCATCAGCTTTTCGTTTAGGTGGGTCTGTGATCTACCAGCTGGTATCATAAAATATCCTAGAAAGCTATGATCTCTCGTCTACTTTGACAAACGCCTGGGAAAACTGATATTTCTTTCATTAATCTCACTGTTAGTCCCACAGATCTGAATCCCTTTTTAAATACTCTGTGTGCTTGTCAAGGAAGATGGCAGTTGGGAGGGCTGTCTCAGGCACTGAGGCAGATAAGTGTCCTGACTGTTATGTTCTATCTCCACAATTATGAAAACTTCCTTGCTCCATCTTTAAACATCTTATGATCACTGACAGAACTTTCTCAACTCACTACTTCTCTTGTCTGTGTGTGATATAATCAGAGAGGAAATGTGTGTGTGTGTGTGTGTGTGTGTATTTTCTAATGTTAAAACCTTGCATCTGGATTGGATTATAAACTCCCAAAATGCAGAATGAGTCTCTTTAAATGGGTTAGTACTATGATATTACCCTCATAATCAATATTCATTAGACATCTAAACTGTGGTAGAAAATAAGGGATAGGAAACCCTTTTAGTCAGAAGATTTTTGGTATCAGGGAGATGAGGCATGTGATGTTTCTCATCTTTTTATTGTCAGGTTAACATATGCTATATGCTAAGTGAATGTTAAAAACAGAAATTTCTGCAGGAGCTCAGAGTAGGGGATGCTGGAGATTCATTTATTCATTAAACAAGGATTTTCTGAGTACCCATCACTGGAATTCAGTGGTTCCTGTCCTCATAGGGCAGACAGTCCAGCTCAGGAGAGAGACAGAAAATAAGCAGTTAGAAGACAATATGTAATGTGCTGACACATCACTTTGTATCAAATAAAGAGACTTCAAAGCATAGACAACTTCAAGTCAGAACATAAAGGTTGCACATGCGAAAGGAGGACGTTCCAAGCGCAGGCGGTGAAGCAGGGTGGAAGGGGTTGGGAAGAACAGCAAGCTGGGGTCAGGACAGCTGGTGTGCTGCCTCTTCGCTTGCCATTTACCTTCTGAGTTTTTAAGTATACTCCCCAATGACATGTGGACAATGCTACTGCTGAATAAACTTTTCCTCTTAACTTCATATTTTCATATAGAAACTGCCATAAAAATAATATTTGTAGAGATTCCTCGAGGAGCATAAAGCAATGTGCATATATTACCACTTATCCAGCAAGTATTGTGTGTTATCTGTGAGTCTTGCCTTAAAACCATAGCTCCAGAAATGATTATAATGATTCTAGCATTTACCCACTGGTGCCATGACAGGGAGCTTCTTCATGCTATACAATCAAGCACTGTTGCTACAATGGTCCATGCTAGGTGAACCAGAGTGGGCCTCCTTAGCCTATAGAACAAAGAGTTTTGATCTCCTGTTATATTTGTGAAATCAGTTTAGAGGAAAAGAGAAAGGTGCCTAGTTTAAGAATTATGGAATACCAAAGATTCTTTGTTTTCACCAGAATTCAAGATGGTTCCCAGCATCCTCGGTTCTCCTTTCTGGAAAATCTACTCAGGTACCCATTCTTATTGCCCCTGCCCCCCTTAGTGGTCCGGTGAAGGGAATTGAAGTAGTTGAGATGAAACTCTTCAGTAGCATCTTTGTGGGTAAGAATCATGGAGTAGAGATAGGCTAACATAAGATATTCTTGGGCTGAGATATTTTTAAAAGGCTGGTATTCAGCCTTTTGTTATTTAAGAAATATTTGCTATAGGTACTCTATTCCCTTTATCCTTCTCTGAAGCAGTTGGAAAGCTAATGCTTAGAATAATATCAAATCTTGAACTAAGAGTTGATGTTTTAGGAAGATGATGCCAGGTCTGAGGACAGAGAGCCTGCCCAAGGAAATCAGTGTGGAATAAATATCACATGTACATGAAGGAGAATTCAGCCTTACAAACTTAAACCACTAGGGAATCCAGACAGACAATCAAACTTTCAACAGGCCCGGAAAAAGAGAAAGGTATATATCCCTATCAGGGTCCTGGTGCAGGGGTGAAGGGAGCTCTTTTCTGCACTTTTTCCCAGAATCACATGGTATGTTCACCTTTGGATAACACATAGGTTGCAAGGCCTCCATTGCCTTCCTTAAAATTAAGAAATTAAAATTTCTTAAAATTTATCATGGGGTTGCATTGACTAGACAAACACCAGTTTGTGAGCCATAGCTGTGTAACATATCTTAATGATTTTTTAACAGAGCTACAGCAAAGCAAGGTCACCTCATTGGAAAAACAGTGGCCCTATTTTTCACTGCAAACCTAAGGTATATTTAGAAATGTGATGGCTACCTTTTACAAAAGAAACCTCTCTTTGAAGACTGTGAAGTGAAGGCAGAAAAGTAGGACCTTGAAGGGGAGGCATAGCCTAGTGGTTAAGCACAGAGGCTAAGGGAGTCAAATGGACACTTGTCTGAATTCTGTCTCCACCACTCTTACCAACTATGTGAACCTGCTGCCTTGCCTGAGTCATAGGCTGCTCATCGACAAAGCAGAGATTACAATCTTCTTCAAGAGAATTCTGTTGTCTGAGGAGTAGATGAAATTATATATTTGTAGTCGTTCACACTGTGCCTGGAAATAGAGTATGTCCTGAAGTCATGTAAACAATTTAATCACTCATTTTCATTTAGGCTTTGAAAAATCCCACGTGGTCCCTGCTCCTTTCGCCTATCAACATCTCAGCCATCCCAGGCCCAGCTCAAGTGCCACTTTGTGCGCGAAACCTCCTCAGCTGCACCCAGCTGCCACCTTCCCACATCCTGACATTCCCGGAGCCTTTTACATCTGACGTTTCCTCTGCTGATGCTGCCTTGCTTTGTTAGTTAACACGTGTCTCGTTGCTCTCCTAGAATGAAACCTCCAAAAAGAGGCTGTCTGACTTACACATCCTAGTATCTTTATTGCGTCTCACTCAGAGGGTTTTATGTGCAAACATTCACCAAATAAATACACAGTAATGAAATGGCACATAAATGTACACACACACCATTCATCCCTTCCCTGAAACATTGCTTCAGACAAACTGAGGGTGATAAACGTCTAACAGTTTCTGGAGTACTTCTTTACAAGGAATGTCCAAGATGGGGAAGAACCTTGGTCTTTCATCCAAAGAAAACTTTTGCAAGATCATATGAATAAGACTGATATGCTATGAAAAAGCTATGCTTTTTCTTATTTTTTGCTTTTCTAATCACTTGCCTATTTTCATTGTTGTGAAGATAGGGTTGTGTGGTTTCTTAAAATGAATCTCTTCTCTGATATTGGATTTTTTTGTGGCTTCAATAAATCACTTAACCTTGTGGCCTCAGTTTGGCCATCTGTATCATGGGGATAATACTTTGTAAGCTACATAGTTAAAACTAGGTTAAGGGGTTAAAGTATTTTGGAATATCCTGGGGAGTGGGGAAGACATTAAGTTTCCAAAAAGGTGTTTGTATGTCATTTTACATTATCACAGTTACTGTGCACTTTAAGCAGAAAGATTGGGCTTTCACAGACTTTCTTTTACCAGTACTTAAAATTTCAAACATAATACAGTATCTAATTCATGAAAATTAATCTTATTCATGACAATTGAAAAAAATCTTTGTTCTTCCCTTTGCCTTGTAAAGATTTTTAAGTTTGCCTGATGATTTGAAAGATCTGACTTCTTTTGAGAATTATTTGGAGTAAGCATCTGTGATGTTTTAGAATTTCTTGAAAGTTTGTCTTCTTGAAACTTATGTTTCTGCCTACGTCTTTGCTCTTTTCAGAAATAAGATAATGAATGATCTTTAATTTAGTACTGAATACAGCAACTCTGCACTTTAGGGGTTTAGAAATGGGGAGGCACCTGCACAATGCACCTCGTAACAGAGAGGCCGAAAGCAATCGGCAAATAAGCACTTAGTGACCTTCATGTGGAACCATAGCGTTTTATCACAGAACCACAGAGTTTCAGAACAGTGCTCTGGGAATCTTGCGGTCTAACTCATTCCCTGCATCAGCTAACAATGTGTTTGGCAGTGTCAGAAAATCTGACTACACAGGTCATAGTGTTCTCATATGAAAACAAGTATGTGATTCAGGACTGTGTTATGGTGGCAGTGTGATGCCATACAGGACAGATTTCTTCTCTTAGCCTTCCATGCTTTTGTTTGTTGTTTGCATCCTCATGCTGTGACCTCATGGTTGCAATATAGCCACTGTGCTCCTGCCTCCCTCATATATTCCAAGCAGAAAGATGGGAAGGGGCCAGAGCAAAAAGTGCCTGCCTACCAGCGCATTCTGCCGCCTTGTGCACGGTCAGAACCATGCCATGTGACCATCTCTAACTGCAAGGGAAGCTGAAAAATCTAGATTTTTTTCTGAGAATATTGCCACTCGGTATAAAATTAGGTTTTACAAGTAGATAAATTAAAGAGCAGTATGATAGTTAGCAGTTAGCAGATATTCCACATTACTCTTATAGATGAAAAGTCTCAGCTGGCCAGAGCCAAGAGCAGAAATAGTCTCCAGTGCAGTGCCTTTTCTATCATATCAGTAGTTTCTACCTTTTTCTACCCCCCTGGGGGAAATCAAATGCATTTATTTAAACAATTAGTTTGTATTTACATTTTTTATTGGTCAAAGACAAAACATAGTCATTTAGATCTTTTGGAAAGCATGACTTAACCACGTTAACACACTGTGTTTTTTAAATAACAGCTATAAACAAACAAATCACTTGACCTCTTTTTATTAGCCCCATGAGTCCTTGCTACTTGTAATGCAGGGTTTCTCGTAGGTGCAAGTCACTTCAGAAAACAATTTTTGAGGTCAGTTCGGGTTTTTTAAATATTGAAATTAGCTTGTAGACTCCCGTTACTGTCTGGGGTCCCATTAATGTTTTCCATAAAACATTACTGTGTGTATTAAAAGTGTCCAGCACTTACAATACTCAAGGTCTGTACTACTTGCTAAATAGAGTAAACAGAGAAGCTCGGGTTCCGACTTCAGAGCGCTTACCGCCTGGTGGACAGCAGGGCTAGAGACCTGCAGTTGTACTGTTGTGGGGGGGCGGGGGGGCGCAGGGTGCTGTCAGGGACAGGGCAATTCTGATGGAGAGCTGCTGTGGCATTTGACGCTGTACAAGTCCAAACAAGCATAAGACTTAACCCCTATTCTAAAACAGACTGACTTCCAATTGTAAGCATGCAAAAACAAAGCCACAACGAACAAGGCACACTTTTAGATAACTAAACACCAAGGAATTAAAACATACAAAATGTGAGCATGAGGTTAAACCCCTACTTTTTCATGGGATATACACCCACAGAGGAAGTTTAGAAGTAAAATTGCCCCGATTCTGAAAATATGGGTAAGATATACTAAAACAATAGCCATATAAAACCAATGATTTATTGTGCAGCCTTCGAAGAATCGTGCCAGTTTTTGTTTAGAGAGGTAGTCAAAAGTTTACATGCTCTGTAAACTTCTCGAAGTCCATGATCCTCATGGCCCAAGCAGGGATCCAGCGCCTAGTGATGAAACATCTGAGGCTCTGCAGCTAACAGTATCTCCCAGCTGGGCCAAGAATAATAAGCTGCAGAGAATTATGAGGATGAAGATCACCTTCCAGGAAGCTAAGGTCACCAGGAAAGTCGGAGGAGTATAGACTCATAGACAGTCGCCGAGAAGCAAGGAAGGAGAGGTAGAAGAGGAAGGCAACGGTAATCACCGGAGGGCAGGGCCCATGAGTGCAGGGACCTCATCTTCATTCGTCCTATATTCCTCAGCCTCTCCCTGGGCATGAGGAAAGCATTCAATAGACACTTGTTGACCAGATGAATGAGTGCCTGAATTTGATTGAGGGCAAGCAGACAGAAAGTTTGGGAGTACCATGTGGTTCTTTTCACGCCCTGTGTGTAACAGTAATATAATGTTCGAGGGCATGGATCTTCAGCAGCACTGAGGGAGGTACACCGCATACTGAATAAGTGCTCCCTAGATTCTTGCTTGGCTTTAATTTAAAAGAACTTCCACTCTGATTGGCATTAAGAGATATGCTGGCTTGAAAATGATTTGATCCCCTTTTTTATACTTGCTGTGGTATTATAAATTTTTCTATCCAAACTAAGGACCTTTCAGAAGAAATATTCTCTGGTGCTTTATTGTTGCCATAACCATGGCACCCTTCCCTTGGCATGGACTCTGATACCCAAGTGGTGAATCTGTTCATCTTTCTTGTATCATATCTACAGACTGCTTTGCCTTTTAGGAGAGCTTTTAACTTAGTTGTAGAACATGCTGGTGCTCCTTTCCATGGAGCGGAATCTAATTAGTCTCTCCTGGTTTAGTGCAATTGAATCATCTCAGGAAAATGAGAAGCAATTAAGTACCTGTTGCTAACAAGGTGCTGAAATATCTGCCAACAGACACAAGGTGTTTATTTATTACTGGAGTATGTTATTGGAGAAAACATTGTGTTGTCTTTCTACAAAAAAGAATTGCTAGAATTGATTTTTAAATGCAGGTGTCACGGACCTACCTACTACCACCTTTGAGGAGCATTGAAAAGAGAAGTAACAGGTCTTGTGAACATCAGTCAAGGTTAGCTCCAGTGCTAGCACCCAGCCTCATGGGAAACAGTGTCGATGGGATTTGAAGGAACTGGAGAGTTAAGAGGAAAAGCAGCTTTTCAGCAAAGGCCCTTTAAGTCCCAGTTCAGGAAATTATTAAATTCATTAGCCAGATACTTAAAATCAGCTATTACTGTCCAGCCAAAAAATGAAGGAAAAAAAATAACAATGCCAGCAAATGTTTTAAAACTACAGCTAAACAAAAGTCAGGAAGCGTGTAATTAAAACTGTACCTTTATTGTATTGTAAAGAGTTTCACTGTGACATGGAAAATATTTAAGGGAGAAGGCTGTTCAGCTAATTTGTCTGCAAGTGAACTGCTTGGTGGAGAACTACCCTAAATTAACTATAAGGCCACCCACTGAGCCAGCCTCATAAAGGGCCAGGGCTGCTCAGCTTGGTTTTGTGTAACATTCAATAATTACTAGATAAATGCATAACTAAAAGCTCTATTACACTAATAATTTGTACTGAGATAGACGTGTGGGGCACCCTGCTGGGTTAATTTGTCATCCCCACAGCAAACTTCTAAAGAGAGCTCTTCCACAGTGATATCGCATTAGTATGTTGTCCCAATGAGGACAGGTTAGAGCAGTAAAACCAATTGGCTCCTTAATCCCTTAAAGAGGCAAAATGCCCCCAGGGTGAGAGCCACAGAGAATAGGGTGATTAACCATGTGGACCTACATTTAAACTCATCTTGACAAAAGCAGCTGCTGTACCTTAGAATGCCTCTCTCTCTCTCTCTCTCTCTCTCTCTCTCTCTCTCTCTCTCACACACACACACACACACACACACACCATAGACCCACATATGCACACACAGTGAAGGCAGTAGTTCTGTGCAAGGTATCTTTAGAAGTCCTCTTGTGATGAGACTTCTGGGTATCATTTGTACTATAAATCACATAATCAGATAAATCTCTAGCAGTTCCTTATTTTCTGGCCTAGCTTGATATAATGTTGATTCTGTGTTTAGACTTACTCTTTATTTTTCTTTCTTCAGAGTGGAAAAAGTCAACATTAGACTTGTATTCTCTTTATGCGGAATGTTTCCTTCTATCTTTCTCTCTGTCTCTCTCTCCCTCTCTCCCTCTCTCTCTCTCTCTCACACACACACACACACACACACACACAAATTGCTGTTTTAAATATGGAGCTCACATTTAAGCTTCAGTGCAGGGTTTTCAACCTTTCCTATTGACAGAACCATAAATCATGTTAAAGTTAAGTGAATTACTGTAGCATGGAACTGTAGCTTTGACAATGTTTATGTAGTATCAGCTTATCATCCAGGCAAAAGGGGCAAGCGCTGACGTTTGAAATGGGAATGCACAGCCCTATTAATGTGGCTGCAATAGCATGAGAGCCACTTGTTTCTTGCTGCATCCTTTGTAACTGGTGTTTTTAACCACGTGTATGGAATGTTTCTAAAATACATATTTCTGCAGTAAATTTACATGTGTTATTTGCAGTTTCTTTGTATTCAGTGATGGTTGCTTCCTTCCCCCAAACAATTCCTTTTTCTTATGTGCAGAACACGTGTGAGGAACATCAGAATTGCCAGGTTGTAATACAATACTGAGGGACCTATGAACAAAAAATTCTAGAAGGAAATAAACCATTTGACCTCTGAAAAATAATTCAAGTGGGAGTAGCAGAGTGCAGTGAAAGAGCACGGGCCATGGAGCCGGCCGGGAGAGAGTGCAGATGCTGGCCAACCACATGGGATCTGTGTGAGCTGGTGTTAAGTCGCTTCCCCGCTACCCACCTTTGTTTTCCACCTATACAGAACTAGGAGGAGGCAGTGAAATGACACACGGAAAGGGCTTGGTACATAGTAACTGTGTTACTAAATGTTCATTAACTATTTTATCAGACTCCCCCATCTACATATCATTATGTGCTTTCTTTGTATGTGTCTCTCTTGAAAGGATTCACACTTCCTTTATTTCTCACTCCCTACCCCCAGTTCTCTCAACCTGCTCTTGTGGGTCCAGAAGGAGTATGTGTTTCTTCTTTCCCAGGGGGAGCCACGTATACCTAGAAGAGGAGATGTGGTCTCAGGCAAGTGAGCCAGCCAGTTTACCTTATCCCATCACTCTCCTTTGGCTAAAAGAACAGGGGAATCTCCCCAGTGGGGCAAGTGGGCCATCTCACTTGATGGGTAGGCCTTTAGCCACAGTGAGTGGAGACTTACTTCAGCATATCTGCATTCAGGGATGGCTCTTGCTAAAGTGATAAGCACCTTTGTTTTTTACAAGGGTCTGTTGTTTACAGGAATCAATTTAGTAAATAATTATTGAGCACTTATCAGCTGCCAAGCACTGTGCTAGGTCCTAATGAACAAATCAGATGAGCTGGTTCTGCCCAGACTATCTAGAGGAACAGACAGATGTTAAACATAATTATTACTATGATGAGAGTAATGACTGGGGCATGCAATAAAGGGGTAATATAGCACAGGTATTTAAAGGATTTGTGGGGATTGGGATTTACTTGGGTCTTTTTGTGTGGGTCCCTTCTGTTGGCATGCAATATGAATTTAGAGAACTTTGCCATCCCGGAGAGATTTCTCTAGATCATCTTGAATTCCCAAATTCTTGACTACCAAAATAAAAGTTGTTGAATGGTTGCATACCCAGTAACGAACACACAATATGTTAACAAGGACTCTTTCAAGTGAAATATTTTTACAAGTGAAAACAACCCAATTACTCCAAAAGAAAGTCATGGATTAGTGTCTGTAATTAAAGAGTCTGGGGGTTATGGCTTCAGGTAGAGCTGGATCCAGATGCTCAGGTAATACCTTCAGAAATCTGTATCTCTCTCTCTCTCTCTCTATCTATCTATCTATCTATCTATCTCTCTCTCTCAGCTCTCCTGTCCTCTGTGCAAGTTTTGCTCTTAGGGTAGATCTCAGATTGTGGCGCTAATGAGGTGATCAGCTCCAGGTATAATTCCCACCAATGTAACAATCCCAAGGGAAAGGGAGCAGCTTTTCAGAGTAGATTGAGGAAAGGTCCTACTTCTGGATGCTTATGGCTCCAATCAGCCTGGTTTGGGTCTTTTGCTCACTTTTAAAACAACCCTTATGCCTTGGTTCCATGCCCACCTAAGGGCCAGGGGGTAGAGTTAAGTCCTCCCAACCACACAGACTGAGGCCAAGGGAAGGACAGCTACCCAAAGAAACATCAGAGCTCTATTTCCAGGGGTAAAGGGCGAAGGACTGCTGGGCAGGCAAACTAATAGCTGTCCACAGCAGGAGATAAGAGCAGAGCGGTCCTGAGTGCTGGGCAGTGGGCTCAGCTCACTCGCTGGCCAGGTGGCTGATTTCTTCAGTCAGGGCCTACAGAGCACAAGTAAAATCCAGGCCTTAGAGAGGTAATAATGGGTGCGTGCTGGAGACCTCCATTTATCTTACATCATCACGTTGCATTGCGTGATCCTGGTTACTTTTCATATGTCTCAATTTATTCTAAAAAACAATTCTACGGATAATAAATAAACCAGAGTCTAGCATAGTGTCTGGAACATAGATTCTCAACACGTTCTTTTTAAATGAGTGAGCCCACTATATGTTAGGCACCTACATACACTAATTCGAATCTTCAGAAGAAAATTTTTCATTTGTCCTGTTTTGCCCATTTGAAATGCAGGCTCCGAAATGTTAGGTAACATTGCCTAGATTAACCTAGGGAGCAAATGATTTCAAACCCAGAATAATTGAGCTCAAAAACCCATACAGACATATAATTTCTGTTTCACAGTGGAGAAGGCTCAGGAGCATAGGAGGCTGACACAGGGCTAGTTGATACCCAACCTGGGATGGAAACTTGATTCCATGTGTAAAGCACAGCATAGGGAATATAGTCAGTAATGCTGTAACAACCATGTGTGGTGTCAAATGGGTACTAGACTTATCGGGGTGATCACTTCACAAGGTACATAAATGTCTAATCACTGTGTTGTACACCCGAAACTAATACAATATTGTATGTCAACTGTGGTTGAAAAAGTAAATAAATTAAATTAAATTTTTTAAAAAACTTGATCCCCTGATTTCAAACACCGGGCTAATTTTTCTCATACCTCCTCCCCTTGTGTGAAATCTACCAACAGTGGGAATAAATCCTTACATCCCATTGGGTGAGTTCAGGAAGATATTCTGAGTTCAGAAGGATACTTGGAAAGTGACCAGTGGCTCAGAAAAGAGGACCTACACGGCAGTGCAAACCTGACCATGTGGTGGGGGCAGCACTGCAAACCCACCGTGGCTTTGCATTTGTACTAGGGCTTTGTTTGTTTATTTGCTTGTTTTTGCCTGTTTGTTTTTTAATGTCAGCAAAGATCTGGAAAGAGCACCGGCCCCGCACTTGGCAGTTCTCCAGGAGACTGTAGTATGTCCGTGGATTTGACTGTTGAAATTCTCTTGCACAACTACAGTTTGCAATGCCGGTGCGCTTCCACTGGATCAGTGCAGGGTTCCCTGCCTGGCTCTGTCAGCCTCTGTGATCATCCAGTCTGGGCGATGGGGATTGGGGTTTTTCTTTTCACGTTTTGATTTTCTTTTCTTTATCTCTTATTTCCTAGTATCATTTGCATAGTATGTAAAAGCTCGTGTTCCCTTCATTGAACAGGAGTCTTGTCAGCTTTACTTATTATACAGTCACTGTGTGTGTCTCCAGTAATCACAGCTGTTGTGTGGTATCTGACCACATTGCACATCAGCCACCATAGTGGCTCGGGCAGTTAGGGTGTGAACATGGTACATTCAGAGAAGGGGCCCATCAGGGTCCAGAGGCTGGGGACCCTTCTGTCTCCTCACAGAGCTTGAACCAGCACACTTGGGGTTTTTAAAACTTTAAATATTGTAGCATTCCCAAAGTAAGGTACCTTATAGACTGAGTCTCATATATTGAACTTAATGCTCCAGAAACACTTTTAAAAATAATTTCTTTTAAAAGACACATGCTCCCTTGTTTCGTATTGTTTAGATTTTAGTGTTATTACTATGTATCAGTTGTACAGAATTATTTGTGAGTGTAACCCCAGAGACCGAATCCTCATGCCAATGGAATATAAAGCTAGGTGAGCTGTAGCAATTGCTGGTTCAGACTCCTCGTTTTGGCAATGACAGAACTAGAGGAGAGAGAAGTTGCCCACATTTATAAGCCAGGTAGTGGCAGAAACAAAACTAAAACCCAAGTCTTTCTATCTAAGTAGAAAATTTTCCCTAAAAAATACCCTAGATCTTCCAAAAATCTTTTTTTGTTATTTATGGAATCTTTTTCAAGACCCATACGTCATATTTATACTAATAGTGTATACTTTTATTAGTATTTGTTTTCATTTATCTAAGATACAGGTAGGCAACAGGTACCTCTTACTCATACCATTCCTTTCCCTCTGTGTGTTCTGCAATCAGCACATGTGACCGAATTCCAATTTATTCATTTCCCATCCCCATCATTACCTATGATAGTATAACCAATAAAAGTATTTATTGATCACTTAACCTTATAATCAGGAACTGTGCCATATGCCTTATGTACATTGTCTCATTTAATCCTCTTAACAGATCTGTGAAGTATTATTAGCTCCATTGTACAGATAGCAAAACTGAGTCATAGATAAGTTCAGAAACTTGAAGTATAGCTGGAATGTGATAGAGCCAGAGTTTAATTAACTATGTCTGTCTGACTCCAAAGCCCATGGTTCTCACATTATACCATTCTACTTTTCTGACTCATGGGTTTAACTTGAAACAATGCACCACACAGGCTTGGGAAGCCAGCCCAGACCGAGTCATGTTAAACTGGCCAAGAGGGACAATCAAAGAGCTACAGTGATGGGGGAGGGGAGCGAAAAATGGGTGAAGGTGGTCAAAAGATACAAACTCTCAATAAAGAAAAAAAGAAAAGCAACAGTGGGTGGTTCGTGGAGATAGAGAAAACAAGCAGATTGCCTTGGGAAACTTCAGAATGGTGAGGCCTTAGCAGAAAGGCCAGCTGGGGCATGGACACGGTTTGATAGACAAGAGGCAGAGTGAGCAGTGATTGTCAGGTGCTCAGCTTACAGGCAGAGCATGACAGGTGTTTAGAAAGTGAGCAGGAATAATGTGGATCTGCACCAGGGGCCAGCAAAATGGCCACAAGTGAAGTTCAGCCCTCTGTTTTCAAAAATAAAATTTGATTGGAACACGGTCACATGCACTTGTTTATGTAATACCTGTGGCCGCTTCTGCACTATAGTGGTGAGTGAGTAGCTGAGTAATTCCAACAGACACCATGAGGCCTGCAAAGCCTAAACTATTCACTCTCTAGCCTTTGAAGAAAACATTTGCTAGCTCCTGGTCTAGACTATAAGCTAGGGTGTTTGAGCAAGAAAGATCTTTAAGTAGCTCAAATTGATCTCAATAAAAAAATTTAGAAGACCTTGGCCTGTCTCTCTCTCTCTCCCCCCCTCCCTCCCTCCCTCTTTCCCCCTCTCCCATGTGTGTATTTTCTCAAAAGACATTGAAATTTGATTTCTACCCTAAAGATCCCCTTCATTCAAATGGAATAGAATACATCAGCCATCTTTGAAATCTATTGTAACATAAAGTTACTTTGTCTGGTAGTAATAATACAAAAATACTGGTGTTTTCCAAGTCATCCTGCAGTGTCACGTATTTCTCTCATTTGACACGTCCAGGTGCTTTCACATGCATCTTGGTGATGTTAACCATATGTACTATACGTTTTGAAAACCTTCACTTGCCTTGAGTCAAAGGTTGTTATTTAGAAAAGGTTCTGCCTCCTAAAGTTTTGAAATCCACTGCCAATTCCTCTTTCCTTGTCTCTCTGTTAAAATAAATCCCATAACTTCAAACTTCTAGGCTTTCATAAGTGACAGGTCTAACTCGTGCATGATTTATAAATGATAGCTGTGGACCATTAAGATATATTTCTCAGCTTTAGGCAGGCTATAATGGTGTTATACATTGTGGTTTTGAATTTCTGAAGAAGCAAAGTACGTAGTAGTTGACAACCCAAATGATTGAAGTTCCATTTTCCCTTATGGAAGGCTTTTTTTTAGTGGGTTTTTTTCTTCCATTTTCTTCTTTTAGAGCTCCACCCTATTACAATCTTTACTTCTAAATATAAACTAGTCGCAAGTTCTCAATGCTACCTTTTACTCTATGGAAATGGTAATTTGAGTCTAAAGACCATCTTCCTGCTGGAGACCGATGAGTCGTTTTTCTTGTAACTGTGCTAACAGAGAGAAGCAGTGTGACCTCCTACCCATTGCTACTGGCTCAGTGTTGATTAATGGTAAGACTGTGAAGGTTTACAAATGCCAGAACTCAGGATTGATCATTCCGTTCTGGGAGGGGAGAAGGCTTCACGCAGCGCTGCCATAAGAGCACGCCGCTCCTGTAGGAGGGTGAGAGTCCACTGTTTGTACCACTCTCTGGACAGCTATTCCTTGGAGCCGCTCCTGGCGTGAAGACTAGCATTTAAGGGCTGATGCCAGGAAGCCAACACCAACATGAAAAGAATCCGAGTCTCTGTCCGATCTGTGAGAATCTGCAACAGTTCAGGGACAAGGGAGAAAGCAAATGAGTCAATGTCAGGGTTAAATAGAAGGACATATTTCAATCTGTGAAATTTTGGTTTGAGGAAAAATGTGAGAGGGTTATTACAATTCTTGGAGTTTGACTTTGGGCAAAACCGCTGAAAATGGTAAGAAGGGATTTCTTTCTATCTCTTCTTCCTAAGATGTAGAATGAAATACAAGATTCCAAACACATCTGGTTATGCCTCCCCAACATCATCTTTTTTTAGCTAGAAAATGTGTCTAAAGGCACATAATAACCTCCATACAGTGGACCCTCAGACTAAGAATCACTTGTTGGATCTTATAAGTCTCTCAACACACAGTGATGTAGTAATGACCTTGACCTTCTCCTTCCCCAGTTCTAATCAGTTCTACTTCAAAGGAGGAAGCATTTTTAAGTTAAATATTTATATGTTAAATTGCATCAAATTTTAAAATTGTCTCTTGTAAACTAAAAGCAAGAGAGTATTTTAAAGAATTGGGGGCTGGGAGGAGTGCAAACAAGTAAATTAATCTGTCTGACCTGCTTTCTTTTTGTACTAAGTATCTAGTAATATGAGCATTTGGTAATAAATAACTGAACCCTACACCCTTTGGGAAATTCCGGTTCTCTGTTTCTTTAATTGTGGCAACTTTGTTCAGAATATGTAGGTAGTGCTGTTCCAGCCAAGAAACCTAATCTAATTTTCTTCCTTCCCATCTTATTTGTATTCCTTGAGAAAAGCCCAAGCAGTTGTTTTAAACAAGTCTGGCCTGTGGTTAAAGTTTAAACCAGTAGTGAGATCCATCCAGAGGGGAGATTTTCTGACACTCTGCTGCTCCTGGCCTAGGGTTCTAAGAGTATTAGACCCCAGAAGCAGCCAATTTTGTAGGCCTTTTAATACACAAAATTGTATTAACATCAACATGGATACAGATGGATGCACTGCAATAAACCGTAACCACTTGAGAAAAGCCTTTATTGACTCTCAAGTAAATAATGCACATTTTAAAGGCCCTAAATATGCATTTACATAATGTGCTATAATTTTTTATTGTGTCAACTACTCACACACACACCCATCCATAAGAAATGTTTTTCTCCATCAAAAATTTGGACTCATACCATTGCGTGTGCATGGCGTTAGCACCATGCCAGATGCAGAATGCTAGTTTCTTTTATAGGGCCTGATAGGACAATCTCAGAGTACATTCAACGAATTTTACCGATGGAGTGGTCGACTCATTTAACCCCATCGACACTTTCTAAAATGATTTTAGACTGTTTAGACAAATACTTAGGTACACTAAAAACATCTGATCCAAGAAAAAAAGAGAAAACAAGAAATGGCATAAAAGGAAAAACAAATTTAGACCATGTTGAAATCTGAAGTCTGAGCTTTAGAGCAATGGAGGAAACTTACGGCTCTCGTTGTTCAATAGAAGGGCGCTGCTAGCAGGTTGTCCAGAGAAACAGTGTGTATGTAATCACATTTAACAGAGCTGTGCAATGCCTACAACACTGTTTTCTGTTTGAAGAAATTAAAGCTTGGGATCTTGAATGATTTATGCCCAGTTCTACAGTGACCTAAAGGCTGAACCAGAAACTGCGAGGCATGAGAAAGTAGGGGTTGTGAGGGATGACCCTTGGAAATGCAGACGCAGCAGTTGTCTAATTTGAATCTATAGGCTAAATGATTTCCTGGTATTAATTAAGAATTAATTGATTCTTATAAATTAGTCATTGTAGAATTAACTCCATATAGTACCATATATTCTCAGGTTTGTGTTAAAATAAACTCTATGCCATAAGGAAAAGGTGAATAAATTGTTTTAAGTAAAATATAACAAAGAAACTAAGGTCTAAATTTAAGTTGTTAATGATTTTCTTTTACAACAGAAAAAGATTTAACAACAACAAAAAAGAGGGTGAGAAGGTTTATTAACATGTAAGGGAGGAATTCCAAGATCCTGTTGAATTGTTTTCTCTATCAAGTTTCATTAACTTTGATATGTCTAACCATTGCTCAAGTGAATTTTTCCATTGGGCATCATTCTCTGTTGGCCACTATGATTTCATAATCTAACAGTCATTCATCACTTTTTATTGAGCACCTGAAGCATTGCCACTTTATCATTAAGGTCTGCTCCCAAGGGCTCTTGACCGTGGAGTTGCCACCATTGTCATTTACATGCTGCAAAAGTTGTTATGCTCAATACATTCCCAGCCTCATTTGGAAAATGCTGTGTTAGGCCCCAAACTAAAAACCATTGACTCAAATGCGGGGCGCTGGGTCAAAGTGTCTTGCTACCAGCAAGTTGGAACATGCCATGTCAGATGAAAAAAAACTCCTTTGGTTCTTTTACACAGCACAGTTACAGATTAAAGGATGACCAGAGCCAATTAGCTTTTTAGTTTGTGGCTTTTAGCTCAGAGATGATTTGGATCCCAACATGTGTCATTTGTTGTATGAAGTCCCTAAGTTTGATCAGTTTGTCTATAAGCTCCCTGGATCTTTAGCAGGTAAAACAAAAGTTTTAAGTTCATATTTAATTACATGGTGATTTCAGTAATTTCTATTCCACTCATGTATTCAGTCATTCATTGTGTCACCAATAGGCGTTAATTGAGTGTTAGACATGTCGTGGGGATATGACAGTAAAGCATTAAAAAACTTTTTATTAAGTTTTTCTAGATGAAGAAGACTAGGAGAAGAAGCAAGTATGAGGGGTAGAAGGTGACAAGAACTCTAGTTTGAATAGGTTATGTTCAAGATGCCCTCAATTGTATGATTGAAGACAAAATTTTGTGTTGGCTCAATTCTGTCCCCCAAGCCCGTAGTAGGAGCCTGTGAACACTTACTGGATAAATTAAAGGTTGCATGAATGAAAGAGTCCCATCAAGTCATCTGCAAGACAAGGACTGGACTGTCACTTCTACTCCCAACCCGTCTTTCCACTCTTTAAAAACTACAGATGTCATTCGGAACCTGAAAGTCCTGGCCATTCCAATCATTATTGAAAATTTAGTGAAATTTAGAAAATTCCACAATTCTAAAGTGATCCCAGAAAGGAACAGAGAACCCACACCAGGGGGTCCATACACATGCGTCCTTGCTTACAGTCCTCAGCCATGCCAATGGGGGAGTGGGAGAGAGCGTGGCCTGTCTGTCTTAGGTTTCTCTTCCATTTTGTGAGTCATTCTCAGTATTAGGAAAATTTTATTCTCTAAAACTTGGAGTATTCCTTTGCTTTCTCTTTGCAGGGGATCCTTGTGTTTAAATAAAAGTGAGAAGAGAAAAATACTCTTCTCCACTGTTCCTCTGGCTCTCATTGAAAAGTGAGAGCAGCTGCCCTGGCTTTCCTTGCTCTGAGTGTCCTCGGCCCTCCCCATGTGCTGCTCTTAAACTGCAGCAGGTTTTATCAATTGCTCTTCCAACTCAAGAGTAGAAATCCTCTCAGCAAAATTATTCAGCACCTTACATAACTTTTTAAATCCAATGTTTGCTTCTTTTCATACCAATAAAATTTAGCAGGGTTCACATGTAAGGAGTAATAGTTTTCTGAGTCTTTTATCAGTCCTTATGAGCAAAAGGCCAACAGTTTAGCAGGGGTCACTGTACTCAGCCTGTGGGTTCTCTTGCTCTAACATGCATTTTGGGGTTTGGCTTTAAATGGAAAAAAAATTAAAAAAAGAAAAGGTGACATAAACCTTCCATGTAAAGCGAGGCACCCAAATTGCACAGGTTCATTAAGTGATCATTTACTACATACTTCAAAAAAATTTCATCCTGAATTAGTCCCTAGAAATTTCCTTGAAAGGGATATGAGACCTTTAACAATGAATTATTGTCTGTGGATAGCTCAGCATGAAAGAGGGTCCATATGTGCAAACTAGAATTTGTCATATGTAATGTCAGTTAAATCAGGTCTAATCTACCAAATACATTTTTTATTGCTTGCTTCATTAAAAGAGCTCTTAAGGTAATGAATAATCTTCAGCTTCACCAAGGATTATTAATGCCTTTATAACTCATGTCCACTGAAAATAGAAAGACAGCTTGAAACTCTACCCTAATCTAGCCTCCAAGTTTGTCTTAGAGCCTTAAGGAAGGAAATCTGTCAGACCTCTCCAGGGTTAAACTCAGTCATGTGAGCAACACTGTGAATGGGGGCAAGAAAAAGGGGGGCGGGCATTGAATGAGGTTTAAAAGCTGTGGCAAAGCACTTCTTTCTCTTCCTAACTCTGATGTTTCCTTTCCCTACAGCAAGTCCACATGCGACACCATCGACTCTTCATTTTCCGACATCACCCATTATCCAGCAGCCTGGGCCTTACTTCTCACACCCGGCCATCCGCTATCACCCTCAGGAGACGCTGAAAGAGTTTGTCCAACTTGTCTGCCCTGATGCTGGTCAGCAGGCTGGACAGGTGGGGTTCCTCAATGTAAGGAAACCTCCTTTTCTCCAGTTTCTTTAGAAATATTAACCGAGTGTAACAATAACAAGGGAGACCTTATGACCATGTGACATTGTGCTCTGATGTTGTGCTGACTGACTGCGGGCAAATGTCATATTTGTTCTAGATTGTGGGAAAGCTAACTCACTCTGAGAGTGATTGGCCAGGATTTAGAAACAGTGTTTGTGTTAAGTTCGCGACTGTCAAGTTTATGGATATAAATCATCTCAAGGGTGAACTCTATAACCTTCTAAGGTCCGTGGGCTGATAATTCCACCTCATGCATACTAACCCGAGGGCTCACACAGTTAACAAAATAGAAAGACCAAATAATTTTAAATAATGATTTGCGGTGGTAGGGAGAGGCAGGGGGATGAGGGGGCACAGATGTTTCAGATCAACTAAGCTGATATTTTTAAAAAATACAGTCTTCTAACACTTTAGATCAAGTTGACCAGTACTTGAACTCAAGATGCTAGAAGCACAGTTTATTATGGTTTGTTATTTCTGCAAGTAGTTATCTTTCCCACTTATCTTTGTATAAAGCTAAACAGGATTCAGTAGTTTCGAGCAAATGTTTTTATTTTTTTTCTCAACAAAACCCAAACAATCACACTTTGAAATACTATTCCAAATGTAAAAGTAATTTTTAAAAACCACAAATCTTTTTCAAATGTAGACCTAAATGTTTACAGTGGATAACTGTATCCCAAGGCCAATAATAATGATAACGCACAGTAAATGATGACCCGCATAAAGCCAAATGTGATCTTCCTTTTCTCCCAACAACTGTACATGAAGCCACAGATTAGCCATAATCATTATTGCCTAATTTAAAATATCACATCGCGCCACCCTATCACTGATTTTCTTCCTTGCAGAAATTCCTGATTCTGCATATCTGAGATAGAACAGGCAGCTTTGACTAATGTCTGGTGATGTGTTAGCAGATACATTTCTGTCTAGACAACAAATCAATATGGTGCCTTTTTCTTTTTGCTTGTGTATTCATTTGCTTGGCTTATTCTAAAGAGTTCACTTATGGACTTTTAGCCCACTCAGAAATAACACACAGGCAAGTCTGTTGGCAAGAAGGCATAGCATTCTGATGGTCAGACGAGATAGTCTTTGAGGAACAATACTAAATATATAAGTGAATGTTGATGAGGCAGTGACTCTTCCTCTGCAGAATTATTAAGCTAAAACTTAAAAGCAGGGAACAAAAGCATCTCCTTCAATTGACTTTTGAATTGGGACTGTAGCCTAAATATGAGCTGTTATTATTGCCTGAAGAGCGTCACTGAAATCTAGAATCAGAAAGGCCACTTGGGAAACCATGAAAAAGCTGAAGTGATCACCAGTATCAAGCATCTGACCTTTAAATTTCTAATTTCTTTTTTTTAAAGATTTTATTGATTTATTTTTAGAGATAGGGGAGAGAGAGAGAAAAGGAATGAAACATCAATGTAAGAGAGGAACATTGGTCACCTCTCGTATGTGCTCCGACCACCGGGGACTGAACCTGCAACCCAGGCATGTGCCCTAACCAGGAGTTGAACCAGTGGATTTGAGATAAAAATAGTTTGTTTCCATTCCTCAAAGTTGCTTTGCAGAAGGATGCCCAACCAACAGAGCCATACTGGTCAGAGCTCTAACTTTTTAAAAATAATCTTGACATCATCCTATATAACTGTCAAATGCCCAGTTTTGCATTTTGATCCAAAGCTTATGGGATTTAAGGCAGGTCTCTTCATGCAACTCTTTTGAAAAATTTGAAAATAAAATAGGTTTTATTCCCTTCTTCAGAGGGAAACTTTCTTTTGTTAAAGAGCTATTATTTGATTGTTCTAATATTAAGCAGCTGAATAAGTATGACTTTTTAAAAGATTTTATTTATTTATTTTTATTTTTAGAGAGAAAGAAAGGGAGGGAGAAAGAGAGGGAGAGAAATATCAATGTGCGAGAGATACACCAATTGGTTGCCTCTCCCATGCCCCCAACTGGGGACCTGGCCTGCAACCCACGCATGTGCCCTGGCTGGGAATCGAACCAGTGACCTCTCGGTTCGCAGGCCGGCACTCAGTCCACTGAGTCACACCAGTCAAGTCTTAAATATGACTCTTAATGGCATATGTTTGTACAATATAATTTAAATCAAAATTAGAATATTTTTTCTCAGCAGAATTCTGTGCCTGATGTTACACAATATGTGGAAGAAATTTTATATGTTCACTTAATGTATTTATTAAATGTTAGATAGTATCAACTTTGAGGAATGGAAACAAACTATTTTTATCTCAAATTCACATTTAGGAAACTTTATTATATCTGTATAAATAGACATGGTGGAATAATTCTGCAATCTACAAATACTTAGATATTGAATAACTATTTAATAATCATGAGAGTGATGACAAAGGTAGTGTTTGATACAGAATTGAAACATTCCAAGCAAACAAAAGGTCATTTCACAGAACCAGATGCAAAGAAGGTCACTGTAATTCAAAAATAAGTTTGTGCATTGAACAAGTGTATTTAAGACTGTACTGTTGTGGAATGACTTGTGAACAACACAACAAATCTTCATCCATATGCTCTTATGGAAGAATTCAAGTAGTGAGAATACTTAGTAATTTACATAAAAGGTGCCTAATGAATCTCCTGTTTTCAGAAGCAACTAATGGTTTACATCTGTTTTTTCTTTTTTCTTTGTGCATGTTTTATTTTGTTCCCACACTTGCAGCCCAATGGGAGTAGCCAAGGCAAAGTGCACAACCCATTCCTTCCCACCCCAATGTTGCCACCGCCGCCACCACCACCGATGGCCAGGCCCGTGCCTCTGCCGGTGCCAGACACGAAGCCTCCGACCACATCAACAGAAGGAGGTGCAGCCTCCCCCACCTCACCAAGTAAGTATGGCTGAGACAAGGCGCCGGTCACTGATGAAGTTCTATGCATTTGAATCCATGCCCAAGCTTAGTCTCTCACTGCACAGGCTCCAGTGGTGGGCGCAGGTCCCCAGTGATGGATGTAACATGAGTCTGCAGAGCCAAGACCAGATCAAAGTGAACACCACTCCAGGTGTGGAAATGACTGAGTGTTCTGGTGGATAAAATAGTGTACTACATTCCCAGGACTGAAATCAAGTTATGAACTATTAAGTTTTGCATATTATCTGAGTGGCTTTGAATGTCGCCCTCATTATTGTCAAACAGAATCTACTTGTATGAATGTTTATTAGCAGAAAGTTCCTCACACTTCTGTAAAGCCCTGCCTTCCAGTAACTTACAGTCCCAGAGGGATGCACTTGATGAGCATGAAGGTTATATACCTGATTCGTCAAATAGGAAAAAAAGTTTAGATCAAAGTAACAATGCAAATGTGTGCACATGGAGCATTCACCACGAGCCAGAGCCTGGCAGAAGTGATCTGATGGGCCAGTAGTCACTGGCAGTTGGTTGGCTAGGCTTGGCAAGGGAAGGGGATAAAAGGGAGGACTGGATAGAAAAGAACACTTGGCTCTTCTTTGAATAGTCTGGGGGCGTGTGATCAGACAATATAGGATTTCAAAGCCTCTTTGGATGGTAGGGATCATTACTTGATGAATTAGAGGAAAAACAGTTCCGATATTTTAGAGATGATGAGGGGACAGAAATAGCTTGAACATACAAAGTTGGCTTTTATTAGTACCTGGAACAATGACAAAAACAGTGATGGCTGCAGGCAGAGTTCCCGGGTAACAGATGGACTACCTAACCTTGGCATGGGGTGTGATGAGCACCTTTCCTAAAACTTTATGGGGGGATTGCAGTGTAGTAAAGGACAGGAACTGTGACAGTGAGCCTAAGAATCAGAGGTCTTCAAAGGAGGTGTCACTGGTTGTAGGGAATCTACTGAGAAGATTAGAGTAGACCAGGAAAGAAGTGTTAAAATCAAGACCTTGAGTAGCAGTTACAGAAGCTGAATGGAGGGGAGCTTGAGGTGGGATGTTTTATAGACATAAACTTTGGGTTGGACAGCCATTTAGATGAGCATAGTGGAGGATGATTCCAGGCCTTCCAGCTTCCTTACCTTTCAGTGTTGGGGACGTGATGGTATTGGGTGCAGGCAGGAAAGGCTCAAAGAGCCCCTGTTGACACTGTGTTCTTTAGATTTAATTCTGGGGACACTGAATACGTGTCCAGAGTCCCTAAGGGACATGTCTGAGGGTGGACTTTGGGTTATCTAGTATTTATTCAAGTTGATAATACATGCAGAAATGAGTGGCATTGTTCTTGGATTCCAGTTTTATAGCAAAAACATTGACAGTCCAGGGGCAAATTTGGGGAAGCTTACTTCTCTTGGTAAGAGGTGGTTCAACACTTTCAACAAAGGAGAAAATCCTGTGTGTCCAATAACATAGGAAGCAAGTTATTGATGAGCTTATACCAAGCTCTGGAAGCTCAGCTTAGAAAAAAGGCTTCTGAGAAGCAGAAGCTCCTAGGTGTGTTCTGCTTATTGTGTACCATTTTCAAACAAGTCAGAGAAATAACCACCCCCAAACTCTTATTAAAAATAAATCTAGTCCCTGGGGATAGTGGTTTACAGATTGGCAGCCACATGCTTACTGTCCCCTGCACATGCCTCTGTGTACCACTTCTCTCTTCCACTTCTCCCTATCTGTACAGGACGATGACACAACCCTTTACAACCCTTGTAGCAACATTCTACCTATTCTGCATGAATATACCCTCACTTCTACTGTCAATTCAGTGTTTCATGCATTCATTGTGTGTATTCTAGTAATGGGAATGGGGCTTTTCTGAGTCCCATTGGAATTCATTCCCTTGTGGAAGAATGGAAATACCTTGTGCAGCTATTGAAGTCCAAAGGATAAGGGCTCAAATCTCCACCTTTCAAATTGTTTTGAATTGCAAGCTTTCTCACCTGTAAAATGTGGGCAGCAATACCTACCTGGCAGGATTGTGTGAAATCAGCCATGATAAAACACTACTCCAAAGAAATTGGAGCATTGTATTATCTGTCAGAACTTTTACCTAATGGAAGGCTCCAAGCTTGGGTATTGATGAACTAGGTCTTTAGTATATGTAGAAATGACTCAACACCTAAATCAAGTTCATGCCTTTTGGGTCCACAGTTCTGGACTCTGCTTTTCATACTGAATCAAATAGCTAGTATAGAAGATATCTGTCATCCTCTCATGCCCAGCCTTAAACATTCTTTCAACATCATGAGAAGAACTATGGGAAGGGGGTTTTGGCAGATCCAATGCATATGGTTGCACATTTATTGGGACAGTGTTTAAAGTTTTTGGGAAAAGGAGAATATCAAGAGGCCCAAAGTTTGATATAGGCAATTTGATATTTTCTGAATCATAGGATTCTATGAGTGTAGACAAAACAAAATATTCTGCTTATAGCATAGAAAGTTTTTATCACCATAAATGTAGGCCTTTGTTTCTGGGCTCTTCCAGCCTTGCTGAATTCACAGTAATGTGTTCTTTCACAGCAGCATATACCGCCTGCCTGTCTTCTCCTTTGTCAGTATGGCAGTGCCGGCCTGGGAGGCCTGTCATTGATAGCATAGGAGAAGCCTCTCACATTACAAGTCTCAAAGCCTACTGGCCCACCTTAAGAAGAGATTTAAGGCCACTCAGAAAATATCCTTGTCCACACCTTGATTTCTGAACCAGTTGATAAATAAAATATAAGAAAAAATTAGGTGGAAGACCAGACTCTAACCTCTACTATTAGATAATTTAGTTTATAACTCTGTGCAAATGTGCTTCTGAGTCACACAGGCAAATCTACCCAGCACTGGCAGTGCTGGACAGCCACAGGCCTTTCTGCATAGGGTCTGCCCTCCCGGGTAGAGATGAGTGAATGCAGGTTCAGATGGCTGTGTGCCTCCTGCCAGCACCTGTCTCCCTATGTGAGAGAGGCGAGGAGGGGGTGGACAAGTCCAGTTTCTATCTCCAATCTCCACCATAGTAAGGGAGTGGAGAGTGGCCACGGGTCTAAGGAAGGGAACAAATGACAGGCGTGAAGTAGCCTCTACCTCTTTCCTTAACATTCGTCTTTGATGCCTACCTTCCTTCATTTATCCAGCCTTCATATAGTGAACACATGTCATGTGCCAAGGACTATGGTAACTGCTTGGGATACAGAGATGATCAGTCCCACTCTAAAGAAATGTGGGATTTATGGAGGGAGGCAGCTGGTAAGTGGGTAGTTCACTCGACGACACTGGGGTAGTGGCGCACATGGGTGCTGCTACAGGAGGACCTGGGAGGGAGTTTGGTCCAGGTGCAGGGCCTCAAGTAAAGATTTTCTTTTGGAAGGGCGACTACTAAGCCACTTAGTAAAGCTAATATTTGGGTGTTTTAAATCTGAGAGGGAACACAGAGCTTTTCTTTAGAAACCACCTTGTGGGTTGGGGATGTATCTAAAATTGGATTACCACTGGATAAAAATTTAGGGCAAGAATATAGTTTCATAAATTATGTGCTTTCTTAGAAATTAAAACCACAGGATAGTTGGATTCTGCTTATCAGTTTATTAGAGCAAGAAGAAACAGTATGACAGGGTATTAAGTACAGATGTTCAACATCCCAACAGTGTGTCCAAAATTGATTTTCAAAAAAAAAAAAAGAGTGTAAAAGTAGAAATAGGAAAGCATGCCCATGGTTTCCTGTATTACTAGCTTTCCTGGGCCTTGACACCCTTATCAGTTAGTGGGAATAACACCCACTCTCCTAGGCAGATTGTCAGGATGAGCTGGGGTGACAGATGTGCTGTGTGGTAGACAGTTAAAAGTCCAAGGCATTATTTTAATATCCTCTCATAATGAAATACAAATGGATGCCAGCCTAAAGCAGAGTATGTATTTTTAAAATAATCAGTTGCCTCTGGCACCAATACTCAACTTTGCAGCCGTGGCCAGAAAGGCAGGGTAAGGTAGATATGGGGAAAAATTTGCTTATGAGATAAATACATTTTAATGGGAAAAAATCCTTACCCATGCCATAACAAATGAGAGGAGTAATGGTGGAGATAACAGTTTTGCTCTCTTTCAAGGAAAGCTTTTGCATTGTTGATTTGTTTGGAGAAAATACTATGCCAGACCTCTTTAGAACACCATGACAAATGGAAGGGGTAACCTGTAAGAGTAATTCCCAACGATGTATTCTGTTCCCACCGACGGACTGACTGCCTTTGTGGTTTCGATACCCAGTGAGAGCACAACACTTCTTTTGTTCGTTCAGAAAACAGTTAGTGACCACCAACTGCATGCTGAGCAGTGTGCTAGGCACTGGATTCAGCAGGAGATGAAAGAGATAAAAAAAAAAAACCCTGATCATATGCAGCTTTTACTTTAGAGAGGGAGGACGATGAACAAATTAGAAGTGGCAAAGGTAGGAATGAAGTGAAATGGTGCTCCATAGGAAAATGAAGCAGAGGGGCAGGAGCAGGGTGGGTGGGATCCAGCTATAAACAGGGTGGTGGGAGAAAGCCCATCTGAATAGGGAAATCTGAACAGAAACCTCACAGAAGTGAGGGTGTGAGCCAGGAGACTGTAGCAGAGAGAGCTTTGCAGCCAGTAGGAGCAGCCCAGAGGCCAGAATGGTGAGAACAGAGTTAGAGGAGGAGAGTGAGTGAGCAAAAAGTGAGTGAGTGAGCAAAAATGTGACAGAAGGAGAGGTTAGAGAGCTCAAGTGGGTGAGTTTGGGAGCTCAGAGGACAAATAATGTAGGTTCTTAGAGGCCTTTGGGATTTGCTGAGTGAAATGGGGAGCAGAGCAGAGGAGTGAGACTGCCTAGGTTTTAACAGAAACACTTTGAAGGCTTTGTTGAAAATAACATCACTTTGGGCAAGAGTTAAAGCAGGGAAACCAGTTAAGAGGCTGTCTGTCTTTTATCAGTAAATATAATGGGTGCCTTCTACATGTCAGCCACTATTCTAGGCACAAGGGATGCAAAAGTGAACAAAATAGCCCTCTTCCCTTGTGGGGCTTATATTTTTGAGGGAGGGTACAACCAATCGTTATGAGTAAATGGGTAAGTTAAGGACCAGTAAGTACAATGGAGAAAACTAACTCAGGGGAGGGGGTGGTACACTATTGCTATAATCTAGGCCACAGCTGCTAGTGACCTGCACTGGTGCAGGGGCTATAGGATTGGTGAGAAATATTTCATATTTGAAAGGTAGACCTGATAGGATTTACTGGCACATGAGATGTGAGTTGGTGGGGTGGGGAAACCCTAAAGAAATCAGCAGTGACCTCTAGGTTTTTGACCTGAGCAACTAGAAGGGTAGAGTTGCCATGAACTGAGATGGGGAAACTGCAGGAAGGGCGGGTCTGGGTGAAGGATGGGGACCAGAAGTTTGTTTTGACTATGTCTGAGATGCCTATTAGGTATCCTACTGGTGAAATTAATTATATTAGCATCCTGTGGGTTGCAACTCTTGCAGTTTACTGAGGTTTCCACATGCATCATCTCATTAATTGGGAAGGGACGCCTTTTCAAACATGTAATGCAATGAATGGATACACCTAAGAGTGCTTAGGGACAACAGCTCAAGAATAGGAGAAAATCTCTCATTGTGTCTGGGGCTTTTTGTGGTATGATCATTCAAAATTCACTGGTCTTTTTCTTAATCATATTGTAAGATCCAATTTTTATATAATAGATTTACCACAACATAACACTATAAAACTGGACTTCTCCAGAAAAGAAATTGAAGATTGGCATCATAGCCTAGAATTATAGTAGAAAGAAAAAATACTTTTGAATTATGAAGGAAGATAAAGCATGCATATTGTCCTTTTTAAAATTAACTTGGAACACAAAACTCAATTTAAAAATGTGTAGAAGACTTGTAAACATTTTTTTGTCCATGCCTTCTTAGCCATGAACTTTTGATTTTTTAAAACTAGAATTTTATTAAAATAGAAGCATGGAATAACAAGTTTCCTTGTTTATTTATTTTTATGTCTCCATTGAATGAATATGAACCTGTTAACCAAGAATATAACAATAATCTATGATAGGGGTGGAAATTTTCTAGAGTAACAACTGACATATATTCAGTGCCTTTTGGTTGCAAAACTTTTTTATCCATATACGTTCTCCTGTTTCAGCTTCCTAAGATTCCTATGAGGCCAGGATTTTATAGACAAGGAAATTGAAATTTGAAAGTGGAGGTTACTTTCCCAAGATTGTACTTCCTTGTAGCTCAGTAGGGACTCAAACACAGACCTTTCCGTGGTGTTTCTACTACTTCATGCTGTACCTGAATTAATTACAAAGCAATGTGACATGGTTTCTCATTACCTGGGAGCCACAACTGCCTGCTGATGTCTGAAATTAATAACAGCAGCAAAGTAGTGAGCTTTTACTAATATGTCAAGCACTTTAAAAAATGTTTTCATATGTCTTATCCTGTTTGAATGCTCACAGTAATCTTATGAAATAAATATTTGAAAAAGTAAATAGCTTAATTAAGAAAGACAGAGAAAGGGCAGAGAAAGATAACTTTCTCAAGATCACTCAGCCAGGTGTAGCAGTATCATGATTCACACTCAGCCACCTTGAACCTGCAGTTCATACACTTTCTTGGCCACAGCACCCTATGAATACCTTTGCTTTACCCAAAGCTTCCATATGTTAGCAGTGAGAACCCTATCAAAGAACTACACAGGAAGATGTTAGTGGTCATTTATACTTTAGTATGAATTGGTTTCTGTTGCTGAGAGTAACTCTTCTTATCAGGGAAAGGAAGAGAGCAGAAACTTTGGAGGGAGATAAAACAACAGCAAAAAGGTGAAAAATAGGAGATGTTGATAAAGGCAGATTTCCTTTATTCTTCTGGACTCTCCAGAGCTTGGACTGTTAGACCATAAACTGGTTCATCCTCTTCAGAGGGCAGTTTAGTTTTCCATTATATATATACACATATATATACACATATGTGTGTGTATACACAAACATATATGTGTATATATATGTTTTCCATTATATATAAATGTAAACTATGCATATAGTTGGAATGTAAGCAAAGACATACCTCAAGTAATCATTACAACATTGATTATAATAAAAGACTGGTAATACCAAAATACCCACCAATATGATATACATTGGGAACCTTTTAAAACTAAAGAGATGGATCTGTATGAATTCGTGGAATAACCTTTGAGCTATATGAAGTCAGCAAAGGAGAGTGCTAAGAAGTGTATGTAGCATACTACCATAGAGTGGGGGATAAAAGTATACATATTTCATTGTGTGGCAAAGGACAGAAACTGGTTTGTTGGTGAATAGCTCATTAGTACCTTCGTCAATGAGGATGGAAGATATTGACTTTTTATATCAAATATAATGATTTTTTTAATTTTAAGGTATGCGTCTAATCCCTGTAGTGCCCAAAATACACATATGTGGCAGGGGGTGAGGGCTGTTCATAAAATCCTTGGCAGTTTTTATACACCTAGATTTTACTCTGCTAGCCTGAACTTTGAGTATGGCAGCAAGAATGTGTGTGCTTTCCGGTACAGCACGGTAGAAGTCCTCATCCCTCACCGATAGCAGAGCACTCAGTACAAAGGCAGCATCTTCACTCTCAGTAGCCACAATTTGGTCACATGTTCTGCTTTAGGAACCCATGGAGTACAAATGCACTATCTTCAATCACAACTTTTCATAAATACTTTTTTCAGAGTATTTCCACTTTGCATACAGTCCAAATTTTTAATGTTTAAATTTGCACAGGAAGAGGGAAAAATAATTATTGAAAACCAGGCACTTTGATAGGTATTTTGGTATGTGTTATCTGAGTTGCATTTGTTTGTTGTTATAAATCTGCAAAATTGGCATTGTCGGCCCTTCTTTAAAAAAGAGGAAACTGAGACTAAACCAGGACTCAAACCCAGGTCTGCTGGACTCCAGAACCCACGGGTTTCAAGAGGTATCTCACACCTTTCCTCCGAAAATCCAAACGCTCCACAAAAAGGAAGAAGAACAGGAGAAAAGAGAGTAAGAGATGAACATTGCGAAGGAGTGAGAAAGGAGAACAGGCAATGGAGGACATACTCGTTGGAGTATCTTAACCCATTCAAGTCTTGTTTTTGTCTCAGTATTTGACTTTTTCAGATGACAGCTGAGTTTTGATATGTTCTTTATAGAGGTAATGTACAGCAGTATTGAAAACTTAAAATATATAGAAAAGTATGAAAAGGAAAATTATATCCTCCTATAACCAATGACTAATGACATTTTAGTCCTATTCCCCCCAGTTCTTTTAGTGTGTGTGTGTTTGTGTCTCTGTGTGTGTCCATGTGTGTGTCCATGTATATGTCTCTGTGTGTTGTCTGAGTGTGTGTCTCTCTGTAAGTGTCTGTGTGTCTGTGTGTGTCTCTGTGTGTGTCTGTGTCTATGTGTATCCATGTGTGTCTGTGTGTGTCCGTGTGTGTGTGTATATATACACATAAGATGATGGCAGCCCATCAAGTACAATATTTTGTATGCTGCTTTCTTAATTGCTATTTTATACCTTTCTTATTTCATAAAAAAGTTAGGAAATGTGATTTTAAATCATTTTCACTGTTGTCCCAACCTATGGGATGTGTTCCAGCATGTGCTGGACTCTTCTCATAGAGAGGCAGAGACAGGTTAGCTGGATTGCCAAGATCACCTTTCTCATAAGAGACTGAACAGATTCAATCCAGGATTTTCTGATTCTAGAATTTATTTTCTATTGACTATATTGCACTGTTGCAAAAATGAAAGTATTATTTGGGGTTTTCAGGTTCCACTTGTGTTTATTTTACTTAACATTAAAAATTACTGGAAGGTATTTTAAAATCACCCATAAAATCAGTCTTCAGAGATAATCACTTTCTGTGCATATTCTGAACATGATTAATCATCATAGATGTATGTGTATGTATATATGTACATAGGCATACATACATACAGTTTTGTGAGCTGATTTTATTCATTTTATTTCATTTTCTAAACATGTGGTGGCATCATTATTTTAAAACACTTCTAAAATATTTCAACATATGAGTGAAGCATTAACTTAAAACTTGGTTTTGATTGGTTGCTCTTGTAAGTAATGCTGTAATGAACATCCTGGAGCATAAATTTTATCTGTACTTTTAAGTATGTGTGGAGGATGAATTCCTAGAAATAGGTTTCCAGGGTTACATTGCCTTTCCAGGGGCTACAGAAGTCTTTCAAAGGGAGCAATCCAATATATTGATCTACATTTCTTTTTTTAGTAAACCCCAGCTCAATCCAGGAGTTATTTTCTGTAACTATTTAATATAACATTCGCCTGTGCCTACTGATGTATATTATTGCTTCTGATCAATAACTATGTTCTGTCAATTGAACAGCACACAGCACACACAGAAAAATAAATGACAGATAAAGAATTTGGGTTAGCCATCAGAAGTAAATTTAAATGAACTGAAACAAGGCTGTATTCTTTCCCTTTAAAAATAGTATGAAAAGAACATTATAGGCCGTTTAAACAGACCATGTGCAGGAAACACTCATTGTACAGTGCCTCCTTATGATGCAGATTTTGGTAACATAAGGTCAAAGTGCCACGAATTTACAAGTTGCACAGATCCCTTGCTCTCTGTCTGCACACATGAATTGTCTTATCTCTTCTTTTCTGTGTGTTTTACCCCAAATCCTGATGTTGCTTGCTTGAATACTTAGCTCCCTAGGAGGGTCCTTAATAGAAATAGAAATACGAGCAGAGCAAGGCCATCTGGCTAAATCGATTCCTTTCCTGATTTTTGTGAACTATTGGCACATTAGGCATGTCATGTAAATTGTTACCATACATGTTAAGTAATGTTAATACATTAAAGTTAGAATTCACCAGCCTTTCAGGAAGAAAGCTGGTGGGCCTGTTGCTTTGTAGTAATTAAGCAGTAAGTAGGCTTTCGTTTCATGCCCCGGGCTGCCTTGTTGTTGTTGGATCGGTAACTGGTTTGTAGAAACAAAAGTTTTTCAGAGATAATAGAATGAGGTAACTGACTGCACAGATGTAGTCAAAAATGGGACTTCTGTGTGGTTATCTTCTAGATTTCAAACATCTGGATGTAAACTACAACCTCTATTGAATTATGTGGGAATTTCTAAATCCCAGAGTACTGGATTGTGTATAAGCAGAGGCTGGTCTTCCTTGGCTATATCGTGATACTAATAATGTTAACGTGGGCCCCATACATTTGTCAATACCAATAGGTTTCTCAGAAGGAAAAAACACTCCAAGATCCTCCAGCATTTCTTCTGTGACCTTGCAAGTAGTGCTGTTCAAGTTCCTAAATGAGTTCAATTGTAGAGGGTTTCATTTAAAAATTAGCCAATCTATTTTCTAATAGTTTCTGCATCTTTTTTTTTTTTTTGAAATGGAAGTTTTCTTACAGGGATTTTTTTTTTTAAATAATGTGAGAATGACAGCTAAGAGGAGAGGGGAGGAGTAGGAGGAATGGACAAAAAGGAAAAAGGACTCATGGACATGGACAAGGGTGTGGTGATTGCTGGGGGAACGGAGGAAGGGGGTAAAAGAGGACTAAGTGGTGATGGGGAAAGATACAATTAAAAAATGATATTATACCAGGAAAAAAATTAAAGTAAAATAACATGTGATAGTGCCGTTAAGAAAAACTCTAGAAACTATTTCCATTAGGTATTTAGTCCTCCCACTGTTTGAATTTGCAACTGGATGCTTTCCCAGGCACTTCTTCACGGCCAGGTTGGCCCTGGTAAACAATCGAATTGCAGTTTGGATCTATGGGGATCTGTCTGCTCAAGTCTGCATTCCTAAACTTTCTTGATGACTTCTGTCCAATAACTAGCACCTCCCTGGGCAGGTACTAGAATCACACTAAGTCTATTGGAGTGCAATTTAACTTTTGACTAGTTATTTTAGAGGGAAATTCCCCAAATATATGTCTGAATTACTGAAAACAAAGGAACACATGAGTGAATAGTGAGATTTGAGATAGGAAAGGAAAGAGTTCAGGGCATTAGGATGTCTAGTTGTCTTAAGGGTCTTTAGAACGAAAATTTGGTGTCTTTGGTTATTTTAGAAATATTTATTCCTCTTAAGTGAAAAAATAAATTCAATAGACTTTTCTACCCTCCATTTTCAAACGTTCAGGTCTCTGATGCTTAAAAGTTTATCTTCCCACGCAGTATGGGAAAACGTAACTTGCAACATCTAGTCTTACTTCCTCACCCTCTACAGTTGATACCTCTGATTCCTCCCTCTGCTCCTTTGCTCTTGCTGCTTCCTGTGTGGCCCTAATCCACCCACCAACACGTCCTCTCCAGCCTGCCTCTGAAGCCATCTCCATCTTCTCCATAAAGCCTTTCCTGTTCTCCGGCCAGGGGTCCCTTTTCTGTCCTTTAACAATCCCACAGATTTTTATTTATATTATTTTTAGGCACTCATGTTTTCATTCTATGTACTCATCTCTCCCTGTTAGACTCTAACATTTTGGGGAAAGCACTGTGTCTCACTCACCTTTGTATCTGCCTAATGATCAGTAGAAGGTCTGGCACAGGCAGAGGGAGAGAGGGAGAAGGGGGACGGGAGGGAAGAGAAAGAACAGAGAGAGAGAATATGAATGTATTAAAATAGCTCTCTCTGGTGCACTCCAGAGGTTGGACTTGGACTTTAAGGGGCTGGAGAAGGCCGTGTCGACTCCTTTCATATAGGTGGAGTCTCTGATGAAACAGAACACAAATCTCTCCTAAAACTTCATGTCAGTTTGTAGGCCAGACTTCAGGGTTTAGGGGACTTCATTGCTTCTGTGTCTGGAAGCAAATTCAGAACCTCAAAGTTCACCAGGTCTCTTAAATTTTCTTTTCTACCAAGGTGCCTCATGTCATTTGCCCCGGCTTCTGTGGGGAAGCTAGTGCTCCCTCCACTGAGGTCCCTCGGGCTGAGGTGCACGGCCCCACCACCTCCACACGGGCACTGGGGCAGGGAGGCGGGGCGGCGGCGGGGTGCTGTGTCCACAGGACAGCTCTCCTTTCACACTTATGCTCTGCACAAATCCATTCCAGTTTTCTCCCTTTTTTACCTTTCAGTGATTACATATACTTCAGTGGTTGCTCAATGTGAACCAGACCTTGAATCTGTCTGCCTACTTTGTCAGACTTTAGTGACTTTATTGATATGGCTTTTATCTTAAATGAGTATCAGCTGACATTGGTACAAATATTTTAACATCTTGATATCTTTTTCTTTAGTCATTTGTCTTCCAAAAACAGGAAAACTCCAAGCATATTTATTCAAAACAATTCTACCACCTCCTTAACACCGGTCAGTTATGATGGCTGGGTGAGGGCTTGTACAGACTCACAACTGAGTCATCTGGAAATATCATGATTCTGTTATCCAGACACATCCCTTATGTCTTCTTATCCAGAAAAACAAAACTAACAAAACCCAGCAAAAGGTGACATTCTGTTTGGCTCACAGGCACTCAGTCATGTCCACTTCCGAGGACACAGAGGTTAAGGTCTCCCAGGGACACCTGCATGGATGTTAGGAGCAGCGCTAATGGGCGATCTCGACAGTCCCCCCACCCCCCACCCAAAAAACAGATTCCAGGACTCTCGCAGGCCCTGTAACACTACTGCTTACAAAGAAAGAACTGTTCTTGAACCATCCCCCCAACTGATCACACTATCCAGGACTTGTACTGCCCACATCAGCAATTTTCAACCTTCTTCATCTCATAGCATACATAAGCTGATTAATAAAACTCAGTAGCACATCAAGGAAGTATACTTTTTTTGCCAATCTGACAAAACATAGATATGATTTTTATTTATTCACACTGGACTGATATTGTTGTGTTGGCTGTTTTCATTTATTTATTTGACAATCTAAGGGAAAAGAGGTCACTGCCCCGACTAAATAGTCAGGTATTGCATGTTTTAAAAACTCTTGTGGCACAGTGGTTAAAAATCACTGGCCTAAGTGAAGGATTATACAATAGAATTAGCAATGCATATGATAAGTGGGCGACAAAGAAGAATGGGGTTTTCTGTACATGGATCAAATTCTGGTTTGGGATTTTGATATTAGCATTGTAGTTAAGGCCAAACTAAAACTCTTAGATAATGTGAAGAAATACATTAGATAGAGGAAAAATATGATCACATTAGTGCATATAAAAGCCATGGAAGTCTGTTACAGGAATGTTCTTCCATAATGTTAAGAAAATGGTCCATGGTGATATTGCTCATGTAGGTAAAACAGCTGCTAAAGAAAAAAAAACTCTTCATTTCAGAATAGCCAAATAATCAATAACTTGATTTCTGATAGTCATGTTTGCCATGAGAACTTTTATAATGAGATGATATAAGCAAATTGATTTTCCTGTTGACATTATCAGAAAATTATCAAATGCCCATGAATTTTTCCTCCAGATCCTGAAAAATGCCTACAGTAACTTTCCCAGAAAATTATTTTCTGAATCTCACGATTTCCTGAAGCTCTTCTTCCAGCACTTGCTTATTGCTGTTGTAAATAAGGCAGGAATTATAATTAAGAAAGATATGAATGTGATATAAGAGCATAAGCACAGTTGTATATAATTAATTACCACACTGCCCCCTTTCCTTGATTTTATATTCACCCTGAAAGCTCTTAACTGTGCATGCATAATTGATTCTCTATGGTATAAATGGTTGTTTTAATAAAAAGTTTTATTTGAGTTTTTGTTCAACAGTATCACTCACTTTTTCCACTGTTTCTTTGGGAAACCCAAATCCAACTTTTGTCACATCCTTTCTGGAACCACACCCCATCATAGGTGAACAGTCTGCCTCTAGCAGGTACAATAATGGAAGCTGAGTCAGAATTCCTTTCTCCCTTCCCTTGTTTTTCCTGTGTCCTTGATTTTTTCCAGAACCTAGCTTTCTATAGAATAAATTTCCCTGGGCACCACTTGTTCCATTTGATAACTTAGATACTCAGTGATTCACAGGTTTTTACAGTTGTAATATCCTTTTGAAAAATGAAATCGCACTGCCAGCTCTCTCACCATTGCCCTCTTTTTACAAGAACTATAATAAACTTTGGAGCTGTTTTAGTAACCTATGGGAATGTTAAAGACCTACTGAGATGTTTTGAAACCAAGATTGCAAGGTCAGTCTCATGCTTGAAGAAGGGAAAATATACAATTGTTAGCCTCATAGTAATTTTGAGTGGCTAAATTATTTGAAGGCCTGTATACACAATTCTACTAGGACCATCAAACCAAGCACTCCTGTTTCAGCATCTGTCCTTAACCACTAGTGTTAGTACTTTAGCATCTCTTCGTGCCTTTCTGCTCCCTCTCAACCTACTACCTGTTTACCTGTGAAAGAACACTTTTTCCCCCATAACGACTAGCAGGTTTAATAGATCATTTCATCTACTAACTTCCTTCTTATCTCTCTCCCGCATCCTCTTTGTGCCCTAGAAGCAGGCAAATTCACTACCAGGTAACTATAATCCATCATTTTTAATATAAAATTTTCAATTGAGACTTATTAAAATGTATCAAGCATATCAAAGCAATAAACTAAATGAAGCAATTAATAAAGAGTATTTTTGAGCTTTGAAAAAATTTAATTTCCCTCATACCACTGAGCAAGAGGTGCTTACAGAATTGCTATAGGCAGAGATATTCCTAAATTAGTTCAAGTTAATCTGACATAGGATGAGCCAGGGAAGAAATTAGTAGGTTCACATTGCTAGATAGTACAATACCTCATATATTTTAGATCACTTGACATAATGCTATTTCTGGACCACTCCTTCTAAAACAAATACTTCAGCATAAGTTTTCTTAATAAATATCGGAGGACCATCATGTTCAGCCTCTGTGCAGTGCTGGTTTGACACAGCTACACCACATGACTGTCACAGATCCGAGTGGTGACTTAGCTCTTCCCAAAGATGGCCAACAGGACTTGGACCAGATTGATGGGAACTTTATCTCTACACATGTTTAACAAGGGGAACAAGAAGTCTGAGCAGTTTTCAGTAAAACAGAAAATGAAAATAAGAGCAGATGATATCAATAAGGAAAAACAAATCTGGGAAAGGAATTTGGTGGAATTCCCTCAGTTATCTGTGTTTTCAAAATTGCAAATCCTTTTCTTCTTTTAGATGATGCATGTCTGGAGTTAGTCCAGAAAACTTAGGTGTTTAGGAGTATTGTTAAGAAATTTAAAATTAAGCAATAGTCTACCTAAAATTTCTAGTACCAAGAAAGAGTGTGAATAAATCTTTGGAGTTTGTGGCAAAGAAGGAAATGGTAGGACACCAAAAAAATGTATATTTGGATTAATGAGCCAATGAAACACAAAAGCCACTGAATTTTTCCAGACTAAATTAGAGTGAAGTTCTTCAATATAAATATAAAAACCAACAGAATTTCTAGGTGCCGAGAAAATGATAGTACTCTGAAGTGTGGTATCTGAGGTTGCAGTGTGACATTCTAAAGTCTGTGCGGGCAAGAAGGGTTCTAGGACGGGAAAACTGTGAATGTTAATATTTTAAGCACATGTTGGACATCATAAAGTTTCTAGACTCTCTCCCAGACATATAAAGACAGCTTGTTCTAAGTGGCTTTTCACCTTCTTTCTGGAGAACCCATTAATTCCTTCTGTAAAGACTCCTCTTCAATAGTTAGCTACAGAGGCACAGGAATGTGTCATGATTTTTTGAAGTGTAACAGCATGAAAAGCAAGGTTGCAAAATGAACTGCTTTCCTCCCCTTTCTACCTAATTTCTTTCTCCCGGGGCTCTACAAACTAGGATACTTCTTTCTGATCTCAGAGCTGGTGTTAACTCAGAAAGTGTACTTTGCAAATGTCCTGCATGTTCTAATTTGTATGATACAAGGAGAAAAGAACTCATCTGAACACCAATTTGATATTGTTTTATTCCAACAGTCTTCAGAAAATAGCACCTCTTCCCTTTTAGAATGTCTAAAATGTCCTGGAGAGCCAGATCCCTTTGCTAGCTACAGTGTTTGCACATTTCCTCGTTAATCAGCTGCGTAGGCCCGGAGACTGTGTGTTTTGGTGTTGTTTCTGTGTGCAATCTCGTGCTGCTTCCTGAACGCATGTGTCCCTTCCCTTCACAGCCTACTCGACACCCAGCACCTCCCCCGCAAACCGATTCGTCAGTGTTGGACCACGGGATCCAAGCTTTGTAAATATCCCTCAACAGACACAGGTGGGCCGCTCTCATCTTTTCTGTATGTGGTGCAGCTTGTTTTATTCATTAGGTGCATTGTAACTCGTCTTTCGGCACAACAGGCTGCATTTCCCAGCCCGTTTGGTCCCCTTTCCTCCTGACCCCACGGGTCCTGGTCTTTCAGCACATTTCCACGTGTTCTCAGAAATCATGGAAAACATTGCCTGCAATTTTTGCTTCTTGTATTGAGGGAGTAGAAGAGGAGGGCTTTTGGGCCAGAACTGCTTTTGCTATGGCAAGAAAGATTTCCCAGTGCTAGATAGTATGTCTCCTCTTCTAGGAATCTGGGTCTCTCTGCCTGCAAGGAGATAGAAGTAGGCACCTACAGAAACCTGGACTAGACCTCTGGCTGCCAGCAACATCAGAGTGCATGCTGGGAATGGGGGGACCAGCCACTCTTTTGTATTCATTATAAGGACCCCAGGAACTGGCAAACTTTCTAAAACAAAGGGTTTATGAGCCCTATTAAGTTGCTGGTGTTGGTGCAGAAGTAACTGGAAATGTTTGCTACTGGCTACACTGGTACTGGGGAGCAAGGTGGAGTGGGGTGGGAGGGGAGAACAAGTGAGCATAATGTCATATTTTGAGGTAGGTGACTGAGAAAAGAGTATGCTAGGACATCTAAAGCTTGTTTTTCAATTGATGTGTTTTGTGCTAGTATCGGTCAAGGAGAAGAAATCTCTTAACGTTCTGTAATGGCTGCCATACATTGAGAAACAATGAAAGACTTTTGTAGTAAAAGGTAGTGGATGTAGGTATATTTAGAGGTTTGTGAAACAGAATTAGATTCAAGGTTTGAAAGAACCTCCTCTCTGGTTTTCTAATTAGTATGTGACCATATATTATCATAATTGACATAAAGAAAATATTTTCTCTGTGAGGTTCTCAGCATAGTGGTTGAAAACAATTTCTCCAAGATTTTGTGTGTGTGTGTGTGTGTGTATACACACACACACACACACACACACACACACACATGCCTGGGTATGTAATCTCCAGATGCCAGATTTATAACTACTCATCTTTGCAAGACTTTGACCAGGTGCTTGCGAGTGGACTAGATTTGCCTTCCTGGGTTCATTTGCTCTCTCTGTAAAGTCTTTTAGTTTATTGCTGTGTCGACAGCACGGGTTAAACTGCATTGCATCTGAAGCCTTCCTTACACTGAAGCAGGGTCACAGAAAGTACAGCTCAGAGGAGGCAGCTGGGAGGAGAGGGGGAACAAAAGGGGAGGGAGGTTAACTCTTGAATTTCCCACTTCTGCTGTTTCTACCGAAACAGGCCCAGTCTGTGGCATCTGGGATTAACATCTATTCAGTCCCTCCCATAAAGTTGTTCAAGTTATTGCTTCCTTTCCCATACCTTCAGATACTTTACTGGTGAATTTGAATAATTACCTCAAATGCATTGAAATAGAAGAACATTTCATTTTGTACTTCGGGCTCACGTGTTCAAGTTTAATGGGTGGGGAGAACTGGGGATGGTGGCTTTAATAGTGGTGATTTCTTTTCTCAAAGACCCAGTAGTGCTCAGACTACTTCATCAAAAACCTCAAAAATGCAGTTTGGAAATGTCCTGTTTGTAATTTACATAGTATCTTTGATATAAGCTGTGATTCACTGCACTGAAGGTATGCCCTATGTTCCATTTAATATGTTTATAAGCAAAATACGTTCTGTCCCAACATGGCTTTGTTTCACAAATGCCTTATTTAACCCATGAACTGGAACTTCATGATGCTGACCACAAAAATTCAATTCTTAAAAATCCAGATTTTTCACGCATCTGGAAGAATGATGTCATGTAGACCCAGTATTGGCATCTGGAACAGAATTTTTTGGTTTCCATTAAATATTTGGCATCATAGGGACAGCAGCTTAAGTGGTTTTTATCACAGTGACACCTGCCACGTTTGGCTTGAAGAAAGCCATCCCCAATTGTCCTGTGAGAAACTGCTGATGGAATTGTCATTTAAAAAAATTATATATATGTGTGTGTGTATATATATATACATATATATACATATATATGATAAAATTAGGTAAAAATTATGCATTCTAAATATTTTAATTTTATGGTATATATATTGACTCTTTCTTTTAAAGAAACCACTTTCTAGAACCAGTTAAAGTGTTAGACATATATAATTATAGATAAAAATAATAACATACTTTTAAAAAGCTCCTTTTTTAGAAAACAGTTAAGAAAATGAATTTTTATAGGAATTTTTTAAGATGTAATTTGAACATAGTCCACAGATTAATAATTTGATAGGCAAGCTTGTATTTTTTTCTATATTGACACTTTTGTTAATAAGGTGTGAAATTTGTATTAACTGGATTACAGAAAAAGTTTTCTGAGAAAACAAAATTTTACTTTTTATTTTTGGAGAAGTAAAAATTGGAGTCACCCAGGCAGACACTCGAGCTTTATAGATGCAGAAGCGGTATCCTACAAATAAACCCACAAACAAATGTAAAATCAAATGGCCTCCCTTTCTCCCAAAGACCAGTTCCCAGTGGAAATCTTTTCAAAATTTGAAGGTTCAACCAATAGAAGGCCCATTAGATACAGTCTCTGCTTTTTCTAGCAGATAGAATGTGAACTAATGCATAGATGTTTTAATTAGGTAGCTATCAGCTTATAATGAGACCCTTCTTTTAAAAAAAGAACTCTTTGATTATTAGGAGTTTCTAGTGTTCATTTTTTATGTACTAAGTATGTTAGGTAAGTTATCTAACTAACCTTTATAGCCACCCAACAGAATAGATATAATTATCTCCGTTTTACAAAGATGGAAGCCGAGTCCTAAAGAGATTGTTGATTTTCCCAAGACCATAACAGTGGTGAGCAGTGGAGCGTGAATTTGTAGCTAGCTCTGTCTAACTCCAGGGCCTCGCGCTCTCTAACCATTGCACTGCACTGCCTCATGAGCTGGTGAGCACCCTGCCCTGCAGATATTCAGAGACTAGTGCTCAGCTCTCAGGGACACTACTGGCATATTCCCTGATTTAAATCTGAGGTTGTATTAAAACCTAATCTTTAGTAGATACCCCAAATAATTGAAAGCAAGATCTCAAAGAGATATTTGTGCTCCATGTTCTTAGCAGCACTGTTCACAATAGTCAAAAGGTGGAAGCAACCCAAGTGCCCACTGACAGATAAATGGGTAAAATGTAGCATATACATGTTATTGTGTATCTATCATTTTAATATTGTATCATGCATATTATTCACCCTTTTAAAGGAAGGAAATTCTGCAATATACTACAACATGGATGAACCTTGAAGACGTTATGCTAAGTAAAATAAACCAGTCACGAAAGGACAAATACTGTGTGATTCCACTTATGTGAGGTATCTGGAGTCATCAGGTTCATAGAGACAGAGAGTAAAATAGTGATTTCCAGGGCTGGGAGGAGGGTCACACTAGGGGTTACTGTTCAGTGGTGCAGAGTTCCAGTTTTGCAAAATGACAGAATCTCAGAGATGAATGACGGTGACGATTGCACGACATAGTGAGTGTACTAAATACCACTGAGCTGGACACTTAAAAATGGTTAGGATGATAAATTTTTAAAATGTAATCATTAAATAAACTCCAATAGCCCTTTACCTCTTAAGAGTCTACAATTCTGTAAAACAGTCTAGAAAAGTAGACTGTTTATCAGCCAAATCCACTGTAATTGTGCGCTGACCTCTTTGAAAGCATCAATTCTCATGCCCAGCACATAGTGGGTAGTCAGCATTTATTGGTTGAGTCTAAATGATTCATAAGGAAGTTTAAAAATAATTACTTTTCCTTATTACAGTCATGATACATGTTAGTTGTGGGAAAATACAGATAGGAAAAATAATAAAAATCACTTGTAGTCCTACTGTTAACATTTATGTATTAATCCATCCAGACTGTTCCTATGCATACAAATATATTGCAAAAATGAGATCATATTATATACACTGTTTGGTAACCTGCTTTTTCTTCCCCTTAACAATATATTATGGCCTTCTTTCCATGTAAATTGGAAAAATTGAATATTGGTTTTTATTGCACCTATTCATCATCTGTAATGATTGGTAGGGAAAGATAACGTGGATAATTGAAAGCCATTTTTCCTCCTCCTTCCCTTCCAGTCTATTTTTTTTCTCCAGAGAATTCCTCCCTTCACTGAGACAGAATTGCCTTCTCTTTAGCCTTGCCTTGAGGTAGTTTTCTTTCAAAATGCCTTCCAAACGCATTGTATATCTCACCCCAGCATTCGGCTCTGTTCAGATACTCCTGCCAAGTTATCTGTCCCATGCTTCCGCCTCACTTGTCTGCTACCTCGGCTGCTATCATTATTTGTCTCTCATTTCCCTTCTCCTCCATGTGGTAACTCATCATTAACTTTGGGGGCGGTCACCTCCCCACAGCCTTGAGAACACCCATCTCTTCAGAGCGACCCCGACCACTAGTCCCATCCCAGATCTCATTTTTTAATATTGTCCCATGACAGTTCATATTAACAGACAGAAAAAGGTCTCTGGGGCATAGAGTACTTACTTCACTCTGGACACTATTAGCGCCCCCTGCGCACCCACTGAATGACATAATGGAGAACATGCCATCATCTCAGACAGCAGAAAGCCAATGGCCATTTAAATTGCATCTTATAATTTAATCTGATCCCTGAAAACAAGAGCCATTAAGAGGAGGCATTTATTTAGGGAAAAATGTTAATATTTCATCATCAAGTAATAAATAGAAACACCAATTCCCACACAGAAGAACTGAGCAAAGGACTCATTTTGACTCAGGTTCTAGTTTAATCAGAATGCTCAAATAAAATGCTTAACCTGCAGAACTTCAATGAGGACTAATTCTTTAAAATGAAAAATGAGTGCAAACAATATTAAAAACAGGCATTTCTTCCTTGCCACCGAAATCTATCACTGTTCTGCATCAACGAGATCGTGGTATCTGAAGTGCTATTTAAAACCAAATTACCATTTGGGTTATTAGAAGAATCACTTGGCATGGCATGGGCCTGATTTGTTGACAAAAAGGCACAGGTGCTGTAACCTTTGCTTAATAAATCATTTAGCTGCCTGACTTGGAAGCAATGTGACTGCCTTTGCCTCATGAAATTTACAAATATATGCACAAGCCACACACTTCACTGTTTCGCACACCAGCTGACTTGGAGAGGTCCCTGCATAGCTCAGTCATGGGCATGGCACCCATTCTCTGCCTCTGGTTGGGGTGCACAGGGAACATGGGAAGGTGGCGTGTATTGAGACATTTCAATGCATTGGCATTCTATGTCATATTCCTGAAGATCTCCTGAGAGACCAAAACTTAGGCAATCTACAAAACTCTTAAGAAGCTCCCTTTTTTTTACTCACTCATCATTTTTCACTATATTCCCACCCAACACCTCACAATGCAGAGAATAACTGTTCTCCTCAAGTTGCCCGAAGGCCAGTGGGGGAAAGAGATCCAAAGACACAGCAGTGGTGACGAGGACAACAGCGGTGCGGCATGATACCAGTTACACAAACAAGAGCTGGGGAGAAGAGCTTCCCAAAGAGTGGAAGGGGCAGAAAAGGTCGCTTTTCTGTCCTTGTCTAACTTTAGTCTGATGATATGGTCCTGGTTCTTATACATTTCACCTTTTTTCCTCCCTGTTTTTTTTTTAATTTTTGCACACTTATTCATGAGCTGGTAGGTAGTACATGAGTCCTTCCTAAGAGGAGAGACATGTTGAGCTCTGCCCTCTCTGGACAAAGCAGGTGAATTGGAATCCTTTCCTGTTGCGGGTGTATCAACCAGTAGGTCCTTCACCCCTCACTTCCAAGAAACATCCCCTCCTTGTTTAAGTGTCCTTACCTAGGGTACTAAAGAAGCTCACCTGAGATTGCACTTGAATTAACTGAAGCCATCCCTGCTTCCTCTCCTCCCTGATCCGAGCCACCCACCTGTAGGAGGTTAGGTACCACACAGGAATTCAAGGAGCAAGCAAGAAACTCAGATTTCCATAGAAGAGAAAAAAAGTATCCTTCCCCTTCTAGTTAGACCTGGACTTAAGCAATTCAGTTCCAAGTTCACACAGCTGAAAACTTTCATGATTGGAGGGGAATAGCAAATAAAATTCCATTTACCCCTGACTGGGAAAAAAAGTGAATTGGTCAAATCGGTATTCTCATGTTAAGCACCCATGCGTTCCAGGCTCTGTGACTAGGAGCCCTCAAGGTTGGTGCTTTCATCCCTAATTTACAGATGAGAGGGAAGTTTCAGAGGGTACACTTGTCCCATGGTGATGAGGTAGCCAGGATTTGAACCAGTCTGTCTCTGAAACTTCTCTTTCCCACATATTATCTGCATCCTTAATTGCTTATAGTAAAAGATTACTGACCATTTTCTCTTTAAGATGGTCTGTGATTAACTCACCCTCTTACATCAAGGAGTCAGAAGTCTAGAAATTGGGTCCCGTGGGATAGAACTGATGCTGCGCTTGGTTCTTCTGAAGACCTGCCCCAGTTTCCTATTAGTTCATGCATCTGTGAAATCAAGACTGAGCTCATTCTCTCATCCCGCCTGGGAAAAAGACCTTCACTAATGATATTAGTCCGCATCTGTGAGAACAGCTAGCCTCTGCCCAGAGACCAGATAACAGAGCAGCTGAGTTTGTGGGCTTTCTTTTCAGATCTTGGTTGGAACTTTATTTCATCACATACAAGTAGTATGTGTCTTTTTTTTTTCCAGTAATTCAATTTTCCTATAGCCTGGTTATAAACTATAAAATGGTGATACACACACACACACACCCCTCCTGAGTCTTAAATTCTGAAATGAAATGCTTGACACCTATTAAATACTTAACAAATGATAGCTTTTATTATTTGGTTGATAATTAAACTGATATTTAAATAGTGTTTTCCTGGATTACAAAGTATTTTTCTCATTTGATCTTAAGAACACCCTTTGAAGGAAGAAGAGTCATTATTTTTTCCCTATTATACAGGTTAAAAGACTGAGGTCTAAAGAAGGAAGTGACTTCCCAAAAACCATAGAGCCAGCTGTCTGTAGAGCCAGGACACAAACCCACTTCTGATTTCAAAGCCCACATGACCTTGCCCACACCCTTTCTGGGAAGGACTTGGGGGAGCCTTTCAGCGCATCCTACGTGCTGCTGTGGGGATATAGGCAGAACCTACCTGCCAAATAATGGATCTAAAGCAATCATATCATAAATTAGGTCAATACTCCCCAAGGTCATAACCTCATGGATTCCTCCACTGAGCATCTGCCCTGAAGGTACCCCAAAAGCCTGATTAAATTGTGCATGTCTCCTCCTCTCCTTGCACCATTTCTCCCCTTAAGCTAAGTTGTGCCCCAAGGGAGAAGAGACTTCCCAAGGGGAAATGATGTCTCTGAGGGTGTGGTAAAGACTGGCAGCAAGTGAATGTATCCCCGTAATGTGAAGAGAAAGGCGATGCCTGGTCATCTTTTCACTTATGTTCGTTCTCAGCTCCAGTTGTCGGTGTTGGATAGTAAGCAACACCTCTCAGAGATGAGTTACTCATGCAATCTGCTTCCCCTCCCTCCGCACTCCTGTGGGCAGCAGTGAGTCCTCCCAGCTTCCCACACCAACCTATAATTTCTTGACACATTCTCTTCACATACACTTGGCAGCTGACTCACTGACAGGCTATGAGACACTCTTAAAATACATTTTTCAATAAACAGACCTTTGTCTTTCACGTTTTAATTTGGCAGCATGTTTTAGATGTCCTCAGCCACAAACTTTACTTCTAGACAAAGTTAGAGTATCAGTTCTGGGTTTGGGACTTCTTTTTCTCTCAGTTCTTATACTTCAGTAATCGTGTAATCTTTAAGCATGTTTTAGTTGGGTCTTAGCCTTTTTTTCTTTTCTTTCTTTTTTTTTTTTTTTTTTTTTTTTTTTTTTTTTTTTTTTTTTTTTTTTGCTTTGCTCCAGAAAGATTTTGGGGAAGCTTCTTAATTGAAGCAAACTGATGCTTGTTGAAAGAATTAAGGTGCCCACATGGGATCTGGTACACAAAAGGTGCTCAGTAAATATTGGTTTCCTCTTGCTTGCTTTTCTGGTACAGTCATGTGCTGAAGGATGATGTTTCAGTCAACAATGGACTGCATGCACAACGGTGGTGTACCACACAGTGTAGGTGTATAGCGGGGTAGCCATGCTACACCAGGGAGGTTTGTGTCAGTGTGCTGTATAATGGTCACGCAATGACAAAATCACCTAATGATGCATTTCCTATTTTTCCCAGTTGTTAAGTGGTCCATGGCTGTGTTAAAATGAGATCCATAGCAATGGAGAAGTAGAAGATAAGAGGGAGATTTCACAGGGAATTTTAGCTTTTGAAAGAAGAAGGGAAAAGACTAAAAATCTGGTATCCATTAAATTAGTCCTTGAGATTCTGAGAAAAGTGGGACAGAAAATGAAGTTGGGGGGAAGGCTGAAAAAGAATCTGCAAATTGGTGGAGAGAGCCAGAGAGACTTAGATCAGAGTTTGGTGATAGCCTAGCAGTTAAATCAGAAAACCATAGTATCAGCTGCAGAACTGCCTTCAAAATGACCAGTCCTTAGATAGGCCTTGATAATATTTCTCATCAGTAGAAGTTTCAGGATGCTAAGGGGAGTATGCTTGTTATTTATGATCTGAGTTCTTTGGGGGAACGAGGAAAATGTCAAGAGCTAGAGAGTCGGAAGACCTGTTTTCACATTATGGCTGTACCATTTATGAGTGATCTTGGACATGCTACCTTTAAAATTCAGTCTCCTTGTCTATGAAATGAAGGCAATAATAGTACCTGTCCATAGAAGAAAACTACTATAGATAGTGGCTTAAGCAATTTGGGTGATTTTTTTCACATAATAAATCTGTCAGAAAGTGGTTGTTGGCAGTGTTTCAGCTGCCATGTGATGCCAGCAGGAGCCAGTGCTCCTTCTAACATTCTGCTCTACCAACCTTTGCATCCACATGCTTGGTGCCTCTGACTGACAGATGGCTGCTGCTGCTCCAGACATCATGCCCACATCATTCCCCATTATTCCTCTGCTATCCGGGAACAAAGGCCCTGCTTTGCTTCTTCCCTGTTGCCTGTTAGCACATTTCCATTTAGGTCTCATTGCCCAAAACTGGTCACACTGTCCTCCCTAAACATAACTGCCCCAAGAGAGAAGGAGAAATGGGTAGTGGGTAGACTGTCAACCATATCTGCTGTATCCCATTTTCCTCCATTTCCTACTTGGTTTCATGCACTTTTCAACATTTGTTGTGCTTGACTCGTTTTATCTCTTGCTGCTTGTCTTCTCACAGAACCTTCCCTCCTCATTCCCTCTCTGTGTGACTCTCTAGGAGACCTAATATACTGTGTGTGTGTGTGTGTGTGTGTGTGTGTGTGTGTGTGTGTGTGTGTGTGTGTGTTGTAATGACCATCTCATTGCAGCTGTTTAAGCTCAGGCCTTGGACAGAAGTGCTGGAGTTTTGTGCAGACCGGCTCCCATGGGGCTGGGTCAACGTTCTCCTGGTAAACGAGGCCTCTGAGAAGGCTGAGTGGGAGGGCATGTGCCTTTGTAACTGCAGGGGAACTCTGTGAAACGGTGCCCTCCGTGTGCCCTCCCAGGTGCTTATCAAACAGTCAGCAATAGGTTCTGGGTTTCTCTTTTATGACTTGGAACCAGATGCTTCCTTTGCAAAAGAAAAGAGCCTGGTATTGCTGAGCTTGAGTCAACAGAGTTCAGAGAACAGGAAAATGAGTTGACTGGCCTTGCTCTGGGAACTCGGAGGAGAGAAGGCTGGACAGGTGGTGTGCCCACTTTCCATAAAGCCCCTGCCTGTGAAAACCCCATGCCTGAGGAATTTGCTTTCCCAAATATTTCTGCATTCTGACCAAGGTCCGGTCACGTTAGGTAAGAGGTTCCTTTCGGACGCAGGCATTCCCAGGCCTTCTAATGAGTGTCAGACCTTGAAGGTCCCACTAACAGTTTCAAGGCCAGAGCCTACTGTTTAATGTGAGACTTCCAAAGCTCTCACATGATTTCTCAGTGTTTCTTCACATCCACTTTTCTCACACCCCTTGTTTACCTTCCTGTTTGTTTATTGGGGATGAAGGCACATTCTTTCCAGAGTGGCCTCTCTCTTTTGGGGACCCAGCCTTTCAATGGAGCCTATTCATTGAGTTGCATTCCACAACACAGGCCTCCCTAGAATATTTGCATGAGAATTTTTCCTTAGGCTTCACATTGCTTTCTTTACAACAGAGATGAAATAACTTAGCACTTCTAATTGGCTTTTCACTTTCCAAATGCTTTACACATTAACTAATGAATCACATGGCTTGTGATAAGCTGGATCCCTGTGTAAGAGCTGGGACACTGGGTTCACTGGGTTAGGACAGGCTGTCCTGGCCTCGAGTTCCTCACCCTCATACCCTCCCTTCCCAGAGTCTGAATGTGTTGGGATAATGGAGCTGCAGCCCAGGCACACATGTCCTCAGCACGGGGCAGCCTCAGGCCCCACGGCACTGCCTTAACCATGTGGGAGGTGCCCAGTGCTGACTTCCAAGGCTGGATATGCCACGTGTCTCCTGCTGCCATGAGTAGTTGAGGTAAATTTAAGGCCAGCCTTCATGGCCCACAGCTTCTGCCCCTCTCAGGCATGATCCCACCTTCCATGGATTCCTGGCTGTGTATGTTTAGGGGGGTTGGGGGATAATACAGGTCTAGTAAGGGAACTGACTGTAGTAGGGACTTGTGCATCTAGGTGGAGGAGCACTGGACTAGGAGTTAAAGTACCTGGATTCCTGGCTCATCTCTGTGACTCATCAGCCATGTGGTTGATCCGAGGGAGGAAAAGGAAACTAGAATTTACTGAATACCTAATATTCCTGGTACCACGCTAGGCTAGGAGGGGGACTATTGATACATATAGTCCAACCCCTGCCACACACTGCTTACAGACTTCTAGGGAGAAAAGTAAATTGTAATAAGTGAAAAGATTGAACTGTGTAGATTCTACAAGTAGTACAGGGAGTAGGCGAATAATTCTGGGGAGGAGCAGGGGAGTCATAGAAGATTGCTCAAGGAGATGACCCATGAGTTGGTTTCGAAGGTGACAAATGTGCTGGGTGGGTAGAACACTCCATTCCAGGAAAGGGGAGCAGCACCTACATGGGAACAACGGTGCATGCTCAGAGAACTCTCCTGTTTGGTATATCTTTTCATACAGGTACTTGATGGGGAATGTTGGATAATGAGGCTAAGTTAGACAGGGTTTAGTAACGAATACATACCTTTGTGCAGTGGTGTGGCATTTGGACTTCATTCTGCGGGAATGGGGAGCAGGCAAAGGGCACAGTGGGGTCTCTATATGTGAAGAAATTATAACCTAGCCTGGCTTAACACTAACTAGGCATGGGGTTTTACAGGTAGTAGTAGCATTAAGACCTGTGCCCCACCTGTTCAGGGCAGTGTAATGTGAAAGAAAGAACAGAAGCTGTGGAGTCAGACCCGACTTTGATTTATCTCAGATCATGACTGCTCTGGATGGAATTCTGTTCCCCTCTCCCCATCAGCCCTGTCAGATTCATGTGTTGAAACCCTCACCCTCAGTGTGATAATATTTGAAGATGGGGCCTTTGGTAAGTAATTAAGTTTAGGCGGGGTGGGGGTGGCTCATGATGGGATTGGTACCTTTACGAGAAGAGACAGCAGAGACCTTGCCTTATACCTCAGGGGGGCTCAAGGAGCAGACAGCTGTCTGGAAGCCGGGAGGAGGACCTTAGGTTCCAAATCAGCTGGAACCTTGATTCTGAACTAGATTCTAGCCTCCGGAACTGCGAGAAAATAGATTTTTGCTGTTTAAGTCTCCCAGTTTGTAGTGTTTTGTGTTGGTAGCCAGAGCAGACTAGTACAGCGACCTTGGGGAAAGTTTTAGCCTTTCTGAGCCTTAGATGTCACAGTTATAAAATTATAAATTAATTTCTGCATTCCACTTAGAGTTTTATGAAAATTCAGCATAGCTAGTATGTAAAACCCTCAACACCATACCCTGCCTCATGGCAGGCTGATGTGTGCTGCTGCTTTGCTGCTTTCTACCCCTTAGAATCGACCTCTGTTAAGCACCAGAGATAAGGCAGGATGCATCTCACTCCTCTGTAGGACCAGGGGCGTGTGACTTCCAGTAGAAACAGAAATGTTAATATGGCAAGCACCCCAGAGGTGATCTGGTAATTTTCCCCCTGAGCTGAGTCTCCTCTCCCCACATCCTTCCTCGTTTGTTTTCCATAAGTTGTGCCATTAATTCTCTCATTAGCTAGTGGAATGATATTTATTTATTAAGAACATACTTAGCATACTCCCAAGGAGCAAGTTAAAGCTCCGCTAACAGCTGCAGTTTCTGGTTGTGAGAAAAATTACAGTGAGGAATGCATATGGAGAGTTTCTGTGTCTGTTATGATTTCTTATTAAAAAACTATTAAACTTTATGCTGGATGAGGGAAAGAAATAAAAAATCCCACTGCAAAAACAAGTTATGAACCTAGGAGCACAGTTTCTGAATGTTTATTTTGTCAGATACACAGCTGACATGATTAGTTCTAATGGGGTGGTGATCCTCATTGAATTGCAGATTGGTGTGAGTGACTGAAATACCGCAGGGACTTAAAATAAGTGGTGCATACGGTATTACTTAGGCTGCATCCTTTAGCCAAGTTGAAGGCTTCTTTTTCTCTCTGCCTTCCCAACACACTCATGCATGCACATACATGCACACACATACATGCACGCACAGCCACAAATGCATCTATCTGTTAGAGAGGCTCCAGATGGAGTAGGAACAACCTACTGTGAGCAACACTGACTTGCCTTTGCTGATTTCTCCCCTTTGCCCTCTTCCACCCAAGTGCACCCCCCCAGCCCCACCCCCCCACCCCCGTTGCAGATAATGGTGTATCAGATCAGTCTGCTTTGCTGCTGCATCAAGACCCAGATCGATTTATTGACTCTGTCAGAGTGGCTGGTACAGTAATTGTTACAAGAGAAGAATGGAAAGTGAGAACGTGTCCACATGAAAAATAAAAATGATGTTTTGTTCTTTCCTGCACCCTCCCCTTTTTTGCCTCATAGATCTTTATGTGTTTACACAGCAGAGAGCACTTCACTTAAGTTAATCAGCTCCTTCTACATTATTAATTGTGACAGTTAGGGTGCTCCGTGACAGGAAGTGTATTATGGGAAACATTGATCTCGCTCGGATGGTGTGGACCTGCACCAGTTTGATATTCTGTCCCTCATCTCACTGCTTTGGGGTCCCATCAAATCACATTTCCCTGATTGACAACACAGAATGCCTCCCATCAATACAATTGATTTTGTGAATAAGGACACAGAACATTTTTTTAGCTGCAGGTAGATAAATTGTGGTGATGGCAAAGAGAACATTTCAGAAATCTTTCAGTTGAGAAATCTAAATTGGGAACTAAGGTACTAGTATCTTTCCAAACAAGTCTAATTTATAGACTTAGAAAAATAATACTATTAGAAGAAACTTATACAAGTGAAAAATAGATTTAGTTGAGGCTAGCAATGAACCTGAAGATATAATAGCTGTTTTTAAAAGGCCATCCACTAATTTTTGTGGGAAATTTTTGGTTAAGTGCACATCTTTGAAAGACATTTCATTAAAGTTCAACTCTCACGGCTTACACCTGTAGACCCGAACATAAATCCTCTGTGAATGGGCAGAAGTGAGCGGGTGTCACTTGTGACCTGGAAATAAAAGGTCAACCACTGGATTTACAGCTTTTTTAGTGAAAAGAACATAAAGATTCCTGCCAACTGGAGTCAATCCATATTTTAATGTTTCCTAGTTAAGATTATAAAATCAAGGGATTAGGATCATGCTGTTCAGTGAAGGTCAAAAATTAAATGTGATGGGCTAAGTATCATTCCCATGGGGCAGAAGTTAATATTTCAAAAGCCATTTCTACCACTGGCAGTCAAGAAATGAATTGTCCATGGTCATTAACCAAGGTAAGGAGAATCCCACTATCATTACTAAATTTAGTGGTGATTATTACACTAATTAACTATATTGTTAAATTACTCTGCTGTTCTCCTATAATGTCCCCAAACAGCAGTAGTGGATTGATTGCTATCAAATAATTCTCATATACAACTGTGAACAAGTCAAGATGAAGGATCATGGATGAAGGCTTCTTGTGGGAAAGAATTTGTGGCTAGTTTATGGATAAGAGTGATAACATAAGCTTAAGCTTCCTATAACATTCTTCTAAAACAAGGAATCTGTGACACTACAGACCTGTGACTAAGTATGATTCACCAATACAAGTTTTTGGTTGTTTTTTTTTTTTAATTTTGTATCTCCATAAGAAAATATAGCATTATTGAGTGTCTATTACATCCCATGGAGAACTTCAATCTTAGGTCACAGCGCCAATACAAGTTTTTTAAGTACAAAAAAAAAAAAAAAGAAAGCATACATCTCTTTTTATTATCATTTTCTGCATTTTATACTTCTTCCCCCTTAACTTTTATATTTTTCCAAAAAAAAAAATTCCATTTGCCAAGTCCTTTTCTCAAATTTTTGGACTTCTGGATTCCATCTACTTGAGATTTTTATTAAGAGATAAGATGATAAGAGATAAGTTATTTAAATGTCTTTATAGGGTGACTCAGACACATATACCCCATACCATTTTCAAATCCAATTTAAGATGCCAGTATTTTTCGAAGTTATAAAAATACCAAATACTCAAGCTGTTCATTTCTTTAAAGATTATCCACTCCAGACCTCATCATTTTTCAGATGGGACTCGAAGTGCATTTTGAGATAAAGTGTGTATCATTTTTACGAAGCAGCACCCCCCCCAACACCAGGGCTGCAGCCTGGGGTGGTGAAACAGCCGTGAGGCCACACAGCTGAGGAGAGGCCAGCAGGAATGAGATGCAGGCTCTCAGATGTCAGGGAAGGAAGGGACTGGGAGTTTAATATGTGGCTTGGGACACGGGTGCACGGTTCTTATTTTACAAAAGGTGTTTTATAAAAGCCTAATGCCCATTAGACGGACCCAAGTGCTTTGGAATCCTGAGAAATAGAAGCGTGTTCTTCAAAAGTGCCCCCTGCAGGAGGTACCCTCACAGACGGCCGCGCAGTATTGCACGGGTGAGTCTGTGGGAGGCGTTGAACGGGCTTCTGCCCGTGCTCCTCGGCAGCTTCCAGTTGTGCATTTTTCCGACTTCTGTCCTTCACAATGCAGACAAAGGTTAAAATTCCCGTCTACTTTCACAGGCAAACACTTTCAAGTGCTTCTCCAGGAGCCAAGGAGTGGGGAGGACCTTTGATTTAAAGTTCAACATTTACATTTGTAATTTTGACTAATTTCTCTGCTCACATTAATTAAATTGAAATTGTTTAATTAGAATAAAACTAAAATTGATCGTTAAGATTAATTTAACCTGATAGGCTTTGTGTGCCTTTCTAGACAAATATTATGGAATATAGTGACAGTGAAGCAGTGAGAGGTAAAATCTCACAGCTGACGGTGGTTTTACCGTCTGCCGGTTGTTCTCTCTGCTGTCCACACAGCTCTGAGAGGTGCTGTTTGTGACGTCATTACCATTCGGTTAGGGCCACGCTGGACCTCTCAGTTGGCCTCTTCCCAAATATTTTTTCCTGTCAAAGTCTAAGGATGTACCAAATTCTCTTCTCCTCGCTCTCCTCATAACATCGTTCTTCCCCTTTCTCCCACCCCCTCCATCTTCCAGGAAGACTGTTTGCTTGGTTCTTCCCCTGGGCCTTGCATCAGAATGACCTTTGTAAACCAAGAACTGCTGAATGACACTCCTTATGGAATTCACTAATGTTCCTCAGCCTTGAGGTCAGCTGTCAAATCTGGACTTCCCCATTGCACCCTTTACTGGATGTTTTCTTTGAATAAGAACTGACCACAGAATTAAGCTTCATAGGAAAATAAGGGATTGCAACCACTGAGTAACTAAATGGAGCGGTAGAGAGAAGGCAGCTTCTCCAAATGCCTAATTTGCTTCCGGGAAATAGTTTGCCCTCTTCGTCCTGTGTCTTCCATGTAGCTCCATTCAGCGAAGCGTGTTTCCAAATTTGGTGCCCCCTGTTTCTTAAAGAAAACTGTGGAAAGATGAGACTGTTCTACCATGAGATGCAGTGTAAAGTAAATAACATTAGATCTGCATTTACCTACCCACACATTAATGAATATACAACTTTGAACTGTCAAGTCAACTATCAAATTATTTGGTCTTCAAAGTAATTAAGATCCACAAGGATTAATTAAGTCCTCCGGAAAATATTTCCCATCCACCATTTTGCCAGAGTTGCTTAAAAAAAAAACAAAAACAAAGTAACATTAGCTGTTATGTTTGTTTCCTATAGCAACACTTAACAGCAGACGTCCAAAAGACTGGGGAATGAGTCAAAATGAAATAGATATTTATGAAAAAGAAGGAAGAGAAACAAAAACTGCACAAAAGAAAGAACACATGATTCTCAGTAATTGGGGGCTGAGTGACCAATTGTATAGTAGAGGCCATCTCATATGCAAATTATCAGCTTTCTGCAAATGGACCAATCATTTCTGCCCCAAAAGCTGAGAAACTCCCTGGCTTGTGAGCCCTGATTCCACTCAATTACCATAAGTAAACTGCCTAAAAAGAAACTAATTTTACCATTTATGTCTACAGAATATCATCTGAATGAATTCTACTTTTATTCATGTCTCTATCCAATAGAAGAAGCTTTCTATTTTCATAGCAAAGGGCTTTATTTGGAAGCATATTCACATTTAATTTGGTTTTAGAAAAACCTTAGTGGTTTTTAGCATTTGAGCTAGGCTAAGTTCAGGGGGTTCAAAGAAAAGAATAGATAGCCAGCAATACTCATGCTATGATTGCATTTATCCAAGAAAAATGCCTGCCCACTATTGCACTATGCCAAGCAGGGGCTATAGTGAGCATATAAAGATGAGGTTTCTGTCTTCTTCATATGAGTGGGGGGAAAGCATCAGTACAGTCTAGTAAAGTGTCAAAGCACTTTCATATATTGTTTCATTTCATCATCAAAAATACCATGCTAGGGAGGTGGTCTTAACCCCTTTTTATCAGAAGCACAGACTGAGACCCAGCTTCACAATATTCAGTCCATCCACCTGGGCCAGGTAGTATCTTCTCTGAAACCCCCCAGCAGAGCTTACTTTTGAACTATTTATGTGACTAATCACATACGCCTCACAGGGATGCAGCAGCTAAACCTAAGGTGCTTGGAAATGCTACAACCTGCACTTTTGCTGGGGATGCTCAGCTATCAAGAAAGAATGTCCCCGGTGTCAGGGGATGCTATAAAGTGACTCTCAGGTGTTGCACCATTTGCTCATTACTGCTGTGCCTGCTTTCTTGCTTGAGGAACTCAGAAGTTGAGTGGCAGAGTCCGTGGTACTCTTTCTTCAGCTGTCTTTCCATTTCTGTCCACAAAGACCATTGCTACTTTCTCCAAACTCCTGGACCCTTGCTTAACCAGGGGTATTGAGTCTTACCCAGGAACTCAGTTCTCTCCAGACTGATTCCCTCTGAGCATCTCAGAATTCCTACTTCAGTTTTTCCTCTGTAGTGTACCTTTATTGCTTGGAAAGTCCCTGAAATCTCTGACCTCAAAAATCCCTTAGGTTTTTTTATAAACATAATATGAGATCCCTTTTGAGTTGGGAACATTTATCTTCATGGCATTTTTTAAGCTGAATTTTCAAGGCAGAAAAAGAGTGTAAGCAAGCTCTAGTTTTTATATTCGAAGAGAATAAATATGGAGTGACCATTTGCACAAAGAGCTGAAAATGATTCCAAAGAAATTTGAAGTCATGGCTGTGGAATTCTAGATTATACCTCCAGGATCTGTTACTCTCTTTTTAACTGGAATGTTAACTCTGAAGCCTTATAGGGAAAATTAAAAAGATCCAGTTCTCCTGGCCCCAGCCTTTTCTTTCCTTCTCTCTTTCTTTAACTTTATAGGAGATCGGAGGAAATGTTTAATACTAACTAAAGCTCAGTGCTGCCCAACCTCTGAGTCTGAAATGCCTGAGAAAGCAGCACCGATTCCAACAGTAAAACATTCCTTCACCAAGCCTTGGAAACTAGCATACTGAGGCCGGCAGAGTTCAGAAGGAGTCCATGTAAATGAGGCTCAGTTATAAACTCCTGACGAGTGTTTTATTTAGTTTAAACCTGAACTTGAACTTGTAAACGTGTTCCTGGAGAACAATACGGAAAGGCTGATGCAGAACAGGAAGCCATATTTTAGCTCAGATAATTCACTTCTTTAAAAAAAAAAGACCTTCAAGTATGTTTTTAGCTGAACTGCCTTTAGGATAGCACGAGGTGGCAATCTGCAAGGTTTTTGTGATTGCAGAATCAGAATGAAAGTTAATATGTTTCATTTGATCTTACCACCAGGATCTCCTGTCCACAGAGTGACTTCACAAGAGAAAAGAATATTTAAAGAGCCAATGAATAGAAAGCAGTCATCCAATCTGTAGTTAGTTTTTTTTAATATAAAAAATAAAGGTGTGCAACTGTTTTAAATTAGTACCGTGTATATAAGTTCTGAGTTTGTTCTTGAGTCTCAGTTACCAGGAGAGCACGACCAAGTGGGATTTATCTGAGAACAAAGTAACTGATTTTGTTTGCAGGTTTGATTTTATAAAACACATTCTTATAGCTGTTTTCAGTAATCTTGGCTTATAAGATCTTCACCATCTTTAATGTCAGTACTGAAAAGGTAAAAAAGAATTACATTTTTTGTGTTAGAATGATTATTACCTCTGTCTAAGAAGCATAGTTTCCTAACAGGGAAACCTAGCAGCTCTGCTGATTACCTGTATTATGCACAAGTCCAAATCATTGATCAGCCCCTCCACACAGACTCTTCATACTGACTGTGAGGTCTTCACCTTCATACAGCTGCCCAGCTCAGCCCCACCAAAAGCTTCTCACTTACCTCCCCTCGAAATATTCAGGAAGGCTCTAATTGTTTGTAGTAATGAATATTGCTTAGTTGTAAATTTAATCTACAAATTCAGAAGGAAATAAATCTGAACATAAAAAGCTTTTGCTGTTTCAGCATTAAAAAAATAAAAGTACCATCATTTGAAACTGCCAACCCCCACATGTGGGTTTGTTTTGCAAGTCACGTCTTAACAAAGACAAGTTTTGTTGCCATAAAACCCTAAATCCTACCACATTTCCAGGAGGAGAAGGAAAGCCTTGTTCACTGATTCCTGGTTTGTGCTTTTGGGGACGTCACATGGAGGTTTGACAGGGCTCAGGGATATCACTCCACTTTTATGCAGGGTAGTGGGCTCAGAGGAAACCCTGACCCTCTCCCAAGCCATCTAAATCACCTAAATGCTGTCCTGACTTCAGGCCAGTATTTCAAACTTTTGTCTTTTAATATAATTTTCTCCCCCAAATGTTGAGAAACTGGTATACCAAGGCCTGTTTTGAAGATAAGTTCATCTAGCCCCGGAAGTGACACGGACTAGAATCTAGGTCTCTGACTTGTACCATGGTCAAGCTTACTCAGACCTTGGTGAGGGATGTGAACAGTTTTACCCCTGCCAATAATATTACATCCAAATTGTGAACAAGGAAAGGATGATTCCTGGAACCAGTAAAATAAAAAAGCAGATGCTTCTGGCAGGTAATGAAAGCATAGAAATGGGGTGTTTTCTAGTGCATGTCAGAGCAGCCTCGTGGGGTGCCTAGGTCCCACGGCAGCCAGGGACCGAGCTGGGACTTGAACCAGGGCCCCCACTCACAGGCCAGGGCCAAGTTGAGAGTATAGTCCCACTCTACTCTCTCTCTCTCTTTTCTCATGAATCTGAAAACAAAGATTCTACAACTTCCTCCTCACCCTGTCCACATTCGGCCTCTACGCCACGTTTCTTTGGCTCAGGACAGAAGCGTTCCATTGCAGCTGCTGAGTGGGCTGGTTGTGGTTGCAGTTGAGTGCGTTCCTCTTCCCTTCCTTTCTTAATCTGATGAATGGAGGAGGGAAGACCATTGGCTTGTGTGGCCTCTGAGAGAGCAGGGGTCTGCCCTGATTCCTGCGGGTGGCTCAAACACAGGTGGGGAGGGAGACTGGCTTGAGGGGTGGGAGGAGGCAGGAAATGGGACTGGAAGGGACTGGAGGAAGGACCCCAGACAGAGAGCAGAGGGAGGATTAAAAGGGTAAGAGGCAAAGAGACCTGTGCTCAGGGCTGGCCAAGGAGGCGCCAGCTGGGGTGCAGATGTCCAAAGGTGGCAGATGCCATCCAATGCCTAAAGGACTCCTTGGCTGAAAAGGTTAGTTTGGGAATTCGTTTCTGGCAAAGTACCAGATCTCCTGTCATTCTATTGCAGGGTGTCTCTGGGAGAATCTTTGAAATAACTGGACTTTCATTTTAATATTATTTTTTTCCTTACTTGACTTTATCTACCTGTACAATCTGAACATTAAATCTACACAATAGATTTGCCGTGAACCTGAGTCATGTTTGGAAAGAGCTTTTCAGCTTTAGGGGAAGAGCAGGAGTGGGGAAGCAGTTGGTGGAATGATTATTATACTGTGGCCACGCTTTGCTGAGCTCCGACCTGCACTCCCACGCCTCCCTTTTTAAACAAGAAAGGTTACCTCCCCGGGCCACCATTGGGCCAGCCCCAAGTGTGACTGCCTGCACTTGTTAGGCAACAGGCATTTAATTAAAATTGGAATCTGATGTGTAGAAAACATACATTTTTCTTTACTTCATAGCTCCCTAGGATATCATATTCTTTTCCTTCCCTACTCCCTTCTACTCTCCCTGCTGCCAAAAAAACTAAAAAGAAAAAAGGAAGACTAACGGAAAGATTATTTTAATGTTGAAAATCAAAAATTACAAAGGGCTGGGCTGCCTTTTTTATTTTTGCCTTTGGGGCAGACATTCGACAATAATAAAGCCTGTATTGTATCTTCAGACCAGAGGCAGCTTTTTTTATGGCTAAACTTCCCATATGGAAAAGGGTTTGTCCCATTTCAGGGCATTAAAATACAGCACTTAATGAATCTGTAACTAAAATCTTTCATCTTACCTTTTGTGCAATAAAAGGGGTCACCTGATACCTTCTGATAGTTGGTTGGACTTTGTGGAATCAAAAAAATAGGGAAAAAAGAACAAATAATAAACACAAGGTCCTAGCTGAAAAACAAGCCTGGAAGCCCCCCTCGTCACTGCGTTTTCCGTGGCGAAGCCACCCAGCACTCTGTCTGGGCTCCACCCAGAGAAAGCGGCAGTGCCGGCAGGGCCAGGCACACAGGAACTCGAGACGATTTCATCGGGCCGTCGTGGCGTCCCCTCGGCTGCCACGCTGCACCTCAGATCTCAAGCAGCTTCCGTGGCGCGGGCTCACTTTAATGGATAGAATCTATTTTTCATGAAAAAGCAGGAAATAAGCTGTCTCTTTCATAAAAAGATTTACAAAATGTAATCATTGTTGAAATATTCCCTTTGAACTGCCGTGTCCACGGGGGTCTCCGGCTCCCAGAGTCCTGCTTCATTAGAACCCCTCACAAGCGGCTCCAGAAGGGCAGGTACACTGGTGGTGCCGCTTTGATGTCTTGAATGAATGAAAGAAAAGCACAATAAAAAAGAGCTGTTGATCAAGCATAAAATACTCTTTAAGCTGACAGAATAGCAGCGTTAACACACCCTAAGCTGCTTTTAGTTTTTCCCTTTTTTCCTCACATTTTCCTGTGCTTTGTGTACAGTGGGGGTTTGTATTTTATAAGAAGTCTCTGATCTATGTAGTATGCCATTCACTAACAAAAACCAAAATAGGATTGTTTCTGTCCCACTTGGTTGCCTGACTACTCCCTCCCTCGCCCCTCCCCTCTCCCCCTCACCCCACTTCCAAGGCGTGCAGTTTAGCCTTGCAAGGGGCAAGGGCCCAAATGCCTTTCATAAACTTGAGCCAATTCCTTTTGTGTGGTTGGTTTCGCCACTCTGATTTTAATACCGCAATTAAAGAGAGAATTTTATTTTCTCAAGAACTTTCTCTTGCAACTGGGGAAATGGAACTGACGTAGCTGCTACTTTTAACTAAGAAATTATATCATTAAATATGAGAATGGCGGCTTGTTGAGCAATTACTTTCCAAGAGAACTGGTCGTCCTTAGGTCTCATGTATCCTTTAGGCCTTGTGCACATTTTAAAGTTGGAGAACCCACCTACCCTGGCTTCCTGGTTTTCTGAATTTACCTCTGTCCAAGTATGAACTCATTGAAAATCCCCACAAAACCTGATAAAGTTGTTATCTCCATTTCACCGAGTCTAAAACTGAGACTCGAAGTGCTAACTAACTTGACTAGGATCGTTTAACAACTACTACACAACAGTGTACTCATGGAGTGGCGGGGTTTGTTAACTGGAACTCCAGAGCCCTGGCTTCCACCACTATGCATGCAGCCCTCCAGTGAGTCTGCAGAGCGAGTGTGTGTGGGCCAGAGAGCAATTCTGAATTCAGAAGTCTTTGGTTTACATTTGATGAACATAGAAAGGGAGACCAAAAAAAAAACGTACTTGATGGATGGTGAGGCCTACACTAGGGCAAGTTGGAATACAGTGAAAGAGTCAGACTTTGGAACAACAGTCAGAATAATTGGATTGTGTATGTACTCTCAAGGTCTGGAGGTGCTGGATGGCTTATTGGGTAAAAAAAGATTAGTGTTTTCCCGTCTTGAGGTTTGAACCAAACGGAGGTCTTGGCCGGGAGCAGCACGGTCACTCTCCAGGGAGCGGTGGTTTGGACAACTCCTCAGTGCTTGTAGTAAGTAGGCAGCAGTCCATGTTACAAAACCATCGCCCATGCTACTGACACAGTGGGCCGCAGTTGGCCCTGCTGCAACAGCCCTTCAGTCGGAACTGCCTGGGGCAGCTTGTGGAAACCCATGTCTCTCTCGGGAGAGTGCCTGTCATTTGGGGAGACAGGGACATGTGGCATGAGCATACAGGTGGCAGAGCTGTGCTAGAAATCATCCTTCTGAAGGCTTTGTGAGGGTAACTGACCCCAGGCATTGGGAACCCTGGAGACAGCTTGTTCCTTCCTTGCTTCCTTTATTCGATGGTGTTTATTAAGTGCCTATACAGTGCCAGCCACAGGGCAAGAGCCCGGGGATGCCACGTGCAAGGAGGTGGTTTTCTTGGGAGGAGAAACAAGTGACTACAGTTCAGCGACTGTGACAGAGGTGAACCTTGGGACAAAAGGCCTAAAGAATGACCCCTTGGAAGAAGGGACTGCTAATCTGAGAAAGACAGGACTAGCAAGTGTTAACAAAGCCAAGGAGAGGGGTGCAGCCAAGGCCCAGCAGGGAGAAGGCATTTGGCTTTGGGGGATCTGGAAGACGTTTAACACAGCGCAAGTGTTGAGTACAAGCGGTGAAAAGATAAGGCCACAAAGGTAAACCTGGCCAATCACAGCCCATTAACATTTTAATAGTTTCCTGTACAATAAACAAGTCTTGGTTTAGCATTATTGAAAACAGGCCTTCTTTAATTAACAAAATCAGACAAGAAAAATGACTGCAGAGATCAAAGCCTGTGCCTGGCAATACCAATAACTGACACCTGTGTACAGCATGTCACCTTTTAAAGGAACCAGCGTAAAAAACAACAACAACAACAACATTCCTCTCATGTAGGGCAGAATGGTCCTCATAGCAGTCCTCTGGGTTGAGGGTCACACAGCTAGTTGAAGTCACACAACTAGTCAATGGAAAAACTGGGAGTCAATTGTAGGTCCCTCAGACACTGGATCCTTAGCCTCATCCGTCAACGTAAGTTTATAAAGTTCCTACCTATAAGTTTGTGAGAAAAGCAGGCTGCCTGGTACCATGAAGGGCACAGAAGTGCAAATCCAACACCTTCTTTCTAAACAACAGCTCGGTAAGAGCAAGTATCGTGTTCATTGTAGTCCTCATCTCCCCAGAGTTTATTACATACACAGCACGGAGCACACAGCAGACGCCTAGCACTTGTTGAATGAGTAGGGGTAAATAATGCTCCAAAATGCTGTATGCTCATATGAGAAGCTGGAAGTGCACTCCGGGGCCCTGATCACTTACATGAGATTGGCCGGAGGCAGGGAGACTACCAGGCCTCAGGCTGACTTTCCAAGGACAACTCGTTTGGACTACACAGCGGACTTGAGCTCATCCGAACAAGAGCAGGAAGCCGGAACTGACTAACTGGATTGCAGCTCCTTACGAGAGAAGTCAAAATGTTGACCACAACCCACGCAGATTTGGTTGGCAGCGTGTTTTTCGGCGGCTGATGGAGAGTCGGGCCTGCTGGGAGGGTGGGGGCACCGGCCTCCCGGGTCCTTTCTGAGTGCGAATGCCCTCACATAACCCACCTTGCCTGGAGAAGAAAGCGAAGCGTCACACCCAGTTCTGGATTCCACATTAACAACCTCCTTCCGCAGTGTTCAACTTTGCCCTTGAGGTCTTTTGTTTAACTTTTTAATTTGAAAAACAGATTCTGCTGCGTCACAGTCTGTTCTGTCCTCTCCATCCCCACCCCCCCCCCAAGCGCCCTCTCCCTTTTTTTTTTTTGGTTAAAGTAAAATATAGCTATCTCAAACAGTCTTGTATTTCCTTTTCTTGCTAAAATATACATCCGGCCCTCTGAGTGAAAAGGGTGTACAACAGGCCTTTTAAAAAGTTGTTATTTGAATGTTTGTTGTTAACTACAGAGTTGAGTCTTCCTCAGCCAGCCCTTCAGCAACCTCCCAACCAAAGTGTGGAAAACAGCCTCAGTTTCCTAACTGCTCTCCATGTGTCACAAGAAAGGAAAGTGACAGCCACCATCAAAGGTGCCTACTGCCATTTCAGGCTTCCTGTTGCAGAGGCAGCAGGATAGATTTTTGTTTATGGTTCATAAAAACCTGACTACTGTGAGTATTCCAGGATCCTGGCAGAATGGGATTCAAACTTTCATGGAGCTGTAAATTAAGGGGCGGGAAGTGTGATAAAACTCCTTAGAGAACTGCGGGGAAAAAAAGTCGTGCTGCAATGGTTAAATGAAATTTTATAAGCACATTCAGCGTGGAGCTGTTTTGCATTACATGAGTTGAATACCTTAGAGACGCCACATCTGCAGGCACTTTATTAAATCCTTAGTCAGCACTTTCCAACCTGATGAGATTACTTCTTCATTTGACTGGAGAAAAGGAAAGCTGAGCTCTGGTCCTGGACTGCAGATTTCTTTTGATGTTTCACCTTGAACACCGACAGAGGACAATTACCCCCTTCCCTCCCGCCAGCACATCCCGAACCGTAGAAATTGTGAATCTAACAGAGCAATTTTACTTAACTAGAGCCTTTGTGGGAGTGTGGATTTATGGACCTCCAAAACAACTGTAGCTGAATGTTATGGAGGAAAAAATAGATCAAAGCCCTGTGTTTACTTCCTTAATGTAAATGTATCAAGATAACATCATCCTATATTGTATTGTAATATTGAAACTCACTGCAGATAAGGGACAGAGAATCCTTTGTAGTCCATCTGGATACAGTAGGTTAGGTTAAGGGGCTATAAAGTAGGAAGGCAGAAACCTAAGCTTATGTCAGTAAACGGCTGAAGACAATTTTTTGACTCTCCATAAATGAATTTTGTTTAATGTGGCAACATTTTCCTAGTGATATTCGACTCAACCCCCACAATGTAACAGTCTCAGATTGCTTTTATGTTTGTCTTGTATGACCCAAGAAGAAAGTGCTCAGAATTGTCCTTCAAGGAATGTTTTCAAACTTGCCCTGCTTACATAATGAATTTTATAAGAAAATACCACAAGAGAAAAATGGGTTTTTCCGATCATGCAAGTTTACAGAAATTGAATGGCTTATAAATGTGCAATTGTCACACTCATTAAAGAAGAATCAGGAGTGTCTTTAGCAGCAAACTGATCATGAGAAAATTCGGTGGAGTGGATGAATATTTATTATTATTATTACTGCTTACCTGCCATCCCTGCAAATTAATGATTTAATCAAAGAGACCTCATTAAAAAAAATTCCCTGTGTGGTTCCCCTAACCAACTGGTTTCCCATTCTGGAAAGCTTTGGTCAAGTAGCTGGGTTAATTGTCATGAAGATTAGTGCGGTGGTGAAATAAGTACTAATGGTCAAACTACAGGAGTGAAGAAGTGTAAGAATAGGTTTTGGTTTGCGCCTGAAAGGGTTAATTAAGTTTTTTTCATGGGTTATTAAAGACCCCCAACCCCAGCCTTCAGGAGTCATATTGACACCCCACCCCAGGGTCACTCACTCCTCTATTGACATGTTGCTGGTCTGAGCACAATAGTGTTCTGTGTCTGCAAATCATTGCTAAAATCATCTCAAGAAAAAAAAAGTTTGAAAGCTTTAACGCTAGACAAAAGCCCAAGAGCTGCAGTGCGCAGCTCAAAAACCCGGAGTCAGCAACTTCTATTGATTAAAAACTAACCTTTAAAGTAACTCTGAGAGTGTGTGGTTAGCATTTAAATTTAAACATGTCATGAGTTGATTTGTGTTACTGAATACCAACTCAAAAGGAGTAACATTCACATCGCGTTTTTTTCCCTAATTCCCTTAAGCAGCTAAAGTATTTCATGAAATGTCAATAGGGCAAAAAGAAAAAGGGGAGGGAGGGGGGCCGATGCTGGGCCTTGTAGTTTTCTTTCCCATGCAAATATTCACCCCCCCAAAAGAAAAGTGTGGAGAGTGAAACACAATAATTAGTCCTTTGTCTAACTTTCCCAAGTGCCAGAGAAAGACAGATTAATTAAATATACAACAGTGTTGGTTTTTGGAGTGGGGGTCTTGCTTGCTGTGTAGGTCATAAATTAGGCAGAATAAATACTTCAATGTGTTTGCAGTGGGCCTGCTACGTCAGAGCCACTGGAAGGTTGGTGGGAGGAGAGCAGAGGGTTTCTTGCTAATGATAGTCACGTCTGGGTCTGTCTGGTTGCTCTTAGCAACCAGACATGATGTAACACCAGGATGAACTTGAACTTGGGGGACTTGAAAAGAGAACAATAGACCAGAGCAATCAATAAAGCCTATTTCAGTGAAGGATTACAGAGCTGCTCTGGGGTAACCTTGTCGGCAAGGCACACTGAATAGTAAGATGTGTGAAGAAACTTTTTTTTTCCGCTTTGCTTTTTAAGAGAAGTGCAGAGGCACTGCAGATTTTTGTAGTGCGCTGAGGTTGTGTCCAGAAGCTGTTGTATGGAAAACTGCTCCCCCTGCTGACTCACTGGGTCCCCAGGCCTTCGCTTCAAGAACTACCAACGCATTGTCAGATTTAAGTCCAGAATTTCACAACTGCTTTAGGAAGTGTGAAAACAGAAATTGTACGTGTTATTCGTGGCGCCCAAAGTTTGAGACAGTTTGGTTAAAGAGAGAACTCAACTCTAAGGTGGATCGCACTCAGCTCTTCAGAAAGCCTGCTAAAAATACAGTGTGGAGTTTGCCCCCTTGCTCGTCTCCTTCTCCTTCTTCTTTCTTTTGTCCAGGTAGATTCAGGCCGTGCACCTTTGCCAGGATGATTTCCTTTCAGGGCACAAGACACTTACTGTCTTCTGCAAAGCGTGTGGCCAAAGAATAGCATCTGAAAGTACACAAGATGAGCAATTTTTTGGTTTAAGTTTAGGTATTTTCAAGTCCTCTGGAAATCAAAGGTGGCTTCTGTGACCAGGAAATCTTATACCAACCTCCAGGTAGTATCATTTCGCTACTTATCCCGGGGGCCAAATGAGCCCTTACCTAACCTAATTGAATCTCTTGGCTAAGAGTGAGCCTTCATCGACGGACTCAACCCAAGTGTAACCCCTTCTTGATACTGTCAACTCAGAGATTTTAGAAGCATTCACCTTTGCTAGAAGTTGATGATTTGTCTGTGAATAATGATAAATGTGGTAGGTTTGACAGGGTATCTCTAGAGAAAAGTTGGCAAAACTGACTCTGATATTAAACCATAATTGCTCACTTTGTTTAGTAAACAGAGAAAGATATGCCAGCATATAAATTGAGGTATAGCCAGACCATTGCCCCAAACTAACTACCTAAGATTTATGAAAGGAAATGTTAACTGGGCCCGGCAGGCATACGGAAGGCTCTGAATAACTGTTGAATGAGCAAAAACATGAACGAGGGCTTTTTCCCTTGGCACGTCAGGGCAGCTAATAGGGTGAAATGTTGATACCACTTGGTTATTATATGTCATTTTTGAAAATGCTGATTTAGAAATGTTGAGCCGAGAAGGAGTATTTTACATCATAAAATCTACCATATGCACGTATAAGGAAAATGAGTATGAGAGAGATGCTGTGACTTGTCCAGAACGGCCCGGGACTCTTGGTACCCACTTTTTCCACTTTACCTTTACCTATTCTTATATTGCTATTCTCTTTTCTTTTTCAATCACAGTTTACCTTCTGTATGATTTCATATTGGTTCCAGGTGTACTGCATAGTGGTTAGACAGTCATATGCTTTACAGAGTGTTCCCCCGATATTTCCAGTACCCACCTGGCACCATCCATAGTTATTACAATATTACCAACTATACTCCCCCCTGTACTGCACATCCCTGTGACTGTTTTGTAACTACCAATCTGTACTTCTTACTCCCTTCAGCTTTTTCACCCAGTGCCCCAACCCCCTCCCTTCTGGCGCCCACCAGTCTGTTCTCTGTGTCTACGAGTTTGTTTCAATTTTGTTTGTTCATTTAGTTTATTTTTTAGATTGCACATATGAGTTAAATCATTTGGCATTTGTCTCTCACTGACTTAATTTCACTGAGCACAATACCCTCTAGGACCATCCACACTGTTGTAAGTGGTAAGATTTCAATCTTTTTATGTCTGAGCAATATTCCATTGTATGTATGTACCACAGCTTTTTCATCCACTTGTCTATTGGTCGCCCTTGGGTTGCTTCCGTATCTTGGCTGTTGTAGATAATTCAGCAAAGAACATAGGAGTATATAAAGGAGTTCATTATTCTTATATCACTGTTAACTATCTGTGCCTCTTAAGAGAATATGGCAATAACATCTTTGGGGCCTACATCTCATTGAACAGGAATGCTGTGAAAATCATCAAAGTCGACTCCAGCACGTGACACCTCTCCCTTCACCCATTCTTCATTCAGTCCACTCTTCTTTGTCAAGAACCTGCCATTGTAGGCACTGCCCTGGGCACGGAGGATTCACTGAAGAACAGGATGCTCCAGTGTCCTGCCCTCCTATAGCAGTCTTCGCCAGACTCTAAATAAAGACCGTATATGTATTTCAAGTGGACACACACACTTCATTTTGTAAGGCACACTCAGAACGCTAGCAAACCCCAATGAGACACTGAATTTCAATTTTAGAGCAGTAAGATCAGTTTCAATGTCTCAAAATTTCCTGCTGTCGGTCATTCCTTTACTTTGCCCAGCGAATCCCCTGTTTCCCTACCGTAGATCCTGATTTCACAATTGGAAGGACAACTTCTAAATATCTTATTTTCTAAATTATACCACTAATTGCACTTTTTCTCTTCTCTTCCAGTCCTGGTACCTGGGATAAAAGTCTCAGCGTCCCACCATCCACCAGACAGACCACCTGACCCCTTCTCAACTCTGTAACATGGACGCATCCTCAACCCAGCGCGGTTACAACTTCACTGTCAGTGGAAGGGGAGAATCAAATCAACTTGTACATGGAAACAGCAAGCATTATGGTCAAACAGCAAAGGCCATAACCTTTTGGGATTTTTTTTTAAACTACTCTAGGGACTGTTGTAATTTTCTCATATGGTGCTGGAAATGGCTGGGCTTTGTAATAGTTGAAGTGTTTTCGTGGTAGCGTGAGCATTAGGTGATGCGGCTGCAGGAGATCTGCCCTTGCTCACTGACTTCCGCCGTAACACACTTTCCTTACGGAGCCTGGCTGTTTCACAGTATTTCATGAATTTACCCACACAGGTGTGAACCTCCTTGAGCAATCAGGAGGCACATAGAGAACTAAATCTTTTGTAGTAGCTGAGATCTGCAATATATAACTGACGGGACAGTCAAAGGGCAATGTTTTTCTGTAACATATTGGAAAAAGAAAATGCAGTTATGTTCCTTTTTTATTTTTTCTCTTAGCTTGGTTTGGTTCAGCAGTCAGCAGTTCAATCTATAACGTGGCCCTCAAGGACAGTGAGCCCACTCATGTTGCAGAGCAATTCCGAAAATGGCAAACTACTACTACTACTATTCAGTTTTTTAAAAGTTTTGAAATGCTGCACTTACATTTAAAAAAAACATTTTTTCAACAATTTCAACAATGACACACAAATTCACATGGAAATGGGGAAGATGGTCTGTTTTGACAGAAACTGACAGGAATCAATCAAAACAATCGAATTTTGAATTGAGTAAAGTGCAATTTCATTGGATAGCTAAATATCTTTGTAAGATAGAGATTGTTGAAAATTCTATTTTTGTTTTTCAAGTCCTTCCACCCCAGGACTCTAAATTATCGGGGTAAAAAACAGCCTTGCAAGAAAAAGGGGAGCTATTTTTGCTTTTTATGTTTTTTATTGTTAAACTTGTATCCCTTTAAAAACTGAAGGAAAATTTAAAAAAAAAAACAAAAAAACAAATCTAATGGTGCTTTTACCACAATATGTTAACTACATTAAATGCTAATTAATTATTTTCTGTTATCAAAGCACATAACTAAAATGAAATCATGGTATCTGTTAATTTTATAAGCTAGAAGTCACTATAATGGATTATGCCAATTCTGAAAAATTTTACGTGTATCCGGCAACATAGGATTTATCAATTATCAGACACTTCATTGTACCAGAGATTGTCCAGAAATTTTGAAGACCTTTGCGCCCCTGAACTGGGCTATGGGGAAAAAAATAATAATAATAATCATGAAATCAATACTGACACAAATGCTGGTGCCCACTCAGATCAAGGGTACTTAATAGGGAAAAAAGTTTGCACCCCCAAATGTCCTGTATCTTATGTAAAAAAAAAAAACCACAAAAAATAAGAAAAAAATAACAAAAAAAAAAAGTGCAAGTGATTTTTCTACCAGACAGTGAAGCACCCCTTTGCTTCCCATGCAACTTCAAGATTTCCTATACTATACATATATATATGTTCTGGTTGGCAAGCCCTGCTGATCAGAGAAAGTCTCTGCATGTTCTAGTGTTAGTAACTAATTTTTATATAGTTAATGTAGAATAAAGTAGAGTGCATTAAGACACAATATTGTAATCCCTACTCTAGGCACTTGCCTTTAAACTATGTTTTTCAGCCCTTCAGAAGGGTTCTACTACTGTCCTATACAATCAAGTAACTGAAATTCTTGGGAAGACACTTTGCTCCTCATCTTTCCCCCCAAACAATGTTGTTTTGTTTTGTTTTTTTTCCTTAATTTGCACGAAAACAAAAATTCCATATCAATGTGCCTTGCCCTGGATAGCGATTATTTGTGGAATTGTTGCACATGCTCCTCTATTGAAAGGGGTTTTTCCCTAGTCAAGCATTTGGAGACACTTTTTGTAAATGTGACTTTTATGTCAGCCATTGTCAGTTTCAACATCTAGAACTAAATAGAAAGTTAGTTGTTCCGCAGATAGGAGTAGTCTTTATTGTCCTCTGTGGTCAGTGGCAGTGCTATTCTGAGATCTGTAGATGCTTAGAATATCAGTATTTTGGATGTTGCTGCATTTTACAATTTATTTGGAGTCTTCCTTTATTTTCCCCCAGATATATGAAAATATGCAATACCTGCTTATATCGTGTAGAAAAGCTTAGCGATTATTAATTTTTCTTTTATTTTTTTTATTTGACCAAAGTCGGTGCTGCACTTGACGCAGTGTGTTTTAGGTGTTTGTCTTTGTACCTTTTTTGTGATTTTTGAATGCACGTGCGCAGGAAGGGCTCCTCTTAGAGAAGCAGTCAAACTGTGAAGCACTAAGCTGACCCTGCTTCAAGCAATTTTGTTTTTACAACTGTTCCTTTCACAAGCAAGCCTTAAAAAAAAAAGACAACTTCCTTTTTCTTCAGCTCCCACACCCCATTTTTCTTAGCAGACTGCAGTCAATCCACATTCAATAAAAAGTATATAATGCCCATTTTTATATGCACGTTTTTAAACTTCCAAGTTCTGAAAATTGTTTACTGGTTATCTCTATTTAAGGAAAAAAAAATAAAATAAAACATTTTGGATTTTCATATGTGTCTGATAAGTGGTTGAATAGTCGTTTGGCGCTCTTGTATGGTGTGATTGTCAGTATATGGTGTCACTTCCTATAGCCAGCCAGCATACTTTGCCTTCCCCTATAGCACTTAGCTGGGCATTACTTTATTATGACATATGTGCACTAAAAAAAAAAAGAAAAAAGGAAAAAAAAGAAAAATAGCAGCTTTCAGTGCTTCACAGTGAAGGGAAAAAGCCTAGACAAACATTTTGTCAGAACCTTGCGATAAGCCAAGGTATTACCAGTAAATTGGTTGTATATACAATAAAATTGCACCCTTTTTTTAAAACAAAACAAACTAAGCAATAGTTTGGGCAGTTTTAGTTGTTTTTAGTGAGCATGTTGTAGTCATGACTGCAAAGAGAGAGAATAAACTGCCCACTCAGAAGATATGTAATTTGTATTGTTGTATAGTTTTATTGATTACACTGATTTATTCTACCCTATTTTATAATGCAGGACTTTTGTAATGTTGTTTAAATGAGGAAAATTTCTGTCAAATTAGCCTAGTGAAACTTCCAATTGTTCTTTATAAAGGCAGCGTTCATAGAATTGCTTTTCTTTCTCCCCCACGCCCCCTTTGGGAACTGGATTTAAGTTTAAAACTTTCCTGTTTCCTTTTTTTTTTTTTTTGTAAGTATTTAAATACAGTTATTTTTTCTCGCAATGGTATAGCATATTCCTATGCTTGAGAAGTATAGGTCTACTGAAAAACCATTGTAAATGGACGTTACAGGTATGCTGTATTTTTGAAGGTATTTTGTTGTATTAAGTTTGATGAAGCTAAAATTAGGGAACTCTGAACAGATTTGCAGGAAAAAAATGTTTTAAAGGCTTTAAAACATTAGGGAGGCAGTCTAGGGTGATAATGAACAGGGGTTAAGTATTAAATACACTAAGTTACATTTTTGTTCATGTTTCATTGTCCAGAAAGCAGCAGGAAACTGTAGTTCAGTGGTGATCAAGCAGGAAAAAAGAAACACCAACCATCCGAGTGTTCACCTTTTTAGTTTAGAAGCCAAGCGAAGAAGTTTGAGGAAGATTTGGTACCTGGGGTGTGTAGACTGACAGACTGAGGGCTATCAGCATTTGAAGGCCCAGCCCTTGATTCGTAGACACATTTGAATTTTTCTCTTCCATCAAATGGCATTAAAAATATTGGCAAAAGTAAGTTCCTCAAGTCACTCTCCATGTTTTTTTCTTTGGGATCTGAAGTCAGAGGCACAAACACTAAATCTTATCATTTTCCTATATACTTTTTACTTCTGGCCCATCTCCCGCCACTAAAATGCTCCTTTTCTGATCACTCACAGGCAAGAGACCCTCTCCCTAAGGCCGCTCTCTCCATCCCAGAGCCTTTCTCTTCCCTTTGAGGTTCAAACTAACGCTTCCCTTTCTTTACACCCTGGCTCAAACAGTTAGTTATATTCAGTGTCGGCTTCTCCCCACCCCACCCCCAGTCAGGTGTAGGCTGCTGGGCAAGCCGGCAGGTACACTTCCCCACGCTTGTATGCTCCCCTCTCCCACAGTTCAAGTGGAGAGGAACCCAGACTTCCCAGAGTCATGGCATCCAGTCAGCCCCCGGGAATAAGCAACACCCATCTCCACACGCTGGTCTTTTCAACCCTTTATCCCCATATGCTTCGCATTTTGTAGTAACAGTGTCACAAAGTATTGACGAAATCTGGATTAAGAAAAACACTTCTTCCTTGTGATTTTTTGGGGGGAGGGATTTCTAAGAATGTCATTTAATGTACTTTGTATCACGTCTCTGGAAATATCTTTTTTGTCCATGGTGGTGGTGGTGGTGGTGGTTCCTTTCTCTCTCTCTCTTTATATCTCTATCTATCTTTCTTTCTTTCTTCTTTTTTTTCTTTTGTTTTCCCCGGTAGCAGGCCTCCACAGAATAAATCTAAAACACACTGGCATGGTAATGTAAGGAGAGCTTCAGTGGCACCTCACCACCACCCTCCGAGATCTGTCCTCCGACGGTCTCAGAAAGCTGCACTGCCCGCCGCAGAGCTTTCATTCAAATCGGCTTCCGAGGCCAACTGCGTCCTGAAGTTCAATGCATGTATTTACTGTCTGACAGTAAACCCGCTCTGCCTTCTCCACGTCCAAGGCTGTGCATTCGTCTAATTAGTGTCGTGTATGTTTTCCTTTCATTTTTCCCAATAAAAAAGCAGTGGGATGAAAATTGCTTTGATATATAGCAGGTAACATTGAAGCTATTCCATAGCACTTAACTGTAGTGAATACTGTGTCACCAATTCTGAAATCAATTTAATGTTTAATGCAAATCCATTACATGGTGCTATTACAGGCTGACAAAATGATTTACACAAATGTGACAACTTGGGCTCAATTCACTCTGCTTTCCAACAGTGTAAATGCATAGCAGTGTTTATCTGCATGAGAACTATGCACTAATCTATCTGAAGAAAAAACTATATCAACTTTGGTATCTACTTTCCGTTTACTTCAATCCTTGCCTTTTTGGTCATTGTTATAATGCCAGCTTTAGGACAGAAAGAATTATAAGAAAACCAGCATAATACCTGATATATTAAAATGTAGTGCCTGTGAAATCTGTATTATATTGCTCTTCTGAAGTAAGATTTTTCTACACCGGTAGCCTTCGCTGTCTGTCAGTCAGGCCCTTCTGGCATAGGTGATGTAAAATAACCGTACACTATTAATGCATGCTATTCCATAATGCTTAGTGAGCTGTATGAATATTACTCAAAGTTATGTTAGTCTTTTTTTCTGACTTGGTTCTTGTCAGCTAGGTTTAAAGGTATTTCACTGAGAACGCAAATTCTGTCTTTTCTTGATTTCGACTGTTTTCAGTATTTTGGAGGTATACATTTACTTAAATTCAGTATTACTTGTGTTTTGTTTTTGTTTTTGTTTTTTTGTTTTCTTTTTCTTTCCTAGGGGACAAGCATGGGTGTTTGATTTCAGAAATCAGGCCCTGGCAAGACTTTTGTCTAAAAACCACCATTTGAATTGCAAGAACTCTGCTACAAAGACACTCTGAGAACATTTCTGAGAGAGGGACGTTTTTCTGGACCCTCAGCTGGAGCTATGCCGATCCTGAAGTGCTTTCCTAAGGGACAATGTTCAGCCAGGTGCCCATGCTTGATCCATCTTCACGCCAGACTTCCTCGTATGAAAAGAAAAAAAATGAAAAAAAAAAAACTTTAAGAAATCACTTGGCTATTTAGTTTCATGCACAGTTACAATATTTTCTTCAAAAATAAAACTCTGTACAAACTTTGGGCCCGATTCATAGAACAAAAAAATTTGCTATTAACACGGGATTTTTAAAATATAGTTTTTGGTCTAAATTTGAAACTACTTTCCAAATTAACTAAATTTCATCTTTTCCCCCCTAAACCACCACCCACCTGTGTTTTCTGCCCCAATGGCAGATTACATAAGCAGATTAGGGAGACAGGGAAATGGGGACCAGACACCAGAAATGGTCCGGAAGATCAGGGTAGCCACCTGCAGCCGCATGTGAGGAGCACAGGGGGAGCGGCAGCATGTGGGGGCAGGGCTCGCCTGTGTGCCTTCATCACCAGGTTCACACACGGGCTCCACACGCCGTTTAATTCAAAAGGCGTACCTTCCAAAGTGCGACTGGACCACAAGGGTGTACGGTTGAAATGCCACCTCTCACTGAGCTGGAGCACCTTCCTGGTGGAAAACAGTCTCCGGACCCTGCTGTGTGGGCTTTTGTATCTTCGTACACGTTCTAAGGACAGATCATATCCAACAAATTGTGCTATTTTACCTGGTGTTTTGATGCTCACCTTCTCAAAATGACAGAAGCTTTTTTCCCTATCAATTCTATTTGTTATTTTTTATTTTATTATTATTTTAGTAGTAGTCAAAAAATTAGCACTTTTTTTTTTTTTTACATCTCAACCCATGGTCTCAAGGCTACTGGCTACTTGGGGATAGAGGTTTGAGAGAGCTGCCACCTCCAGTCTCTCTCCCTGGTCCTAGAGCAGCCCCTCCGCCCTGCGGAGGCATTTGGCAGTGTCACCACTGAGATACTCACTAGACTTGGAGCCAGAACTCATCAGGTTCTGGGAGGTCCTCAAAGAAGGTTTTCAAAGGATACACGCTCCCCCTCCCCCACAGCCCTGACCTCTTACCCAGAGCAAAGTACACTGGGGACTTTTCCTACCACCCTTGGAAATCTGTCCATTCAAGATACCTGGGTTTTACATTTCAAATTTGATGGGGAGGGGATTGAACATTTCCAATGATAAGAGATGTGTTGTGAAACCAAACACTCCCGTGTTAATAACTTGGTTTGACATCTGGTTTTATGAGCCGGGCCCCCTGTGCCTCTAGATTACTTGTATTGACTCTCATAGTTAGCCTTTTAGTTTTACTGTGTTCTGTGAAAATTTGTAATTGGTTGAGAATCACTGTGGGCGTCCATTCTTATTCAACTAAACCTCCACAGGTTTTTGAGCCGGTGTGGATTAGTTTAACTCTTGTGCTCAAGCATTAGTGCTACCACCTCACATTACAATACAATTACTGGAAGCAAGTACTGCATTTCCTATGCAACAAAAAAGGAAAAATAAAAGATTGCTAATGCTATGGAAGCTGTGTCATCATTCGCTTTAAATCATGCCTGGGCGATTGTATTGGAGCGGTGGTTATGGGTCTGGGTCGGAGGTTCCCCCAGAAAATGGTCTTCCTGCACCATGGAGTTTGTGCTATCCCTGATGGTTGTCAGACACACCACGCCCTTCCCAGAATTCTAATGAGCAATAGTGTTGGCTTTTTCTCCTACTTAGACAAATATGGGGCTTAACACTCTCTTAGTGCCTAGTGTGTGCCTGATACTGTTCTAAGTGCTTTAGATACCATATCAGTTAAGGCCCAGCCAGGAGTCAGGGATAAATCCGGTAGGTTTTCCAGGAGGGGGCTGAAGTAGCCCAGATATGAATAACTGTAGGGTACAGCCAGCATCCCTGGAGCTGGGGGGAGCAAAAGGGAAAGGCTGGGTTACCAGAATCTAGGTGTTCCAAGGAGGGACCCCACATAGCTGGTACTTAGATCTTTACTGAGAGGGGTCACCATGAGGGTGGGGGGCACCAGCCAGCTGGTATGCAGACATTTGGGAGGCTGTGGGGAGGCTGATGCTAGGACCCAGGATAGGGACACAGCCAACAGGATTAGTACTGAGGAGACAGGCAAGATGGGTGCTGGGAGGACTAAAAGGAGCTGGAAGCTGTTGCATTACCCTTTGCAGCTGCCACACTGCAGACAGGAACTGACCCTGGAGAGAAGTCCCTTCTCTCCCTTCCCTCCTGTCTTGAGGCTCCTGCCAGGGCTCTAACTGGCCATATCTAACTGCAGCCACCCGGCGAGGAAGTCTGGAAAAGGTGGTGAGAAAACCACTAGCCCGTAGGACACTGTGTGGAAGGACGGCTTGGAGACCAGAGACAATAAGTAAACAGCACATATGTCTTAATCCATTTGATCTTCACAACCATCCTATGAAATGAGGAAACTAAGGCAGAGTTTAATAATTTACTCAAGGTCATACAATAAATAAATGACAGGTGGAATTCTAATCTAAGAAGTCTGGTTCTAAATCCCATCCGATAATCACTACAATGCATTGGCTCAATTATTTATTAAACTAGTATTTTTGAGTACCTATTAATGTGCCAAAGAGTAGGCCAAGGGCTAGGGATAGTAAGTAAATAAAGACTGGCAAACTTTTCTTGTGAACTGTGCAGACAGGTGGGTGAAGGAGCACTTTCGAAACAGCAGCAGAGGAAAGCATGGAGTTGTGATGAGTGCGCTAAAGGATGCACATTGCCATGAAACCTAGGGAGAGCGAGAGGGCAGACAGAAATTAACCAGGCACATGGAGAGGGAGGGAGATGACAGAGGGTGGAGGAGAATGTTCCGGGCAGAGGGAACAGCCTGTACGAAGAGGCTGTGGCTGAATGGAGCTTGCCGCCTATTCAGGACTGAAAGAAAGCCTGTTTGAATGAAGAAGAGAAAAGGAGAGGAAATATGATACAAGATGAAGCTGACATTTAGGTTCAGGAATTGCAGGGCCTTGCAGTATCTTGGGGATTTCTGTTCTATGCCCAAAAGCATCATGAGACATGTATGAGGCTGGATCTGTGCTGTGACACAAACAAGCCTAAAATCTCAGCAGCTTCCAACAGTAAAGGTTTACATCTTATTTTGCTTGTCAGTAAAGGGTTGCCTGGGGCCTTTATACAGCATCTCCTCATTCTGGACCCAGGGTGAAAAGCAGCTACCCTGGCTGGAGAGGGAACTCAGGAGCACAGCAACCTTGAATAATTCCATCTGAATGGACATACACCTCTTCCATTCAGAGCTTGTCTGTGGCCAGCCTTGGTTCAAAAGGGCCAGGAAGGATAATCCTCCCCACGGGAAAGCTAGAGCACATTACTACAGATTTACCTGAAGACAGCAGGCAAACATGGGCTGTGTGCAGACGGGCTGAGTGGTGAGGCCCGCCGGAATGCCACCGCAGCAGAGAGGACATATGCCTGAACTGTGGCGCTGTGACGGGATGGGAGAGAAGTGGGCAGATCAGAAAGAGTAATAGGGATTTTAACAGCTACTGTATATTGAGCTCTTTTATGTGCTAAGTGCTATAGGTGATTTATGCATTAAAAGAGATATCTTCTTTCTTATTAGTTCAGCTCTCAGAAAAGTATAGTCAGTCCTTAAATCCCATTTCCGACTCAAGTGACTAGAGCAATTTCATACAACTGTGTCTTAAGACTTAGAATTTCTTAGGCAGAATTGGTGACTAACTTTCAGTTACTACTCTGGCCAATAGTAAGTATTTTGGTTGTTACAATTTGGAGTTAAGAAATTAAAATGAAAGTCAGTCAACTCCACTCCTTTATTGTCATATTCTAGGACAGGTCACTCATATTCTGTGAGTACAGGGCTCAGTGGTGAAGGCGACATAATCAAAAGCACAGACCAAGGAGCAAGGCAGCCTGGGTTGAAAGTTGGCTCTGCACTTTATTAGCTCTGTGGTGTCGGAAAGTGCCTCAGTTACCCCTTTGGAAATAATAATAACAGCACCAAACTGCCTCATTCTGGTGAATACTTGATGAATTAACATCTATGAAGTAGTTAGCAATGGCCTGGCACATCTTAAATGCTACATCAATGCCTTAACTAAAACTTACGCTATTCCAAACTGCAGAGCTAAGGCATTCTTTCAGGACACTGATGGCATAAGCTTTCTTACTTGTCATTCCCAGGCTTTTATTTAGGTGAATTTTGAAAAAGAAACTCAACCAACACCCGCATCAACTGAGTAGGGAGAAGTAGTATAAAAAAGAGAAAAGAGTGGAAGGCTTGAGGACAGACATACTGCGGTTTAAATCTTGGTATCTCATATCCTCTCTGTAAAATGGGAACAGAGATAGGATCTACCTTATGAGATCATGAAGACGGTTAAATAAATTACTGCATGTAGAACATCCAGGCCAGAATTAACCACATAACAACTATCATCATTTGCACCCCTGGACTGGTGCATTTAGTGCGTCTCCAAGGAGAGGAACCTGACAGGCGATATTGTACAGGGGAAACAAGCCAGGGCCTAAAACCAGAGGACTTGGGTATGAGACCCACTTCCACCATTTATTGGCCATATGTGATTTTTTTATAAAAAGGTATTATACCTCTCTGAGTCTCAGTTGAGAGAGAGACCTAAATGGCTCCAGGAACATGAATGAGAATGTGGTAGAAGCACAATTCCAAGCACCAGGCACTAAACTGGATTGAATAGAACCCCACTAGCTGTGGTTCCTATTTCCCTCAACAGTGTTAGTAGCGAGGGAAATCATTCTCATCAGGCAGGAAAGGAGGCCAAGAGAGGTGGTGCTAGTCGTCATTTTAACCCTTCACATTCTAGCTCTTTGGTAAAAAGACTTGGCTAAACTGTGGAGGCCCTATCGCCTAGGGGGAAGCAGAGCTTCCCGTGCCCCTTGAGGAATGAACTGGCTCCTATTCACCTCAGAACCACACCCATTCTACATTTGCTTTCCATTCGGGTTGGATTTCAAGTTCATTACAAGGAGCCTGGGAAAACAAACGAATACATGTATTTCTGCTATCACATTTAATTAAACATTTTAAAAAATTATTATAGAAAAATACCCTGTATGTATAAAATAGAGATATTTGATTGCATATCACTTACAATTCACCCCTTTCCCATACCCCATCCATTTCTTAACCACACCCACATTATTTTGAAGCAAATCTCGGGTATCATATATTTCACTCATAAATATTTCAGAATGCATCCCTAAAAGAAAACATTCAAAATACCATTTCATACCCCAAAATATTGACAATAAATCCTTAATATCATCAAATAACCAATCAGTATTCAAATATTCTCAACTGCCTTATGGTTTTTTTTAATAATTTGTCCAAACAAGGATCCAAATAAGTTCCATACACTAAGTGAGTGGTTGGTACACATCTTAAATCTTTAAGTCTATCGAGGGTTTCTCCCTCTTCTCTTTTATTTTCCTTGCCATTATTGGCTGAAACTAGTCATTTGTCCTGAGGAGTTTGTCACAGTTTCAAGGATTGCATTCTTGTAACATATTTTAAACATTGAACTGGAAGTTTATTCTTGCTTTTGGAAGGTGACCCCACAAACCTCTCCCAGGGCTGCCTCACGCAGTGTTACGAGATGCGCCTAGGAACTCGCCTTGTGTCTGAGCCCTGCTGGGCTCTGGAAGCTATGGCAAAATAACTGGGCTGAAGTGAAAGGTGCTGCAGAAGCTGTTTTCCAACAACTCCATCCCTATGTGTTTTTTCTTTTTCCTGATACGAAGAGTGGAGGCAAGGGAGCATCTACCTGAGTGACAAAGAAACTCTGTCCTCCTTTGCCACCTACTGCTGACAAAACAAAACAAAACAAAACAAAAAAAGTGTAGCTTCCACCTTCAAAGGGAACAAGATGCTAAGTCTGGTTAAAAACACAGATAAAAATGAGTGAATTCTTGCCTCCTTGTTCAAAGGTGACTGGACGCCTTTGGGGACAGAAGTCGGTGCCAGGCACAGAGGAGAAGCTCTGCCCAGGCTCCGGGAGCAGTGGGGCTGGACGCCTGAGGCCCGAACACCACTTCCTCTCGCTCACTTGCTACGTCCCCTTCCCCTGTCATGAACTGTAAACACGAGCGTGGGCCACACTCCTTCCCAGGAAACTACAAAAACTCATTATATTCAAAACAAACATGACCAATGTCATTGAGTGGCTTCCCTGTGCCGGAACTTGGGGCTAGGGAAGGAGATGAATCTGAGATCATCCCAGAAGAGCGCAGAGTCTAGCAGAGGACATAGACACGCAAACCAAATAATTGCACCTTCGTCTTGTAAGAACCGGGAAGGCATCACGTGCCAGGTAATCGGGGGACCAGCCATGTCCAGGAGAAAGGGTGGCACAGGGAGGAGATGCACAATCTAGGTCTTCAAGGAAGAGTAAGCATTCAAGAGACTGGCTACAAGACATCAATATCAGCAGTGATAATAATAGTAGTAACAGCTAACATGCACTGAGCAAGCCCTTATTTCACACCACACATCATTCTGAGGGCTTTTCATGCACCCTCACATGTGACCCAACCCCAGAAGGAGATACCATGGTTATTCCCATTTTACAGATTAGGTTATTGAGGCACAGAGAGGTTCAGTACTGTCCTTACTTATATTAATCACTACCTATGCGTGACCTTAAAGAGCAAACATTCAAGAGGTAGAAGACATTTCTAAATCACAATTAGTCCAAATGTAAGTCTGGTTCACTGCCTTCTTCCCAGTGCCTAGAAGAGTGCTCAACACCTAAAGGGCACTTCGTACTGTGACGAAACGAACAAAGGTTGCATCAGGCAGCTTTTCATTTGTCCTCCAGATTATTCACCACCCTTCTCCACACTGTTCTCTGCTCAGGAGGCGGACCTGTGTGGATCACAGCACTGGGCTTCCTTGATCTTCGGCTTTCAGTCGGGATCAGTAGATTGGTGGGAGGGACAGTGGCATCAGGGTATGTATTTCCCTGGCCATCTCACCAGATCCCCTCTGGCTGGGGGCATTCCCTAACAGAAGGGCACAGCCCCTACCACAGTAGTTCTCCATCCTCTAACTTCTCCTTCTAGGTTCTGGCAATTGCTCCCTCGCCCCATCACTTTGGGCATGGAGTGATAAGACCTTTGGGGCTCCTCTGTCCTCTGTAACTTTTCTACATCTTGTTTATACCTTTGTAAATAGCCTCTTTATTAAACCCCTTCACATGATCTCGAGTTGGATGTGCTGTCTGCTTCCTGCTGAAATCCTGACTGATAGTGCGGTCAGGCCAGCATGGGCTTCCAGAATTCTTCTCCTCAACCCCAGCAGAGGCTCAGATTTATTCACACGCTGGATGTCAAAACCATCAATCTCTCCATCTCAGTTCATCTTGGACTCAGAAGGCTGGACTCTGCCTTCAAAGGTCAGAAGTGTATCTCCCTGCCCCCAGCCAGAGGCCCCAGCCCACCCTCCCCGGCTGCTCCTGTCAGAGGGAAATATATCTCACTTTGAAGCTCTGCAGGTAAGGTGATGCCATAACTCATCCCAACGTCTTCATACGCCCTGCCTGATAAATCTTTGTCCTGTCTAACACAGACCCCTCCTGTTATGGGTGAAGCCGTTTCCTTTGTCTGCTGCCTGGCACGAGGTGAACAGAAAGATCCTTCATTTTTTGAAATTAGGCATTAAATCATCTTTATCCTTCTCTAACTCTGAAGTGCAGATCAACGAAGGCAGATAATCTACCCACGCTGGTTTCAAGTCGTCAACTTGGATGTTCTAGGAGAAGCCTACACTGTAATGAACTCAAGCGAGAATGAATTCCAAAAGGCTTGTCAGGGGAAGGAGGGAAAGGTGGAGCCCAAACCTCCACTGAAAAATGGCTGTCTGGGTTCTGAACAGCAGTGATGGAGAATTCTCCTTTGATTTACTTGCCTGCTGGGATCTGGAGGGTGCTGGTTTGCAGCAGTTCCTGCCCTGACAAACACAGCTGCTCTGTGAAGAGAGGTCCACCTCAGCTCCACCTCCAGGCCTCCGCTTCTTCCCGCCTTCCCCGGGACTGAGCCCAGCCGGCCCGCAGCACCAGTGCACCGGGAACCTGATGAACCTCCACGCCACAGGCCGCTGTTTTAACATAAATTAAACTGAAATTCAGAAGTTTCCCCCCAAACTCTGATGCAAAAAAAAAGAAAAGAAAGAAATCCTGATTATAACTTTAAACCATTTACCTAGGTTTTTAAAGTGTTCTCTAACCTGATACACTTTGCTCTCATTCCTAGATTGGCAAACACTGCATAAGGATTGGCTTTGCCTCATCCTTACGAAGACATAAGTGATTTACACCTCCACCCCTATTTATTCCTCCATCAGTCAGAGGCCCACCGGAAACCGGAGCCTCAGCACAAGAAGGTACTCGGCTGTGTCATCGGGTCACCCATCTAATCATTTAAGCCCCCTAGTAGCCCAGCAAAGTAGATGCCTCTTGCCCCGTTTAATAAGTGAAAAACTTTTAGACACAGAAAAATTAAAATTACCCAGTAGTAAGTGTGAACCCCAAGGGTTCACCTCTGAACCCTAAAGCTGAGTGAAATCTATTTAGACACAGAGAAGTGCTAGTAACTAATACTGTGGAATACTTATACACAAAATGTGCTCAGAATTAGAATTTGTAGGTACCTCACAACTTTTCTTCTAAAATAAAGAGAACCCTGAATGATTTTAGCATCTCGAGCGCACTGAACTTGTCAGCAGGTTCAAGTCCTCTGGGAAGGCGTGGTCAGGACTGGAAGCAGGAAGGGAACTGCTGGTCCCCAGAGCACCACCTGGAGGGGGCGTGGGGCCTGCCTTGGCCTGAGTGGGGAGTGTGAGTCCCGAGGACCCACAGCCTCGTCCTCGCACGGGGCGACTGGAGTTCTCACCCTCTGAGAGCTCCTTAGAAGTGAAGTCAGGCAAATCCTCTGACGTGGCAGAGAAAGCCAGGCATTGCATTTGCCAATGGTACAGCAAAGGGAAGTCCAGATTCACACTCTGCGGCACTGTCCCCTTGAGCGACCTGAGCCTTGTGGTCTCCTGGGGTTGAAAATGCACAGGACCTGGACTTGGGGCCCAGTGTGGAGCTGATAGGTAGTACACTGGTTACCCGGCACAGCAGGCCCAGGTTAGTCTCTCTTCCGACAGTGTTCCATGCCGATTCATCTTAACCATTTCATCTCTGAACCTCAGCACTCCTCGTTTGTAAAAATGGGGCTTCTCTCGTGGTGAGACAAGGCCTTGCTAAACAAAGGCAGGCTGGATGAAGGTTGACAATTGGGTTGTGAGGGCTGAGAGAACTCAACGAAGAAATGGTGTGCCTGGAGTCTGCCTAGCACAGACGCGCTGACTTTTGCCTCGTTAGCACCCTCGCTCCCGTTCTCTGCTGTCTCAGGGCCTCGCTCTGCTCTGTCCGGAACGCACCAGAGAGGGCCTCTTCTCTTTGCGACATCTGGTTCACTTCTCCTGAAATATTAATGGTCCAACCCCAGGCTGTGCCCACCTGCGCCTCGGGCTCTTCAGCCAACACTTCAGATTTGCAATGCACACAGTCCAGACTGCACCCCGGGCAGCATCTTCGTGATTCTGCACAAGTGGCTTCTGTACAAGTTCGGTTGGAACAACCTGACTTCTGCTCTCTCAATTTCTCTCAAAATGTCACTTTGGCTTCTTTCATCTCTTCAATTTTTTGCCTTAACCCATCTTATTGAGGCTAGATTCCCCAAAAATTAGTTGAGTGGAAGTTTTTTTTCCCGGGCACCTAGCAACTGTGGTTCTTGGCCTTGAAATGCAGAAAATGATAATGACCCTCTGAGGCAGGGAAACTTCAATCATGGAAGCTCCGCTAGCTTCTTAGGATGGGAGATCCAAAAATATCTCCCTTATATCTGCATCTATTATAATAATGAGGACAAACCTCAAACTAGTATCTCTATAAATTGGCATGAATTCATAAAGACCAAGTGCCAAGCACTGTGCTAAGGGCTTCTTCCATTACAACTATTGTCTCGTTTGAATTAAAGGTAATAAAATAATCTGTGCATCCTAATAGGAATGCCACAGAAATATTAATGGCATCTGCTCCTTTGGGGCCACTCACAGCTTCCCCAACAGAAACATCCATAAATTAAGCTGGAAGTGAGTTGATGACCATGAACAGAGCCTGTAACCGAAGTCAGCACCTGGTCTTCTCTGCATAAAGCCCAAGGAGCACTGCTCTCCTTGCCCCACTTAACTAATTCGTACAGACTTCTGAAGATATTTTCCTTCCTTGTCCAGGGAAGAAATGATAAACAGGCCCTGGGAAGGGAGAGGTAGAAAGGTTTAGAAGAAAGAAAAGTGGCATTGAGAATTTCACTTTATGTCCCCTTTTGTTCTGAAAAGTAGGTGGAGGGGAGGCTGGGAAGGGGAGGATGGGACATAAATACAAGAAAGTCTTGAGAAAACCAGAGGGCACAATACAAGAGTGGCAACCCCACATTGTCCTGATGGACACTTGGACATTGGGAGACTGGGCCTGTGTCCCATCCACAGAAGGCTGGACACCTGGTGAGGCCAAAGGATACACAACAGAGATGCTCACGAATGGGCCCATGGGACTGAGGAAGGCAGTGGCGTCCTCCTTGTCAATCACTCATACCAAGGACTGCCCAGGGCTGAAGGTGGCCTAGAGAAAGCAACCGTCAGGCATCGTCTGTGATAGCAGACGAGACCACAGGACAGTAGCATCTCTGGAAACGCACAAACAAAACACAGGGGAGTTTGGGGTGCATACTCCTTATACTACTGCTGCCCAGCTGCGGTCACTTCAGTGCCCCTCATATTGGAACTGACTCCAGAGATGGCAGGAAGGAGCTAGAAATGGTTTTGAACTGACCATGGACCCAATAATTCTAAATTTGACAGGAATCATGGGTTGACCTGAATTTAACCCAAAGTGTCTAGACTGAGTTGCCTATAGGAAGAAAGCTTGGAAGCTAAGAACCCAAAATGAAAGAGTTACATTTTTTATGCACCCAAATGATGACTGTGAAATGCAGACCCTTCGCAGCTGTTAGTAACCACATGTCAAGGGGGCCCTGACCCAGACCGCAAAGGCTGACCCCCCTCTTGGGATGGAGGAATGAAAAAAGCCCCTCATTGTTTTGGCTTCCCTGTAGCAGCAAGGACAAACCACAAATATGTCTGAGTGAACTGTCCTGAAAAAATAGTAAAGATAATAACAACAACTGCTACCAAAACTGAGAACTGTGTGCTAAGCATTCACCAATATTACTTTATTTAAACCAGCGAAAGTAATGCTTGCATCATAACAGAAATGTTATTTGGCCTAATTTAGGTGGGAGGGAGGACTGCACCATCCAAATGTTTTCCCTTAGTAGCCCCTGTAGCTCAGAGTCCCTATCAGCTAAGATGAGGAGAAAGGCCATCACTGGAGATGAGGCGAGTGAAGGTCTAAGATTCCTAACACGGGTACTGCCCCACCCCTTCACTCAGCCTTTCTGACAAACAGGACCCTGAAGTCTGGGTCCCGACTGAGGTAAAGTGGGTCAGGGTACAGGGCATGGGGACAGCCAGTTGGGTACTTGTTAGGATGCAAAATATAAGAGGGTGCCAAAAACTCAGTAATCAAGATAAATAATATTTTAGTACAAATATTTAAAAATAAAAATTAATGCAAAAGTATCCAGGATGAGCAAATTATCAAAGTTTTAAATAAATGCAGATTCAGTACTTATGATTTTTCCTTTTGTTTTGGGCTCCAGTATAACTCAGCATGTCAATGTTACTGGTCCTTAAAAAAAGAGAGAGAGAGAGAAAAGAAATTTTAATTAACAGGTCACATGATTTGTCCATGAGGAAAATTCAAGGAATCTAAAACAAAAGTTTCTACAAGTAATAAATGAGAATAGCAGGTATATTAGTCTGCTTGGGTTGTTATAACAGAATACCATAGACTGTGTGGCTTAAACAACAGAAATTTACTTCAGTCTGAAGGCTGCCAGGCCCAAGGTGACAGCAAGGTGGGTTTCATTTGAGGCCTCTGCTCTTGGCTTGTAGGCGGCCACTTTCACTCTACGGTCACAGGACCTGTTCTTTGTGCAGACTCACGTGAAAGACAGCAAGCTCTTCGCCATCTCTTTGTGTAAGGGAAGTAATCTCATCACAAGGACCTCACCCTCACGACCTTATCTAACCTTAATTTCTTCCTGAAGGCCCCATCTTCAAACCCTGCCACAGTGTGGGCAGGGCTTCCACATATGAGTTTGGGGAGTACACAAACATTCAGTCCATAACAGCAAAGTCCCAGGATACACGGTCGATATACAGGAATAAATTATATTTCTATGTAATAGTAATGAACGATTGGAATTCAATTTTTAAAGACAATTTATAATAACAACCTTCCCCCAAAATATTTATGTTAATATAATAAAATATTTTCAGAATCTGTTTGCTAAAACCTATAAAACACTGATGAAGGAAATTAAATACTACCTAAATAAATGGAGAGATACACCATGCTCTTGGATTGAAGAGTAACTTTGTTAATATGTCAGTTCTCTCCAAAGTGATCCATGCTGTCAACGCAATGTCCACAAAAATGCCAGCATCATTTTTGCAGATCTCAGCCATCCAATTTCAAATGTCTTTGTGGAAAGACAAAATTACTAGAATAGGCAAAACAATTTTGAAATAGAGGATCAAGTAAGAAGATTCACATGATCTGATTTTCAAGACTTTCTATAAAACTATAGTAATAAATGTAGTGCAGTATTGGCAAAAGAATACATACATAGATTAATGAAATATAATAGAGTCCAGAAACAGATGCATACAAATACAGCGAACTGATTTTTGACAAAGTCACAAAGGTAACTCAGTGGAGAATATATAGTCTTTCCTCAGTGGATAATATTTGGCAGTAGAAAATGGACATCCACATCAAGAAAGAGGAGGAAAGCACCTCAATGTATACTTTACACTTTGTACAAAATTTAAATCAAAATGAAATGTAGAACTAAATGTACGACTAAATTAATAAAACTTCTAGAATAAAATGTGCTAGAAAATCTTTGTGACCTTGAATTTTGCAGAGTTCTTAGATTCAGCAGCAAAAACATGATCCATTTTTAGATGCATTGTTCTTTATTAAAATTAAAGTATTTTGCTTATCCAAAAACACTGTTAAGAGAAGAAAAAGAGAAGCCACAGTCTGGGGAAAATATTTGTCAAAGCTTATATACCTGGCAAGGAACTTGTTTCTAGAACACATAAAGAGCCCTCAAAAATCAACAATAATAAAACAACCCAATTAAAACCAGGCAAAAGATTTCAACAGACACTTTATTAATGAAGAATGATAAATTTTACTGTATGTAAATTTAAAATAAATGTTTTAAACTTCAGGGATTTGGTTATCTATATAACATTTCATATCTTTAAATGCACATGTTAGTGAGTAAAAATGGATGAAATTGATGGATCCAACTCAAGAGTTTTTTTTTGAACTGCTCAATCATGCCCAAAGAAAGTAAAAGGAAGGCAAAGATAAACAGAAAGAAAAATAACAAAAGACAAAGCAAACACACAATAGAGGTCAAACAAAGCCAGAAGTTGCTACTTTGAAACAAGCAATAATAACATCGAATACTCCATGGAGAATGACCCATGAAAGAAAAGTTCAAATGGGTAGATAAGCAATGCCAGGGAGGAAAAGGGAGACATAACTATAAATAAGGTAATCATTAAAATAATAAGAGAAGTTAATTAAAGTAATTTTACCCCAACTAAGTAGAAAATATTGGTCAAATGGATATTGGACAAATTCCTTAAAAATCTTGACATTGGACAAAATGGGAAATCTGAACTGTCCTATGAAAATGAAAGAAATGAAAAACCTTCCCACAAAAAAATTTCCAGGATCTAAAATCTAAGACTGACTTCCACCAAACACTTAAGAAGAAATAATGTTAATAGTTTATAACTCTTGTAGAGAATAGAAAAAGAGGGTCCCCTCTAATGATTTTACCTCAATAGCACAACCTGACAAGGATATTATGGGAAAGAAAAATTGCAGACCAATCTCTCGACACAAACACAGACACAAAGAACCTAAACAAAATGTTAACACTGAATTCAGCTTCACAGTAAAAGGACAGACAGCACAACTGGTTTGTTTTATTCCAATACTTTTATCCCAATAATTCAAGGATAACTTAGCACTCAAAACTCAGAGTAATTCACCACATCAACAGAATAACGGAGCGTGTGTGCTTGCGATCTGTCGTTGGTTTTTGTTTTGTGCACTTGACTGTATTTGTGTTCAATCTCCCAACTTTGAAAAGAGTATAATGAAGGCCCTTAAGGAAGAGCAGGCTTCCTTGAAATTCACAGAACTGTTACAATCAGAGCCACTGGACAAGATTCCATTCTGAAAAGTTAATTGTATGCTGAGCTGGTGAGGAAGAAGGAGAAATCCTTGGTTGTAGAAGGGTAGCAGGAACTGAGGACACAGCAGTAGCACCTCATGGCTCTGGGGCGGCCTGTGCAAGGGGCAGGGGCATGGTGCTACTACTTGTGCTCCCGTAGGGCTTGCAGGAGATAAAGAGCTCAGCTGCAGACAGTCTAAGCCACAGGTGCATGTGAGGCATTGAAGTCAAGAAGGCAGTTGGCCATTAAATGTCTAAAGTACAGGGAAAAAAGGTAAGCTGGAGGTTAAATTTGGAAAGCTGGCATACTGGTTGGGTTTAAAGACTGTCTTCAGGGGCTCAAACCCCTTAGCACTCTGCTCTTTCCTCCACTGTAACACTGCCCCCATTCCTATTGGCGTTTTCCATGTTAGTATCTGTCTTTCCCTCTAGACTCAGGGCAGGAAACATTTCTGTGCCCTCAGTGCTGGGCACAGGAAAGACACTAGGGACACATTCACTGAACCATCGGTGACTGTGTCACACAGCAGCAAGCCAAGGGGAAAATTTGGTCAGGCCATACACACCATGGGGAAAGCAGGTGAGCCTGGGAAAATGGGCAGGGCATGCTGGAAAACAAAAAGATGGGCCCCTAAGGGCCACCTGGGAAGCCTCGGAGGAGGGAGTGATGTTGGAAACATAGAGGGTCCCTCAGAGAAGAGGAGGTTGGTGTCACCAGGTTCCAAGACTGCCCCCCTCCTTCAGAGTGTGACTCTCAGATGGGGTTTGACTTGTGGGTAGGTTAGGAACGTCCCCCTACCTGCTACCACCCCACCCTCCTGCACTCTGCCCTGTGTGCCCCTACGGATGTGACAGGAGCAGCCCACACCCTAAAGCAGGATCCGAATTCCTACCTCTTTTGTCATCAGAGCTACATCTACTCTGCTGGAGCCTGTCAGGAAGTCTCTGTGTCTTGAGTCCATAAACCTGCTTTCAAACGCCCCGAGCCATATACCTCTAAGGTCTGTGAAAGATTGCTGGAGCGCCCCTTCCAGAGGAAACCACCCAGCTGATGGAACAGACATCTCTGCAACCAGAGCCCTTGCCCGCGCCAGATGCGTGCTGCAACGGCGATTGCCTGACTCCCCTTTCTGAATGGCTTTTGGCGTCATTGCCAACTCCTAAAGAGACCTCAGTCACACACCTGGACATCTGAGGTGGGGGCAGAGGGCAAAAGGCCACCAGGATCACAGTCCCCGGCATGCTTCTTGACCTACTTGCTTTTAATCCTCTTTGAGGCCAAAGCATGACCAGAAACAGCCCCAAACCTGTCTGTTTCTGAAACAGAAAGGAGAATCAGGAAGACTGGTGAGCTACAAGCTCCTTTTAAACAACCCGAATACAGAGACATAGTTATTATATTACCTAAAAAGAAAGAACATGGATACCAAAAAATCACAAAAGGAGTATGTTGTAGACTATAGCATGCAAACAGCCTCTGCAGAGAAAAAAAAAAAAAGACTGGGAAGAAATCAACCAAGAGATAACACTGTTTTCCTAATAGTCTATCATGTGTGTGCTTATACTATTTTCCAAAAAGTCTATAACGCACATGCCTCTTCCACATATCCCTTGAAAAATGCCAATACACATTTTGTAAAGAAATGCTATGGATGTATTTCTCATCCTGCACTCTAATTTGGCAGACTGAGCCGGTAGCTCTTAAATGATTATAATAGCAAGAGCAGCTCCTGCCACATGAGTTCAGTGCCTGTATGTGCCAGGCACGGTGTTTGTTCGTCGGGCTGGTGATGTGCAGGTTGTTGGTAACCATGGTGGCAGCTGTCTCCCACAGTGGCGGCAGAAGCCAGACAGCAGTGGTCTGAACCCATGAGACGAGGCAGGAGAATGAAGTTTAGCAGCAGACGCGTCCAGGAAGTTGGTTTGCCTAAGGGCAGCCGTAGGAAAGGTTTTCCACAGGGAGGCTGTATTGGTTTGCTCCAGCCGCCATACCGAAACACCACGGTCTGGGTGGCTTCAACAACAATCTGTCTTCTCCAAGTTCTGGAGGCTCAAAGTCTAAGGTCCAGTGTCAGCAGGTTGGGTGTCTTTGGTGGCCTCTGTCCGGGACTTGAAGGTGACTGCGCTCACTGTGTCCTCACACCGTCTTCCCTCTGTGCGCACGCTGTGTAACTAAACATCTTAGAGGGACGCCGGTGAGACTGAACTGTGGTCCATCTTGCGTTGGACCATAAAACCCTTGTGTTGAGTAAACCCTCTCTTTAAAAACCGTATTTCCACATACACTCACATTCTGAAGCACCAGTGGTTAGGGCTTCAACATTTGAATTTGGAGGAGGGGGCACAATTCAGCCCATTACAGAGGTCCAGGAAATTTTTTTTTCATTTAATATGCAAGAGATAGTATTTTTCAATGTTATGGGGGAAAACACACAGAGAAAGGAAGGACAATGGATAGAGGAAGAGCCCTGAGGCCAGCGGACAGGTGGGTTGCTGGGCGGGGAGAGGGACCCCTGGCAGGAGAGGAAGCCTCGCTGCCCTGTAAATGGTGGGGGAACAGGGCCAGCAGGCGCCGTCTGCCTCCCTGCCACTGACTGTGGGATGCTGCTGAGTCTTCCATGACCAAGGAAGAGTGTCTGGGAATATAAACTGGAGCCGTTTTGAGGACCGTTTCACCACACGGGTCAAAAACTTTCAAAGTGTGCATGTGAACGACCCTAAAAATTCCACTTTAATAAATGTATCCCAATACAGAAACCCTAAGGAAATTTATCCCAAGGAAATACTTAAAGGTGTGCACCAGGATCTAGTCATAAGAATGCCTAAGCAAACAGAACTACAGTGTTGTCTATAATTTTAAAAAGGGCAGAAAACAACCTCAATATCCAAACATACAGGGCTAGTTAAACAAACTAGGGTGTGTTCTTAAAATGTAACACACCTATTAGTAGGACTCTGAGAGCGTCAGCAGCCATCCGTTATAGAAGTATGCTCATTAAGACACAAGGATGAGACAGGGTAGCCTTACATGAGAAAATGAGGGGCAGACAATTATACAAAGAATAATCATGCTTTTTAAAAAGGCGGTGACTCTGTACAAAAGAGGAAAAGGGAGCCCATGTGTGAATGGGCGGCAAAGGTTAACTGTGCTGGTCCCTGGGTGGCGGAATTTAGGGGGATAATTATTTTCTTTTTGCTTACCTCCAGTTTCCAATTTTTGCCACAGTGAACATATTATTTAAGCAAGACAAGAAAAAGCAATTAAAATTTTTTTAATACACCACCTGGATTTCTTTTCAGAGCTGTTTTCCACAAAGAGACCAAATTTTTTATTGCCTCTGAAGAGTCGTGTAAATACTGCTGGCACGGAGAGGGTAATAAAGGAGATAGAAACATGCTCCCTACAGACTGAGATGTGCACACTGTATCCCTGGAGTCTAGGACAGCATTTAGTCCTAGATGGCTATCACACAGTAGGCCCGCTAATAAAAAAGTGAGGGAAAGAAATGGTAGGATGAGGTGCTGGGAGCAGAGAGGGTCACAAGGCTTCCCCCGAGGTGAGAAAGGCAGTCTCCCCCGCAACGTGCAAAGTCATGCCTTAGACAAATGACAAATGACCTCATGCCATGAATCCCTGATGTGGCGCCAGAGTCAAGAAAATCTAGAATATTCTTCTTCTAAAGGTTTGAGCCTGTGAGTATGTGGACCCCAACTCCTACCCACTGCTCCGGCAGCTGGTCCACCTGGACTCCAGCCCCCGTCAGTGGCAAGGCATGTGCTTTCCAGAAGCCTCTGAGGCCAGAGGCTTTGGCATTGATGATTTATCATCCTCAAAATTGCTCCCTCTTCTTTTTAGGCATATTGTCATTACCACTATGTCCTGAAGGCATTACCTAGATGTCGTGAAACAACAGCCTTTTAAATTCATGTTATGGGCTGGTCTGGCTATTTCATCTCATTCTTAAATGTAAATGTTTCTGATGCTCTGGAGAGGAAGCAAAAGGGCGAAGATTATTAAAACAGGGGATGAGTCTAATGTCTTTTATCTGCCAGAGACAAGCCAGGACTGGAGATATTTATTGGTTCAGTACTTCAGCAACATGGTATTAATTGTCTTTGAGTGTTTTGATAGGTAGTTAGCACCAGGGTATTAATGAAAACAGCCCCACTTCATTTTAAAATTAACTGCTTGGCCATTGAGCAACAGGAGCTGATAAATGATGGCAATAAATTGGTGATGGAGATTTATGTCCTCGTAACTCAGAACAAGGCCGTGGGCATGCTCAAGTGGGGTGGGGAGATAAAGAATACCAAAAAAAAGTAACTTTGTCCAAAAGAGAATTTCTCCCAAATTATTGTAGAGCCCCTTAGCAGGCACCTTCTTTGGGGAGGCCACAGGTGGGTGTAGATCTGACCCCAGGCACAGGGATGTCCCAGGCCATCTGCTGCAAAATGCTTCCCAACCAGTGAGGCAGCGTTTTCTGGGTGCCTGTCAGCACTACGCCCACTTCAGACTGACAGCTGGGGACAACAGTCCTCACTCACCTGCACTCTGAAAAGCAGCCCCTCCAGGCCAGCTGAGTGAACACAAGGAATATTCTCTCTGAGCTGCACCCTTGCTAAGACACAGAGAAGTCCACCCAGATGGGCCCAGCAAGGAGGGAAGGAAGCATTTCTTTGCACAGTTGTTGGCAGGCTCTGGGCTAGGTGCCTGATTTACATAATTCTACTTAATCTCTCCAACAATCTTGAGAGGTAACTCTTATTAACTCTGCTTTGAGAGAGGAGGAAGCTGAAATGCATAAAATTGAAGTGGCTTGCCCTGGCGCATGCAGTGCGCTTACATGGAGACCCTGGGACGGGAAGAGCAGGAGGACTGACATCCCAGAAGCCAGAGTTGGAATCCCAGGCACTCCGCTCACTAGTTGGACAATTTTGAGAAAATTATTAAAACTTTCCATGCCCACAATGTTTTTTGTTTTTTTGTATGTCAACAAAAGATAATAACACAGACAACATAGGATTCTTGGGCAGGTTAAATTAAATAATAAAATAAAAGCCAACTGTGTTGGGATTCCACACCAGGTTTTTTATTTTTATTTTATTTTATTATTTTGTATTGAATTTATTAGCATCACACTGGTTAATAAAATTATATAGATTTCAGGTGTATATTTCTGTAATACATCATCTGTATATTGTACTGTGCATTCACCACCCCAAGTCAACTCTCGTTCCATCACCATTTACCTACCCCCCTTTTACCCTCTTCTAGCTGCCCATATCTTCCTCAAGTTTTTTAGACTCTGAAGTTCTTGCAACTAAAGCACAGAAATTCATGACCCTGGAGAGACACAGAGGCCAAATCTAGAGCTGCTGCGGAGGGCAGCAGGGAACTGAGAGCGGAACCCTCTAAGATGCGATGGGGGGCTCAGATCCATAGAACAACACTGCTGGGGCAGCGTAGTCCATGCTGGGGAAAGGTCGCCGCAAGGTCAGCAGCCAAGCATACTTGAAGATGGATTAATAAAGGGAGGGGCAAAAGCAGGTTTACAGTTGTGAGTATGTAGAAGAGTTTATTTTTGTGTTATTATTTATTAATTTTTATATTATTTTCCACTCAAACCACTGTAAACCTACTTTTGCCCCACTCTGTACATACCTGCCATATAGGAATGGTAGAAAAGTAGCCCCCAAGACACTGAGAACAAAGGAAGTAAGATTGAGTCCTGAGAGTTAAACTATACACAGCCGCAGCCCCAAGTCAAGTCTAAGCAAGTTCAAAGGTCTAACACATGTATGTCTGAAACCTAGTGGCCTGAGACAGGAAGAGCCTCTGGAAGGAAGATAAGGGGATAATACAGAATCCACGTTGGTGGCCATGGGACACCCCAAACGGAGTTTCTCTGGGGCGAGCAGAAGGACACTGTCTGCCGCCTGAGACTCTCCCGCAGGAAGTCATTAACCGAAATCATGGTCGCTGGACATTTTTTGCAGCAGAAGTCATCCTGCCGCAGGAAGACTGGTGAGGGGCATGCCAAGAGTCTGGGAAAGGAAGTTTATCTGCAGACTCTGGAGCTAACTGAGGATTCTCAGCACTGGGGACTTTACTGACCATAGGGTTAGGGCATCAAGACCATTTTTCACTAAAATTCAAATTTAACTGGGAGTTCTGTATTTTTATTTGCTAGGTCAAATAAAAATATTTTTATTTCTCCTATTAAATTTCTAAAACACATGAAAGGTGTGAGTGTCCTCATGCTTCTGGGGAAGAGATATTCAATCAGGTGGGGAATTTGGCAGAATATTTTCAAATAAAATTGGATAATTGTATGAAGACCATAAGAATTAATTCCAGTATTTGCAATGGTTCAATGTTACAAACAACTTAAATGTACATCAATAAGGGCCTTGGTAAAATGAAACAGAATTTTCTGTGCAACATAACATTGAGAGTAAGAGCACACACAGAACCTGGAGCCAGAACGCCTGGATTCAAATCCCAGCTGCACAGGGCACTGGCTACGAGATGCTGAGAAAGATTACTTAACTTTTCTATATTCTGTTTCCACATTTGTAGAGTAGGAATAATACAAATGTCTACCCCATAGGACTTGGGGAAGATTAAATGAGCAACCTTTACAGCAGGGCTTGGCAGGTAGTAATGCTCAAATAAAGATAGCTATTATCATCATCATCATCATCATCCCTATGTAGAATGATATGGTGCCATTAAAATGATTTTATCCATTTTATTCACTGATGTGAAAAGATATTGCCATTATAGAAGGAAGAAAAAACAATCAAAACAGCATTCATTTAGCAAATAATTCTTGAGTACCTTCTCTCAGGTAGGCCCACTGTTAGAAGTGAGTAGCAGCAGAACAAAGCAGAAATGACCCCTTTCCTCATAAAACCTGAGGGTCATGACCAGATGCACATTTCAAAAATACATATAAATTAAAATGGGATTAACATTCTCATAAGAGCTATAGAGGAAAATAAACAGGAGAGTATAGGAGAAAAGATCTGATCAGAAAGGGCTATTTTACCTGAAACCTAAGGCATGAATGAAGTCAGCCAGGCCAGAGCTGGAAGAGGAATATTTTCAGCAGAGGAATCAGCGTGTGTGAGAGCTGTAAGGAGGGGAAATCTGGGCACGTTTAAGGAATTTGAACAAAGCCAGTGGGTTAGAGCCTAGCAAATGAGTGGGAGAATAGAGCAAGATACAATCAGAGGGAAATGTAAGGGTTTGACCATACTGAGCTTCGTGAAATATCAAAAGTGATATTAAGTAGGGTTGAGTATATGGGTCTGTATCCTACACCATCTCACCATCTGTCATTTTTCTTTTACTTGCTCAAGATTCTGAATATTGAAGAGGAAAAAAGTTGGAGGGCTGATACTGCCTGACTTCAAGACTTGCTATAAAGCTATAGTAATCCAGACAGTGTGGTATTGGCAAAAGACGAGACAAATCGGTCAATGGCACAGAAGAGAGAGCCCATAAGTAGACCCACCTAAATATAGTCAGCTGACCTTTGACAAGGGAGCAAAGAAGATGCAGTGGGGCAAAGTTACACTTTTCAACACATGGTTTTGGAACAACTGGAGAAGCTCATGCTAAAATACGGATTTCTATACAGACCTTCACACTTCATGAAAATTAACTCAAAGTGAATCAAAAACCTATATGTAAAATGCAAAACTGTAAAACTCCTGGAAGATAACATAAGACAAAACCTAGATGACCTTGGCACTGGAAATGACTGTTTAGATACAACACTGAAGGCATGGTCCATGAAAAAAATGATAAGCTGAACTTCATTAAAATCAGAACTTCTGCTCTGAAAATTCAATGTCAAGAGGATGAGACAGCAAGCCCCAGACTGGAAGAAAATATTTGCAAAAGAAAGATCTGATAAAAGATTCAGAACTCAGGGTTAGAAAATCTCATTGTCTGAATTAAAGCCACATATCTCCTGGGAGGGTACAGGGAGGATCCCCCATTCAGCTCCCACCTCTGCCATTGAAAAGCTACTGTGTGGCGCCCGCTGCCCTGGGTTCCTCCTGTCCCCACTAAATCCAGGGACTGCACGTCATTTGCAGCTCCCATCAGTGTCTGCAGCCTCCAGATTGCAGTGGCTACAGTGAAGCCACTGGTGGTCCCCAAATCTAGGTATTTCTCAAGACTTTGGCAAGAGGGATGTCATTCATGCTCCCCTGGGAGACATAGTTAGGGAGTGAGAGGGTAAGTTGTACATGATAAATTCACTCCAGCATTCCTATCTCTCAGTCTGTGGATTCTTTCCTTTACATGATATCAAGGAATTTATGACATCTCAACTCTGTTTAGTGTTGGCCACCACCGAGTCCAGATTTCTGTCAACCAACTGAACAAACAACCGTGTCTCTTCCCAGCTGCTTGAGCTTCCAGCAGAATCTGGAGTCTCTGCTAAGTGTGTCCATATCAATGACTTCAGCTTGGTCTAAAATTATGTTCTTCTGTCCTGAGTCAACAGCCTACAGAATTCATTCCCACATATATTCCCCAGATCTTTGAAGGTGCTAATTAGCAAAGTTTTGCAAATTACTTGTTATGTATGCCTTCTGTTCTCAGGTTTGACTTTTCACTATGCACCTTCCCCATGCGTATTCTAGGTCTGTCCTGACGACAAGGGAGCTGCAGTGGGGATCATAAAAATAGACTCCTTCTTTCAGTGTGAGTCTTTTGAATAAGGAAGTTATAGTATCTTTGAGCAAAAAAAAACAAAGTCAACACTCAAAAAAGAAGGGCTGCTTTGGTTGGCATGAGAGGGTCACTGAGTTCTTTTGAGTTATCCTATATGCTCCCTTTCCAACCGTTCTCCCAAAAGTGGCTTAACTTTCTCCTAAGAGGCATGACAAGGTTGCGAGCTCAACTGATATAATGGTACAAATCTCAGAATCCAACTTCAAATTTGTTTTCTATTCTCTCAGCTGCGTGGCTCTTAGCGGTTGAAAATTCATCTAGCAGTGCCATAGTAAGTACCTGGGTGTTAATAGACTCCTTCAATTGAGAAGTCATGCATTTAAATTTATTGTTCTGTGCTATAAGCTAACCAGGGCCAGTAGAAGCAGCTACTATATACAACAGCCTTTGAACTTCTCCTGTCTTTTATACCATCCCAGGACAGCAGTTATGGGATCTTGAAACTGTTTTTCATGAGCACTTCATGCAAATGGCCACAGGTCATCAGTAAGATGTTTTGCTTCTATGAACAATGGACTTCCAGATTCCTGTCTCTGAATCCTGAAATGATGGTTACTGTCATCAACTCCCCTCTGAGGCAATTCACTCAATCCCAGACTTCTACCCTGGTGCCCTTTTGACTTGAAGAGCCTGTGGTATAGTTCCTGCTACAAACTTCTGAATTGGGAAACTGCAAGGAACAGAAACAGATTCTGACCAACTTTCACAAATTTGGGGATTCATTGGAAAGTACTGGGTAGCTAACAAGTTTGGAAAACTGTCAGGAGCAAGCAAGGCTAGGCAGCAGGAATGGCCAGGATGTAGTCACAACCAGTAGCAAACAAGCTTTCACCATAAAGGCCAGGCTGGTCTCATCATCCCTCTGCCTTTGCTTTGCTCACTCAAAAGCCAGTCTTCTGGGTAGAATCATTCAATTAGTGACTGGAAGGAAAAGAGACACTTTCCCCTAAGGTTTCTACCCAACTCCCAGAAATGAGTTTTGTTTTGGCGAGTCAAAAAATGATAAATGGCCAATATTTCAGGATGGCGTTTCCTTTTGAGAGGAATGTTATGGTACCATGGTGTTGGCAGAGGGGTAGAGGGAGCCTGACCCATGGTTATTATTCACCTCCATTGGCTCAACAAGATGTTGCCACTTCTCTGTGGTCTGATGTCATGAGTCCCTGCAAGTTATCACAAAATCTGCCCATTGCTACCCACAAGAGCTCTGTGCCACATCCTCTTCTCTGGGTTTGGGAAACATCCCCCACCCACTACTGCACAAGGGTATGGGAAAGACTGCAGGCCATGGCAGATCTGTTTCCCTAGAAAAATCCATGTGGCTGTTTCTAGTCTGGTATATTTCCCTCTTTCACAGACTCTCCGGAGAGAAGGGGAGAGGGCTGTAGATTTCCTCAAGCGTATCTGGAATTTCTGCTATCCCTCTCACCCAAGGCTTGACCTAGGTGGGGTAGGATGCAGGGTACATTTCTATGTACCCCACAATGTTGAAGCTCTTTGTGTTTCTCCTGTGAGTTTTTTACCTTCTCCAATCCAGAGAAATTTTTGTTGCTGCTGATCTTGTTTCATTCTGAAGACAGGATAGTCTGGCTTTACCTCTGCTTTCCTAAATCTATTAATTGTGCCCTGATTTTCTTTTGTTCTCTGCATTCTGCTTAGTCATACCTCTTCCAAGGTAGAAAACAGAACACACAAACTGATTGCCAAATCAGAGGAAGGTTTATAGGATAACAGGAAATACTGAGGAAAAAAAAAGTCAAAATATAACAAGTAACAAGTTAAACAATAATATAAAATATTATCCTGCAACATTAATGGTTTTGCTTATCTTTATTTTTAACTGTTTTCATTAAATAAATCAGATTACAAGGTACTTTAAAAACAAAATTGGGCCAAAGAAATCATGAAAAAGAACAAAGTTGGATTTCCCATTCCCTGATTTCAAACCATACTGCAAAACTGTAGTAATCAAAACAGTATGGCAATGGCACAAAAAACAGACACCTATATAAATGGACCAGAATGGAGAGCCCAGAAATAAACCCACACTTTTATGCTCAATTAATCTATGACAATGGAAGCAATAATAAAGAATGGGAAAAGACAGTCTCTTCTATAAAATGGTGTTGGGGAAACTGGACAGACACATGGAAGATAAATGAAGCTCGACCATTTTCTTTAACCATATACAAAAATAAACTCAAAATGGGTTAAAGGCTTAAATGTAAGACCTAAAACCATTAAAACTCCTAGAGGATAACATATACAGTAAACTTTTTGATATTAATTTTAGCACTACTTTTTTGGATGTCACTTTGGGCAAGGGCAAAAAAATAAATAAATAAAACAATAGAACTATATTAAACTAAAAGCTTTTGCACAGCAAAGAAAACCACCAACAAAATTGAAACTTACTTAATGGAAGAACATATTTTCAAATGATATACCTTATAAGAGGTTAATATCCAAAATATATAAAGATCTCATACAACTCAGTATCAAAAACACAAAAAAATTTCAAACAAAAATACAGGATCTTAATAGACATTTTTCCAAAGATATACAAATGGCTAACAGACACATGAAAAGGTGCTCAACATCATTAATCATGAGGAAAATACAAATCAAAACCACGATGAGATACCATGCCACACCTGTCAGAATGACTATTCTCAAAAAGACAACAAGTAGAATCCTCGTGCAGAGTGGCTATAAACTGGTGCAGCCACTATGGAGAACAGTATGGAGAGCCCTCAAAAATTTCAAAATAGAACTACCATACAACCCAGCAATTTCACTTCTGGGCATTTATCCTAAAAACAAGCAAACAAACAAACAAACAAAAAGAAACTCACTAATTCAAAAAGATATATGCACCTTTCTGTTCATTGCAGCATTGTTTTCAATAGTCAAGATATGAAAGCAACCTGGGTGTTGATTGATGCATGAATGATGGACAAGGAAGATGTGATATATATACATAAATACACACCATGGGTTTTTAGTCTGTCATAAAAAGAATGAAATCTTGCCACTTGAGACAGTATAAATGGACCTTGAGGGCATTATGCTAAGTGAAAAAAGTCAGAGAAAGACAGATATTGTTTGATCTCACTTAAATGTGGAATCCAAAAACACAAAACAAATGGACAAACAAAAAGCAGAAACAGACACACACAGAGAGAATAAACTGATGGTTGCCAGAGGGGAGGAAGGTAGGGGGATAGTCAAGAAAAGTGAAGGGGACTAAGAGATACAAACTTCCAGTTATAAAACAAATAAGTCATGGGGATGCAGTGCACTGCACAGGGAACAGAGCCAACGATACTATAATGACTTTGCATGGGGACAGATAGTCACTAGACTTACTGTAGGGGTCATGTTGTAAGGCAGATAAATGTTGAATCACTATGCTGTATGCCTGAAACTAATACACTATTGTATGTCACCTATAATTTAAAGCACTCTAAAAATTAAAAATAATAAAATTTATGAATTTTTTTTAATGGTTGCCTTATGAGTTAGTGAGATCTCCATCAGTGGCAGTATTGGAACAGGGGCAGGATGCCCCCCTGTTGGAAAGGCACCACAGGAACTTCTCCACTAGGGGGAGGTAGGATGAAATGATGTCTAAGGTCTATTCTACAGCTAATATTTTATGCTTTATTTTTTTTTTACGCTTTTTATTTGCTTCATGAATTTTGGCATTTTAATGAAACTATTTTGAGGCTCCTACTAACTGTAAAAATTTTAAATGGCCTCCTTGGTTTTTAACAAATCAGTCAATATTTGTAATAGAACTTGTTCTGAATGTCCAAGATTGGCCATTTCCAGTTCTGGTGGCTCTATTTGATTTGGTAAAACTCTTTCTGTCATGATGGCTTTATTGTTCTTTTCAATGTCTTCTGGCCTTTCCTCCATAAATCTTCTGGGAATGTGTGTTTGCTTATTTTTTCCTGGGTAAAGATGAAAAATTATTCCTCTGATCCAAGTTTGGAGAAAGCATCTTTTAAAACTCTAGAGAAGTCTTAGGCTTGAAATAAAGGAACATGCATTTCAGTCCCGGACATGGCTCTTTCTGGTTATAGAAACCTGAGAAGTTATTCAACCTCTCTGAACCTCCGTTTCTCACTTGCAATGTATAGGGAGATGGTCCCTGCTGTAACAGCTCAATCTAAATTGAGCAAAAATGACACTTTCAGGTGTGAAATGATCTAGAGGTCACAATACCATGGCCCGTCTCCATTTCTCGTCCATTCTCTCCACTCTGCCCTCCTCTGTGGGTCAGCTCCCCTTTCTCATCCCCCCACCCCCAGCTGTCTCCCCTGTGGTAATAGAAACTGCAATGGCGTTTTCAGGCCTCTCCTCCACATACCACTTGCTTCAAAAGTAGAAGACTGGTCCCTTCCAGTAGCTACTATGGATGAAAGAAGAAATTTCTTTCCTGGAAGTCCCAGCAGCTGTATCCTCACATGTCTCCAGCCAAACTGGGTCACATGTTTATCCTGACTAATTCCTGTGTCTTGAGTGGGCCAAGTTAAATAATTTAAGCCAACCAAAGCCTCCTCTGGAGATAAGTTGGATGCCATACCCTCCAGAGGGGGAAGTTAAGCCCAGGAAAGAATTCCCCCTCCAAACAAAGATCTGGGTGCTATTTCTGGGAGAAGGAGGTACAGAAATGGAGGGAGGGGAAGCACCCACCAAATGACCCCTATTCCTATACAAGTCTCTAGGTTAATATAAAAGTCACATCAGATTGTGAAAATGATAGTGCCTTGTATCTATAAAAATGCCAGCTCCAACAAATTCCAACAGGGGACTGATTTGATTTCTGGTCCTACCTACCACTATGGAGAATTTATACAACTTCTGTGAGACTTGGACTTACCACCTGTAGAATGGGGATGCTACCTAATAATAGCCCCTGCTCACAGTTATTCATTTATTATAAACTCTGTTTAACTGAATCCATGCTAGAACTGAGTCAGCTGTTATAAAACCAGTTTGAGCTAGTAAATTTGGAGGTCTCATTTGCACCTTTGAGCAAACTACCCCTAGGCATATCCATAAGTTCTAAGTAACAATAGCACTGAGTTTTCAGATGGAAGGAATGCTTTGTGAAACAAATTTTTAGTAACATATAGAAAATCATATTCATGCCTGCATAAGTCATCCTGCCCTGAACCCTTATCTCCATATCTCTGATGCAGAAAGATTAATCTCTGAGGGAATAATTGACAACCCCTTGCTTCAGGCTACAGAGAAAATGAGAACATTCTCTACAAATGGGACTCATATTACAATACTTACTCATGTTCTGTGCCATCTAGTCTTGTTCAAATGAAAGGAGCTTAGTCGACTGCTTTGCTGGAGGATACGCATTTTTTTTTCTCTTTGTATCACTCTCAGAATTGTTAGAAGCGCAAAAGAGGCCTGTTTCTTGCTAACAATCTTATTTGTGACCAGGCATGCCTAGGGAGGCAGCATGGCTTGATGGGATTTTGTCAGATGGTACGGTTACCAGCCTCTTGACTCAACTATTTTCTTAACCTCTGCAAGCTTCAGTGATCTCATTATGGAAGTTGAGGTGATAACAGAACCCACCTCATTGTAAGAAATAAATGATACAATGCATCATGTTTAGTGTATAAAAGAGAACCTAACTGATTAAATACTTGCTGGTCAATGTTTTTGGACTTCTGAGAAAAATATTGGAAAAGTCTCAGGCTAAGTGGATGCTTAGTCTGATTTTAAACCTCATTCCATGATGGCTGATATGTTCCACTACCGCAGGGTCCTAGAACAAGAGTACAGAGAGGGAACCTTGGCTCAAGGCCAACCTCTCTCTTTTCCTACTCCCAACTCAGTTTTGCAAAGTTAGGACTCATATGCACATGTCTGAACATCCTAAAATGAATGTCCCAGCTCTATCTACACTCCAACACAAATGCAAGAAGTATCTCAAAATTAGGAGTATATACACCTGTGATGAAGTCTGTCATTGCCATCGGGAAATAGACAGGTAAAGAGATTCTCCAAGCCATAAAAGTAGACTGGGGGCATTTGGGCAGAAATTCCAGGATGCCTAGTACAATAGCACGATCCATAAAAGCTAGTGAGAGATTATAGTAGACATGACCCCCTAGCCCTGTGGACACTCAGCCTGTGTGTGTGTGTGTGGGGGGGGGGGAGTGGAATCTAGCTGTAGGAGGGACAAAAAGAGGGACCTCTGCAGTGTGGGTCCCCAGAGAGTACCCTGAGTCTGAGGGGTATGACTTCATCTCTTGAAAAAATATTCTTTAAAAATGAGTGACTTTGCTTTCTTTTGAAAAAATAATAGCTTTATTGAGAGATATGCCATGCAACTCACCCAGTTAAAGTATTCAAGTCAATGGTTTTTAGTAGATTCACAGAGGTGGGCAGCCATCCCCACACTCAACTGACTTCCATTGATAGTAGTAGGGAGATTCCATCTCATTCCATTCAAGACGTCTAGCCCAGAGGGAGCGTGGATGGGGAGACTGGAATTGGCCTTTTCCCAGGGGACCTCTCTTCTCCCCGGCCTCTCATAAGGTATATCACTCCAAGCATTTAAAGATAGGAATTTCTGGTATGCATGGCCTCAAAGGTCAACCCAGTATCTTCACTAGGGTTCAACTAAGAAATATCAAGTTCTTTTCCCCAAACTGAAGAAAAAAAAAAAAAACTGACTGCATTGGACTTACTAAGAGATTGTACACCAATCTCCAAAATAGTATTTTTTAAGGGATTTTCAAGGGAAAGTTTGACTACAGGAAATTCTCACCTCATACACTGATATCAGAACCTAATCCTCAAGAAACATATTACTTCACTCCACAGAGGAACTCAAAAGGAGTGTTGTGCTTCATGCAGGGCTGCTAGCAATGGCCTCAGATATTTCCAGACCTGTCTGCCTATAATACAAAGTCAGACCTACTGATGTGGTCATCTGCTACGGTGGTCTCCTGAATTCTCTCCATTGTGCATCTCAGTTAAGAAAATAAAAAATACCCTGGCACCTCCACAATTACACACAACCATCCTTCACTATCTAAAAGTAGTATATTTGAATACTGAGCAATAGCATGTTATCCAAATCTACCTCGTCCTTTAGTTTCCAATGGCAAGTAGTCAGAGTTCGGATGGCAAAAAATTCATCCTAAAATCTATCTGAATTGGTTCAGCTCTTGCATTCAGACAGCAAGAGTTTAGGTAGTAAAGATAGCTATGTATTTATTTAAAGTTAAATTTGTCTAGCTCTATACTAATAAATTATGGACATTATAAAAATCACACAAAATATTTTAATAGATAAAAATAAAAAATAAAAGCAAATAGGAGTTCGAGTCACTGTGCTAGTTCCCTGGGGTGGATGTCCCCTCTTTGGAGATCACTCCAACTGGCCTAGCACCAGGAGTACCCTAGGGTCACTATACAGAGTGTCCAAAAACCAGCCAGATTCATTTCACCGGTTTTCAGAATAATTCTCCGCTCTCATATATATTCACAGCTATTAGCATGCCTCATGCTTGGGATGACTGCCTTTTCTTCATGTAGCCTCGTTTTATCACTTTATAAGTTTTGATGGTATTAGCAAATTTGTAATAGTTTCTCCCTTCTCTGTTTCACAGTAGATCAAACATGAGTGTTAAATGGGCAGTTTCCAGTGTTTCCTTAAAATAGAATCTTAATTGTGTTTAAAACTGCCTTCTCCCTGAGTGGTTTCTCAATAATAACTGCCAAACTGCTGAAAGGTTTCTGTCCTTCAAGAAGTCCCCTCTAACCCTGACCTTTTCTCTCCTCAGACTGAATTCCAGGTAAGTGTCTGACTTTTGCTGACCCCACAAGAGGCAAGCAGAGGTTTCATCCATGACAGCAGTTGCCAATGTATTTGAGATTTTCTCTTTTTTCCTTTAATCAGAAATACACACACACACACACACACACACACACACACACACTTTTATATATACTATATATACAAATACATATATTTTACTTTCATTATTATTTTGTATTAGCCTCAGGTGTACAGCATAGTGGGTAGACAATCATATACTTTACAAAGTGTTCCCCCAATATTTTTGGTACCCACCTGGCACCATCCATAGTGATTACAATGTTATTGACTATATTTCCTAGGCTGTGCTTTAGATCCCCATGACTGTTCTGTAATCCCAATCTATACGTCTCAATCCCTTCATCTTTTTCACTCCAGCCCCAGCGCCCCTCCCCTCTGGCAACCATCAGTCTGCCTCACTCATGAACTCTAGTTGCCCGTGTATCTGAGACTTTCAGTTAAGTTTAATCAATACTTCTTAAAGCTTACCACCTGTAACATTCAGTAGTCGATATGAGCCCCACATTCCAGCTTATGTTAGTATTGGGTTAGTGAAAGGCATTATTTATGTGAAAAAAATGGCTAATATCTATAAGAACCAGGTCTTCAGGTAGCATTCTGATTTTTCATTTCATCTTCACATCCAGTTATCAATGAAGGGAAAATTAGCGTGTCTATTATTGAGGACTTCAAATGTTTTTTAGTAACACACATTCTCTAAGATTGTGCTTGGAATCATCATGTGTGGAGGAGAGGAAAACGTTTTGGTTAATTTAAAGGCAGGGGCCTCAGGTCCTACCTACTTGGCCTTCTCTCCACCTGCTCTTCCCCCTGGAACTCCCACCCAGCTCCTGATTTTTCTTTTTTGTAGAACTCAGAGAAAGGCTTGGGGTGAGTAGCCTGAAACACATGGACTAAAATCTCTACTCTGCAAAAAAAACAATACAAATGTGTGGCTTTGAGAAGGGTTCCCAGCCCCTTGTTACCTCTGGTTGCTTGTTTTAAACACAGAACCAATAATATTTACTTCCTGAAATGATTATGAGCCTCAAATGAAAAGTTTGGCTCCTCGTTTTACTTCAGTCACTCAGTTCCAAACAGGCCCGAGTTTCCTGAGCAAGAATAAGGGCAGTCATAACAAGGGCCCTCAGCCCGAGCCAAGGTACAGAGGTGAGAGGAATTTCTGCCTGAGGCTCCATCTAGGCAGCAACACCAATAGGGGGAGGGGGGGGAGATTGTGAACTTAGATGTGCAGCCAGAGATTTATGATCTATACTGACTTCTTCCTGTCTTTGAGAGAAGTCACAGGTCTGTGTATCCCAGGTGTTCACCATAAGGTCTTACTGACTAGTCCACTTTCTCCTAAATGTATTAATAACTGCCTTTGTTTCTAATAATTAAGTTGTAAGCTTTTCTCTTCACCCCTAACAGAATCTTCCTGATCCCTCTTCTGATTAGTACTGCCCCACTCAATGAAATGATATGAATACACTTTCAAATGATCACAAACTGTTCACATGTTAGTTACTACTATTGTGTCTTTTATTACAAGTTTCCAGAAATTCTACACATCATACCTTCTGATATTCATGAATCATCATCTTAGACCAGCTTTGTTTTCCTCTGTCTTTTTCCAGCGTTGCTGACCTACACCTCGTCCATTTCTCTATGGTCCTTAAAAACTAAATCTAAGACAGACCTAGAGCTGGTGCATCTGCTCGGAGAACTTGGTTTTCATTGCTCTGTTTTCTTTTTTTCCCATACCAGCTAGTTTTGTTTTCCAAGAGTAGAGCCCAAATTTCACCCCAGATATGCTGCTGCCTGGGATTCATTTTATTAACGAGCCATCTGCCACTTGGAAATATCAATTAGTGTGGAATGCCACAGCCCTTCCCAGCCATGAGGATGGTGGGCATACCAGGCCTGGATTCATGTCATGGCCCCTCTCTCCTCTCCTTCCCCACTGGTGGGTTTCAGAATCTGCATTATTTTGAGAAAAGGATAATGGTGAAGGTCCTGGCTGGGATTGTTTCTAGGGACAGCCAAGAGGAGGTAGAACCTGTGAACAGGGAGTGTAGGCAACCAGTGGCCAGAGCTGTGGGTCTCTCTTCAACCTGGGGAACCTCAGACTACGCAGCTGCGAGGTAAGAGGGCAGGGAAGCAAAGGGGCAGGCCGCTCATTGCTCAGGCCTGACACTCCGGCCCCACAGCATCACAGGTGCTTGCCAAAAGCCCCGCCCCTCTTTGGAAAGGGTGAGTTACGGACTGTGAAAGAAACCCCAATAAAGGAGGTTATTTCTGTGCACAGACAACATGAGACAGAGTTCTCCTTTAGGTAGTAGGTCTTATCAACAATGGCTTCCCTAAGTGCCTCCAAAGTGTCTATCCATTAGGGCCAAAGGAGGGGCTTTGATTCTCCCTCAGAGAGGAGAGCAGTTTAATAAATCAGCAAGTGCATGGAGCATCTAAATTCAATCATTGTGAAGTGCAGATAAATCATTGCTGTCAATGCTGACTTAGACTTTATTTATTAAAAACAGTTAAACTCACACAGCAGTACTCCTATCCAGCATCCGGACACACATGGCTTGGGGCCCTGCCACAGGGCCTGAACGTCTTCCCAGAACTGAGGCTTATCCCTAGCTGTCTGTTAGGAAGTGGGGAAAGAGGAAGGGGGTTGAATTACAGCCTGAGAGATGACCCATTTCCAGTGACAGAGGGATGGTGGAAGCTCCACGTGAATAATTCATTGTCCTGTCTGCTGTGCATTAGGTTTCATTTCTGGAGCTGAGGATGGAAAGGAGATCAGGCTCAGGCACCTCACCCCAGCTGCACTGCTGGGGCTTCCAACACATTGCTTGTGGTGGATTTGCTCACCAGCCGTCTAAGAGCATGAACAATGGTATGTGATCGTAGCTGGAAGTTCCATAGATTCAAGTTAAGCCAAGACTGGGAGGATATTTCCATCTCCTCCTCCAGATTCTTTCCTGTAAAATGTGGGCTGTTTCTGCACCCTCCATTCAACTTTAAAGAAGTTTCATGTAAAATACAAGTGTAGCCCTTATATTTATAAACATGCCAACGTGCAAATGGTTGGATAGGTATTTGAATTATTGATTGTTAAATATTTGAGCTGAATTCCTCATCCATCAGTTCTTGTGAGAAGCCAGGGGACAGATTTACGATGCTGGAGTTTTTCTGGTTAGTTGGCAGTTGGCATCTCCATTAATTATGGCTCACACGGTAGGTTCCGCGGCGCTCGGTGCCGCGCTTGGAATTGGTGTCTCTATTATTCCCTGTACAGAGCGCTTGTGCGACAAGAGCTGCTGAGTGAAAAGCAAAGGTAACACGCCATCTCTGAATTACTGCTACCACTTCTGAGGCTTTGGTAGATCTAATTATATACCTGACTTTAGCACAGTGGACAGAGCAAGATTTTTAGTGGCAGGCAGACCTGGATTTCTTTTCTAGCTCCCTCACTTCCGATTTTGTGAACTTGAACAATTTACTTCATTTCTCTATATCACAATTTCTTTGTCTAAATAAAAGAGAATAATAATTAACTAGATATAAATACAAGTATATCCACACATATACACATTTATGTACTTATGTGTATATAAGTAGATAGTAAACAAAGCATTATATATGCCTATCAAATAATATCAAATAGCCAGAATTCTTAGATAATAAAAGATAATTCCATGAAGGGAGAAATTCTAATCTGTTTTATTCACTGTTAATCCCCATTGCCTAAAACAGAACCAGATACGGAGAAGAAACTCAATAAGTATTTGTTGAATTAATAAATGAGCATATACTACATTCCAGACATTGTGCCTTACATCATTTCATCTTAGAACAACTCTGTAAGCTAGGTATTACCATTTTTTTTGATAAGGCTACTAAAGCTCCAAGAGGTTAAGCAATTTTCCCAATGTCACCCAGCTAGTAGGTGCTCAGTGAATGTTAGTTTCTGTCCCCTCTCCCCCTCTTCCCACTAGAAGTTGCACTACGGCACTGAGATCTGTCCTCCCTAAGGCTGATGGGTCCAGAGGCTGCGGGACCACGTATAGAAAGGCAAGCCCTGTCTCCAGGAGGCCTTTAGTTATCCCCACAAGAGGATAAGTCTGAAGCTCTATTCTGCTTTGATTTCACAAATGAAAGCTCAAGATTGAGCAACTCCCCCAAACCAGCAGAGGCTACAGGAAAAAAGAGGGGTGCCAATTTGTCATGCTCATTGGAGCTCTGAGCATGGGGCAGAGGTGAGGGCATAGGGAGGAAAGTCTTCCTTCCTTCTCTAGGCTAAGTCTGTGGCCAAAATACCAACAGCATCCTCTCCATCCTGAGACAAATGCTCAGCTGGCAGGGAGAGGTGAGGAGCTGCTTTTGGACAATCCTGTTTGCCAGCTGAATCTGTGAGCAGGATCTGCAGAGGAGCTAATATTTTTTTTGACAGATTTTGGGATGGTGTGGTCGGGGGAGGGTGGCATGGGAACCATGAAGGGAAGGACTGCACCTTGTTTGCCATCATACCCCATGCTTGGCACCATGTCTGGCACGTAGCAGGCACTCAACATTTCTTTACTGCATCAGAGGATCCTGGCCCTGCCCAAGCAGTCCAGTCATTCTGAATGATGTGCTCACTGTGAGCCAGGCATTGTGTTACTGTACCCACCCACCATCACCAGTCCCACTTTATAAACAAGGAAACTGGGGCTCCAGGCATTTAAGTAGCACTCCAGTGGTTATGCAGCTGGGGAGTGGTGCCAGCCAGGGTTCACACCTTGACTCTCACACTCCAGTTCATGCTCTTGGCAACAACTGTGCCGCTTCAAACATGGTGACCACCTGGGCCCCCAGCTTCTCCTAATGCAGGAGTTCTTGGCCGCAGCACCATTGACATTTGGGGCCAGATGATTCTTTATCGTGAACCGTCATGCACATTGTAGCACATTTAGTGGCATTCCTGGTCTGTACTCACAACAGATATGTCTCCAGACGTTGTCGTGTTCCGTGGAGGGGGACAACATCTCCCCCAGTTGACAACCACTGCAGCCCTCTGACTTTCCCCACCCTTCCGTGACAATGAGTGGGAAAGCCGATCGCTTGGGACGTTAGGCCTCATAGATCCAGTTGCTTCCTGGACACATCCATTGGAATGCCCTACTCCCCAGTCCTAAGGCTGAGCTCATCATCCTCTCCTGGCTAATACCCTCAGCCCTCTGTATTCCCAGTCACTGGAAATGTCACGACCACCTACCCACTGCCCAGGATGGAAATCCGAGTCGTATTTACTCTTTCATTTCTTCACCATGAACAACCAGTCAGCCCCAAGTCCCATCTGTTTTATCTCTTTTGTAGCTTTGGAATCTGCCAGTATCTCTACTCCACTATCACCACCATTGTTTCTCAGCCAGACCCCGATGGGTCTTCCTGAGACCCAATTTTACAGATTTCCCTCTCTGCAGAAATTTTACAGATTTCTAAAACTCTTCTCCACAGCATGGCCCAAGAGTATTCTCTCTCCAATGTAAACCTAATCACATCTTATGCAGCCGACACCCTTAGACCCTCCTCAGGATGAGTCTAAATTTCCCACCACAGTTTGGAAGACCCTTGGTGATCTTCTGGCTCCGAGCACCTCCTTTCCTCTTTGTCCTTGGTTCTCTGTGCTCTGCCCACATGGAACTCTTCCAGTCTGCCAGGCTTCTTAGAGCCTCAAGGAGCAGGCTGTGTGGCAGGATGTCCTATCTTCTTCACACCTTTCTCCATGCCTGGCTCATATCTCACTTAGGATAAGAGAAAGTAGTCATTCAAGTAAAGATTAAGAAAGGGAAGGCCCTGGCTGGTGTGGCTCAGTGGATTAAGTGACAGCCTGCAAACCAAAGTATCACTGACTCAATTCCTAATCAGGGCACATGCCTGGGTTGCAGGTCAGGTCCCCAATAGGGGGCATGCAAGGGGCAACCACACATTGATGTTTCTCTCCCTCTTTCTCTCTCCCTTCCCCTCTCTCTAAAAATAAATAAATTGAATCTTTTAAAGAAGGAAAAGAAAAGAAAGGACAGACTGTTTTAGCATAATAAAGCATGGGGAATATGCTAAGAGAAGCTCAGGTCCATGAAATGAATGGTATTATACAGACCAAGGTTTGCAAGTAAAAATCCATTTAAGAACAATAATAAACAAATTATAATAGTGAACACCATTTACTGAGGGATTGCTTTGTGCCAGATCCTATTCTAGGTACTTGACATACAAGTATATTAACTCATTTAATTTTCACAACAACCCTGTGAAGATACATTTATTAAGTCTATTTTATAGATAAAGTTTATGGAATCTGTGTGAGTTCACAGAGCTGCTAAGTCCCAGAGCTGGGTTTTGAAGCCTTGTGTCTGGGTCCAATAGAACTTTCTGCAATGCAGGAAATGCAGGGTCCGGCACAAATAACACCCCTTTTCTATTACACAATCATAAGCATGTAATTCTGTAATATAACAACATCGTATTCACACACACCATATGACATTTTAGGTGAAATGTTCAAATTAAAACCATAAATTATCATAGCCTATCATATTATTACCCTACCAACCACACCCAAACGGACCTTACTTCTGCTGGACCCTGAACATTATCTCTACACTGTCTGAAAGGTAAACAAATGGTGGTCTCAGATGGCCATTTAATATTTGAAATATGACTAGCGGGACTATGAATTTTTAATTTTATGTAAATTTAACTATTTAAATTTAAATACCCACATGTAGTTAGTTATTGGACTGTATAGGTCTAAACCCTATGCTTCAAACCACCACTATACCATCTTAGGGAAGTTGAATAGGTTACTTTTCTGCAGGACTGCTGGGAGTCTGTATGCATTAATCAGTACTGTGAAATTCAAAGAGGAAAGAGAACATACCCAAGGGAATATAATCACAAAAGTTTTTCCACAGGATATCCTGAGGTTCCAGCATCCCACAGGACACAGTACCAAAGGGATGTGTTAGTCAGTGTGTGTCCTCTGGAGAGGACAGATGACCTCTGCCCTCTCAGGGGAGTATCTGTGAGACTGATAGCCATAGTCAGAGCAGATGCCAGCCCGAGCTGTGTCATAGAGGCTGCCGGGTCCCCAGATGCTGTCTGAAACTTCTACCATGGGAATCAGTCTTCTTGCACAGAAACAAAAGCATTGCCTCCACGAAGCACAGAAGCACTAAGAGATAAACATTATCCCATGAACACATCATTATTTTAACACAGAAAGGATGAAGTAATTTAAATTAAATAAGATGTATACTTTACAAATTGCAAAGCACTTTAACTTACATCCATGCCACTTAAAGTGTGGGTCCCCCCAGTAGCTCACTCCAACCTGGAAACTGGTCACAAATGTGAATTTATCAGCCTGTTCCAGACCTACCAAGTCAAACCCTGGGGGCAGGGCCCAGAACTCTGCATCTTAACAAGTCCTCCAGGTGGCTATGATCCACATGCAAGTTTCAGATTATTTACTGCATTTCTCTAATTTAATCTTTAGAAATGAAGAAGGAGAGGCCCAGGGAATTTAAATAACATGTTCAAAGTCACACAGCTGGAAAATTACGGAGCTGGAACGAGAACCCAGCTTTCAACCAGCAGATTAAGATCTGCCCGGAGGTCTCCCAGAAATCCCGGGGAGACTGCCAGCTGCTGGCTGGCCCTCTTCCCTGCACTTGCCCAGGATTCAGAGTCAGTGGTGGCCATGTCTGGGAGAGCCAGTGACATGCTGTCTTGCACACTTTTCTGCTCTTGCCTCTGTACCTCATCGCCTGTCCCTACCTAGTTCAGCAAGCACACAGTCAGCAGATTGTCCATCTTCCCTCTCTACCCTACCCCCTCATCCTGGCTCCTTAAAGCTTTTATATATCTCTGGTCTCTGGTGTGGGAAAATAGAAATTTAATAGACATAACAGGGAAGAGGGGGAAGGTGGCGGACATACCATGACTAGAAAATACAGGATTTAACAAAGTTGATTTCTTTATTGTGGGTCTTTTCGGAGCCTTTACAATGTAAATATGTGAGGCTTCAGAAGAGGGGTATAGCACACAGCATCACAACCTCACATGACCACAGAACCTTTTAATTCACAGGATGTTTTAGACTACTAGGGTTCTTCAGGGATGGATCCTTTCCCCATGGAAGGCAGAGCACGATCCCTAAGTGGATAGGACATGAGACAGGTAGATTTTGAGGGCTGCGGTAAAGGGCAGAGAAAGTGCCAGAACACAGAATGCCCTGTCCATCAGTCTTTGCCACCTTTAGCCCATCCTTGCGTCTAGCCCTGTCAGAGATCTTTCTGAAGTCCCACTGAGAAGAGAAGAGAAGAGGAGTGCTAGGGAGACATTAGTACTTGGGGCCGAGGCCCGGAGTGAGTGCCCCAGCAGTGCAGGAGGAGCCAGGTACTGCGCCAGCGTTCACCCTGCAGGTGCTAGGGCGTGGGGAAGAGGGTGAGGGATCCCAGGCGAGGGTGGAGTGTAGCTGAGTCAGGGAGGGTATGGGGCTGATGTTCTGAAGGCTCGGGGCAAGACCGTTCTGCCCACTATGGAGTTACATTATTTCAGTGCATGACAACCAGTGCGGTTATTCTGGGCCATGCCAGCTAAACATTAGCCCCGATTTCAGGAGCAGATTTCCAGAAATTTGTATCCCTTCAAAATTGTATCATGCAAATAAAACAGTACATGTAACTTGTGGGGACATGATAAAATACAAAGTATTTTTTTACCACATGAAATCAACTGCATACATTATTAAACATAAGTTATGGTCGTATGGTTCTATAACAATGTCAGTTCTAAAATTTTGCTTGCAGATAACCTCTTTCACTTTAGGTATCTGGTGCTTCTCCTTGGTAGACTCAGAAACCACATCTTTCTGTAAGAGTGGTCACAGCACTTGGTTGGTTGCCCATCACAGGACAAAGAACACTTTAGGTTTCAAAAACTTTGATGCTTGTTCTGACTCTTCCACTTACAAGCTGTATGAACTTGGGAAAGTTATATACCTTCTATGAGTCTTCTTTTCCATTTGGAAAATGGGGATAATCATAAGATAATATGCATGAAAGCAACTGATACAATACATGATACAGAACATGCTTTCAATCACCATGGCAAGAACTAAAAGATCATTTCTTAGACTTGGAAAAATGAAAAAGCCAACTAACTAATTAACTAAAACCCACATGTACCACATGCACCACATGCATACCAGCTCATTCTGGGCCATTAGCCTCCTTTAAGAATTAAACTGCTGGTTTGGACTTGGATGTGGCAAGGAATCTGAGATTAACTGCCTCCCCAGCTCGGCACCCTTGCCACCAGTTAAGGAAAAGCAGATGTACAGGAAAAGAGGTACAGATCTGGATGACAAAGCCTGGGCTGGGAGAAAGCATACAGAATTCTCCTCCCCGGTAACTGCCAGAGTGGAGTGGTGCAGGGCGTCACCACAGTCCTGGTGGGTGGGTGGGGGAGGAAAACAGTTATGAGCCCTCTCTTTCTATGGACTGTGCTGTGTGTTAGCCATGATTGATTGATACTCCAGCATATCTGCATCAGCACCACTGTTGCTTTCCCACCCTCCCCTGGTGATGTTTCACATCCTATCAACGGCCTTGAAGAGCTGGCAGCTCAGTGGCCCCTCTATACTAGGGACGTGGTAGCCTGCAGGCTCTGCTTTCTGATAGCATAGCCCCTTTCCTGGCCTTCTCAGATTCATGACCTAATCGACCAAAGGATTCTCATGTCTTCAATCCCTTCATTCTTCAGTAGGAAACTTCTGAGGGACCATGTTCCTTATGAAATGTCACACAGTATACTACTAGTAGCCTGTTATCTGTTAGCATTTGGTAAGTCACCAACCATCCCAAAACTTAGTGGCAATGATCACATATCCACTGTTCCATGGATCAGGATTTGGGATTGGGCTCATGTGGTCCTGTGTGGGCTCACTCCTGCCTGTGCAGTTAGATGCAGAGTCAGCTGGGAGATGGCTGGTCTCTGATGGCCCCTGATGAGTCAAGGTGGCTCATCCCTGCTTCACATACTCTTGTCTTTTTGCAGCTGATTAGTCCCAGCCTATGCACATGGCAGCTGCTCAAAATTCCATGGGAGTGGAAGGGCTCAAGACCTCTTAGGTCTCAATTCATCACTTACACTGCTCCTACTGGCCAAAGCAAGTGACAAAACCAGCACAGACTCAGGTCAGGGGGAAAATTGTCTCCATCTCCCAATGGAAGCAATTTTCAAGTCAATTTCAAAAGGACAGACTATGAGAATGGAAATAACAGGGCTTTCTGTAAACTTTCAAACCCAAAATCTATCCAGCAATTCTCCCCAAGCCTTCTGAGTTTGGGGTATAATATAGATACTGTTGGTTTGCCCACCTAGGATCTATTTTTTCTTCTTCTGTTAATTATACTACAATTTTACTCTGACTCCAGTTTCAATAGAACTTTTGATCAAAGATTCTACCCAACCTGGCCAAAAGGTGGGTATGCAACCCAATAGACTGGTCTAGGCACTCTCTACCTGGAATTTGAACATCAGAGGAAAGGGCTCAGCAAAGTGACATTATGACTCCAGAAAGACTTTCCATTTGTCCCTTGCTTCCCTGGTGCAGTAGGGCCACTTCCATCTCAAGACCGACTGTTCAGTGTTGCTTCAATTCCATGCTTTACCTCCTGTAGTGAGTGCTTTGATGCATTTACATAGGACTGAGGTGCTCGTTCCCTCAGCTGCCTGCTGATGGCCACAGATAAGTCCCATCCCAAGAATTGTCTTTTGCTCGTAAGTGCTACCTCACCCAAAGCTGTGTACCTTCCCTGGTGGGTCTCCCTTGGGACAACTGTGAAAGGTCATCCCTACGGGGTCAACAAGTTCAGCTCCTTTGCCCAATCCTGCTGCCCTCACTCCCTCATGGATTTTGCTGCCAAGAGCAATTTCCAGTGAATGTCCTGCAAACAATCGTGATCTGAGAGATGGCTTTGTCAGATCATCTCAGATGGGAGCTCAACTTAAGATATCTTACAGGCCCTCAACAAATTCCATTTTTTGCCTAGGTGAGTCAGTCAGCTTCTCTTGCTCACGCTCAAACGCTGTTATGAGATATATGAGTTCAGGATTCTTTTCACTGCACTACTTTCTAATTCTTTTCTACTATTTATAGAGTGCTTACCATTTGACCCCTCAAAATATCCCTGCAATGTGAGTATCATTATCCCTATTATACAGTGGAGATAACTTTAACTTAAGAACCCTAAATGAATTGGCCAAGATGAATAGCTGATGAGCAGCGTAGTTAAGAAAACTGACTGAGGAGCCAGACTGCCTGGCATGATTCCAGCCTCTCCCACTTACTGCCTATGTCATGCTGGGCACGTTTACTTAACTCCTCTATGCCTCAGTCTCCCCCTCTGTACAATGAGGAGAATAATCATACCGATCTCATTGGTTTGCTGTGAGAATTAAATGAGTTCATATATGTAAAATGTTTAGACTAATGCCTGACAAATAAGCCCTACATAGGTGTTTGCTATTATTATTGTTGTTGTTGTCATTAATAGTTTGTTTTTTAAAACCAAATAGCCAGCTCTTTTTACCAACATAATGGTTTTATCAGGGAAAGCAGAGGAATTGCAATTTAGAACAAACAAACCATGGTGAACCACAGGCAAGTCTGAAGAACTGAGGAACGGGACTGCTTTTTACAACAGAATAAGAAGTTGAGGTGTCCGTTTTGAAGAATTTGGTGTGGTAACGGCTCCTCACTGGCTGAGTGGCAGTTTCTCACTGGCGGGGCTGTAACCAGGGGGCCAAACCTGAAGGCAACCCACTACAGAGGTCCAGGTGAAGACAGAGTGCTTTGCTGGGCAAACAGAAATCCTTCCTTCCTCCTGTTTGGGGGTCTGGGTGGCAGGGTGTGAAAGCTACCCCTTCGGGGCTTCCTGACACCACTTTAAATGAGGTTTCCTTTATTTCTAACAGTATTATTAGTAGTAATGGTCATATTAATATTCCTGATGCCAAAGCCTGTGCCTACTGGATCTGCTATCTTTCCCACACAAGAGTCCTCTTTCTGCCATACCCAGCACCTCTTGCTCTCAAAATGCCAGGACCCGAGCAGAGAGCCACGTATCTCTGATGAAAGGCCATGGCCGTGCCAGCTCTGCTAACAGGGCCTCTCTTTCCAGCCTTCACATTTTTCTTTGTTGTGGGCTTGATATACCGTCTCCTCCCCACTCACTGACTTTGCTATAAGTAATTGTCTTCTTGGAGCAACCTGAAAGGCACTCCCATTCGGGGTGTCCTGGCCTGACAGGGATGTAATTTGTTCAAGTATATTTATACACAATAAACTCCCAGAGTAAATGGGCCCACTGTGCTACCCAAGGAGCTGCTTTAATTATTAGGATCGTTCTCCAGACATTCTTAATCTCAGGCCTGCCTCTGTTATCTACGTATCTTGTAATGGGGCACAACATAAATATCAAAATCAGTAAATCACAAGTTTTCAAGGATAGAGGCCAAAACACTGTAGCCTGGTAACTGGGCACCAAAGCCAGCTTCCCCTTAGAAACCTTAATCCTGGAAGGAGAAGTCTGGGCAGTGGGACGTATTCTTGTTATGGGTTACATGCTGTTCTGAAATTAAAAGAATGTCAATAGGGCTGAAAACCTGGGACCTTGTAATTACAAGGGATGAATGGCTCTTAATGAAAACGAGCATTCCTGGGGCTTCAGCAACTTCTGTTTAAAAATCACAATGTGAGGGTGAAAGGGAACAACAAATGCTCACTGAGCATCCCTGAGGGTGCTGAGGGTGCAGAGAAAAGGGGGTCAGAGTCCTTGCTATTTTTCCAGGAAGGGAAATGGGAAGAGACACAAAAAAACATCTTTCCAAGAGAGTCGGGGAACTATGAGGGAGAATAGGAAAAGGCATCTAAAGTCAGCTTTAAAGGAGGGCTTCAGGACAAGCTGAAGATTCTCAGGGTGAGGAGGACGAGATAGTGGGTGTGGAAGAACAACAATCTAGACAGAGGAGGAGGCTCTCCCACAGGTACTGGTGCATGGACAGCTCTGGGAGCTGTGAGCACCTCTTCAGCCCATTTCCTCCCAACTCCACCCCTACCCTTGTACCAGCGAGCAAGGTAGGGCTCTCACCATCTCTCACCTAGAATACCACAGTGGCCCCCTTGCTGGCACTGCTGTCCCCTGCCACCTCCCATAAGCTTCTTCACTATTGCCACCGCCCTCCCAACCATCCTCTGCTGACCAGTCTCATTCTTACCACCCTTCTCAGAACCCTTCAAAGGGACCCCAGCATCCACGCTGTTCCCTGCCTGGGGCTTTAGTTTGGATTACATTTGCTCATGTTCAGACTTTTAATTTAATGATTAAGAAACTCTGGAGGAAATAAAAATCAAACACTGGGGCAATAAAACTATATGTTAGCTATAAAAGTAGAAAGATAAACATTTATTCCCAATCATCAAATTAGTAATTCACTTATTCAGATCATCTTAAGGACACGGAATTGACACCTGGGACTGTGCTCAGGACCCTGACCACCTGCCTGACCTGCTTTCCCCACAGTCCCCTCCTGCTCTCTGTGCCTTGGCCACACTGGCCTCTGTCTCTCTGCGAATGAGCCGAGCAGGCTCCAATTGTGAGATTTTGTTATTAGCTCTTCCTCTGTCTGGAAGTGCTTGTCCTCAAATTTTCTCACGACTCATTTCCTCAATTCACTGAGATCTTCGGTCAGATCTCAAGTGCTCAAAGAAAACTGTACTGACCTCATTCACTAACATGTCAGCATCATATGCAGTTTCTCTTTCTTGTTACCCTTATGCATAGCCTTAACATTCTGTGACTTAAAATTAGAGACTTGTTTGCTGGCCTGTTATCTGTCATCCTTACTCTGCAAGATTCAACAATGGTAGGATCTATATCTCAAAACCTGGAGCAGTTCCTGAAAATTAATAGACAGGCAGTTCATAATGGTTGAATGAATAGACAAGAAGCTCCCAGTACTCCAGGCCTTGACTTGGAACTGACTGAGAGTTTTGGAGTAACTAAAACATATGGGGTCATGCAGCAGGTGACTTGGATTATTGGCGGACAATGAAACAACAGGAGAGGCCCAGAGACAAAGTTGGTGTTTTCACCCAACAGCGCTCAGAGAAGAGGGAGGTCTGTTGGGGTCACACCATGAGCTTTGAGGGGAGTCTCATCAGTTACTGCTTGAATACCTTGTTATTTCAAACACCTGGCACGGAGTAGACACTCAACAAATGCTTAAAGTCTGAGTGAATCCTGGAATTCCATAGTTGTCTCAGCCTCATTCCAACTGGCTATACTCAAGTCCTGAGAGCTAAGGCTGGTCCATGATTTTGCAAGTTGTGAATTCCTAAGTCTGTATTTGTTTCAATCCTGTACTTGGAGCGGCAGCATGAGCAGGCTGATCTCTGGTTCCTTTATTGGATAGAAACTTCCTTGTAACCCTTCAAGGGTGATTCAGACCCAGCCTGAGGAGTCTGGGAAGCTGAGGACTCAGTGGCTATACCAAAGAGCTTCTTCGTAGGGGTGGTTAGTGTCTTGGCAAGCTTGCAGAAGATTCCTCACTATGAGAAACTTTACCTAACTTTTCAGGGTGGCCTGGAATCTAGATGCTCAGGGGACACTTCTATAGCAATGTTTTTTAGGCTATAATCTGTTTGTGGCAGACAACAAATCACTTCACTGGAGCAGTTTGTGAGACCAATAGAAGGAGTCTCATACAGATTTTTAAAGTAAAATATAGTAGAATATAAACCCCAACTGGCAACTGAGATTAAAATATATTTCAAAAACAAAGGCAAAATAAAGACATTTTTAGACAGCTGATGCACACTAAAAAAACAATGCTAATAATGTTCTTCAGACCAAAGAAAAATGATCCCACACAGAAGCATGGAGATTCAGGAAGGAAAGAAGAGCAAGAGCAAAGATAAATTTCAGAGAAACAAGCTAATGTTGACTGTATAAATAATAACAATAGTGTCTTATGGGGTATAAAACACATAGAAAGTAAAATATGTGATGACAAAGCGCAAAGGTTGTAAGGGTATTAAATAAAGTCAAGATGTTCTAAGATTCTTGCATTTTTTGTGTTAGATTATGTTATAGTTTATGTAGTGATATGCACTATATTATAGTATATAATTATGGTTATATCAGATTTTTAAAATCAAGTATATATACTGTATCCTTTAGGAAAAACAGTAAAGGAATAATGAAAGAATGTGTAAAAACAAAATCATAGAGGGTAAAATAAAACAATTATAAAATTTTAACCCCAAAGAAGAAAAGAATGAAGAAAAACAGCAACATAGAAAAGAGAACAAATAAGAACTGAACACAACAGTAAATTTCAACCCAAACAAATTAGTAATTACCTTAACTTTAAATGGAATATTAAATACAAAGACTGAATAAATCAAACAAAATTCCAATTAAAAGACAAAGACTAAGTAACACAAGAAAAAAACTATATTGATTATAAGAGATACAATGTAAATCTGAGCATATAGAAGTGTTGAAAATAAAAATGAAGGAAAAAGAAATGCAATGTAAACCTAATAAAAATAAACAGGATGTAGGTATATCACCATCAGACAAAATACATTTTAAGGAAAAAATGTTACTGCAGATACAGAGTGACATTTCATAAAAATGAAAGGGTCATGATGCCAGAAAGACATAAAAATTCAATTTTTTTTCCTAATAGCATATTTTCAATATATACAAAGCAAGACTTGATTAAAAAGGGGGAAATAGACAAATAAGGAATTAAAATAATTTTAAAATACAAAATTTATTGAGCTGTAATTCACATATCAAGAAATAGAACCATCAACACTATCTAATTTTAGAATATTTTTTGATGCTTCAATTTTTTTATATTTTATTGATAATGCTATTACAGTTGTCCCATTCTCCCCTTCACTCCCCTTCATCTTGCACACCCCCTCCCACCCACATTTCCCCCCTTTAGTTCATGTCCACGGGCCGTACATATAAGTTCTTTGTCTTCTACATTTCCTATACTGTTCTTACCCTCCCCCTGTCTATTTTCTACCTACCATCTATGCTACTTATTCTCTGTACCTTTTCCCCCTCTCTCCCCCTCCCACTCCCCTGTTGCTAACCCTTCATGTGATCTCCATTTCTGTGGTTCTGTTTCTGTTCTAGTTGTTTGCTTTTGTTTTTGTTTTAGGTGTGATTGTTAATAATTGTGAGTTTGCTGTCATTTTACTGTTCATATTTTTTATCTTCTTTTTCTTAGAGAAATCTCTTTAACATTTCATATAATAAGGGCTTGGTGGTGATGAACTCCTTTAACTTGACCTTATCTGAAAAGCACTTTATCTGCCCTTCCATTCTAAATGAAAGCTTTGCTGGATAGAGCAATCTGGGATATAGGTCCTTGCCTTTCATGACTTGGAATACTTCTTTCCAGCCCCTTCTTGCCTGTTAGGTTTCTTTTGAGAAATCAGCTGACAGTCTGATGGGAACTCCTTTGTAGGTAACTGTCTCTTTGTCTCTTGCTGCTTCTAGGATTCTCTCCTTAATTTTAATCTTGGGTAATGTAATTATAATGTGCCTTGGTGTGTTCCTCCTTGGGTCCAACTTCTTTGGGACTCTCTGAGCTTCCTGGACTTCCTGGAAGTCTATTTCTAATTTTAAAATATTTTTATCTCTTTAAAAAACAAACACATATTTATATTCACTGCCCTTCCCCCTCTCTGCCCAGCTCCTGGCAACCATTAAAATTTACCTTCTCTCCCTGTGGGTTTGCCTATTCTGAATACTTCTTTATATAAAGAGAATCATACAACATGGTGACTTCTATGTCTGTCATCTTTCATTCAGCATGTTTTCAATGTTAATTCAAGGTGTAGTGTGCATGCATCAGTACTTCTTTCCTTTCTTATGGTCAAATAATATCCCATCATAAGGATATCCCACAGTTATTTATTCATTCAATTGATGAACATTTGAGTTGTTTCCAATTTGGGGCTTTATGAATAATGCTCCTAGGACAATTTCTATACAAATTTCCGTGTGAACATATGTTTTCAATGATCTTGGATATTACACACACACACACACACACACACACACACACACATACACGCACACACCCCTCCCTAAGAGTAGAATTGCTGGGTCAAATGATACTGCTTAACTTTTGAAGAACTGATGAACTGTTTTCCGAAGTGATTACCGTATGTTGCATTCCCACCAGCAATGTATGAGGCTTCCCATTTCTCCACACTCTTGTCAACAGTTGCTATTGTCTGGAATTTTGTTTATTTGTTGGTTTTTATTTTTGTAATTACAACTACCCTAGAGGGTATGAAGTGATATCTTATTGTGGTTTTAATTTTCATTTTCCTAAAGTCTAATAATATTGAGCATTTTTCATGTGCTTCTTGGCCACTTGTTTACCCGCCTTGGAAAAAATGTCCATTCAAATCTGCTGCCCATTTTTTAGTAGCTTTATTGAGGTGTAATTCACATACCACACAATTCATCCACAAAGTGTTCAGTGTTTTTTGCTGCCTTTGATTATAAGTTTTTAAATTGTGGTAAAATGTTTGAAACATAAAATGTGCCATTTTAATCAATTTTGAAGTATGCAATTCAGTGGCATTAATTACATGTGGTACAGCTCTCACCTCTATCAGTTTCCAAAATTTTTGTTACTCCACACAGAAAATCTGTAGCCTCTAAGCAATAACTCCACATTTCCTTCACACATCTCTACCCACTAGTTCCCGGTGACCTCTGGTCTGTATTTTAGTCTGTATGAGTTTTCTCATTCTATGTATTTCATGTTAGTGGAATCATACAATATTTACCAGTCTGTGTTTGGCTTATATCTTCTGGCATAGTATTTTTAAGGCTCATCCATGTTGTAATATGTAGCAGAACTTCATTTCTTTGATGGTTAAGTTATATTTTGTTGTATGACAACATTTCATTTAGCCATTCATTGGTTGATAGACACTTGGGTGTTTTCCACCTTTCGGCTATTGTGAATAATGGTGCAGTGAACACTGGCATACAAGTACCTGTTAGAGGCCCTGCTTTCAATGCCTTTGGGTATATACCTAGAGGTAGAATATAGGCAACTCTAAACAGAGTTACCTTTGGCAATTATTTTTTAAGGAATTGTCAAACTGCTTGCCATAGTGGCTGCACCACTTTACATCCTTACCAACAACATGTGGGGCTCCCAATTTTCTTCCCGATACTTGCCATCATGTGTATATGTGTTATAGTTGTTGTAATAGGTGTGAAGTGATATCTTGTGTTTTTTATTCACATTTCCCTAACGACTAATGATGATGAGCATCTTTCTGTGTGCTTGTTGGTCATTTGTAAATCTTCTTTGAAGAAATGTCTACTTAAATATTTAGCCCACCTTAAAAGTGAGTTACTTGTCTTTTATTATTGAATTTAAAGAGTTCTTTATATGTTCTGGATGCAAGTCCCCTATTAGGCAACATGGTTTTCGATCTCACCTTTGTGATAATGTCCTTCAACACACATAACTTTTTTTTTATTTTGATGAATCTTTTTAAGTTTGGCTTAGCTATTTTTTATCACATACTTTTGTTGTCATATCTACAAAACCATTGCCTAATCCAAGTTCACAAAAATTTACTTCTGTTTTATTCTAAGAGTGCTTGAGTTTCAGTTCCTACATTTAGGTCTATAAAGCATTTTGAGTTAATTTTTGTATGTGGTGTGGGATGGAGGTCCAACTTCATTCTTTTGCTGGATATCTAGTTGTCAAAACACCATTTGTTGAAAACACTTTTCTTCCCCCAACAAATTGTTTTGACCCCCTTGCTGAAGATTAATGGACCATAAATGTACGAGTTTATTTCTGGACATCCAATTCTATTCTACTAATTTATATACCCATCTTTTTACCAATACCACTCTGTTTTGAAATTGGAAAGTGTGAGAAGTCTTCCAACTTTGTTCTTTTTCAAGATTGTTTTAGCTACTTGAGGTCCTTATGTTTCTATGTGAATTTTAGGATTAGCGCACTGATTTCTGGGGTGGGGAGCCCTCTGGGATGTTAATAGAAAGCATGTTGAATGTGTAGACAATTTGGGGGAGTACTGCCATTTTCACAATATTAAATTTTCCAATCCATGAGCATGAGCTTTCTCTCTATTTATTTGTCCTCTTTAATTTCCTTCGATTATATTTTATAGTTTTTAGAGTATAAGTCTTGTGTGTCTTCTGTTAAGTGGATTCCATAATGAGACATTTTTAACGCACATTCTGAGTAAATGATAGAACAGGCAAACCAAAAATAAAGTCAGGAAAAGAAAGAATTACATAATTAAAAAATTAATCAAATCGATATATGTCTGGAACATACAGTCAGCAATTACAGAGTATAAATTCTTTTCAGTACACTTTGAACTGTCATAGTAAGTTTTCACATGCAGTAGCATTAATCCTCAAACTTTGTTCTTCAAAATTATTTTAACTATTTTGGGTCATTTATATTTTTGTACAAATTTTAAAATCAGTTGTCAATATCCAAAAATACTTGCTGGAATTCTGAATAAGGTTGTAATGAATTTCTGGATGATGCTGGGAAGAACTGTGATTTATACATGTATGTTACTGATTCTTTTAATCCAGGAATAGGGTACATCCTTCCATACATTTACATCTTTGATTTCTATAAGCAATGGCTTATAGTATAGTGGTCCTGCATTCCTCTCATTATATGTATTTATAAATATAAATGGTTTCTTTTAGAAATATAATTTTCCAATTAGTTATTTCTGGTATATGTAAAGGAGACTGATATGTATATATTAACTTTGCATCTAGAGAACCACTAAGTAAACTTCTTAATTATGTCTGTCTTAGTTTTTTGTGGACTTCCTATGTCCACAGTCAGGTTGCCTGTGAATGTCAATTCTTCCTTTACAGTCTTCGCCCTCTTAGATTCTTGTTTCATTCCACCTTCTCGCACCTTCGGTGTGATGTTGAAGAGTTGTTTATTGGTTGGGCTGGGATGGGAGTAAAGGACAGAAAACTCTACTTGAACAATGATTAAAATAAAAAAAGAACAAAAGAAAAGAGTTGCTTATAGCAAGTATTTTATTCCTATTTTCAGGAAGAAGCTTTTAATATTTCACCTACAAGTATATCTTCTTTAGGTTTTTTGTTTTGTTTTTCAAAGACAACTTTTATATGACTAAGGATGTTCTTATTTCTAATTTATTAAGTATTTTCATTCATTGTCATCATAAATAAGTTTATCAACATTTTTATTGGAATAAACCCAGCATGGGAATTTTACATCTTTGTTCCTGAACAAGAAATAAACTAAATAATAGTATAAATTCAGAGAGTCATGTGCTGTGAAAGGACTTGATGTTATAGGAGAACATACCCTAGGATGCTCCATCTAGTGTCTTCACATAGACCAAGAAGGCTTCACATAGGATGAGAACTCTGAGTTAAGGGATTGGTAGAAGCAAGCCAGTTGTTAATGAGATAGGTAGAGGCGACAGTGTGTTCTGAGCAGAATAAAGAGCATGATCTAAGGATTAGGAGAAAACTATTTGTGCTCCAGGAATTGAAAGACTTTCAATATATCTGAAGTACAAGGCAGAAGACATGGCCAGGGACTAGAAGGAGGTAAAGAAGAAGAAAGGCCATATCATGATTTGTTTCTTGGCTTTTTTATTTCTTACTAGTTAGTACACTAACAGGTGTCAATACTGTGACTAATACTGAAGTAATATTAGTTTAGTGATATTTTTTCCACCTCTGCTCTAAGTAGCCCCAGGAGTTCTATAGAAATGCCCATGGACCAAGTCAGAGTGGAAGGTGGGAGGCAAAACAAACCCCACTCCATCCTCTATTTAAAAACCACTGTTTCATTCAGAGCAGCAGCTTTACGCTTATTTGATTTATAAAATGAACTTCTGTGTACTATTTCACCTGTAGAAATGGTTCTGTGGCTTAAAATTACATAGTTGAGTTACATAATTCCCAAGAAATAAACTATTATATCCAGGAACTAAAAAATCTGTCCCTACGAAAAGACACAAGCTGTCCTCCAAAGGAAAGCAACAGTTGGGGTCTTCTTGGGAGAATGGCCAGATGTTTCCAACATGCTGCAGTGAATACTTGACTTGAACATTCCCAGAGCTGAACTGCAAAAACTAAAACAAGGGCGAGGAATGAGAGAAAGAAGAAAATTAAACATGTGAGTATGAGTATTTCCAGGGAGTTGGAAAATATGAATTCCAAAAGGAGGGAAGCTGCAGAAACTCAAATGGGAGCCTTCCTAAGAGGACTTTCTGAACTAAAACAAGCTTCTCCTTGTTATTCATGCCTTTATCTCAGAGGGCCAAAATGGTGTGTGAAACCAAGCATTTCTTTTCCCACCCTCTTTGTCATCACTCTCCCCACACCCTCCCCGACCCTGACTATTTGGGAGAGGATAATTTGAGTTTGGCAGAAAATGCAAAAACAGTTCATTTTTCCCAGACTTTGAAAAACAGCAATTAAAACCATCCCAGACACCCTGATAATTAATTAATTCTTTTCCAGTTAGTCTGATAGCCTTGTGAAGGCAATGAACTCATCTTGTTAATATACATCAGAACATTTACTCATTATTTCTCCATATCTACCTGTCTTATCTATCTTTGTTTAGACTTTTACAAAGTAGTTAGTAAATTGTATGCACCAGTAAATACGTTAACTTGGTGCAATTTCATGGAGATTTATGCACCTGCAATGTCGAATATATTAAGTTCCCATAAAAGCTTGGCAATTGGGGTATGTTCTTTCCAAAGACCCTATAGGGTACATTTTCAATGTGGAGAGCGATGTGCAGGAACCAAAATCAATGGATTTAAATTATTAAAATTCTAAGCAGTGGTTACGGATTGGGTCAGGTATTATAAAACTTACAGTCCATCAATTTACTTTCAATATTAATTTTAGCCTGTGCCTTGCCATGAAAACCATGAGAATGGAAAGCATGTAACATCTCACTTACAGCTGACACAGAAGGGAAGTGACTGAAATATAGACCCTCTCGGCCCCTGGGGAGGATTTATGTGGTGAGGATCACTCTCCTCAGTGTAAGACTGCAGGTGAGTGGCAGGTCTGCATTATAAATGCCTGGGGTAACTATAAAAACATAAGTGGCATCAGGTTATTGATTTTTTTCTTTCTGGAGCCCACAAATTAGAAAAGTCACTGCTAAAAATCACTGGTCTATCCACAAATTTTAATTAAAACATAAATAAATCATTTTGGTTGCTGCACTTGCATATAAACAAAGGGGGAGATGGCATCTTTACAAATGCTTGTCAACATTTGGTGACTAATGGCTCACAGTGAAAATACAATCTGAAGCAACTGAATTGAAAGCAGATTCTGGACCTAACTAATATCACATGCAAACCATCTAAAGCTATTACAGCAAGAGGCATTGAAATCATGGACCAGGTTATGGGGAGTGGGTGGTGGGGCGGGGGAGGGATGAGGATAATTTTGTTAAGTAGAGCAATACTATTTTTTTTATTGAATAAAGTGAAGTCCTGTAATGAGATATTACAGCTGCTGCACTTTTGCCACATGATGGAGAAATGGATACCCCACCCCTCACAGAAAACACTAACCATATGCTGTGATGATTCCAAATGTTGATTTTATTCCTAAATAAATACATAGCAAGGACTAATATAAACAGGCCTTTAGAAAACAGGGGTGAAGATGTTCTGAGCATTCCCAGATCCCACTACATCCTCATTGCCCCCACCCACTCTCCATAACCTGATCTGTGATTTCCATGCTTCTGGTTGTAATGCCTTTAGGTGTAATAACTGATAGCTTTAGATATTAGTTAGGTCCAGAATCTACGAAGACAGAATGACCTATGGCCAACACATCTTAATACAAGGCCAACACATCTTAATACAAGGTCCTGCACAGAGTGGGAAGATGGACCTTATGTGATTGCCCTTGCAGCTGGACTAGAAGCTCAAACTGAGCAGGAAGTATGTTGACTACAGCAATATCTTATTTGTCAAATGTTACTAAAATAAAAAACAACTTTTCCTCACTCATTCACTAAATTAGCAAATATTCATCATTATATACTTAACAATGTGCCGTGAGTGCTGTTAGCTAGTTGAGGATATAGAAAGGCATAATACAAGAGTCCACCCTCTGGAAGGACTCAAGTTGAAAAATAAGAAAAATTTAACATAAAGTGGTAAAAATTTCAATAGCAGCATCCTAAGGATACTGGGGCAGCCCAGAGGAAGGCAAGCTTAACTTTGGGGGGGAAAAGACACGGAGCAAGATTCACAATAATGTGATGTTTAGGCTGGATCTTGTCATATGAATGTGCTTTTACCAAGTAAAAAATTAAGTTTCCAGACAACTGGAACTTAACCCTTTGTGTGCTGGACCTTTTTTCCTTCACCAATTGCTAAAAAAGAAAAATTTTATCTAAAAAAAAAAGAAAGAAAAACTATACCAAAAAGAGAGTACCAGAGTACCCAGCTTTAAATTATAGTTCTACCACTTTCTAGCTCTGAAAATTTAGGCAAATCAGTTGGTCTCTCTGTACCACAATTTCCTAATCTTTAAAATGGGGTAGCTTCCCTGACTGGTGTGGCTCAGTGGACTGAGTGCCGACCTGTGAACCAAAGGGTCACTGGTTTGATTCCCAGTCAGGGCACATGTTTGGGCTGCAGGCCAGGTCCCCAGTTGGGGACATATGAGAGGCAACCACACATTGCTGTTTCTAAAAAATATATATATTTTAAAGTGGGGTAGCCATAGTAAATACCTTGTACATTATTATAAGGAGTAAATGAGAGTTAATTTCTGTAAAGATCTTAGAACAGTACCCAGCATATAAAAAGCATAATAACCACAAATACATACACACAAACACACACATATATAGACACACTACATATATTCTCATAGACACACATAGATTATTCTAATTATTACCCTTTCCTGCTGTAAATGTTTGTTGGGCACTGATTGTGCACCACTTCCAATGGCACTAAAAATAGTCAGAAAACAGAAAAACAGAGTCCCAGCCCCTGAGGATCTCATAGTTTTAACTAACTCACAGCATTCTGTCAATTCTGTCTTCAAGCCCAAACACTCCACTGAGTCACAAAAGCCATCTCCTTATCTGACAAAGCCCTCACACTGAATGTGTTCACAATCACACATGCCATCCTTCTCCCTAAACCCATTCTTTTTCCTGTATTCTCTGTCCTCATTGGTAGCATCACCACCCAGCCAGTTGTCCAAGCCCAGAACCTGGAAATCATTCCTGACCCCCTCTCCCCCCCAACCCCAGGTCCAACCACCAGACTTTCCAACTTAATCTCTAAACATTTTTCCAAGCCCACCTCCTCTGTTGCACCCTGACACTGACTCCTGGAGTTCAAACCTCAATATTGCCCTTCTGCGAAACTGCCACCGCCCCTGAGCCAGCCTCCAGTTTAAGACATCAGGCGTTCAGCTCCCAGAGGGAACTTTCTGAAATGCATCCTGAACATGGCCGCCTCACAGGCCCTTAAGTGGATCCTTCCTGCTTTCAGTGTAACCAGCATGACATTGACCGTCCAGCTGAGTCAGGCATTATTACATCAATGGCGCTCAACACCTCCAGTCTCATCTTGAACCACTCCCTGCCTAATATTTTATTTTCCACCATGATTGAGCCACTTTTTTCCCCACCATACTCCTCTCCTTCTCCTACCACTTATATTCTACCTCTCTGGGAAGGCTTCTCTAACCCCTCCTTCTGGCTAGTTAGTGCCCCTCTCTTATATTGCCTCTCCTTTCTGTGCATGACTCTTTCACTGCACACTTCACATGGCATTGTGATTATTAACTGTCTGTGTCACTGTGTACTACCCAGCACAGTGAGCCTCGCACAGCTGCCTGGCACAAATAGGAGCATTATCAATATTTTTTTAAATATATTTTATTGATCATGCTATTATAGTTGTCCCATTTTTCCCCTTTATTCCCCTCCACCCTGTACCCTTCTCCCACCATCATTCCGCCACCTTAGTTCATGTCCATGGGTCATACACATAAGTTCTTTGGCTTCTCTATTTCCCATACTATTCTTAACCTCCCACTGTCTATTTTGTACCTATCATTTATGCTTCTTATTCCCTGTACCTTTTACCCCATTCTCTCCCATCCCTCTCCCTGCTGATAACCCTCCATGTGATCTCCATTTCTTTGATTCTGTTCCTGTTCTAGTTGTTTCCTTAGTTCATTTTTTGTTGTTGTTTATATAGGTTCAATTGTTGATAGCTGTGAGTTTGTTGTCATTTTACTGTTCATAGTTTTGATCTTCTTTTTCTTAGATAAGTCCCTTTAACATTTCATATAATAAGGGCTTGCTGATGATGAACTCCTTTAACTTGACCTTATCTGAAAAGCACTTTATCTGCCCTTCCATTCTAAATGATAGCTTTGCTGAATAGAGTAACCTTGGATATAGGTCCTTGCCTTTCATGACTTGGAATACTTCTTTCCAGCCCCTTCTTGCCTGCAAGGTTTCTTTTGAGAAATCAGCTGATAATCTTATGGGAACTACTTTGTAGGTAATGGTCTCCTTTTCTCTTGCTGCTTCTAAGATTCTCTACTTATTTTTCATCTTGGGTAATGTAATTATAATGTGCCTTGATGTGTGCTTCATTAGGTCCAACTTTTTGAGGACTTTCTGAGCTTCCTGGATTTCCTGGAAGTCTATTTCCTTTGACAGAATAAGGAAGCTCTCCTTTATTATGTTTTCAAATAAGTTTTCAATTTCTTGCTCTTCTTCTTCTTCTTCTGGCACCCCTATGATTCAAATGTTGGAATGTTTTAAGTTGTCCTGGAGGTTCCTAAGCCTCTCCTCATTTTTTTGAATTCCTTTTTCTTCATTCTGTTCTGGTTGAATGTTTATTTCTTCCTTCTGCTCCAAACAGTTGATTTGAGTCCTGATTTCTTCTTCTTCATTGTTGGTTCCTTGTACATTTTTCTGTATTTCACTTTGAATAGCCCTCAGTTTTTCCTCTACTGTGCAACCATAGTCAAACCAATTTTGTGAGTATCCCGATTACCAGTGTTTTGAACTGTGCATCTGATAGGTTAGCTATTTCTTTTCACTTAGTTGTATTTTTTTTCTGGAGTTTTGATCTGTTCCTTCATTTGAGCCATATTACTTTGCCTCAGTGCACCTGTTACGTAGTAAGGGGCAGAGTCTTAGGTTTTTGCCAGGACAGGGCAGTACAGGTCACTGAGCTATAGCACTGTATGTGGGGGAAGGGACCAAGAGGGAACAATGCCACTTGCTCAGCTCTCAGCTGACTTTCAGTCACTTCCTCTGCTACCCACAAGGAAATTGGGCCCTTCAGGTGATGATCCCCCGGTAGGTGGGTTTGTGTATATTCTAGGACCCTGTGGGTCTCTCCAACAAACTCCTGTGAGGCTGCGACTTTCTCCTGCAACCTCAATCCCTGCATATTTTTTCAGTCAGAGGTTTTGAGGCTTTATTTCCTCATGCTGGAACCGTGGGCTACGTGGTATGTCTCTCCCCAGTTGTTCCTTCTGGTTTATCCTCAAGCAAATGTGAGACCACCCGCCCTGGTCCACCAGCCACTGCCTTGCCACAAGTCCTCTCCACTCAGCTGCTCATCTCCACCCCTCCTACTGGTCTGGATGAATGTGTTTTCTTTAACTCCTTGGTTGTCCAACTTCCATACAGTGTGATTTTTCTGGCAGTTCTGGTTATTTTTTATTTTTAAATTTGTTGTTGTCCTTCTTTTGATCGTGCAAGGAGCTAAAGTGTATCTACCCATGCTTCCATCTTGGCCAGAAGTCGATATTCCATTATCAGTATTTTTTCAAAGAATGAAGTCCTTCATCAACTCTACCATGATTTTTTTTTTTTGCAAGGTGCGTTTAGGAAGAAAACTTGCTGTCAATTAAACCGATGCTACATATTTTTACATCTATTTTATGTCACATCCCTATTGCAGAAATGTTAAAGTGGGAGAAATAGGATTCTTAGAATCCATGAGCTATGGTGACTAATGTTGCCTTCATGACTTTATCAGAATAATGCAGCCATTAAGGCATGAGCTCCAGAGTCAGACCAAAACCCCATCTCCACCGTTTATTAGGTATGTGAACCTAAGCAAGTTACATCCCTCTCTGTGCCTCGGTTTTGTCATTTATAAAGTGTGGTTAATGATAATTCTACTCTTCCTTGTGCTGCATCATTTCTGCATTTGGGACTTTGAATGCCAAAGCCACTAACTTTCTAAAATGGCCTATGATATAACTTAGTAGGTATATGCTTATCTGCCCAGCATCACTTTCTTTGCTGAGCCAACCCTCAGTCCATTCCAGTTATTCTAAGTTCTCGTGGCTCTGATGGGACTTGTATTTGTCTCAGCCCAAAGGAGATAAGCAGGCTGAGGGAGTTGGTGGGGAAGCTGGGCACTCACAGACAGCAGGCCTAATCAATCAGGGTGCACCATACTACTTGGCTATAGTGACTGGTTCAAGGAAAAAATAACACTAGGTTTTCAGTGAGGGTTAAAGATGAACAGAAGGCAGATGAACAGTGTCTGGCAGATAGTATGCACTGTATAGCTATTTATTATTCTCATTATTATCATTACTGTGCTGAATAAGCTGTGATATAATGAAGTCCACAGTTACTATCAAAACTTGTAAGGTATATATAACAATATCCTAAATGCACCCATGGATATTCTGTAACAACTGAAAACTTGCTGGAATATAAGCTTTGTGAGGACAGGGATATTTATCTGATATGTTCACTGAATTACCCTAGGTATCTAGAAGAGAGGCTGACACACAGAAATATTTGTTGAAATGGTCAACAAAGCCCTGTCTGGGTAGCTCAGTTGGTTAGAGTGTTGCTCTGATACACCAAGTTTTGAGCTTGATCTTTGGTCAGGGTACAGGTAAGAAGTAACCAATGAATGCATAAATAAGTGGAACAACAAATCTCTCTCTCTCTCTCTCTCTCTCTCTCTCTCTCTCACTCAACTTTTTACTTCTAGTCTCTATTAGCTGAGAAATAAAAATGTTCTACATGTTAGAACTGTTTTCAACCTCAGTAGTGCACCCCCAATCCCTGTTTCTTTCTACCTGTCAATCTTTGGTCCTGGCTATCCCTCTGGGCACAACTTCTCCCTGGGCTTGTTTCTCCCTGAGCTTATCACCATGTTTGAACTGGCAGAATCTGGCAAGTTCAGAGTCTACTGTTAATGGTTTCCCCTATGTTCTGCTCAAGGTTTCTTGGCACTGACAGCTCAGAGACATTCCAAAGTAGGTTTGGGCATTTTGGTGGTCCTATTCTGCTCTGGCCTCTCCTGACTTGTTTCCATTCCCACCTTCATTCCTGGTTGGGGAAAAGAAGATCCCCCCTCCTGTTCAGGCCCCATTCCAGATTTAACACCATCACTACAAAGTAACACCTGGACTTATCATTACCATCTGAGACCATGTGGTAATGGGATTGGCTCACACTTACAGAGCGTGAGCCTAGTGAGACCCCAAGGACAGTGTCCAACGACAAGTCCCAATAAAACCTCAGTCCAAAGGGTAGATCAGAGAGGGGACAACAGGGTACAAGGCAATGCAGTAGAAAATAAGGCACTAATTAGATGTTTATGCTCTAACAATGAACTTGTATGTGGCTTGGTGGTCTATCACAATTCAGGGAGTTGGAATTTTTTGCCCTGAGTTTGGAAGACACTGTAGTTCAGAGGTTCCCTCTTTGATCATTTCTAAGAGGCAGCAGCCTTGGGTATTCATGCAGGCTTCCAGATGGCCAGGATGAGTGTGATTTTATTTTTAAACCTGGCTTCCTAGGAACCACCTCAGGTCAGAGTCACTTACTGCTCAGTCAGTGTTTGGTCAGAAGTTGTGTTTAAGCCCCTTGTGCTAGGGCAGCTCCTGCCCTGCGTTAATAGCTCCATGCACAGCATGAGTGACACTTTCAAGCTGGTCCCTAATGCCACTTTTATTGTTCCTGAGTAGGTGCAGCCGTGCACATGTATACGTCCTTCATGGCTATGATCCCTGGCTGCCTCTTAGCTGTCTCCTTCTTTGATTTTCCTCTACTAAACTTCTGCTCTGCTATTGTTCTTGCATAACAAAGCTACCAGCCTTCTCTTAATTGCTTTCCACCAAGCTCTCCATTATTTTCAGCAACAGCTTTAGGTAGGGATTCCTCCACACTGTTCCAAATGAAGTCAATCCCTCAGGCAGTGCTACAGAGTTCTTCTGTCTTTATGGCCTGCCTTTGCCCTGGGCAGAATCCTTGCGCCTTTGCACCAGACCTGGGGGCAGGCACCTGCTTTTACCAGAGTGACATCCCTGCTCTATGGGTGAGCACTGTGGAGAGTGGGGGAGGAGGCAGCCCCTGATCTTACCTTGCCTCTTCTGGGATGGAACTCCCACCCTACAAGCAGGTTGGATGGGGGCAATGGGAGTCCAGTGTTCTCAGCCTCTGCACCTGAAATGGAGTCTTCATCCTCAGTTAGAGCTGAGTGAGCAAGGAAAACTCATTCTTTTGGCCACACCAGCATAGAATAGAGCTTCTGCAACATGGGGTTGGGGGGAAGAAACGGCAGCCTGCTCCTCCCCAGGGAGAACTAAAACTCAAAACAGGACTAGATGGCTGCGCATGCCTGGAGGAGAGCTTCTGTATGAAGCCATGACAGGATGTGAAGGAGCAAGTTCTGCTCAAAGGCTGCAGACTCTCACTCTTCTTGGCAAGATTTAGATTTTCCTCAATGAGTCTCCATTTGCTTTATGCCTTTAGGACAATTGTCAGAATCTTTAAATGACTCTTTTATAACTTTCACCAGTTAATTTGTTTTTCTGGGGGGAGAGTCCACCCAGATTCTTATTCCTCCATTCTGAAAGTTTTGAGTCCATACATTCTATTATTTGACCAGAATTAGGCTCTACTCACCTAGTTGACAAATATTTATAGAGTATCACCTGTGTGGCAGGCGATGACTTTGTTGCTGGTTGACCTGTGTTATTAACTTACTGTTTCAGGTTGACATGTATCCAGCACCCATCCAGAACAGGATCTAGAGAGCCTCAGTGAATGCCACCATGTCTGTTTGGTCCTTACAAGGTCCTTACAAGGACCAAACAGACATGACACAAGGCGGGATGTATAATTAATGCTTCCATTTAATTCATTCCTTCCTGATGTCCTTGCTTGACTAATATCATATTTTCAAATATATATATTTTTTTCTGTAGTGCTCATTTCCTCTTGCCTTTATTTAGCAAATCATTCTGACTGTTCTATTATTTGTCTCTGATATCAAAGTTATTTTGCTGCTCTTCTTGCATGCCTCATATACATTAGGTCTGTCTACATGCAATCTCATTGATGCTAACATTAACCCCATGGTCAAAGTATGATTATCCCATTTAGCAGACAAGAAACCCAAAACTCAGAAGGATTTACAAATTTACCTAAAGTTATAACAAGTCAGAGGCAGAGCTTTGCTGCCCGACTCCAAAGTCGGTCCTCTTCCTGGATGCTAAGCTACCCTAACTCTACTTCTGAGAGAAGAGAAATACAGCAAGTTTAAGAAAAATTGTTTTCAACACATTGAGCCATCTACAGCATCACATACGTTGAAAGCCTGCTGGTTTTCCCAAAGCAAATATGTGATCTGGCATCTTGGTGCTTTTGCACTTTGGCACACAAAATGACTAATGAAGAACCACAGGCAATCTTGTTGCACCTCCCTCGAACCCCCAAATGACCCCAATTAAGGCAACCATCTAGCTGACTTACAAAGATGTAGCCCACAAAATGGCAAATGTAACTCAACCACAACAAATCTGGCCCTTGTTAACTGTGCTGTAATGAGAACTTGTATGAATATCATTATGAAACACTTATGTAGGACAAGAATTGTGCTAAATTCAGAATTTTCTCTTACTAAAAAAAAAAAACAAGAATGGTGAACCATATCTATACCTCTACTTTTCAAGAAATAGATTTAAAGTGAACATCTTCAAAACACCTGCATCCTTGAGAATCTTCAGTCCTTCAGTAGGATTTGAGTGGTTCAGTTGAATCTCATTTGTTGGTTCCTTCGAACTAATCTAAGCTCATACCTTCTCCACCAAGCTGCAAAATCAATAAAACAAGGAGTAAACAAGTGGTAAAACTGAAAGGAATTTAAATGGAAACCTCAAAGGAAAATGTGGGGTTTTCCTCCCATGGCAAGAAAAAAAGTTACTATTTTATTTAATTGTATTAGACTGTAAACTTACTAGGTGTTAGACTGCTTCTTCTGTAAGTTCTATAAAACACCTGGAATGGTATTATTTAACTATCAAGGGGTCTTCAAGTATTAGTTGATTATTGCAACCCAAATCTTCCCGTTATTGTCATAGATGATAGAACAGGGTTAAGTCACTTTAAAATTTGTCCATAGATCTATTCTATTACCATGTCTCACCTGCCACTTGCCTTATCCAGACCCTTTTTTCATCTTTCTGTGAATTCCAAGGTGGGGTTACAATGTCTCACATGTAATCTGAGTTGCTTTCTAATCATTCTCCTTTCCCTGTTCTCTAGCAGTTGCTTCTGGTGTCAGCAGTGTGCTGTTTTTCTGCTCAACCACTCTGGCGCCCTGTGGGTTGGATTGGGGGCAGGGCCAATACTGTCAATCATTTGCCACCCAGTGCCAGGGAACACTGAACCACCGCAGGTTCCCCTTGTGGGGTCAGCTTCCTAGACCACTTGTGGCATAAAGAGGTAGAATAGAATATGTACCCTTGGGGCAGCTTCCTCTCAGAAGGAGTAGGGAAAAGTTCAGCTGACTACGCCATTTATTCTAACCAAAATTACCAATCAGTTAAGTTTTCCAACTGGGTGGGGAGGGACTGAATAAAGGAATAGAAAGAAGACAAGAGCGTTACTCTTATTGAGCTTATTCCACAAAGACAGAAACATCAGGAAAAATGGAGAAGCATTCGCCCTCTAATAACCTGCAGTGTTCTGCTGAATGCCCCCAACATGGTATTGCTGACCTGTCCTTGTCCTCTAATAGCACTGGGGTTCCTAGGTCTAGACCTCTGCTATTCACCCCCTCTCTCACCAACTCAACCTCTCCCTTTCCTTTTTCATGTACTGTTTATTTCATGAGGAAGAAAGCCACATCAAATCAGGGAGGCAGGAGGACTAGAGTTATCATTTTAGTTATTTTTTTTTTAGTTCATGACTAGTTTACTGAATGGTCTAAACTCAGTAGAGCTCAAATATGAAAATAATATACTCTCCAGTGACTGCCCCTATAAAAGCTCTGTTGAATCTCACTCTCACAGTGACATTTTAGACAAAACGTTACGCTCATTTTTAGTTATTAAAAAATGCAATGTAATACAATGGATCAGCTTAAAGCTTCAGACTCATATCCAACTTAATTATCTTCCTTGTAACTCAGGAGGCTCATTGTCTATTGTGGAAGGGAGTACGATTTTCTTTCATCTTTCCTTTATCCGCCCCATTCTTTCCAGTGTTTTGGAAACTTAAAAAAGGGTGGGGAAGGCGGAAGCATAAGGCTTGTATTTAAGTGGTTCTGTTTGTTCTTTTCTTCCTTGCCAGTCAACGCCCATGCACAGCAGAAGTCTAAACGCTGAGTCTCTCACAGGCTCAAAGTCGGTCCTTAATGGGACCCTGCATGGGCCTCACATTACACAGTGTCTACTGTGGGAGACACACTCTGCCATAATTTCTTATAATCACCTACCCTACCCTGAATTCCCATACCCATTGGTAAATCCCATAGCACTTTCCCAGATGGAATACCTGGAAAATAGCCTAAGATATTTATGCCCATCTTAACCAAAGACAGCAGAAGTTTGTTTCATTCTCATGTATCAGAATGATCTAGGTGAGCTTTCTAGTCTGGGTGGGAAGCTCTGCTCCACAGGATCATTTGGGTATCTGGGCTTCCTCGTTGATCTCTGCATTTCAGCTTGCAGGAAGGGGCAAGAGGAAGCCAGCTAAGCACCTTTTTTCTTTAAAGTGATAACATTGAATTATCCATACATCACTTCCACTTCCATCCTATTGGCCTGAACTTAGTCACATAATCATACTTAGCTGACAGGAAGGCTGGGAAAACATAATCTTTGGCCATATGACCTCCTGAAACCCTGGTGGGATTTATACTACCAAAAGCAAAACAGAGAATGGATATTAGGGCAGAATTTAGTAGTCTCTGCTTCAAGCATTTTTTGAGTACATCCTTGCTTTGTGTTCCAAACCTCTTTGCTGCTGAGCCCTTTTACCAAGTGTGGACCACAGCACCAGACTTCCTCATTTCTTCTAGACTCCCAATGGCCAGCCCTATAATGCCTTCCTGCTCTCACTTTACCACCCACCAGACGGTAGATGTTCTCTCCTACTGTGGCGCATGCAGCTCAAATCACTGTGATGACTGACACAGGTTTACCCTTAGGATGCTCCAGGAACACGAAGCTGCGACACCACGTCTCCCCTACCTGGGGAGAGCAAAGTTAGAGAAAACTGCCTGGATGACAGTGTCACCTGGCAAGAGTTCTGAAATAGTAGGAGTTAGTCCCTGGGAAGGCATTATGAGCAATAAGAAGAGCATGTGCAAGAACCGGATGAGAAGAAGGAGATGGTGCATTTGCAGAATATCAACTAGGACACTACTGCTTAAGAGTCAAGTTTGGGTCAGAATGGGAGTGTTTTTAGCAGATGAGGCTTCCAGAGGCAGGCAAGAAGTAAATGATGAAGGCCCTTGTAGACTTGAACATCATTCTGAGAGAAAAATGGGATTTAACAGAGAACTTTAATCAGGGGAGAGACCCCAGCTGATCTGCATTTGCAAAAGACAATTCTGACAGCTGGGTGAAGGGTACTTTGAAGGGAGCGAGAGTGGGTGCTGCTAGAACAGCTAGGAAGCAGCTGGAGAAATCCAAGAGAAAAAAAGTGGGACCTGAAGAACAATAAAATAATGATAAGTCTACTGCCTAAGCTCACATTCTGTCCATGGAAATGATGGTTTTCTTCTCCGTTTGTTTGTACATTGTCTCTTTATAAAAGGGATTCGGGATAACTTTCACACTGTTGTGACTATGAATCACAATCTGAAAATTCAGATAAAAAAGAAATACTATGTGTCTTTGTTTTCTGTATATCAAACTTGATTTTAATCCAAGCCCACTCCTAGGTGAACTGGTCACTCTTCCCACCTGCAGTCTTGCCTCTTACATGGGCTCTGCTTCCCTCTGCTCTGTGAATCCACAGATCCACCAATGAGACTCTGGGAACCTCTTTATCATTTTGTGGGAAATCCTTCTCTTTCTAAGTTTCCCTCAGAAGCCCTTCCTCTCCTTGCAGATACTTAGCTCATCCTCCTTAAAGACTTTAGACTTTTTCAAACAAATCCAGAAACAGAAGTTCGCCATAATCTTACCACCCCTGAAGCCTGAAGGCACAGAGCCTGTGAGCCACTTTCGTGGAAGAAGGAAGAGAAGCAAACTCGTGAATTACCGTGTGAGAAATGATCCTGTCATGATACCACGTGAGTATTTCAGATATAAATCATTTGTGAAGAAAAATCAAGTAAAACTACTGAGAGAGTTTATGTTTTGAAAACTGAACCACATCTTCAGCTCTGAGCTACCCAGTGACCAAACCAAAAATGCACATACAAATTAACATGACGACTGTTTGTGGCACCCATTAAAGAAAGCACACCTGTTTTCCAGGAGCAACCTGGTTTGAACTGCAGCTGGGATGAGAGGCAGGCTTCTACACTGGATCCTTGTAAAGGAGACACTGCATGGTGCAGGCCACCCCATGTTCAACATCATCCCTACAACAAGTTTTGTCCAATTTTTTCTTGTAGCAATGTAGGCACAAGAAATTGAAAAAAAAAATTTAACTCAGAAACAGTTCCTGCTCTCAGTGTGTGCTAGTCTAGGCAGGAGCGCGGATAAATGCCACGTGGTACTAAATTACAGTGGTGGGGGTGCGGTGCCAAGCGTGAATAGAGTGTGTCTCCAGTTCCTAAAAGCAGAAAAGAGAGAGGGAGCCCAGCACCCAAAGATCATGGGGGCTGGAGTAAGGACAGGGAGTGCTCAGGACATAATAAGTAGAAAAGATACAATTTCATATTCAAAACAAACATACAAAACACTAAAAGGAAGTACACCAAATGATTATTTGTTGTTATTGCTAGGTGATCAGATTGTAGGTAATTTTTATATTTTGCCTTTAGCTTATCTACATTTTCAAATTTTATGAGGAGAAAGTTATTAATATTTAGAGACTAGCTTCAGTTGTAACAAGAGATCCAAATAAAAGTAGCTGTCAGTTTTGTCACACATGAAGTGGTCCAGTATGATATAAGATGAGAGCTGGGATTTTCTGTGAAACAATGTGCAAAGAAAAGTGGGCAGGGGCATAAGTAAGCCAGGACTGATCGGGACTTGCTAAATGTTTAAACTGAATAATTGATGGATATGTGGGGATTTATTACACTACTCTCTACTTTAGTATATACTTTAAAATGTCTACTATAAATATCTGGAAAAAAAGAAACAAATAAGGAAAGTGACCTTAGCACATCAACCCCTCTCTGCTTCAGTTTGTTCAATGGTAAAGTGAAAATAGTGAAAGCTTCCACTTCATAAGACAACTGTGAAGGTTGAATGAGTTAACACGCATACAGTGCTCATAACACACATGACATAAGTCATAACTGTAACTGTTATTACAATGGCTTAAGCCGGGGGCACAATGACCTCTTCAAAAGTCTGGGCTCCTTCCATCTTTCCACTCTGCCACCTGCTCTCATGGTTATATGACCCTGAAGCTTGCTTGGGCATCACCTCCTCCCATAGCCTGTCTAGAAATAGAAAAGAGGTGAGTCTTTGTCTTTTTTGGAAACTCAGGACATTTTCACAGAACTCCCCTACCTGGCAGGCTTCCCTTCACTTCTCACTGGCCAAGATTGCATCACATACCCTTGCCTAAAACAATCACTTACCACAGGATGGATCTACCAGGTTGGTGGTAGACTAATCAAAACCTACACCCTGAAACATACAGTATGCCAGTGCCAGAAGGAGAAAATCATGTTCTGTTAGGAAGAAAGAAAGTGAGAAAGTGGCTAGTGGATAGTCAACTAACAGCGACTGAACACAGCATGCTCATCCTGTGTGGCTGGTGCATGAAATAATGCACAGACAGGAAAAGAGATGGCAGGCGATGGCGAGACAGATGAACTGGGCACCAGGCAGAGGACACTGTATTTTCCCTGTAGGCAATGGGGAGCCATAAACACTGAGGTACAGAGCTAAGGAAAGCATAACAAGAAAAAATATTTCTAAGTTCATTTTAACTTAGAATTTTCCTGAAGGTAGTATGTAATCCTATGCAGATTATATGCACATCATATGCAATTTTACTTATTGTTCCCTCAAATATTTTTACATAACTGGGTATGGTCTTTGCTGAGAGACATCTTGGGAGAAAGCAGAGGCAGCGGGGGAAGAAGGCGGCCGCCGTTCCACAGCAGGCCTGGACTGTGGGGTAGCCGTCCAAGAAGGGCATTATTAAGTTTCTACGGGAACACAGATCAGATTCGCTTCTTGCAGATCACAAGTTATTACAAAACACTAAAAATGTGGTCAAGTCAGCTAACAAGGACCATTTGGTTACAATAACTATCTTTTTTAAACTAAGTGTTTCAAGGGTACTGAAAGTATAAGTGTGTGATCAGGTGAAAAAAATGTGAAGCTTCATGAAGATAAACCCAAAGAAACCAAGTCTGAATAGACTGTGGATAAGGATCCACCAAAATATACAAAATCTGTTCTTAACAAGGATAAAACCAACTTCCCCCAAAAGGGAGATGTTGTCCCCTGCTGGTGTAAAGGAACACTACAGGACGGGGCTGCTTTTGATACCAATATTCAAACGAGTTCAAAGAAGAAGAAAAATGCCAAGCCTTTCAGTTTTGAGGCTGGAACAGGCCAAGTTCTTAGAGGATGGGCTGAAACACTCTTGACTGAGTAAAGGAAAAAGGCCTTGACTGAAGATTGAACCAGAGTGGGCTTGCACAAAGAAAGGGCAGCCTGGTGCCCAAATTCCACCAAATGCAAAACTCACTTGTGAAGTGGAATTAGTGGGTATTGATCCAAATAGCAACACTTCAGATCTAAAGACATCAGCAAAGACCTTGAAGAAACTTATGTAACTAATTACAGCCAGTTACTATTGTAAGGGAAGAGTCAACTGGAAAATTCAAGGACATATGTTAGAACTTGTTTACTTTCTCCCCAAGCTTTTAAGAAATGTAATCTGTTATAAATCCTTGATGTTTAAAATATTTTACTATAGCTGTGTAAAATACTGGTTCAGGAGAACTCATTTGCCTTTTACCTCACGTTGTCAACTAAAAGGCTCAATAAAAAAAAATTACCCAATGTAAAAAAAAACGTAAAAAAAAAAACCATCTTGGTCAAAGCAATTGACTCAGCAATAATATCTCTAAGGAGAAGCAAACTAACTTTGGAATCAATATTTACATCTTAACTTCATTTTCTACTGACTAAGACCTTTTTTTAGCTTCTGCACTAAGTTCCTTTACCATTTCCCTTCAAGGACTCAATGAATACCCATGTCCCTCACCAGAGTGCCCACCCTCAGTGCTGAGTGTAATTATCCTTATGTGAAAATGAATTCCACATGAATCTGTTGAGGAAGGCAGTGCCTTTTGAGGTATTATTTAATTACAAATGAGAAATGCTTTATTTGATTCTTTAGATAAGGTCACCATGCAAAGAGACTGACCTCAAGCTGCTGAAAACTTTTCAAATTAAGATCCTGGGAGTTTCATTACTGGCACAAGTTTTGCTTACTGGGCAGCCCCCACATGCAAATGGTAGGGGAAGGAGTTATTAGGAAGTGTGCTTATCACATATGAGACTTCCTAGTATTTCTGGACAAGAAACCTTGATTTCAGACAGATCTTAGCTGAACAAAAGAAGAGTGTTATTTTTTCCATGAAAGTCAAGCTGCATATTCTCCATTGGCAGAAGAAGGTAAAATATGGAAGGTAAGAAGTTCCCATGTATCTGGTATGTTTGAAGATTAGGGTGTTCTTGCTGTATAGAGCCTTGAAAAAGTTAGGTGCATACTTGAATTTGTTAAATAATGGAATAAGGTCAACCCTGGTTTAAACCAAATTCCAAGCCTGGGCAATTAAAAATGTTTGTGTATTTTATATGGATTACTAATTGTAGTCTTCTTGTCACTTATTTATTTATTCAACATATTTTTATCTAAAGCCTCTATACAGTAACTATTCTAGGTATGGGAATACAACATTGAATAAAAAAGCAAAAATTCTAATGGGGAATAATATAAAACAAACAAAATAAAGAAGTCATATATATATATATATGTAGATAGTGAAAGATACTAAAGAAATAAGTAAAGTAGGTGAGGGGAATAGGGGAATTGGGACATGGTCAGGAAGGCTTGTAATTTTTCATAGCATAGCCAGGAAGGCCTCAGTTTGATGACGACTGTGATAACCTTAATATCATAGTACTCTTCCTCCATATTTCTAACTCTTCTTCTGAATGCAGGATCATAGAATTGCACTTCCTTGCTACATTGGAATTAGAAAATCCCAGTGACTTATTTAGGCTGATGAAAGTGAGTGAAGTGATGGATGCTGTTTTGGCGTGAAAACTTTAACAGTTAATATATGATTGTTCCTGCTCTTCCTTTCCTTCTGTCACAGCAATGTTCCAATAGTCGTTGTTCTGCCATCTTGAAAACTGGAGTGAGGACAATGTAGAGCACAGCCCAGCCACCCCAAAATGAACGTGTATTTTGTATGACTTGTTTTAAGCTATTGAGGTTTTCATGTTGCTTGTTACTGTAGCATAACCTAGCCTATCCTGTGTGATACAGTGACAATTGATTGAAGACCTGAAGAAAGTGGGGGAGTGAGAAGTGTGGGTGTCTAGAGAGGAGCAAGCACTCCCAGCAAGAATAATGCAAAAGGCTCAAAGTGAAAGTATGCTTGGAATTTTGGTGTCAAATAAACGTGAAAAAACATAGCCGAAGATGCAATCTGAGACATAATGAACTTCCAGATCATGGAGGATATTGTGTACCTCTTGACGTTTTCTCTAAATGAGAGCCATTTGAAGAGATAGTTGGGAATAAACTGAAGTGGAGGCAAGATAGCAGCAGGGAGAAGGGTAGGGAGTCTATTGTTCTAAATCTAAGTGAGAGAGAACTACTTGAATCATGGTACTGGCAGTAGAGGTAGTGATAAATGGTTTGATTCTGGATATATGTGTGTGTGTATATTCTACTATATATATATTTTTCCTCCAACCATATCTGACCCATCAGCAAATTCTACTGCATATACATAGTAGAATTCTCTCTATATATACACTATATATATTCTATATAATATACTGTATAGGTTACATATAGATTATATACTATTCTATATAATATACTATATAGATTATAATCTATATGGACTGTATAGATTATAGTATATTATATAGAATAGTGTATTCTATATAATATACTATATAGATTATATATAGATGGGTTATATGTATGTGTGTGTGTGTGTGTGTGTGTGTATACTACGTATATATATAGTAGAATTTGCTGATGGGTCAGATATGGGTTGGAAGAAAAAGAATGGAGTCAAAAGCGACTCCCTTGAGTCATCTGAGGAGAGACAAGAGGTATAAAATAGCTGTTGAGGAGAATGGGAAAGTGAATGGATTAGGAAAAGATTCTATGATTGCCAGACAGCATTACAGTGAGTAAACAAGACTTTAAAGGAGACCAGTGAGCAGGCAGCGTGGTGTTCTCGGCCCCATTCAGCCATGTGGGAGCAGGCACGGAGAAGGTGGAGAGATGGATACGGAAGTCGGTGTTTTGTCACAGCAGCGTGATGAGGAGAGAAAGGGTCAAGACGGGTCGATACAGAGGCATGACGATACCATAATTAGCAATGGAATATAAGCTGGCCAAGGAGAGAAATGAGAAAACGGGCAGGGTAAATTATTTTAAATATGTGTGGGGATCAAAGTCCATCACTAGAAGAGGTGCTTTACATTAATTAATGTTAATTCACATCGACCTTACAAAGCAGGCATTATAATTCCAAAGTTATAGATTGCTACTAGACTGGTCCCACATACTGTGACCACAGGTGAAGCCATGAGAGATGTTTGAAACGGAATCAGTTATTCCAATATTCGGTGTACAACACATATATTCAACATCAATAACAAGTGCTATTAGATTCTAGGAACATGGAAGAAACAAGGAGGCATAAGGTTTTTGCCAAGGAAATGCAAAACCCAGCCAAGAAACTGATGGGGGCAGGAGAGACAGGCTTCCTGGAGTATAGAAAAATATATAAATTGACTCCAGGCACAAGGCTAACAGAAACAGTGATGTCTTAAAATTTATCTGCAGCTATAATGTTCAGCAAAGTAAACAAGAACCCAGTCAGCAACCTGGCTGAAATCTCCACATTGGAAGTAAACTCAGAAACCCAACCCATGTTTTACATGGGAAGATACAGCAGGTTTCTAAGTGAGGCATGAGAGGAGTCATCTGGGTAGCTGATGATCCTGGTCTCTCTGTTGAAATAACCTCAGTGACTTTCCATGATATATGTATGGGCAAATGTAGAATTCTTTTTTTTCTCTTGCAGGCCATACAGATGCACCTTTATTTCCCTGGATCACTCAGAGTTTGGGCTATGGAGCCTCTCCCATTTGAGGACTGCACCTGGTCACAGGGCTGCAGTCCCCACCTGGCAGTCCCCTTGTTGCAGCTTCCGGATGAGTTCTAGCAGGTTCATCTGTAACGTCCGTTCCTGTGGGTTGGTGGTCACAAACAAGCCAGCAACCCCCGCCTTCTCCAATGTGTTCTATTAGTCCGCCACCTTCCGATCTAGCTCCAGGATGATCTGGTCCATTGCCTGCTACTCTTGACGGATCGGCTGCTCAGCATGAGCAAGCTGTGAGGCCCGAAGACCTGCCGGGCTTCCTGGTGCTTCTGGCTCAGGACCTGCCTGAGCAGTCAGTGCTCGTTCTGCATCCTCAGGCGTTGGTTGTACAGGCTCTTCTCAGTGAGGTGCTGGATCTTCTGCAGCGCCTGCATGACCTCGAACACGGCGCTGTCGAGGAGGGCCAAGCCAGGACGCTGAGCGTGGTGCAGGACAGTCGCTGTTGGAGAGAGCTGGGCAGTTCCTTGACCAGGCTCTGCAGCGCTGACAGGAGCTGACAGTGCTGCTCCTGCTGCCAAGCCCCATCCACCACCTCCTCGCAGGTGCCCACATCCAGATCCATGGCCCCTTCACCCCACCAACCGCGAACCTGAGTGACGCTCCCGGTAGAATTCTTCAACATTAATATCTCAGGCTAAGGAATCTATGCAAGTGTTGCATATTTCTAATGCTTAAGTGATTTGGCCTGTAGAGTGAGAGTCTTAGAACTCCAACTTAAATTATGTAATGAAGCACTTAAATTTGTGATTTTAATTTGAAGTCTCACTAAATTTATTTGAGAACTGCCTTTTTCCCCCTTATTTATATTTTTATTTATTAGATTTATACTGATTTTTAAATGCCAAAGAAGGTTCATTTATTGTCAGAGAATTCTCTTAAAGATGGAATCAAATACATTAAACATATAAATGCACTTTAAAATATTTGAAGATGTTCAATCTACAAATCATGTATTATAGAATTGTACCCCTGAAATGTATATAATTTTACTAAACAATGTCACCCCCATAAATTCAATTAAAAATAAAATAAAATGAAAAAATAAAATATTAGAAGATGTTCAATTAATCTACTTTGTAAATGAAATCAAATATTAGTCATAGGTCCCTCAAAAGTGATTATTAAAATTTGCTAGACTTATAAATGTAAATGTATCCAGCCAAACTTAAAGCTTAAGGAAAAACTCATTTTCACTTTGTATCTTTAATTAAGAAAAACATGACTTTAAACACCAAACTAAGCCTCTGATTAATCTTCCTGCCTTTGAGGGTACCCCAAAAGTCTTATGAACGCAGGTGAGGGAACTGAGGCAGTGATGAAGTGGCAAAGCCAGAATGGGATCCCAAGCCAGCCAGCTGCAAAAATCCACGCTTCTCTCACCATGCTTCATCTCCTTTCCCTGACAAATAATTAGACAACAGTAACATACAATTAACATAAAAACTTGAAGAGTTCTTTCTTTCTCCCATGTCCTGCAATGCCTCAGGGTTATAATTATATCATTACCCTGCAGTGCAGACTGAGGCAGAGTAGGTGTTTAAGGATTGGGCTGAATTAGTATGACTTTAATTATAACATACCCTGAAAATGGCTTTTCTTACTAAATCCCTAATGCTGGCATGTGTGTATATATTCTTTGCCAGTTTCTCATAATAGTAGAGTATAAATAGAGAGGAGAAATCCAATAACCTGTGGCAGATTATTTAAACTATCAGTATGTTTGTTTTATAGATAAACTAGAGCTTCCTTTCCTTAAGCTTTTTCTTTGGACTTGTTCTGTGGGTCCCAAGGAAGAGGGATGGCATGGGCGGGGGGGTGTTCCCCTTTAAGCATTCTAGTAAAAAAATAAAATCAAAATCCCCAAACAGATAAGATATGATTATTCTCATTAGCAGCCAGCATATTGAAGCTCCATTCAGAGCCCTCAGCCTTATTATCGGGGACTGCTCTCCAAGGACCCACCTAATTCTTGCAGCGCCTGTCTCCCATTGTGTCTGCATTTTCTGTTAACAAGGAAGGAGACCAGTAACGATTGTTGAGGGACGCAGTTGGTGGCCTTCCCAATAACCATCAAAGTCCTTCCTCCTTGTTAACAGATTCCCAGTGTTGCTCAGGTATCAAACAGCCTGCCCAGGGAAGAGTTTGATTATTCAAGTCTTCTTTGCAATAAGTGTAGAGGTGGACATGTGACCTAGTTGTAGCCAATGAGACACAAGGGTAAGTGCAGTAGTGAATAGTGGTCCCCTAGGAAAGATTTCTTCCCCAATACAAGGGAGTGCTGTGAGCAAAAGCTCCTCTGGCTATGCTCTCCTTCCTGCTGGGAATGCTGTCCTTTAAACCAGTGATGCTAGGAATTCCAGTAACCACCTTGGAACTGTCAAAGGTAAAATTTCCATATACACTTGCATAGGAGATATCAAAACCTGTTGTTTTGTTTTATCACAGCTTATTTTAAGCAGTAGAACTTATCAAAGCACCATGAACTTTGAGAGAACAGAGGAATCAGATCCCTACAGACTGAACTCTAGACCCTTTGCTGACCAATGAACAATGAGACTGGTTTTTAACAAATCATGGACAGGCCAATGGATTTACACTGCTCTCTACAGAGTAGTAGGTCACCATGCACTACTTCTTCTCATAACCTGGTGTTTTTGCTTTATTTGCTCACATGACCACAAGGGAATCACAGAGCTGATTCTCCAGCTCCTTCATCTCAAGGTGTTGCTGAACCAACCCAGAAACCATCACTGCAAGACTTCTTCTACGTGAACCTTAAATATACTATTTTGTGAGAGGGATTGACCAATAACAGCCCATGGGCCAATAGATAAAATTTCACTGGAACACAGCCATGATCACTTGTTCATGTATGGCCTGTGGCTGCTTTCATGCTACACCGAAGAAGCTGGGTAGTTGCAACAGAGACAGCATGGCCTGCAAAGCTGAAAATATTTACTACCCAGCTCTTTACAGAAAAAGTTTACTAACCTCCATTTTAAGTACTGTTAGTTGGATTTACTTAGTACATCATATTGAAAACATGCCAAAATGATACAGCTATATTACGGCTACCTCTTCCAATTCCTGGATTCTCCCAGTAAGATAGTCCCACATATACCACCTGGTGGGCCATGGATTGAATCCAGTATCCACTTGATCTAAAACCTTATGTAATGGACCGCACCACTCTCCAGTCATCCCAGCTCTTTCATAGGTCTGACTCAATAGAAGTAGCTCACATTTAGTCTGGAACATTCTTACAACTCTTCCTTTCCCCTTGGCTAGTTTCTATTCATCTTTTCTAGTTTAGCTCAAATGCCATTCCTTCAAGAAAAGATTCTCTGACCCACCAAATAGGTCATGTCTTCATTCTATGGTTTCACAGGGCCATAAATTTCTTTATCATAGTGCTTAACAAAAATTATAATAAGACTTGAATTGTGTAAGTAGCTTTTATTCATTCCCTTCCTTTAGGTAAAAACTCCTTATGTACAGGGGTCATCTATCCTATTGATATTCTTTATCCCTAGGGCCTGAAATTACCTCATTTATAAAACTCACAAAATAGATATGTGATAAATGAATGAAGAATAAGTGAATGGAATAAACAGTACAAATCATACTTCGAACTATGTGAAATCTTTTAAATTTTATGTCCTTTACTGGACCACGTTCATCTTTCTGAAATATATGAATGACATGATTGTGCTAGGTTTGTGTGTTTTAATGAGTCTGAAAGTGTCACGAAAAATATGTCAAGATCTGGCACCTCAGCCACCCCATCCAGCCAGCAAGCATCTCATTTTTCTAAGATGATGTGTGAGTTGCCTAACTCAGTCACCCGGTGGCCTTGCATTTGTGTATATCAACCTCTGCATACCTGCAGAGTCTGTTCTTCCCCTCACTAGCTATGTGCCCTTACAAGCTACTTACCTCTGTCTTTTCTCCTGTATAATGAGGACACCACACATTGATTAGAGACTTCTCTTTCAACTGTGAAAAGGATGTGTGTCTGCCTAAAACAAGACACCATGATAGAAATAAAGAGGGAAGGGGGAATTAACTTGAGAGAGAAGATGTAGTCCTGATCACCCTCTTCATGGAATCTACTAAATATCTGGGACAGTTTTAAACCTAGAGAGTGCATTATCCTTTTTTTTTTTAACTGTTTATTTTCCATCAATCTTATTTCCATGCTCTGTTTAAGAGTCAGTGGAAGAACAGCTTAAGACCACTCACTGGTTGTTCCTTCCCAGGCAGGGTCCTGAGCAGTGGAGGCTGCAGGCTGGCCTTCAGGGCAGCTGAGCGCTCTGGGCTTCAGTGGGGAACTGCTGGATGGACCCGGAGGGCACTGCACCTTCAGAGCAATCTTCAACCTCAGGATGAGCAGAAGTGAATGCAGGAGCTGGAGCAGCCATCCACCCTGAAATGCCTCCTCGGTAACAGCCCTTTCAGTGGTCTATCCTTCCCTTCAATCTCCTCAGGATCTCTGTAGAAGTAGAGATCAGGCATGACCTCCCATGGGTGTTCATGGGAGATGGTACCACTCATGCACAGAACTTCCCAGGCCAGCATCCATGACATCAGACACGCTGAGGGAGCCCCTTTGTTGTTGCAGAGATGGCAATGTCCACACAGTGCAGAGGATAGTCTGATAAACAGAGAGTGATGGGCAGGCTAAGGTAACATGCGTCTGTGGGAGGCTGGTGGTCAGTCCTGGAACCAGTAAACCCCAGAAGCTGTGGCTCCTGAGAGGCTGCCTGGATCTGGTTAGTAAAGGTTCCTGAGGGGAAGCGTCAGCACCCGTAGAGGCTGCAGGGGCAGCAGCAAACTCCAGCACAGCTCACTGGCCGGCATTGCTAGACTGTATGACACTGACACCAGCCAGGTTTGCAGTGGTAACAATGGCTCAAGCCACCAGCCAGAGCTTCTGTTGGGTCCCCTGCAGAGTTATGCTGTGGACGCCATCACTCTTCCTGCTATAGATGTGCTGTTGCACGTGGAAGTCAAGGCTGCTGCCTCCTAAGTGGGTTCCTGCTGCAAGGAATTTGAGGACATTCTCCACCCTCATTTGCAGGAGATCAAGGGCTGCAGACGTTGTGAAAATTTCCCTTTAAGCTATGACAAGAACCTAGAGCAATACCATATGGACCCTCTCCGGGTAAACATGGAAAGGCTGTGTTATCTTTGGTTGGGAAGTCTGAAATTTCTCCCTGCTCCCCAGCATCAGGAATGGGATATTGAGAGCAAAATGGATCCATAAGGAAAATGTCACTTTCAGTTATAATAGCAAGTTCTGATTCTAAATCAAAGTTTCAATCTCACTCTCAACTTAAAAAATCTGCTCATTCCAACGTCCCAATTTGCAATTCTCATCATTGCCCAAAGTCATAGTCAGAAACTTGTCATGAGGAGTTGGAACTCCATGTCTGGTGCATGTCTGGGTCTGTTCTCCTCTCTCTCCTGGCTTTCCAGAACTGGGGTGAGAGGGAGGGAAAGAGAAAGAGAGAGAAACATCCTGGCTTAGCTGCTGCTGCTGTTTTAAGTTCCCCTCAGCTAACACTGCCTATTTCCCATCGGAGGCTCTGGTAGGTTGGATGTGTGGATTACTGAATGGCACCCTGAGGACTGTGCAGCTCCCTGACATTAGTGTGAGTGACACACTCCAGCTGATGCCTTGCCGTTCTCCACTCCCAGCTTTTGCAGTTACCGTGCTACCATTCTCTGCTGGGGTGACTTCAAGGATCTTTAGATATGGTTACCTTCCAAAATATTCTCTTGGCCAATGGAAAACTCAGGCATCCCTTCCCTGCTAAATGGCGGAGTCACGCTGCTCCCCTGCTGCTTCCCCCCCTTGCCCAGCTGCTGCAGGTGGTTTCTCTGGACTCCCACCTGCAGGCTGCTTAGGCAGGAAGTAGCCACAGCTTTCTGGGTTCACACGTGTCCTTCCACTTGCAGGGAAGGGAGTGTATGTCAAGTTCCCAAGCACTTGCTCACTCTACTCTACTTGAGGGGCAGCACCTCCATGGGCCTGGGAGTGTCTGTAACTTAACCAGCACCTAGTGGGGAGTGACAAGCCAGGATCGCTGCCTGATACGTAGTCCCAATTTCTTGAAATAGTTTACTTAGAACTGCTCTCACTCAGCCTGAGAGGTGTGTAACTTCTAGAGAACAGAAGAGATGTCACAAGAGTCCTTAGTCAAGCAACATCTCATTAGTATGATGTTCCTATTTAAGCAAATTGAGTTTGAGTTTCTTGTCTTTTCTTCTGCAGGTCAATTGGGGCAGTGTGAGATGGCAAGACCGGTCTACCATTTGCTACCATCTGCAGCTATGTACCTAGCATCTCCTCTTGAGAATGTGACCATTCTGTCACCTTTGCAGCTATAGCCTGGAGCCCAGGAAAAGAAAAGTTCCATTTATTATCCTGTAACATAAATGTAAATATGTATCCATATAATATTTTAGTGAATTTGGATTGTATTATTTTATTACTTGCTTTTTCTTACTTAAAAATGTGTAGTAAAATTTCCCAGCCTACTAAGTGTGCTTTGAAATGCTACTTCTAATACCTGTGAGAGAGAAATAATCTCTTAAAGCATCAGTAATATCATGGCTGCCTCAAAAAGGATGCATCATTGTTTTCTATGGGGAGAAAAAGGGAAACCTCATATTAAAAAATATGGAAGCACCCTGGGTGGTGTGTCTCAATGGACTGAGTGCTGACCTGTGAACCAAAAGGTCACCAGTTCGATTCCTAATCAGAGCACGTGCCTGGGCTTCAGGCTGGGTCCCCAGTTGGGGCATGCAAGAGGCAGCTGATCCTTGTATCTCTTGCACATCAATGTTTCTCTCCCTGTCTTTCTCCCTCCCATTCCCTCTCTCTAAAAATAAATAAATAATACCCAATAGATTAATGGATAGATAGATAACCAAAAAAGAACATTAAATGTTCTGTAAACTGGAAGGAGGACAAACAGACTTGATCTATACAATCTTGTGAAACTCATGGGTGGGTGCGTATCATTATTATTACTATTATTATTAGTTTTATTTTTTTTAAAAAGGAGACTGAGGCTTAGACATATTGAGAGATTGGTCTATAATCAACTGGCCCATCCACGGCAAAACCAGATGTCAAAACTGAGATTTCTGGAACCTCAAAGGAAACTGAATGTGAGAAGGAAAGGAAGAAATGAAGGAAAGCAAATGAAGGAGAAGGGGGTGCCTTGGAGTGAGAGAGTCGAAAGGGAAGGAAAACCCTCTGCTGTGTTTCCAATTCAATCCCTTTTGTTCTGAGAGAGGCCTGGGAAGCTGACCGCCAACTTCCCTCATCTGACAAGTGAAGTGTAATAAATGTGTGCTTTTCTTTTTTGTACAAATGTGAAGTTGTTTCCAAAATTAGCCCTGTCCAACTGTTAAAATCCCCAAGTTCCCAAACTCTCTCAACAGGAAACAGCCATGGACATCCAGATGTTTCTCTTCACAGTGTTTGTCTGTGTAGTGTTTACATTTATCTTTTTCTTGTTGAATTGTGACTTCATGAAATGCTTTATTATGGTGATTGATCATTTGCACGAACGTACTGAGAAGGGGAACTGAGGGATGCATGGGTACAGGGCGACACATGGCCCCTTAGCCAATGATCCATCTCGGGAAACTATTTCTGAGAGCCACACTTCCTGCAAATGCTCAGAGTAAAGAAATTCACCAAATACACGACTCAGTTGAGACTGTCTCTTTTCTGTACGCAGAGAACTAGCACGAGAAAGAAACTTCAATGAACCCACCCTTGGGAGGTTAAGAAGGAAAATAACCTGTCTGCAAATCATGGAATCTACTCAGGCTGTGAATAACAAAAGAACACCTTCTTTCAAGAAGAGAGCTGAACAGAAGTCTGGGATGGTAGATAGTAAATATAGGCTACCACCTTGGATATCATTAGCTTTTTCTTACCTGTGCCAGGAGCTGAGCTATAAGAAGTAAGTATTTTGCATATATACTTCGGTTAATGCTCATAACAGTCTTAAGAAGAAGGTTCCATTTTCACACCCTGTTTGTACATAAGGAAACCAAAACCCAAGAGAGGTTAAACAACCTAAAAGTCCATATATGTAGTAAGCAGCTAAGCTGGGAATTCAACCTAGGTCTACCTCAGTCCAAAAAGATAACGCATCTAACGAACCATTTTATCCTGAATATAATGCTGCATAATTCTGTTCTAAAAAAATTTAAAAGGTTTTAGGGGGGCAAAGGGGGAAAGGTGGGGAGAAGATACAGGTGACTGTAATTGAACAACAATAAAATAATTTAAATTTAAAAAATTTAAAGGTTTTTAAAAAGGTGATGGACCCACTTGTTGATTCTCCAAGGAGAAGATGAGGTTTTGCCTCAGTTTCTAACAACGCCAGGACTGCCTTTCGCTCACTCTCTTTGCAACCGTTTACTGAGCGTCATTCTCCATCCTCTACGGCAACTGTTCTCTGAGGCAACGTGACCACTTTTGATCGCTTTGGTTTGTCTTCCTTTGGGTCTGCCATTGTTCCACTTTCTTTGAACTCCAAAGAAAGATATAAATGGCCAGCAGCACAAACCTGGAAGGTCACAGTGATTAGAAAAGGAATAAAAAACAAAAACAGATAAAGGATTGGGTTCGGAAGCCTTCCCTGCCAGGTAACAGGTGATCAAAGAGATAACTTATCAGACTGATACCACATTTGATGAATTAGTCTCTCTTCTTCCCCTTTAATTATCGTCTTAGCCCAAACTCCGTGCTGTTCATCCCACTAGTAAAGGGAGGGAGGGAAGAAAAAAATGAAGATGACTATAACCAACTTTATGTGGATCTGCTATGTCTCATTAGCAATTTTATGGTTTTGGTGAAGAGTAATACTTAGAACAGAAAAGACATTTTCTCTTTCTATTTTTTTAAACTGAATGTTTAATTGGTTCGTCCCCTTTGGCCTAGCTAGAGAAATGCCTGTATCCGACAGGCACACACTGTAAGTAAGAATGGGCATAAACAAAAGTCAAACATCTGCTCACCAGACCTGCCCCTCAGTCTTCTTAAGCACCAGGGAAGCATCTCAAGTTAGTCTTCAGTTTGACTTTGCAGGAATGCTGGGTTCACTGTAGCGTTTTTGCCTCTCACCTTTCCTGGGAGTTTATAGGGGGCTTTGAAGTTCCTCTGAACAAACAGGGTCTCTGTGTTCCACTCGTTGCTGAGCCAACCCTGGGGCCTTGGTTCCATCAGCTCCTTATTAAGTGTTTAGTAATTTCAGTTTCCACCTTTTGGTCTTGCTTGCTTTGCAAACATCTGGAGAGAATTAGCTCCCAGGCCTCTGTAACATACCCATTTTGTGGTTCTAGGGAGAGTTGTGTGTTAGGGGATGTTGTTGCCTTTAACGAGCTTTCTTTATGGTTCTTAACTGTAAAAGGTACCCTCGTTAATATTAATAGACAAAGAGAAAGCAAGGCCACTCGCTCCATTTAACTGTTGCCAACTTCACTATTAGTGAGATTTTCATGCTGAAAAGGAAAGAATAAATAGCATGAAAATGGGAATAAACTACAAGATAAAAATATATATCCATGTATACACACACACACACATATAGATAAAAACAATAATTATAGCAACAATAATGTCCAGGCACTTAAAATCAGTATAAGTCTATACCTCCATGATTCATATAACTGCTAGCTACATGTGGCTTTTGAGCCCTAGTACATATTAAGATTTACTGTTTGTGTAAAATACACACTAGATTTGGAAGACTTAGTATAAGAAATGTAAAATATCTAATTAGTAACTTCATATAGATTATCAGTTGAAATGATTATAATCAAGAGATATAAGGTTAACGTTAATTTCACCTGTTTCTTTTTTAACTTTTTAATGTGATTATTAGAAACTTTTAAATTATAAAAGTGACTTGCCATTGTGGTTTGTATCAGGTTTCTATTGAACAACAGTGCGTTAAAGAACCAGACAAATTATTTAACAGAAAATGACTAGGATTGCAAGAATCCCACCACTGGGAATCCACGTGACATCAAAGTGCACAGGAGAGCAATAAAAAGAAGTATTAAGAAAATGTCATCCTGATTTTCAACATACAGGAAGAGGTAACTGTCAGAAAGCACCGACTGGTAAATTTTTTCCTCAGAACAAAATTCTAGATTCAGTTATTAAATCCAAAACTTACAAGCAAATTAGAAAACAAGTAGATGATTACAGAAATTGGCTGAGCCTACCAAAAACAAGTCAAACCACTTACAATCAAGATGGTGGCATACGTGAAGGTGGCTCACCTCCTTGCACAACCACAGAAAAATTACAACTAAAATGTACAACAACCATCAGAAATCAACAACCTTCAGAAATTGAGCTGAATGGAAGTCTGACAACTGCAGAATTAAAGAAACCACATTCGTCCAGACTGGTAGAAGGCGTAGATGTGGAATGGGCTGGTCCCATATCCGTATGTGGTAGATAAAAATTCGGGAGGGTTATCTCAGGAGCAAGGAGTCCCAGCCCCATACCAGGCCCCCCAGCCCAGGGTACCAATGCCAGGAAGATGGAGAAAACCAGTGGGGATTGAGTTGGTGAAAGAAACTTCTGAAGTCCCAAGCAGTTCCCCTTAACCCACACATGGACTTATTCAGACTCCCTCTGAGCTCCAGCACCAGGGTAGCATACAGGGACATACAGGGATAAACTGAAGTGTCTGGAATTGAGGCAAAGAGACAACTTTCTCCCAGACAGAAAGGTAGGAGAAGGCCATTGCCCTTTTCTGTATCCTCCTCTGACCCAGCCGCAGACCCAGCAGGCTGGTGCCATATCTGAGACTCCATCAACTTGGCTAACACTTTTAGCCCTGCCCTGGAGATCCCCTGAGACTCCATCCCACCCAAGCTGCTTTTCTTTTTTTTTTTAATATATTTTCTTGATTGTGCTATTACAGTTGTCCCATTTCCCCCCTTTATTCCCCTCTGCCCTATACTCCCCCTCCCACCCACATCCCCCCTTTTAGTTCACGTCCATGGGTCATACATATAAGTTCTTTGGCTTCTACATTTCCTATACTATTCTCAACCTCCCCCTGTCTATTTTCTACCTACCATTTATACTACTATTCTCTGTAACTTTCACTCTCTGTCTCCTCTCGCTCCCCTGCTGCTAACCCTCCATGTGATCTCCATTTCTGTGATTCTGTTCTTGTTCTAGTTGTTTGCTTAGTTTATTTTTTGTTTTATTTTGTTTTAGGTGTGGTTGTTAATAACTGTGAGTTTGTTATCATTTTAATGTTCATATTTTTTTACCTTCTTTTTCTTAGATAACTCATTTTAACATTTCCTAAAACAAGGGCTTGGTGATGATGAACTCCTTTAACTTGACCTTATCTGAAAAGCACTTTATCTGCCCTTCCATTCTAAATGAGAGCTTTGCTGAATAGAGTAACCTTGGATGTAGGTCCTTACCTTTCATGACTTGGAATACTTCTTTCCAGCCCCTTCTTGCCTGCAAGTTCTCTTGAGAAATCAGCTGACAGTCTGATGGGAACTCCTTTGTAGGTAAATGTCTCCTTTTCTCTTGCTGCTTTTAAGATTATCTCCTTATCTTTAATCTTGGGCAATATAATTATGATGTGCCTTGGTGTGTTCCTCCTTGTGTCCAACTTCTTTGGGACTCTCTGAGCTTCCTGGACTTCCTGGAAGCCTATTTCTTTTGCCAGATAGGGAAGTTCTCCTTCATTATTTGTTCAAATAAGTTTTCAATTTTTTTGCTCTTCTTCTTCTCCTCCAGCACCTCTATAATTTGGATGTTGGAATGTTTAAAGATGTCCTGGAGGTTCCTAAGCCTCTCCTCATTTTTTCTGAATTCTCGCTTCTTCATTCTGTTCTGGTTGAATATTTATTTCTTCCTTCTGCTCCTAACCATTGATTTGAGTCCTGGTTCCCTTCCCATCACTGTTGGTTCCCTGTACATTCTCCTTTATTTCACTTAGGATAGCCTAATTTTTTCATCTAATTTGCTACCATATTCCACCAATTCTGTGAGCATCCTGATCACCAGTGTTTTGAACTGTGCATCTGATAGGTTGTCTATCTCTTCATCACTTAGTTGTATTTTTTCTGAAGCTTTGATCTGCTCTTTCATTTGGGCCATTTTTTTTTTTGTCTTGGTGCACCTGTTACATAGTAAGGGGCGTAGCCTTAGGTGTTCACCAGGGCAGGGCAACCCACGTCTCTGTGTTGTGAGACTGTGTGTGGGAGAGAGGTCCAAGCGGGTACAATGCTGCTCGCTCTGCTCTCTGCCAGTTTTCAGGCACTTCCCCCACCACCCACAAGCAAATTGGCCCTCTGGTGCTGATTCCAAGGTGGGTGGGTTTGTGTATATTCTAGGACCCTGTGGGTCTCTCCCATGAACTCTCCTGTGAGGCTGGGAGTTTCTCCCAGCACCTCAACCCCCACAGGTTTTTTCAGTCAGAGGTTTTAAGGCTTTATTTCTTCATGCCATAACCCTGGGTTGTGCAGTCTGTCTCACTCTCCAGTTGTTCCTCCCAGTTTATCTGCATGTGAATATGAGACCACCTGGTCCACCAGCCGCCACCTTGCTATGAGTCCTCTCTGCCCAGCTGACCATCTCTGCCCCTCCTACCAGTCTGGATGAATGTGTCTTCTTTAACTCCTAGGTTGTCGGACTTCCATACAGTTTGAGTTTCTGGCCGTTCTGGTTGTTTTTTGTCTTTAAATTTGTTGTTGTGCTTCTTTTGGTTGTGTGAGGAGGCACAGTGTGTCTACTTATGCTTCCATCTTGGCCAGAAGTCCCCCAAGCTGCTTTTCCATATGAATGGCTGGTCTTGGCTCATGCTTCACAACTTCCTAAATCCTATCAAACAAGCAACAGTCAGCCTCAGGAAGCCCCAAACATCCCATACTTTTTGCTAGGTGGCCCCCGGCCCAGCACTAGCAGCAGCCAGCCTAGATTCACAGCTTGGTTTCACCTGGGAATCTCCAAGTACAGCACAAGTAGCAGCCATCTCTGATTGCTTTATAACTCAGGCAGGGTGGCCCCAGACAAAACACAGTGGGGGCTGACCTTGGCCTGAACTACCTGGGAAAACCCAGGGCCAGTACACCCAGTGGACAGCTACAGTCCATGATGGAGCACCACCACCCTGCCCTGCACAGCTGATCCTCCATAAAGGGTAGAGGTTGGTGGTCAGTGATCACAGCCAGTCCTTGCAGCTCACTGGCCTGGGTAAATTCCTCCCATTGATCTGCCAACAGTGTCAAGTCTCAACTACAAGAGCAGGGTATACTGAGCCCACATGATGAACATACATTGAGTACTCAGCTTGGCTGATAGGGGAGGTTGTGCTACTGGACCCCACAGGATATGTACTATGTTAAGCCACATTACCAAGACAGGGAGTCATAGCAGCTCTACCTAATACATAGAAACAAACACAAGGAGGCTGCCAAAATGAGGAGACAAAGAAACATGGCCCAAATAAAAGAACAAATCAAAACTCCAGAAAAAGAACTAAATGAAAGGGAGATAAGCAATCTATAAAGTGCAGAGTTCAGAACACTGGTTGTAAGGATGCTCAGGGAACTCAGTGAGGACCTCAACAGCATAAAAAAGATCCAGTCAGAAACAAAAGATATACTAATTGAAATAAAAAGCAATTTACAGGGAAACAACAGTAGAGTGGATGAAGCCAAGAACCAAATCAATGATATGGAATATAAAGAAGTAAAAAAAAACCAATCAGACATAAAGAAGAAAAGAGAATCCAAGAAAATGAGGATAGTTTAAACAGCCTCTGGGACAACTTTAAGAGGTCCAACATTTGCCTCATAGGGGTGCCAGAAGGAGAAAAGAAAGAGCAAGAAATTGGAAATCTATTTGAAACAATAACAAAAGAAAACTTCCCTAATTTGGTGAAGGAAATAGACATGCAAGTCCAGAATGCACAGAAAGACCCAAACAAGATGGATACAAAGAGACCGACTCAAGGGCACATCATAGTTATAATGTCAAAGGTTAATGATAGAAAATCTTAAAGGCAGCAAGAGAGCTTTGGCTGGTGAGGCTCAGTGGATTGAGTGCTGGCCTGTGAACCAAAGGATTCCTGGTTCGATTTCTAGTCAGGGCACATGCCTGGGTTGCAGGCCAGGTCCCCAGTAGGGGGAACTCAAGAGGCAACCACACATTGATGTTTCTCTTCTCCTCTTTTTCCTCCTTTCCCCTCTCTTTCAAAATAAATAAATAAACAAACAAACAAATAAATAAAATCTTTTTAAAAATCAGCAAGAGAAAAGAAGTTAGTTACCTAAAGGGGAGTTCCCATAAGACTGTCAGCTGATTTCTGAAAAGAAATTTTGCAGGATAGAAGAGAGTAGCCAGAAATACTCAAAGCCATGAAAAGCAGGGACCTACTGCCAAGATTGCTCTACCCAGCAAAGCTATCATTTAGAATTGAAGAGCAGATAAAAAGCTTTCCAAACAAGAAAAAACTAAAGGAGTTCATCATCACCAAACCATTATTATATGAAATGTTAAAGGGAATTATTTAAGAAAAAGAAAAAGATCAAAACTATGAACAATAAAATGGCAATAGATACATATATATCAATGATTGAACCTTAGAAACAAACTAATCAAACAAGAAGAACAGAGACAGAATCGTGGATACTGAGAGTATTTTGATTTTTGCCAAATGGGAAGGGCATGTAGGGGAATGGGTGAAGAGGTGAAAAGATTAAGAAGTACAAACAGGTAGTTACATAATAGCCAAGGGGATGTAAAATTAAGCATAGGAAATGGAGTATCCAAAGCACTTACACACATGACCCATGGACAGGAACAATGGTACGGGGATGGCCTGAGGGAGTCGGGGGTCTTGGGTGGAGGGAAGTTAAGGGGAAAAAATTGTAATAACATAATCAATAAAAAGTAATCTTTTAAAAAAAACAAGCCATATAACATCAAATTCACTACCATTTTTGATTAAGTGGTAGTGACAAATAGTGTATTGGATAATAGTAACCAGGTAACACAATGACTGGTTGAATATTTTTATTGAGCCTTAAAAATCTATCTTTACAAAAGTCTATAATTTAGGTCACAAAAATAAGATATTAATTAAATTAATATGATGGATACCGAAATCAGTCCTCAAAAAATAATGCATCATAATGAAAACATGACATGTAAACACCATAATGTAAAGTGCTGAGTTCATAAAATGAATTAAGTATAGCAACAAGGTGGCTCAGCTTGAAAATGATGCCAATGGAAAGAATTAATTTTTTAATACAACACAAACTAAATGTGTAACATGCCTGTGGAAAAATACCATAAGGAAGTAGTAGTCTCCTTTATTGTACTGAGCTAGCTAAATGTGGAATATTTTGTTCTGTTCTGGAAACCACAATGGTGAGGGGGCCTTAATGGTTGGAAAATGAAGGCTTGAAAAAGAGGAGCTCTGAGAGGGACATGATAGCTGTGCTCAGTGCTGTCAGTTGGAGAGTGTGTAGACATTCTGCTTTGCTACAAAAAATAAGCAGATCCAACAAAAATCTGTGGGAGTTACAGAAAAAGTAGGAACAGATCATTATGAAGAAGAGTCTTGGAATAATCTTTGAGTTTTCCATGGGAAAGCCTGCCTGGAAGATAATAAATGAACTCCCTATCCTTAAGGGTATTCTGTAGAAGCTAGATAGACATTCAGCAGTAATGTCAAAGAAGATACTTCTATGTTAGAAGGGAGGTTAAACTAAGTGAGGTCTTTAAATTACTGCTTCTAAGGCTAGAAATCCTGTTATTATAGGGAGTCAAGATACACTAGTAGGGGTATCTAACTTTTTGGTGTCTCTGGGCCACACTAGAAGAAGAGTTTTGTTGGGTCACATATTAAATACATTGTGACACAAAATCACAAAAAAAATCTCATAATGCTTTGAATAAATTTACGATTTTGTGTTGGGCTGCATTCATAGCCATCCTGGGACACATGAGGTCCGCAGGCCACAGGTTGGACACCCCTACTCTTCAGACTTCTGCTTTGGCGAAACCAACTTACTATCTGGAAGTTTCTTGAGAACGATGATGCACCATAAATTAGACTATCAAGAAAACTAGCACACAACTGGCTCTGTGTGTGTGTCGGGTGTGGGAAGGGAGCAAAACCCTGGTTTGTAGTGTTTGCCAATTTCTGTGGTGTAAATACTCCTACTACAGCAAAATTTAAGCTACCCATAGTTTCACAAGCAGCTCGCAAATTTTCTGAAAATTTAACATAATTCTAACAAGCCAGTATGAGCTTGCTCCAGTATACCACTTAGCAGTCAGAATGTGGTATCAACAGACAGAAGCAATCAGTCAACCAATCAAGTTTTTGTTTTTGTTTTTTAACATTCATTACGGGCTACATACCCTAAAAGGTATTAATATGTGACCTAATCTTTTCCTTCAAAGAACTTAAGACCAATTAGTAGGGAAGGGGAAGGAGTTGGGGGGATAAAGATTAACACAGAGAAAAAACAGAGTATGTTAGGACATCGGCCAGTGCTGATCGTGTAAGTCTGTGCTAGTGGAGCTTAGAAAGCATCGAAGGGACAAAATCTAATGTTTATGGAGAGTTGAAATGTTTCATGTGCTGTGTACAGAGCCACAATTTCTTATCTTTTAAGAAATATTATCATAACCCTGTAAGGTAGTTATTGTGCCATTGTATGGATCAGAAACTAAAATAGCTCAAAATATCAAGACTCAAAATTACCAAAACTCATACCTGAGGTCACACAACTGGTAGGAGGACAAGTCCACCTGAGTCTACATATGCATCAAATACATTCCACCATTTCTTCCTTTGCACAGTCAGGGAAGGAGCAGGTAAGACTGAAGCTTAGCTGAAAGGACAGAGAGAATTTAAATGCCTCCTTCACATCTAGAGGTCTGCAATGCAGAGGAATAGTCCCACCTGACTGCAAGGCAGCTCTGCTGTAGCTGACATGGGGAACAGCTTCTCTGTGGAGGTGTCCCCCTGAGTCAGGGCTGACTCCAAGGACAAGGCAGAATCAACCACAGGAGGGCTTCCTAAGCCCCGCCCACTGTGCTGAACCACTTTTCCATGAACTGGCTTAGATGTGGGTTTGAGCTTTGTTCAAAATTCCAGCAATGTCAGTTAGAAAAGTAAATAGCTCTCTGAGCCTTAGTTTCTCTTGATGTAAAATGACAAGATAAACGAATTCACACTTTGTTGAAATTAAATGTCTTAATTTTTTTAAAAAAACATGTAGCACAATGCCAAGCACTGTGGTTGGCAAGGTACACGCTTGTCTCCCCGGCTGGGCTGTCACACGTATCCTCATATCCACAGCAGCTAACCCAGTGTCTGGCCAAATAAATAAATAAATAAATAAACCTAGTTTAGTCACAGTGCTGATTCATTACCATTACTTTGAGCCCAGAAATTCTTTCTACATTAAATAAAACAAATACATATGCACATTTGAAAACCCACTCCAGTGTTCAGAAGTCAATGTATGCTCTTCTCAGGCTGGTTATTCCACGAAGATGAGGGAGTGCCAGCTCTTCGACAAAGCTTCCTGACGGCCCACTCTCCGCAAGCTGGGAGCTCCCTCTGTTTATTTAGTTCAATAAGGTGTCATCTTTCTGCCATGGTCTTTCAATTCTAGTGAACTGTCTGTCCCTCATACTAACAAGTGACAGTGCTGGGGTTGCCACTAAGGGTTCGAGGCAGAATGTCTTGCTGGACACTAGAATTCAAGTATGAGGGCAGCTCAGGTTTAGCTCAGTCAAGGAGACCAGTGGCAAAGGTCCTGGGGCTGTCGGGAGGTCCTCTGATTTTTATGAAGGGCCTCATGACCATCACAGCAGCAAAAAGGACTGATCAGTAATTGAATGAATGTGAGCTGAAGGAATTGCAGCCTGAGGCTTGTCATGACTTCAGGTGATTTGAAGGAAACAGAAAAGTAGTTGGCAATGTACAAAGCTGCACAGGATTCAGCAAAGGCACCCAACCATGCTAATTCACCCTTTCCCGTAATTCAAGGCCCCCCACCCAGTGCAGTTTACCAGGGTGTGCCTACAGGCACTCCCTAGATGTGTCCTGCAGCAACCAACCAGGAAATCCACCTACGTAGTTGCTGTGGAAGCTGGCTCTGATTTTAACAGCCAGCACGAGCTGTCATCTGGTTTTTATTAAATTCCATAAGCAAGAGAGTAATTCATACCCCAAAATGTTATAGACTCGCTATTTACATAGGGAGACTCTGACTGAAAACTGTTTTGTCCTTTTCTGTTATTCTTTATTTTGCAACAGAGGATGGAGTACTTTTTTTTTTTTTTTTTTAAGAATGCTTCCCTGTCACAAACAGAAGAATAGGCACAATAACCTCTCTTGCTAGAGGCTTTGGGAACCATTTTCTTACTGCTCTGTTGGTCAGAAAGTTGTCTTATTGGAACATTTTCCTCCACTTGCTCTGAATTTGAGTGAGTTTTGTTCTGATACTGCCAGGTGGAGAATAGGATATAGATATTATAATTAGAGAGATAAGTAATTGATTGAATTCCCTAGTACCTACTGTAGTTAAAGTTCTAGGTTAAGTGCTCAGAAAATGATGGCCTTTCAAAAGCTGGGCTTTCTCAGCACGGAATGACAAGATAGTCGTGTACAGCTCTTTGTCCAATCATCAACTGAGCATCAGTTGTGCACCAGGCACTGTGCAGGGCACTGAAGATACAACGATCATTTGTGTCTTCACTCTTATTAGGATGGTAGATAGGAAAACAATGATGCAGTCCCTGGGGGTGAGTTATACACCAGGGGTGGGGTTAGCAGTCAGGACAGGTTTCACAGAGGCCAAGACATTTCAACAGTCTTCACGTTAGAGTAGGCTTTTGCTTAGCAGACCAGACCTGGTTGGGTGGTAGAGGACTAGTTAGAGGTAAGGAGAGTCTGGCAGAGGGAAAAGATGTATAAAGGCATGGAAGCATGAGCAGGACCCCAGGACCTAACTCATATAGTGTTCTCAAAGACAACCATTCTTGTCTCAAATAAGAAGCTAAGCTAATGGGCCACTGTGAGCCCTAACTCCAACGAACACTTATTTATTAGCCCTGCCATGTACCCAGCATGAGTATGATGGATGATACAGAAACACAAAAAAAGATGATATTACCATCCAAAAGTGCTTGATGATCAGAGAGTTCTCTTGCTGTGATGCTTCCTATCCTTCCGATGAAATTGCAGAGTAAAATTTAAACCCTGAGGTTGCCCATTCAAGAATAAAAAATTGGATCATCATAATAAATACTTAAGTTTTGTGTAACCTACTGGAGATTCAAGGATGGCTTTTCCTGAGAGAAATTGAAATCTGAGTACTGCCCTGCTACCCACACAGGCAGCGGAGGGAAGAGGGTGGTTGGAGCTCAGCCGGTGCTGCTTGTGGCTTCAGGGGTCTCCCGGTCCCAGAAACAGAGATCATTGCAAGGCAGTTTTCCTCTTTACTGAGCTCTCATGAAGCATATTAAAGAGAATCCCAAATGTACAGCAAAACATCTGAAAATTACCCTTCCTCTTTCTCTCTAGTCATATATGTCACACATTTATGGCTCCCTCCTCCTAATTTCTTCCTTTCTTCTCCCTGTATTCCTCCAAACTCTCTTACACCCAACTCCAAAAGCACTTATCTTTTCACCCCCGGCTCCCTTCCCCTTTCTGAACTGATTCCTTCTGTGGCTGGTAGCTCCTTCTCCGTCTCCCCTCTCTACAGTAAATCAATTCCTCCTTTTCTGGCGTACTACTCCAATCAGCACTGCAGTATTTTTATATGTGTGGCCGAAGTTTAATAGGCAGAGTGGGGGATGCTTTGCAGAGGCTGGAATACCCAGGAGACAGATTGGTTTTCAATCATTTTTTGCCCCTGCTGGCAAAGTTTCTCTCTGGTGGCTTCCATATTTTAGGCCTTGTTCACCCTAAAACCATAAGGCTCCCCATGCTAGAGAAGCTTGATGTACAACGATCTTCATAAACTTATTTCCCCTTAACTTACTTCTTTCCCTTTTACACACAGTGAATTTGAGTCTCATTTCTTTACTTCGGCCAAGGTGGTTAACTGCAAGATACCACTCATTGAATACCTGTCTTCCCCACAGCCTCAAGGGCAGGGACCCATCCATCAACACTGCCCTGGGGAAGGGAATGCATTTCATATTGTTTTTAGCACTTTTTTGAAGTGAACTGAACCTGGGAATAAATTTCTCAAAGGACCTTTTAGTCCCTGAACCACGTGTGAACCAAGTGTCACTGAAGTTATGAAACCCACAGGGTATACAATTGCACCTGCCTCAGCCACCACATGAATGGGCGACCAGAAACTTTCCCCCAGCATAGGATTTTCTCCAGTGTCCACCAAGGATCTTTGAGTACAGAAAAAGCCACTTAGTTTTTCTTGTCTTTGAGGGAAGTGACCAGATGCAAAGTTTTCAGACCCAACTCCTCACTGCTCTGAGCTCATGCTGGCATTTGAAGAGTTAATCTGCTGCCACCTAGTGGCTCTCAGTCAACGGTGATTCCCCCGACTCACGGGACAGGGATGAATGACGGTGATGGGGTGGGGTTGCCGTGGTGAAGGGGCAAGGTGCCGGGTAGCTTTGTCTTTCCACCCCAGAGTACTCGTTAAAAAGGTTGACTTTTCCAAGCATCTCTCTCTCTCTCTCTCTCTCTCTCTCTCTCTCTCTCTCTCTCTCTCTCTCTCTCTCCCCCCGTCTTCCCTCTCCCTCTCTCCCTCTCTCTCATACACACGCACACACACACAACTGGGTCGTTTCCTGTAGACCTGAGGCAAAGCAGTAGTACAGGCTAGGATTTCTTGCAAGTTTTCCGCTGTGGGGTGCCGCAACAGCTGTGACCCTGGCTTGATTTTGATGTAGACTTCAAGGGCGCCGTCCCCAGCGGGGGGAACATTTTTACCTCAGGAGCCTATTCACATTGGTAGCCTTGGCAGGGAAAGTTCCAGAAGCTTTGATTACACAAATACCTCTGCTAGGTACAGGCCCCATCTTGGCAACCTGGGGAGAGAGAATGTGCACGTGGGCTGATTAAACCAAATGACCCGTTTCCTTTGCCGGGACTGGGGGCTGGGGGTCTTCAGCTTAGAAATGATTTTTCTCCTTGGCTGTGTTGCCTGGAAACTTGGAGGATTTAATTAGGAGTGGGGAGGTTTTTGGCTTCTGCAGCTGCCTCTGCTCTCCCCCAGGGTTACTGTGTTAGTGTGTGTGTGTGTGTGTGTGTGTGTGTGTGTCCCCTGCAGTGCAGGCCAAAGCTGTCTGGAGAAGTGAATTGTGGACCATGGCAGATGTGACTCTTTTCATTTCAATTGATTTCAGTTAATAACTTTTAACCTTCTGAACCACAGAGAGGCTGCGTGTGGTTTATGTATCATGTACTGGAGCCTGAACAACAGGGTGGAAGTGGTAGCTATTACCTTATTGCCTACATCCATCCAGGGCCAATCTTTGGAAAATTTTCTAAGTGTTCCCAAGCAAGTTCAACGAGGGCCGCCCTGGGTCCCTGTCTGCCCGGCTCTGTGAGTTCCAAGGGAGAAGCCCAGCGAAGCCCAGCTTGCCCCAGTGCATTCAGCCAGCTTTGTTGGGGAAAATGCCAAGCAAACAAATTTAAAAACAACATTTTTAAATTCTACATTAACCTCAATGTCCTTATTAACCTTGAGGTTATCACTTAGTTATCCTTTCCTTTAGAAGGCTTCAGGTAGAAGAATTTTCTTTCCATTTTTCTTTGCTATGTGTACATGTTTGCATTTATTCATTGTTTGACTATAAGCATAATACACAAATATGTTCCAGTTACAAAAGAATTAAAGCCAGAGGCGTAACCCCTCTTACTCAAAGACAGATTTTCCAGCTAGAGTTAAGACAGATCTAGGCACATCTTGGCCCTTACCCTCTTCTCCCCCACCCTCCTTTTCTTTTCTCCCTTCCTTTCCTCCTTCCTTCAGAGGAAGATTCGGAGACTTGGCCCTTCCCTCCATGGAGTGCACAGAAACGAGCCATCATGTGCATGTGTGTTTGTTTTCTAGGGCTGCCGCACAGATTGGGTGGGTTGGACTGTAAGGATGTATTGTCTCACTGTTCCGGAGACTAGAAGTCAAGATCAAGGCGTCAGTGGAGTTGGCTCCTTCTGCGGGCTCCCTCTCCCCTAGCTTCTCAAAGTTTGTGACAGTCTTCAGTGTTCTCTGCTTGTGGATGCATCACCCTGATCTCCACCAGGAGCTGCCCGCTTCAGGCTTCGAGTGCGGCTTCGTTGATTCAGTAGGCCAGCTCAGTCAGCAGTCTTCTGAGGGTTTCTGCTGTTTTCACCTTTGTACCTCTGTTTTTGTGTTCGTGGTTTCAGGACGGAAGGGGGCTAAATATATGTGTGTGTCCAGTTTGCCAGCTTTAACTCCAGAGCCATTTTTGTCTTTTTACCAACATGTTCTGGAGACATTTTCAAACCCCAAAGGAGTGATGCTATTCCTGGCTTATCTGGAAGTTCCAGATAAGATTAGGGAGGAAAACAAGACTTCAGTATGCTCTCTGTAATCTACAAACATGCACGTGCACACACACACACACACACACACACACACACACACACACACATGCATACTCCACCCAACCGTCCCCTCTGAATAATCTACAGACTGAGCTGAATATTTGGGTTATTCACCAGCACGATTCTTATTTTGTTCTTCATGTAATTCTCTTACATTCCCCAATTCTTTTTCCCCCTCTCCAACTTATTTTTGACAGTAGAAACAGCCAAACCATTCTTTCTAAAAGTGCAAATCCAATATTTATGTCATCCCCCTACTTCAAAATATTCATGTCTTCTCTTTGCCTTTGAGTAAAGTCCAAAACTGTACTCTCAGCCTATGAGACCCCTCTGGCCTGGCCCCTGACTACCTGTCCATTCTCAGATGAGTCTCCCTCCCTTGCTTAGCTTTGGCTTCCTCCGCCGTTTCTCAGTTCCACTGGGCCTTTGGACATGCTCTTTCCTCTGCCTGGAAAGCTCACTCCGTCAGCCTCCCAAAGGGACTTTCTCTGACTACACCTTGGCCCTGCCCCACACACACTAGCTTAAATCCTGCACGCCACACTCCCATGACATCTTGTACTTTTTGCTTTGATAACATTTAGCTACATGTCTGGGCTAGACTTGGGAGCATCATGAATACATGATCTTTTTGCTTCTTGTTCAATTATAACCCTAGTACCTAGCACCAGGCCTGGCGCATAGCTGGTAGTCAATGAATTATAGTTTTCACCTTAGGTGTTTCCAATCTTTGCTCCTACCTTCACTCCAGGGTACTCTCCATTCTAAATCTCAGTTGATCTAATAGGGAACAGTATTAGCTACATATTGAAAGTGTTTAGCCTAGAAAGATACTTATAGATCCTTTTCTGGAAAGCTGGGCATGGTGGCTCTTTCACTCTCCCTTGCGGAAAACAGCACTAGATGTCCTCAGGATACTGGAGCCGGTGACCAGGTGTCTCTCAGCTTATTCTGCTGGCTCTATAAGCAGAAGATCCCCACGATCACACAGAGAAATGGAAAGCCTTAATTTTTGTTTTTCAGAGGCAATTGGGGAAGTTGGTTATAGTAATAAAGTTAGCAGGTCATATGAGGATTCTCATAAAATAAACTGAACAGAGGTCCCCATTACAGAATTACAGTAAGACATGTAAAGGTTGCCCCAGATTTTTTTCTCATTGCATTTATTGCATGAGAAAAACACTTAGCCCACTGTATGCAGTAATTGAAAGTTTGAAACTGAAACTATTTGTTTCCTCACCTGTAAAACACAGAGGTTGAACTAAGTGCCCTCGAACGTGGCTCTAAAGTGCTATGATCTTGTTCTATGATTCTTTATAAGAGTTGTTCACAAGAACTTCTGGGTTTCTGAAAATACATTGCTCCTGAGGAAATCAAATTTTTACTGCAGGGTTTTTAAAAAATATAAACACCTTTATGAACCTGGCAATGAATTCGGTGAAGAATGGTGTGGATTTGCAATCTGCCAACAATGGCACCATTCTAAAAAGTTCAATAGTCAGCATTTCAGGACTCAGCCTGGAACTATGAGGGGGCTGAAATCTTCAGTGGCGGCTTTAGAGTCGTGCGCCTTTGCACAGGGGCCAAAATGAAATAATACCTGCCTCATGCAAAGGGCTGAGTATCCTAGACTTTTAATAAATAAACAAGCAAGAAAACTTTGTAATACTTCATATTATTATTTAGTAAATATTTATTTCCCTCCATGTCCCATCATGGGCCTTCGTCTTCCTTCCCCATTGATGAGTTTGGGCATGCAACTTGCTTTGGCCAACAAAATGTCTGTGAGCATGACGTGGATCTTAGTGAGCATTCTTGGGGTAGGGTTCATCTTGTGCACCGGTGGCCAGCCATGAGATTCCTGGATAGCACTGTCCCTTTTGCCTAGACTCCAAAATAAACAAGTGGGAAGCAAATGTAAACTGAATGTACACACCCCCCTAGCTGAGTTCAGTCTAACTCAGTCAGGTCACAGTTAATCTGCAGACCTTTGTGCATGAAAATAAATGCTTGTTCTAAGCCACTGAGTTTTGAGGTAGTTGTTATACAGCTTTATTGTGAAAAGGCTGACTAATGCAGGGTGCCATGTGAGTTGTTGTGAGGTATTATAAGATGATTAAGAGTATGGTCTCTAAATTTGGGCATATCTTTCCTTGAATCTCACTTCTAGATATTTACTAGACTCTCACTTCTAGATATTTACTGGAAATGAAATGTTATGCAGTTTACCTAACCTCTCTGAGACTCAATTTCCTCATCTGCAAATGGAAATAATCATGGTTCCAAGCTCATAGTACCATTTTGTGAAGCAGATGAGATAATACATATCAAGCAGCTAAGACAGTGCCTGATACATAAGGAGGATGCAAGAAATGTTTACTATGCTTAAAAATAGTAATATGGTCCTATCAACTTACACTAGAAAACTGGATATATTTTTCCTATAAAACTGAATGTAAAAGCTTATTTGGAAATGTTTGGTAAAGAAGGAAGAAGATAAACATCCTACCACATGAATGATACGTTTCATATCATTAAAAGTTCCTTGCATGTGGGAGGTCTATTTTCCACCAAGCCAGCCTATCTGTGTGTGTTACTGTGTGTTCTGAGTTACTTTGCAACTATTTCCCAAGTCTGAACTCCTTATACAATCAGAGTTTACATTTCTTTAGCCCAGGTCTGGGATCTAAAGTGTTATATCAAGTATTTTAACACTCTGGGCCTGACTTGGTACTGTCAGTGCCCAGCATTGTTCCTTAATATCCACAGCTAATAGTTTAGTGCTGTTGAGCTTTGCCTTCATGCATGTAACAAGCATTTGTTAAGTACTCTGATGTTGCATTAGGTACTGGATGTAGAAAGGTAACACATGGTCCTGTATTCATGGCAGTCATAGTTGACTATTGATAAGTATGTTTCACTCCGGTGTCAACGCTGATGGATTTAGAGGGACTGCCCACAGCACTGGTTAAAAACAATTTTAGTAAAAAAGAAGCAAATTTTCCCTTTGCAACGGTACAGATGGACCTGGAGAACATTGTGCTAAGTGAAATAAGCCAGTCAGAGAAAGACAAATACCATATTACTTCACTCATATGTGGAATCTAATGAACAAACTGAACTAACAAGCAAAATAGAGACAGACTCATGGAAAAATAAAAAAATAAAAACAATTCTAGAAGCGTTTGATCTTAGTGGGGAAAGAGCCATAGGTATGGAAAGAAGAAATAGTTTTGATTGTTTGCTAATCCAGGTTTAGCTGGGGACAGACGTATACACAACAAACCATAAGTTAATGTGGTGCTATTTGCTATTTGTGAGGTAAGAATGAAGTAGCATCAAACACAGAGTAAGGAGTAATTAATTTTGCCAAGAGGGGATGGGGTAAGGAAAGGCTTAATTGAAGGGGGGAAGTTATAGCTGGGCCCAGACAGATGACTGGGATTTTAGTAGGTGATGAAGTGGGAAAAGAAGACTTTGGGCCAAGAACACATCGTGAGCAAATGCACACAGGTGCCTAAGCACGTGGGGGTGTTGAGGGAGCAGCGAGGAATCCTGTTTGGTTAGAACATGGGGTGGGGGATGGTGCTGGTGGGAACGAGTTGTCATGGAGGGTTGAAGCCAGACTGTGCTGCTTTATCCTGTCAGTCATTGGACTCACGAAGGCTTTTAAGATAGTGCAAAATATGGCCGAATATGTGCTTTAAAAAAATTACTCAAGAATAAGTAGGATGGAGATAGAAAAAAGAGAAAGAGGCAGGACGGCCCAGAGGAGGCTATGACAACCTTGCACAAGGGACACCGGGCCTCTAAACTGGGGAGCTGTCAGCGTAGGGGTGGGGAGAGAGGATACAGCGTCAGCACACAGCACAGGGGTGTTCTTTGCTTAAAAATGAATTATCATTAGGACTTCAATCAATAAAAAGCAAATTCAATAGTCTAATTTTTTCATTGCTCACACTAACATTACTCTTTAGATATGTATGTATGTATGTATCATTAAACTACACATATAAATAAATGGGACCTCCGAGAGCAATCTAAGATTTTTCAGTTTAAACTCATGACAATCCTAAAAGGGAGGCACTGTCATTCCCATTTTACAGAGGAGAACACTGAGGTTCCATGATCTAAAAAGCCCAAGATTGGAGGTCTCAGACTAGACATCTTCCTAATGGCACAGACAGACAGCCTTTGAACCCAGGGCTCCTGGACTCTAGCGTCCGTGCTCTTAATCACTGCTCTATGCCGCCAAACAATCAGCTCTGCAGCACTGTCGTTCACCTCTGCCACACGGTAAACCTCTCACATACCCCTTTTCTCGGTTCCATATATCTTGGCCATGGAAATAAGCCAATGAGTATCAGAGAAGTGTTAAAAGCAAGAAAAAAGTACCAAGAAATGTAAAGATACATAATAGTGACTGAGTCCAACCTCTGCAATGATCCAAATAACTTGGACTTGAAGTCTAAAAAAAGCTATTGATTTATTCCTGAGTATTTGAGAGATTTGAATCTCTAATTCTGCTGGAATGAACACATTTATCCAGCTACTGGCAGGGTACCTAGCAGTGTGCTGGGGGAATAAATCATCTGTGACTCAGCCCTGTATAAAAACAACCGGGGAACAAGCCCAGGACTATGAGTCAGGAGACCGAGTTGGAGTCCCGGCTCTGCCCTTAACCTGACCTATGACCTTGGACAAGTCACTTCACTTTGAGGGGCCTCTGTTTCACTACCGCAAAGAGCCCTGATGATCTCCAAGGTCCTTATCATTCCTACAGCGTCCTTGTGGCTGCCTTATAGTATTCACGTGAAGGAAAAATAAAAGAGCAGTTAGCATTCACAGAAAGGTATGGTAATAAAACGCATTCTGTTGCCAGGACTGGTTTAGCAATCACTTGGCCTCTGCTGAAACAACCTCCCCAACGCGCAGGCGGGGTGTTTATCATTCCTGCTCCCGCAGAGCCTGACGCTTCACTGAGAGGATCATCTTTACAGTTTGTTTGTTTTTTTAAATTGTTGCATTTGACCAATTTGGATATCTTTTTTTTCTTTTTTCTTGCTTCGTTGTTCTGGCTTGAATGTTTAGTGCTATGATGATCAGAAGTGGCAAAAATAGGCCTTCTGTCTCATTATTGATGTTAGAGGAAAAACTTTGCCTCTTACCATTGCATGCCATATTAGCTGTGGAGTGCTTTTTTTAATTAAAAAAAAGGTAGACCACTTTTAAAGCCCTTTTGAGATCACAACCATATTGAGCAGAAGGTAGAGAGATTTTCCATATGCCCCCTGCCCCCACACATGCGTAGCCCCCTCATCATCAATGTCCTCCACCAGAGTGATATGTTTGTTATAACTGATGAACCTGCATTGTCGTTATCATTATATCATTATCATTCAGAGTCCATAGTTTCCACTAGGGTTCACTCTTGGTGTTGTACGTTCTGTGGGTTTTGGACAAATTCATAACGATGTGTCTCCGCCATATAGCCTCACACAGAGTAGTTTCACTGCCTTGAAAGTGGTCTGTGCTTCGCCTGTTCATCTCTCCCTCTAGTCTGGCAACTACTGATACTTTTACTGTCAAAAATAAAAATTGCTGCATTTGAAATCTTGCAGGATATCGAAAACTTGTTTTAGAGCACCTGAGGCACTCTTAAACAGTTACTCAATGTTGTATCCCTCCCTCCTTTTTATCTTACCTCGAGAATCCCCGGTGGTGATTTTTAAACATGTTAAGGTACTTAATCAAGGCCTCCAGCGCTTGGGTAGTGCACAGCTGACTCTGAGGCAAACTACTTTGAACAATGGCTGAATACGCTCCTTGTTTTCTAGAGCTAACGATTGCACACAGATTTCTGCATCCCATTTCTCCCAGGGGGAGCTGTAGGGTGAATGCAAACACAAACCTGCTTTGCCACCTCAACAGCACCATCAGTTTTCTTGCAAGGATCGCTTTGGCTTCTAGAGGAGCGAGCGCTGAGCCTGGCCACCGTGCAGTCCTGGCTGCCTTCCAGCCCTCACCATCGAGAGACAAGTCTCCCTAGAGCACAGGCTCCAAGCAGTGATTAGACATGATGGCATTCCTGGAGTGCCGGGGCCACGTGCTCTGCCCTCCAAAATAAATGTTTCTCTTATGGCTTCACACTATGCATGGTTCTCTACATTAACACAAGGGCTGACGGATTGGTTAAGAACCTGCAAATATTTCTGAGGTCATAAGAGATGACTGTGCTAGTTCTAATTCCAAAGCTAATCTTTTTTTGCAGATTATGATGGATGACTCAACATGGTGGTCAGAGCCTCCTGTATATTTTAGGTGGAATGCTTTCTTTTGACACATACTTTACAGGGACATATGTGTATCCTATTTTAATTAATGGAAGAAATGATTCATTCACAAGTGAAAGATTTAATTAAAGAAAGGGTCAGTATGGGTCAGCCTTGAATTGTAAAATATCGCTGATGTTTATTATACTCTCCACCATCTCTGCATGCTGTCTGAAGTGGTACATGGCCTTGGAAAGAAATAAAGTGAAGTTTAATTCATTCATTCAGCTGATATTAATTGAGCTCCTACTGCGTTGTAGGCGCAGTGCTAGGCTCCGGAGACACAGCAGTGAATAGACGGACATGGTTTTTGCCCTAATGGCAGCTACAGTGCAGCCAAGGGGACAGGAATAAAGGAGGAACTAACACATAGAACACCACTACTACAGATTACAACATATATGTGGACTGTTCTCCTTACGGTCCTTTGGAATTGTCTTTAAAGATCTTAATACCCATCTTAATAGAATTGTACTGACTTAACTTTGGAATACACATCTGACACCGGGCAGACCCAAGTCTGGTAGATGGACTATCTCACTTCCAGAAGCAGCAGTTGTAAGTGTTGACTCAGGCAAACTTCGTTTGCCACGGCAGCTGCTTCCTCTGAACCTGGTGCGTTAGACCTAGACAAACCTGGGTTCAAATCCTGGCTTCTCCCCTCCGTCACCTCTGGCCTATGGTATCTGTCTTCTGACCTCTGTTTCCTCACTTACAGGGAATAGTAATAATGGTACACAAGACATTGATCCATTGTGAAAAAAATACATGAATAACACCTAATACACCGCGTTAATATTAATTAATCAGCAAAAATATTTGCAATTTGTGTTCTTTTTATATTATTCATAGTCGGTACCATCATTCCCTCTCTTCCGAGATGTTCTTCATTAAACTTTTGCTCTGGGTGTTTGTGCTATTTCCTTACCCCTCATGTAGTAACAGAGGTCACAACTTTGAAGCCCAGGACTCGACCTGACATATGGTTTGTGCTCAGTGAATAACTGCCAAATGAATGAATGAAATTCTACCTCTTTTTGGAACTTGGTGGAAGTGGTAAACGAAGCAATCAAAGACTTATCATACCAAACAAAGCACACATGCCCTGACCTCTGCCAACCTTTCCAATCTCAGCTGCCACTACTCTCTCCCCAGTACTCAGCTTAAGGCACCAGCCTTGCCTGGAATGTCCTTCCCACGGAGCAGTGCCTGGAACACTATTCCATGCACTGTGTCTGGGCCTTAGGTATCTGCTCAGATACCTTCTTACAAGGGGTCTTCCCGCCTATTCATTTTCTATCTCTTCACCCTGTTTATATTTCTTTAAAGTATTATCACTGTCAGAAATTACATGACATAGCCCTAGCTGGTGTGACAGGCTCAGTTGGTTGGGACATCGTCTGGAACATCAAAGGGCTGCAGGTTTGATTCCGATCAGGGAGCTGCCCAGGTTCCAGGTTGCAGGTTCAGTGCCCAGTGTTTGGGACATGTGTTCAGGGCGGTAGATCAATGTTTCTCTCTTGCATCGATGTTTCTCTTCCTCTCTCTCCCTCCCTTCTCCTCTCCTTCAAATCAGTGAGCATGCCCTCAGGTGAGGATAAAAAAATTACATGGTATTTTTCTGAGTTTATGGATCTATTGTCTATCTCCCTCCACTTACCCCATGTGAGCTCCCGAGGGCAGGAGCCTGGTCTGCGCCTGCCAGCCTGAGTCACTGAGCCACCGAATGCATCACAAAGATGAAGTACACTTTTTTCACTTTCCTAAGAAAATACGGTATGAAAGCTATCCAAATAGTGCCTATAGTACAGTAGCCTCCAAAGTATAAGAAATCTCCCCCCCCAAAATGTTTGCTTGCAGGGCTGAATTTAATTTTTCACCACAGAATGGCAGAAAGGAGGAAAATAAATGATCCCATTCACATGGATAATGAAGACACAGACAATAGAAGGTCTCCCAAAGCCCCAATTTTAATAAAATCCATGTTCATTTCACTTTCTCACCATGATTCTGGCCCTTTGGGTAACTCACTTCCTTTGTGTTAAAAAGTAGTTTGTTACTCTTGTTCTCGAAGGCAGCAAACATGGATTTTCCTCAGTTTTCACATGATCTGGCTCAAAACCTCAGGAAACTCGGATGTTTCATTTGGCGTCTTTTACTGACTGAGAACTGAAGGGTTGCAAGCAAGAGAGGTGGCTCCCCTGGCCCAGGATGTGTCAGTGCTGAAGGAGGAAGGTGAGAATCGTGTATACCGCCAGACTCTCCAGGAACCGATGACCACGATTAACTCCCACTGCATTAGAAGAAAGGAGTAGACCTGAGAGGTTTCCTCCCACTCCTGAGAATGTGAGCAATGGAGGCTGGGTGTGCACGCCATTGCATGGTGTGGGGCTCTGCTGTGGTCGTTTGGAGCATTTTGTCCCGGAAGTCCCTCCGAAAAGCCAAACAATACCGGCTGTTCCTGGCAAGGCGAGGCCTGGCGCACTCAGATTCGTGTTTCAGGAGAGGTGCTTTGGGGTAACAGAACTGGCTCCAGTTCTGCCATGACCACGTCAGCCCTTGGTTTCCGCTGTACAAAAACAAACCTCTAAAACATGTTACCATACCAAATTGTATGTGGCTTTTGTTTTATAAATAACTTTTTTTAGTCTGTGGAAACTGTAATGAAGACCAATACCATATCCAGTTGTTTTCCAGAGAGCCAACTCAATTTGGGGGAATCTCAGCATGAGGTCCTATTCTTCTTCTTAGCAGATACTGCTAAAATTTGACTCCACACTGTCAAGGGCACAGCAGGGGGTTCTCAGCACCTCATCTTGAGACCAGGAGCTTCTTTCTGCTTCTGAAAGAGGTTTCAAAAGCACTAATGGAGCAGCGGCAGGAGATAGCCAGTCAAGGGAGAGTTCCAGGGGAGGGTCTCAGTTCTGCCAGGGAAGGGCAGGACTTCAAGGGCGCCGTGCAGCTTAGGCTCACAGGTCCCACAGGCGATGGGAAGACTTCATGGAGGCTTAGATATTCCCAGATGCCTGAACAAGTCCCTGAAGTTCATTGTTTCCAAATACATTACTTGTTTCAGGAGGATTTCATATAAGACAAGGCAAAAACTTACAACAGGATGTCACTGACTTTCAAACCAAAGTAGGCAAAAAACAGTATTAATGGAATAAATAAGTTCAGGAGGAAATCTAGTAGATTCCTGTTATTATTCGCAATGACAAATCTCAAAATAGAATTGAGGGCCAGCAGCCTTTCCCCTGTGACCAAGAAACTATGGGCTGCCTGCAGCACCTCCCTGAACACAGGCCTCATTTATAACGGACTCCGATGCAAACCCGATGGCTGCCCGGCTCCGCGCAGCGCACTTCATCCCGGGTCGGTGACGTGGTGGTGAAGACCAAGACCGCCGTTTTCAAATCTGGCTCCGTCACCTACTAGCCGTGCCTCAAATCTCACATCTATAAAACAGGGATGATAGTATCCTTGAAAACTAAATAATATAATCCATGAAAGTGCCTGGCACAGGGTCTGTCATACAGTAAGTACTCAACAAATGTTACTAATAGAAGTCACTATTATACCAATTATAATTTATGGCCTTATTAGTAAATGTAATATTTGTTCCTAATGATTCTTATCCATTTCTTTCTATTTTTTTTCTTCCATTTTCTACCACCTTGTGAATTCAGAATGTCTGGTAATCTGTTTCTGAAGTAGTAAAATACGTAATTACTGTCTCTCAGGGAAAATTTCTGTAAGAAACGTTAATACATCATGCTACAGATTTCTTTAAGCATCTTGTTTGGTTAATTCAAATAGCCAAGTAACACTAAAATCAGCATTTTTTGGTAACTACTACTGGATTATAAGCCCCTTTTTAGCACCTTCTCTACTACTCCCTCTTCAGCTACTAACACATTGGGCTGCTCAGAAAATATTTGTTCAGTGAATAAATGCTCTTTATTCACACTTGGAAGAAAAACAGCAACAACAACCACTGCCTGAATAACCTTTACTATTCTTCTATCCCACATTTTTCTGACAGAGAAATTTCCCTGGTGAGCACGGAAGTTCTGAGACAGAGGTCACCATGAGCAAGGGAACCTCTCCACTCTTGCGTCTCCTCCTTCCTTCCTGTTGGTCTATGTTAAGGTCACTCTTAGGAACAAAAGCTATATGACTGGCTAGTACATCTTCTTAGATGTGTCATTTGAAATACTGGCTCATTATTTTAATAGTACCTTTCTTTAAATTAGAATTCTTTTCCCAGTATCATTCTTTCCATCTATTTTAGGAAAGAGCCATCACTGCCTCCTGTCCCGACTAATTGGATAAGTGATTCTTCCTGACCTTGAAGCAAGTAAGGAGAAAGTATACACGGTGCCCTTAAAATTGGCAGCCTCCCCCTTTTCTGATTGGAGTGTATAATTTAGAACTTTTTCAGCCGTACTTTGAGTTGCCGCATGCGTCCCTATAACGGAGGGTTGGTGAGTTGGTGAAAGAAGGAGAGTGGTGGTAGAGGGGATCTATCTCCTTTGTTTCAGGCCAAGTGAAAGGGGCTTTTATTGGGTTGCATGGCAAGAACAGCATGTTGGCAGATACAGCTATGGCCTGTATGTACTCTGACTCCTCCTGAGATGGGAATGACTGGCTACTTTGATGGTGGAGTCGGAAGGCTGTTGAATTGGGGAAAGTCCTGCACTTAGTTTGATGCGACTAGGGATGGGTATTTTCCACGGCACAGACCGGGAAATGCTGAAGAGAGAGCTAAGCTGCAGACCTTTTAAGTTCTGTCCACTTGAACCTCCTGGGTGAGAACAAGCATGAGCTCATTGAGAGTGGCCCATGCTGAGCCAGGGCCTGCAGAAAGGAGGACAGTCAAGCCCAAGGAAAATGTGCATTGAAGTTGCAGTTGGAAAGCCTTCCTGGATACCTCCAGAAAGTCCCTGGGAAGCACTCCACTGGAAAAAGGGACAGCTTTAAACACCTCTCAGGCCCGAGAGCATGAGGCCAGCCTATGCTACAGTGAATTCCCATAAGGCTTCCATACCTTTATCGCTCCTTCCCTCCTTTGCTCACACACTGTGAGAGTCAGAAACCTGAGAGCAAGCTGGGAGGTAGGGGAAGGGAGGGCCAGCGAGAAGACATATGCAAGGCCTCACAGACCTCATCCAACCACAGTGCCCCTGGCTCACAGTAACACAGTGTTCTGACCTCTCCTCAGATAGCCTAACTCTCCAAATATTCTCCCAGCATGTGACCTTTGTCGTTGCTCTTCCCTCTTTCTGGAATGTACTCCCCCTACATTATCAAATTCTTGGCACATTTCATTTTCTGTAGGAACATGACCGGATTTATATTTAAAAAAATTATTCTGGCTACCTTGTGGGAAAATGGCATTGGGAGGCGGTAGAGCAAACAGGAAGACCAGGTGCAGGGCCATTTCACTGGTCCCCATGAGGCTTAATGAAGCCTCAGAACAGGGCAACAGGAGAGGAAGTATTGAGGAGTGGACAAATTCAGAATATGTTTTGAAGCTAGTTCCCATAGGACTTGGTACATGTGAAACAAAAGAGAAGAGTCTTCTTTGACTACCAAGTGTTTAGCCTGAGCAATTCTTTGGGTGAATGAATCAGGAAGAAAACTAGCCTGAAGTGGTGCCACAAAAAGCCCGGGATTAGAGCATTCATACCAGCAGGGAAATACATTGAGATCTGAAGGTATTCACTGCATTCAGTAAATAGTACGACATATCACAAATAAAAGTGGCAATTCTAGGCAAATCGTTCATTTACTAATTTAGCAAATATTTGTTGCATCTCTCATCTCCCTGCTTTTATTGGTGCTGTTTCTACTCCCAAGATACCTGTTCCACACTCTACTATACACCAGGCAACCCCTATGTGTTTGTTCATCAAGACTCAGCCAAGGGATATACTATCCAGGAAACTGTCACTCATACCCCCAGTCTGAGTTATAGGTCCCCACTCTGTGTTCACATAGTGCTCTGTGCTTATCTGCACTGTATTAGCATTCACCTATCTATTGAAGTTGTTTATATGCCCATCTCCTCCATTGCACTCAGTTTCTTGGGGAAGTCTTTTATTGTGAACATCAGTTATACTTATCTTTCCAGGAACATTCTTTCCATAGGGAACTGCCACTCCTTTGTCCCATATGGTTCTGCTAAGACCATTCACCATGGTGCCCTGCCTGACTGCTTGCAGCAGGCCTAGCATGTGACCCTGGCAAATACTGGCACCATATCCCCTTGACAACAGTGACTGATCTAAGTATAGGCCTGTTTGTTGAGCAGAGTCTTTCCATGGTATTAATATATGGGTCCTGGAAAGAAAGGGTCCCTCTTTTCCTTTTGGATTGAATGCTGTAATGACAGATGCCTTTGGCCACCAACAGTCATCTTTCCCATCACCTGAGGAGAGCATTTCCATGGAGTTAAACTAACCCTAGAAAGGGAAGCACAGCTAGAATATGGGAATGAAACCCAAATAACATATTAGCCCCCTGGATCTAATATATGAGAAGTAGGCACATTCTGCATTTCCTAGTTGTATAAGTCAATAAACTCCCTTTTGTGACTAAAGACATTTGAATTACATTCTTATACTTGCAATTGAGAATCCTGATTCATATATCTTTGGAATTTGGGTCCCCCCTAAATCACAGTAACTGGCACCTCTATACTCCATAAAAATATATCACAGGAGTAATCACATAACTTAGCAAACCATTTAGGAGTTAATGCTGTAGGCATGAATCCCTCCTTCCCCTGACACTGCTCAGGCTCTCTGCTCATCAACAGTGCACCACTTCTGTGTCTTGATGAAGAGGCCTAGGTAGCAAGTGCCTAAAATGTGTATTAATCTGTAAACACTTGGAAGACTCCAGTTTGTATTCTTATTTTCCTAAAGTACGCAGTGAATCAAAAGTTAGGAAAGCTCTCATCAGAAAAGCCATCAAGCCATGCTCAACACACTGGAGAAAAAGGTTTAGAAGCTCTCCATCTGACTTTGTAAAGGGGGCCTTGGCTTAAGTGTGCTTGAACCTTGTGACTGTAGATGATCCAGTCACAGGAGTGACTGGCCTTCTTGCAAGTATTGACCTGGTAAGTCCTCAAGGGTGTAGCTACTGAGGACTCTGCCTCAAACAGAAGGAAGTAGTACTTCTAAACCATGAGTAAATAATTCCCTCCTTAGTTTGGGGAGAAGAAAATGCAAGGTGTTTTTTATGAGCAAATGTTACTTGATTTTGAAACATTTTCTCCATATAAAGTAAATGTCTCATTCAAAATTAGTTCTCCCTTTTTAGGGGAACCCCTTTGCACTGTTGGTGAGAATGCAGACTGGAGCAGCCACTGCAGAATGCAGTATGGAGATACCTCAGAAAATTAAACATGGATTTGCCTGTTGATCCAGCAATCCCACTTCTGGGAATATATCCAAAGAGACCAAAACACTAATTTGAAAGAACATAAGCACCCCTACGTTCATTGCTGCATTACCTACAATCACTAAGATATGGAAGCAGCCCAAGTGTCCATCAGTGGATGAATAGATAAAACAACTATGGTACATTTACACAATGGAATACTCCTCAGCCATAAAAAAGAAAAATTGCCCTTTGTGACAGCATGGATGGACCTGGAGAACATCATGCTAAGTGAAATAAGCCAGGCAGAGAAAGACAAATTCCATATGATTTCACTCTTATGTGGAATCTAATAAATAAACTAAACTAACAAGCAAAATAGAAACAGACTTATAGAGAGCAGGCTGACAGCTTTGGGGCGAGGGAGGCTGGGGGTGGGGGTATTGAGTAAAAAGAAAAAAGAACTCTCAGACATGGACCACAGAATGGATTGTAGGGGTAGGGGGTGGCAGGGTGGAGGGATTATAAGGCAGATAAATGGTAATGGAAAAAATACAATAAAAAAGTTATTTCTCCCTTTTAAACACAGCAAATCTAATCTTCTTCCAACATACACATGAAAGTAATAGCATTTTATATATTAAAAACAATTCATGGTTCTTTGTATCAGAAACAATACTGCTTTAAGCCACTTAACTCACATAAATATTTAGCAAGGTCAGCAATGATGCTTCTGAAATTTTTCCTTTCAATTATTTCTTAAGGCCATTAAATTAAAATCACTGAAACTGTGACGGACTTTACAGTAAAAGATACATACATAAAGAGAAAAGCAAAAACACAGAATTGCCTTGCTCATGTGCTCTTGAGTAGTTAGAAAGGTCTGAAAGTATCGGATGGTTTTTGCTTGAAAAGTGTGTAACAAGACAGCTAAAACCAGGCATATGCCAACCCCCAGAAGAAAATGAGGGGCATTGTCAAAGAATGCAGTGGTGTGGGCTCTTATGCTTTGACAGAGTTCTTGCATTTACAAATAGAAGCCAGGGAGTGTGAGGATTTGAAGTAGGGTAGAGATTTAGATTGATGTGGGTAGGCATTGAGAAGAATTGGAGAAAACGTTTTTGCTCCTGAGGAGAAGAGGGCAGAGGAAGGGGAGAATGGGTAGAGAAGGGAAGAGATGGCAGGCAGGTGGGGGTCTAGAAGAACTTTTAAGAGCAGGTCTAAGATTTCTTTTAACCCATCTCTATTACTGTATCTTCCATTAGACTTACCACAGAAGCCTTTGGTGATTTAAAAATAAATAAATGTTACATACACACATGTATATAGATATACATGTATGTATATATTATTTATATGTGTATGTATATGCATGTGTGCGGAAAGAAAGTGTTTGAATTCGGGGTGGGGGCAATGTCAATAGCAAAGTGAAGAAGAGAAATGACCCGCCACAAAAGAGCAGAGTAGGAAATAAAAATTACGTAGAAATGTAAGACGGGATTCAGAGATGACTATAAACAAACTTTCACAAATGCTGGCAAGGGCATTAGACTTTCCCATGGGGTGTAGAATGTAGTTAGGTTACTTTTAGGAAGATGTTAAGGGGCAGGGATGCCCCAGAAAACACTAAAGTTATGTAAGCATTTTCATGATGGGATTTCCCCCAAACACCAAGATCTAAGCACCCTGCCAACCTGAGATGGGTCACATTAGTGATACAAAATGAGTTTATTCTGTAAATAACATAAATAATACGAATTGACAGAAATAACTCAAGATGATTGGAGATGAGACCCAGAAAACAGAAAGGCATAAAAACATAGAACGGTAGCCTTCAAATCATGGTGGAAATAAGAAAGTCAGTCTATGAGAGCAATTGTGAAGGGTAATAAAAGGCTTAGGCTGAGAAGTTTCAGACTGAAAAATAAAATCTGTATATTCTGTATGGGAATAAAAAGCATCGATACCATGTTATTATTTCACGCTGCATGTAGACACATCATTCGTAAATAGAGCTAGAAACTGTAATTATAGGAAACATCTCACATGGTCTTTAATATTTAATTAGTCTCCCCACTAGAAATCAACTGCATAGGAAAAAAGCACTCTCTCAATAGGTTAATATTAATCACTTAACAGCCGTGACATTGATATTTATGGAATACTAATGAAACAAGCGTTCGTGAAGTGGGAGCATGTTTCCCATCTATTGGGAGGCTCATAGCGTTTTTCAAAGTGTCAGATTCACTTTGTGCTCTGCCTCTTTATGTTGTGAAAATTTGAAATTACTGTTGATTTGAAGGCTCTTCAAAAGGCTTTTTTCATCCCTAGCTGAAAAAAAAAAATAGAAACAGATTAATCTGGTATTTGTTAAGTATGTCATTCCTCCATCTAGCAAAAGGAAGATGACAACAATATGAAGAAAAGAAGCCTTATGGAGTGAGTAGAAGAAACCAGAGAGGTTAACTTCAGTGTATGACAGTCAAATGATACAAGAGTGAAAATTATTTAAAGCCAGCAGCTTAAGAGGAAATAGAGGAGGGAGGTAATCATCTGATGTGATTTGAAGAATGTCAGGAAAGATGCCTCATCTATAAAGCAACTTTGTTCAGAACCATGGACGTGTGATACCCAAGATTCCAGCCCTATTCCTGGCCATCATACATTGTTCATTTATTTTTTCAGCAATGTACAGTGAATCCCCACTCTGCACTACTTTGGCCTGGGTGCTAGGATACAATGACAAATAAAGCCCAATCCCTGTCCTTGGGGACTCAGAGTCCAGCTGGGAAGACACATGAGTAAGAAGCAATCACAGTCCCCTGTGCTAAGCACAAAGCTAAATACCAGTGAGAGTAGAAATTCTAGGTAACAAGTGATAATTTTGTATGTAAGTATGTGCTGAATATTAAATAACTACACAATTTAAAATATTTTGACTTTTAGTACCTAAAAATTTTACTATTAACTAATCATGCCATCAAAGGTTGTGTGCAATGGTACAAGGTGTGCTCTACCCCAAACCAGTTCCAGGTCTTGCTCTGCCCTTTACTAGCCCTGAGATCCTCAGCAAGTCCTGCAAGGCCTCAGAGCCTCAGCATCCTCCTCTGTGAAATCAGTGCATTTGTCCTAATGATCCATAAGCCACTTGCTGAGTTTGACAGTCTAAGAAGCTTCATTTAAAATGCAAATGTTATCCTCAAAGAGTGATGCATGAAGCCAATGGGACTTTCCCGTGCATTAGTTAATTAAATTTGCTAGCCAAGTCACCTTGCAGAGTCCTAAGAAAAAGTGACACAGGTAGGACTCATCTTTAAAAGGACCCTGGATTTGGGTGGGTAAGAAATAGGAGATTTTAGCAAATTGAGGCAGTGGAAGGCATTCAGCCTGTAAGAAATGTATCAGGGAGAAAGGAGAATCACAGACAAAAATTTTAACATATTATAGGAAAGCGTTTTTCAACTTTGTTTTCATAATAAGGCATTAGGACATGCATATGTCACCAAAGACTGTAGTAGCTCCAGATTATCTACATAAGAAGGGATTGGGGCTACTGCTGGTTCAAAAGGGTTGCTCAGGGATTGCCTTGAGAAAGCATTTGTATTACATTGTCTTGAGAGAACATGTGCATTACATTTGCACAGAGCACTCTTAATTGGCTGTAGGTTTATTTAGGATGATGGATATGTAAGAAGGATGAGAATGAAATTATTTGGGACAGTTAAGAGCCTACCCAAGTGACTTTTTTACCCCAAGACTGACAAAAGAAGAGGAAGAGGAAAATTAGAAATCCTCTTACTTCCTGTTGAAAAGCTCCCTCCAAATCACCACTTCACTAAAGCAGTCTGCTCGGCCTTCAACCCTCTGCTCCCCATCTGGGAAGACCAGACACGTTCACGAGAGTGACAGCACTGACTACTGTCCACTTTCCCTGACATACAAAAGCCCATTCCCAGGTGCTTTAAACCTAATGCCCTTAGCAAAGGACAGATGTGAAGTCAGGTTGCACTCTGTCGGAATCACCAACTGAGTCTTTTTGCACAAGCTAGTTCAACATTTCTATTGTTATCATATTCATTTCTAAGGGTAGACATTTTTACAGTGGACATAATCTCATTGGTGTATTATGCTTCTCAACCAAAGCCAACTTATTTTTGAGAGGCTTACGAAGGACCATGTCAGTCACAGCTAGACTTCAGTTATGGAGATCTGCCCAAATGGAGGCCTCTGTGTGAGAACCAGGCTTGAGTGGAGCAGGTCTGAGGCCTGACTGGTCCAGCCAGTGTTGTCAGTTTCACACGTTTCTAAGTGTGAAGAATGCTGCTTTCAGAATGGTTGTAGAACTGTGTTCATATTTTACACAGTGCAGGTTGGATTTTATCTGTCCTAAGTAAATACCTGACAATAAGCAGTTTAAAGTATTTGAAAGGTTAGATGGCCCAAACTACATTCTTCATTTGAAAAAAACTGAACCTACATGAACATCTGGTCATCTATTCTACATAAACTGCTCTTGTATGGCTGACACAGGCACATGCTCACCTCTGATCATGCTCCTTGATTTCTCACGTCTGGCAGGGTGCTTGCATGTGTCATGATGTTCAAGGTCCTGGCAAGACTGTCTGTAAAGTAAGGCTGTGCCTCTTGCTTCTTTGTTTGGGGCCAGCCCTGACCTCTATAACCTTGATTTTTACCTTCCTGCCTTCTCCAGGCCTGGTTCCATCAATTGCCCTTAGTGTGCTATTTTAAATTCTCAACCAACCTTCTCTCCGCTCTTTCCTTCCACTTGACCTATAACAATGCACACATTTCTTACATCTGAATAGAAACCATCCCTTTCCTCTGAATTCTCCCACAAATTACTATCTCATCCCTCTTTCTTCATATACAAACTTCTTTTAAAAAATACGCTATTTTTGCTGCTTATATAGACTCATTTCCATCAACTATTCACCTCATGACAGTTAATCTCTTGTTTTGCATGAAGCAATGGAAACTAACATAAGCAAAATAATTATTAGTTTTTAACATACTGGATAACATCCATTCTCACCTTCTCAGAGAGCCTAGAAAATTGAATAAATATATCTCTCAGACTCTCTTGCAGCTAGAGTTCTATTTGCAAATTAGGTTGTGCCAATTAATAAATTCACAAAAGTTTTAGAATACAAATATGGAACAGAGGTAATTTTCCTGTTGCTATTTTTTCTAACAAGCAAGCTCCTGAAAACTTGAGTGTCAGAAAAGTAGGTGAGGGGCGTTGATGACCAGGCTCAGTATCTGGTTAACACCTTTATGAGTATTAAGAAAGTTTCACATTATTTAAAATCACCAAGATATGGAAGCAGCCCAAGAGTCTATCAGTAGATGAGTGGATAAAACAACTATAGGGCATTTACACAATGGAATACTACTCAACCATAAAAAAAAGAAAATTTTACCCTTTGAGACAGCATGGATGGACTTGGAGAACATAATACTAAGTGAAATAAGCCAGTCAGACAAAGACAAATACCATATGATTTCACTTATGTGAGGAATCTAATGAATAAACTGAACTAACAAGCAAAATAAAGGCAGACTAATAGTGAGCAGGATGATAGCTATGGGGAGGTGGGATTAGGGAGTAAAAGGATAGAACAAAAAGGAAAAAGAACTCATGGACATGGACAACAGCAGTGGGGTGGGGGAGCATAAAGGGGATAAATGGTAATGGAAAAAAATACAATTAAAAAAAAGAAAATCTTAATGGTGACAGAGAAAGTAGCTTTCTAACCTGAACTATCTGATCTCTGAATAGCACCTATGATGATGAGCATTGAACTTAACGGTACTAGTGGTGGTCTCCTGATTTACGCTACTCCAGCAGTTCCAACCATTTTTTAAAGCATTTAATATCCTGTATAAAATTATTTCATGTTTAAAATGACTAGGGTGTTTTCTATCTCATGTACTGAGCCCTAATATAGTTTGTGAAACTGGAAGTAGTTATAGATAACAGACTCTCAACAACAAAGATTTGGGAGTGGTCATCTGATCTGGTTGGATTTGAAGGCAGAGATGCTTCAATTACCACTGAAAAATGGGACCTAGCAGTCCATGGTACAGTCACAATAAATTTATTTAAATTACCACATTTTTGAGAGACTGAAATTGTGTCCACCGAAGGCAAGCCTCTCGGTAGATTAGTATAATAAAAATAGGGCAGACAAGGACTATGGGGCAAGCTGGACACTTTGGAGGCCCTGCAGAGCTTAAAGAAAGGAGATATAAACTCATGCCTTTATATATATATTTTTTATTTTATGCTCTAGGTAAAATTAGAGGATTGGAGAGTTTATTAACCACTATCAAACAATCTCTGCTCTGAAAACCAATGGGACAACATGCCCAAAAGTATGTGGAAGAAAAGGGGTCATAAGTGAAACTTGATAAGCTCAGGGGAGGCCTGTGTAGCAGCCTTACAGATTGGATGGTCTGAAATTAAAACTTTCTCACTAAAAGCAGTTCAAGGTGGGTAATCATGTCCTAGACCAGTATTTTTCCCTAACAAAGGTCAGTCTTTATCTTAACTGAGCTTGTCTGTTGTCTTTTTGCATCTATAATAGCATATCTTTGGAATGTCAAATTTCCTTTTTCTGGACCCCTCAAAGCACAGGCACTGCACCAGGGGGAGGCCACACAGTCCCTCATTGTTATTGTTATTGTGTTCATTGTCGACTATTAACTATCCTGTATCCTCCTCTGTAATAATAGGTGTCTGTTATTTTACTTTTTATCCAATCCCAGAGGTTCCTCCCAATCTCCCCCAAACCCCCCAGTTTGCTTTCTCCCACCTCCCTAACCTAACATCAATAGATTTCTTGTAACTCCCTTACACCTCCTTTTTTGATTGTAATGTATAAAATAAGGTGTTAAACTGCCATTCTCTGGAGCATTTCTCAATCCAATGAGATTTTGCTTCCCAGCAATTGTGGTCAGTTTGGCACAAATAAAATCACAAAATTTCTCTTACAGGTTTGAATGTTTCTTATGTTGACAAGTAAGATGCCAAGGCTAATCATGAGAGTTTTGAATTACAAATTAAGTTGAATTCACAGCCTCACCAGGTTTTTTATGGCCAAGATCAATTTTGATTTAGAGGGAGTGGATTTGAGCCTTGGCTGTTGTGGCTCAGTGGACTGAGTGCCGACCTTGGAGGGAGGAGATGCTGGTTCGATTCCCAGTCAGGGCATGTGCCTGGGTTGTGGGCTGGTCCCTGGCTGGGGGACTATGAGAAGGAACTGATTGAATCTCTCATTGATGTTTCTCTCCTTCTCTTTCCCCCTCCCTTCCCCTCTCTTAAAAAGTAAATAAATAAAATCTTTTAAAAAATCATTTTTAAAAAGGAGTGGAGTTGATTATCCACCATGCCTCACTTGTCAGAAAAAGCGGTCCTTCCCCTTCACGTCATAAAGCTGGCTCTGACTTACCTGGAGACCCTGCTTTGAGGTATTTTACTTGCAACAGGATAGCAGTTAACTTCATATTCCATAACACTTCACTGTCTCTTGGCCTATAGAAAAAGTCAGACCTTATTACACCTCAGGGAGACAAGCAAAGAGAGTTTTATCTACTAAAATAGTTATAATTTCCTGTTTATTTACATCTGTAGAAACCTGGGAAATGTATGATAATGGGTTCAGATGGAGGAAGGGCTAAGTCGACAAGAGGAAATTATCAACACGTTTACTAGAGATCTTTAATTAGTGATCTGATTCAAAACAATGCATCTGTTTACTCAGTTGATAAACATAAATGTGAATTCAGCAGAGGGCTACCCAGAGTGAGACTGATGTGTCAAAACGTATTAACAGAAGAGGGGAAAAAACAAAGAATAAAGAAGATAATAATGTTGAAATGGAATTATTATTTATGACCTGCTTATTCACATCTAGCTATATTTGCAAACAAGGTACAAAGAATGCTCCCACCCTGGCCAGTGTGACTCAGTTGGTTGGAGCATTGTCCCATAGACTGAAAGGTCATGGGTTCAATTCCCAGTGAGGGCACCTACCTGGGTTGAGGGTGGATTTCTGGTCAAGACTAGTGCAGGAGGCAACTGATCAATGTTTCTCTCTCTCAAAAAAAAAAAAAAGCAATGAGAAAAATGTCCTTGGGTGAAGATAAAAATAAGAATTGAAAAAAAGAATATTCCCTTAAGTAATACAGAAAAATACATTTGGTTGAAGCATCAGTATCCTTTGAAACAGTAGTTTCCAACACTTTTGGCACCGGGGACCAGTTTTATGGACCGGGGCGGGTGGTGGAGGGTGGGGGATGGGGGTGGTGTGCCAGGGAAGTACAAGAGGTAGAGCTCAAGCAGTAATGGGAGCAAAGCTTCGCTTGCTCACCCACTGCTCACCTCCTGCTGTGAGGCCCAGCTCCTAACAGGCCACAGACCAGTAGTGGGGATGGGAGGCGGAGGTTGGGACCCCTGCTTTAAAACACTATAATGTCTGCCCCATATAGGTAATGCTGCCGTTGAAGCAGGCTCTCTAAGTATAATGGTAGTAATAGGATTCTGGAGTGGCAGAGGTCTAGTGGTAGCACTAACTGGTTACTATATAAGGAGCAAAACTACAGTATTAAGCAGAATGCTTTGACCTTTAAGAATGAGATTATCATGGGATTTGTAGAACTGAAGCCAAAAAGTCAAGAAAAGAAAATCTGAAAACTGGGACTCAGATTTAAGTTGCCTCAATGCCAACCAAGTCACATTCCCTTACCCAACAATTCCATGAAATTTGTCTAGTTCAGTTTGAGCCCTTAGATTAAAAAAGCCAGGCACCCACGAAGAAGGACCCTACTGCACTGTCCTGAGTATGAATTATAAACTCCCTTAAAGAAACCAAAGGGATTTGCCAGAGTAACCGCGCACTGAGAAAAGGGAAATACCCAGGCTTGGGGAGGCATTACTCGATGCTTGTTCTTAGCTAGCATTAATCTTTAGAGATGCAACAGGCAACTGAAATCCACCAGTAAGAGTAAGGACTTTAGAAGGGTCAGCAATACATGCATTTTTGGCCAGAATTCATCTTGCAATGAGCCAAGAAAGTCAGTCCATGAACCCATTCTGTGGTTATTTTCCCATTCCAGAAGACCAAGTTGTAATAACATTTTGGCAAGTGGTAGGATCTCCATATTCATTCCCTTATCATAAAGGAAAGGAACAAGTAAAACAAACCAAAGAGTGAATCAAAAACAATATCACGTCCCTGTGGAATTACATATTAATACCACCATCAAAGACTTGAAAAGGAAAGATAGTGGCAGCATAGTTTTTGATCTTCTTAAATCCCCACATAAGAATATACAGAAAATTGATATAAGACAAAACATGACCAATATTTACAACAAACTGGGTGTTAAGTGTCTCCACAAACCCCATGATACAAATGATTTGGAAAAACATCACCAGGAACCAGATCTACACGTTATCAGCACCCATGTGGGAAAATCGGAGAAAAGCAACAATCCAACTAATGAACTGAAAAGGCAGTGGATGCTGACTAGAAGTTCAGCAGACCCATCTGAGAAGAGCAGCAGAAACAAACCCCACAGTAGATGAGTGTCACGGGTCAGGAGTAAGGCCCAGATGGTGGGGCCGGAGTGGCCTTATCCCTCCGAACTCTTGAAAGAGCTGACAGGCCTTCCTCCCCAGACAGGACCCCACAGCAGAAACTGCTACAAGTTGAATTTAAATTAAGCGAGATCAGAGCAACAGAGATAAATGTAAACGAAGGTTTAGGTCAAACTTTGGGAGGAGAACAGAGCCAGAAAATCTCAGAAAACAACCCACCGTATTTTTCAGTACTGCACACAGCGATGGAAGAGGGAGCACTGTGAAGTTCGAAAATCCGTCTGAAACCAGCCTCCTATAAAAGTGTAATAAAACCAAATTTACATTTAAAAAGGAGCAACAAATAAAAATAGCAGGATCACACCCATAAAAGTTTACTAATTAAAGAAATAAAAGAAACAGAGCAGAAAGGTATTCCCACAGACAATAAAATCACACTTGAAAGGGCCAAAGACAAATCAAAACTGTAACACAGTATCTCAAACTGAGCTAAGAATGTTAAGAAAACAATATAATATTTTAAAAATTGCATTTTCTAATTGTAAGAATTAGAAAAACTCAGAAGTAATGTAACAGACCCAAAGAATAATTACCAGTAAAAAGGGAAAAAATATTTTTAAAAGAAGATTTCTGTGGGAGAAAGACAAGAGCAAATAAATACAGCATGTAATGCTTTTAAAGTGGAGAGTAAAAATAAATAAAAAAACATTCTAACTCAAAAAGAAGTGAGGAAAAATAAAATAAAAATTAGGAGAAAATGACAAATATTGAAGATAAGCAAAGAAAATCCAACATGTGGATAATAGGAATCCCTCAAAAAACCCAAAGAGGGAGAGCAAGCCAAATACTAAAAATTAAAAATATTTAAGATCACATATTGAAATAGCATATTGTGTGCCTGAAAAAATATATCCAAAGTGGCCATGCATTTAAAAAGTTATCATCTCTGTTTTACAATAAATTCTCTCTGTTCCAATTATTGGTATCATTCATTTCTGTCTCCTGACTAACACTGATACAGAAATTGGTACCAGAAGAGATTCCAGGAAGAAGACCCTTAAAGATCCTAAAGACTGGATTTGAGGGTTGATTTGGTAGCATCCTTGGTCTGCAACAATGTGCTGAATGCATTGCCAAAGTAGATGGTACACCAGGTAATCCGTGGCATGCAGTGCGATTCACAGTTAATCAAATTATCATCTGTGCTTGATTATGATGAAGTACCTATAGAAGCACTAAGACATATTCTAGAAAAATTACTGAGCCTTAAAGAAAAAATATTTTTCAGGCATCTAGGCAAAAAACATACATGAGTTATAAGGAAAAAATTGTATTATTACCAGATTTTTCAACAATAGCATTTTATGCCAGAAGAAAACGGAGTAACATACACATGATGCTCAGAGGAAGAAAATGTGAACCGAGGATTTTAAATACAGCAAAACTGACCTACAAAGTAAAAGGTGCAGGCAAACTGTTATTTACATAAAAGAACTCGAGGAATATTTTTCCCATGAACCAACCCTTCCTAAGTAATCTTACCAATATGGTAGACACTAGCCACATGTGGCTATTTAAACTTTCATTTTAATGAATTACATTAATTAAAATTAAAAATTCAATTCTGCAAAAAAACCAGTTCTATTTCAAGTGCTCAAAAAGTGTCTGGGGCTAGTGGCTATCATAATACACAATTCATTTGTGCATTGCCATCATCATGACAGAAAATTCAATCAGTTAGCACTATGTTGGCCGATGAGCTTCAGATAACAAAAATGACTAGAGAAACATTGACATGGAAATGGATAGTGGGATTTAAATATATATTTAATTGAATAGGTAAGAATAAGTGAGGGTTAAAACAAGTTTAGAGTATAAAATAGATGCATGATTTGAAAAATCTAGAGGTAGTAAAACCAGTAAAAATGGGGGAGATGGAAATAGCATACACAAAATAGAAATATTTTAAAGTGATATTTTCAGTAATCGTAATTGATGGTGACAGTATTAGTATTGTAATTCTGAGACTGTTATATGAGGGAAAACCCTTTTATTTGTAAAAGAAATTGTGTATTATTTTTATATGTTGAAACTTCAGTCACCTTCAAAGTATTCTCCATTTGATGCAGTACACCTATCAAGATGTTTTCCAAATAAAATTTTAAAAAGGAAATTAAGAAAACACAAAAAAAGATGTTTTTCCACTGTTTAAAACAGTTTTTGAACTTGCTGATTTTGATGCCTTTTAGTGTTTTTGCCTTTTGTTTGTTTGTTTGTTTCACCTCTTCCACATGAGCAAAACCTTTCCCTTTGAGGACTTTTTCCATCCAGTTAAACAAAAAGTTGCTCGGGGTGAAATGGGTGAATAGAGAGGATGGGGCACGGGGTTATGATATTTTTGGTCAAAAACTGCTGAGCACTCCGTACAGTGTGGGCAGGCGCACTCGTAAATCACCCATTATGAAGTGAGCAAACACATTGAAAGAGTCTTAAAAAAAATTCACTGAAGCCAAAAGCAGCCTCTCACAACAATGCCTGCTGGTACATTGATACTCACCTGGTGGCGGAAGCCTGCACTACAAGGGGGCCACCCTCCAGAAAATTTTAGTTTTGGGGGAACCCTCCTTGTATGTGCAATGTGGGGAAAAGCAAGTGAGTGGTTATGGGATAGTCTACTCTACTGTGTCCTTGAGAACCAAGAGTATCAGTGTGGAAGAAAGGAAATACAGATGTAGCAGAAGAAATTAAGTAAAAATCCTGTAGCCTGAACTTAAATGGAAAAATGTCAGTATGAGTTAAAGCCCATTAGTGACCCAGAAATATGAGTACCCCTACTGCCCATATTGTGGTCTTAAAATACCATTTTTCACTAAAGAAACCAAGATTTTTTAGAGTAGTGACTGGTTCCAGGTCTGAGGAATGATATGTGTGAGATGTGCTTGGAACATGCCAACACACCAGAGAGCAAGGAAACTACTGAAGACCACTGGCATCACGTAAAAAAACAGTCAGGAACAAACTTGAAGAGACTCCTGTTAGCCAAGGATGAACAATTTCAGCTTCAATAAAAAGTGCAGTAGACTAAAGGTCATCGAGTAAGTTTAAACTCATGAGTTTATTATAATAGTAAAAGAAAAAACAACTAATTGGTCACCTTCTGAAGATGAAAAGGAACTCAGTTCACTTCCTTGAAAACTGAAAAAACAAAAGGAGAGAATCAAGCATTTATCATGCCTATTCTACATCAGCTGGCTAACCAAATAATAGACGAGGAATTATCCTTTTACAAACGTGTTCCAGCCAATGTGAAAACAAAATGATAGAGTGTCACAACTTGAAATCTTTGGTAAATTAATGGGTTTGGGCCTTGACCATCATAAGCTGCTGAAATCATAAAAAGAGTGAAGATCAGATAGACATTACATGTCTTCCAATGAAAGAACATATCATCATGCACAGTATTACCAAAGGGATTGAACCTGAGTCCAATCAAGCTTCTGGATCCAGCTGCCAATCTACAGGAAATACAAAGGGAAAGAAGCACATTAAATTGCTCCATGCATACTCAATAAAAATAACCAGACTTTGGGAAATTCTACAGGTCAAATGGGCTAGAATAAATAACAAGTATAAAAGGGGGCATGAGCAAGGAAACTTAGATGAAAAACGACTTAAAAACATAATAGTCTTGATTGAACTGTAATATTTAAGAATGCACACTTAGGTAATAAAAGCACAAAAATGCAAGCAAGTGAGGTCAGGATGCTTTTGAAAGTAGGAAGAGGGCTATGATTGGGATGAGGCACATGTAGAGGCTTCCGGGCAAAATTCTATTGCTTGACTTGCATGTTGTTTACAAGGCTGTGTACCTCACCAAACTATTAAAAAATGAATGAAAGATGCTGGGGTGGTGATTTTAGTTCAGCACACCGGCATTGCAGAAGATGTACAGGTTTTGGAGAATGACAATGGATTCTCTTATATTCAGTCATGTGGCTGCGCTTCAGCTGCAATGGCTTTCTCAGATATGGTCTCTTTGCCAGAGCAAATCAACACAGACCCTGGCTCTTTGCGCGGAGTTATTGCTCTAGTAAATGCTTCCTTCTCTGTCCCAATAAGCATATAATAACAAGGAGTTTGCTTTCATCTGGCAGGTAAGCAGTTCACCTGTACTGTTTTACCCCAAGGCTACAGCAGCTCTGGCTCTTTGCCAAAGAAGAGTCAGCAGGACATTGATTGCCTCGCCATCCCACAGGACATCCTGGTAGTTACTGTGCATTGATAATATTGTATTCTTAAGACACAGTAAATAAAAAGCAGCTGTAATCCTAGCCTCACTGATAAATCATGTGTGCATGCAAAGGTGTGAGAGAAACCTCACAAAAATCCAGGGCTCCTCCACCTTAACCCAGAGACGTCCAGAAGGCCTCTCCAGGTTTTGGAGACAACTCAGACCCCATTTGGATAAGCTACTGGACACATTTACCAAATAACCCCTAAGGACTGTCAACTTTGACTAGGTTCCAGAGCAAGCAACGATTTTCCAGCTGATCCAGGATGTGGATCAAGCAGCTTGGACAGAGGATCTAGCAGAATCACGGAGCTCAAAATGTATGTGATTGATGGGTATGGGACAGACTGCTCCAATACCAGAATCAAAATATAAGCTCCTAGGGTCTGGAGTGAAGCCAGGCATTCTTCTACAAATACATAGTCTCTTTTTGAGAAACATCCCCTGGCTGGTAGAAACTGAAAGTGTGGCCATTGAATACCAAGGTACTGTGTGACCTCAGTTACCCATTATCAACCGTATATCATCTAATCCATGAAACCATAAAATATTTCATGCACAGTAACACTCTAAAATCAAGTGGAAGTTTAAACACAAATTTGTACTTAAGCAGGTGGTAAAAGGAGTGAGGTAAGCTGCAGGGGCAGGTCATGCACACTCCCAGTGCATCTATACAAGAGGCATTGCGATAATCTCTTCAATTCATTCTAATAGCTTTTAGGGGAGTTGCTTATAAAAAGTGACATGAGGAAGCAGAAAAACCTGCAGGAATATGCACCAGCTAAAAGTGGACTGAGGGAGCAGTATGCAGATCTTTCTTCTAGTAGGCAGAACCTCAAGCAGTACCTGTGATTGTCCCTTTGACTGGAAGGAAACAGCAGAGGTACTTACCTGCAGTCATCTGTGAGTAGTGCTGAATGGCTCAGCTAGATGGTCATAGACTTAAGAGGAACGAGATTGGAGGGTTGGTAACAAGGATGAATGGGAGAGAGTTGTAAGGATGGACTTCACAGCCTGGCCCCAGAGTGTGGGAATATTTGTGTCTGAATGCTCATCAGAGGGCTCCCACTGCAGAGGAGTCTCTCAGTAACAGTGGGAAAAGGTGATGTGATTGGTGAACGTAAGTCAGCATCCTTTCTAGTTATGCCACAGCTTTCTCAGTGTGTTCATGAGTAAAGTAAGCGGCCATAGTAGCAGAGATGGCTGTTATTCATGAGTTCAGTGTTATAGAAAGATTGTCCTTCTCAACATGTTGGATCTGGAGGCCACTGCTGCTGAGTTCTCACTCTTCTAATAGCAGAGAGCCGCACTTAGCTTCCTATGATACCACATGCGGGGGAGATCAGACTGACATCTGGCAGCAGGTTAATTGCACCCTATCCATAATGTAGGGAGCAACAATTTGTCCTTACTGGAACAGAAAGTTGTTCTAGGTATGGTTTTACTACTCTGACTTCAGGGAAATACCATCATACTCCACCTTAAGAAGAAGAATAAGATAGTGATATACGGGGAAAGAATTAAAGATAGGAAGATCAAATAAAGAGTACTGTTTAAAAGAAAAGAAAAGAAAAGCTGCTTGAAGTCAGGTCATGTCTGTTGCGTGCGACCACAGCCCCTGCAGTCCCCGTGCTGTAGCCCGTCTCCTGCTCCACTCCAACCAGACCTCATGAGAGCGGGCGGCACCCCGTTGTTCTCCGCCCTATCTCCAGCACCTTGCGCTGTGCCTGGGACCTAGGAGAGCTCCATGGGTATGTATCAAATGTTTGTTAAATGTCTTCTACACTTTAATATTTATCGTAATGCTTTAAAAGCATTGTGGTCAAAGTAGGTGCTTAACACACATTTGTTAAATGAAAACCAAATATATGATCATTCAGATCAGGAGTTAGCAAACTGCAGCCTGTGGGCCAAGTCCAGACTGTCACCTGGTTCAGGATGGCCCATGAACGGAGAGTGGTTTTTACATTTCTAAAGGGTTGGGGAAAATGAAAGGGAGAATAATATTTCCTGACACCTGAAAAATATAATACATTCAAATGTCAGTGTCCATAAACGAAGCTTTATTGGAACACAGTCATGCTCCTTGGTTTACAAGTTATCTGTGATGCGCTTGCTACAAACAGCAGAGCTGAGTAGTTGTGACAGAGGGTGAATGGCTTGCAGGGCTGAGAGCATTTACTATCTGGCCCTTTTTGGGAAAAGTTTGCCAACCCTGGCTCCAGATCTCCCAAAGCACAGAACACAACAATATCTAAGATGATGGTTAACACAGTGCTTGCTGACTCCCTCCTGGGCAGATCACCAGTCCTTCCCTTCAGTTTCTGCTGAAGAAAATAAATGGTTTTCCTTGTATTTCATGGCTTCAGGGTGAGGTTTATTCGAAGACTCATCAGTGCCCTTCTGCTCCTCTTTGCCACGTTTGGAACAAAGAGATACTGTAGTCCCTCAATATCCACGGTTTTGCTCCTCATGCTTTCTGTCACTTTCAGTCAACCATGATCGGAAATATTAAATGCAGAATTCGGGAAATAAAAAAGTCATAAGTTTTAAATTGCGCACCATTCTGAGTAGCATGAAGAAATCCCACACCATTCTGCTTCTTCCCATCCAGGATGTGAATCATCCCTTTGTCCTGCTACCTGCTCATTAAACACTGAGTAGCTGCCCTGGCCAGTGTGGCTCAGTTGGTTAAAGAGTCCTCCCGTAACCTAAAGGTTGCAGGTTCGATTCCTGGTCACAGCACATAGCTGGGTTGCAGGTTCGGTCTCCAATCAGGGTATATACAATACCCAGTCAGAGGCAACCAATCTTCTCTCTCACATCAGTGTTTCTCTCTCTCCCTTCCTCTCTCTAAAAGCAATGAAAAAAAGCCTGTGGGTGAGGATAAAAAATAAAAAAATGAATAAATACTGAGTAACTATCTCAGTTATCAGATCAACTATTTCAGTATTATAAGTGCTTGTGTTCAAGTAACCCTTACTTTACTTAATAATGGCCCCAAAAAGCAAGAGCTGTGATGCTGGCAGTTCAGACACACCAAAGAGAAGCCACAAAATGCTTCCTTCAAGTGATAAGGTAAGTTCAGTACGAGGAGATATTTTGAGAGTCGACAGTCACATACCTTTTATTACAGTATTTTGTTATAATTGTCCTATTTCATTATGTTACTGTTGCTCATCTCTTACTGTAGTCACTTGTAAATTATACTTTATCATAGATACGTATGTACAGGAAAACATCATAGTATATATAGGGTTCAGTACTGACACAGTTCCAGTCATCCGCTGGGGGTCTTGGGGAAGGGGCGCTATGTGGCTGAGATACATGAGTACACAAAGACAGAAGGAGAGAGAGTGACAGACAACATCACAGAAAAAGACAGGACACCATACTTGGGTACACGGAATCCATGGGGAACTTTCCTGCTGTCAGCATCATTTCAAAGCTGTGTAGCGTGGCTGTTTCCAAAGCTTAGTACTATTTTTATGACGGTAAAATGTTTATTGTGATTATTGAGAGAACCGTTGTCTTAAAACTGATGCTTACAATGGTAGAGTTTGACCTGTATTTGTTGATTTATCTAGTAAAATAAAACACTGGACTTTATGTAGGAAACATCAACACCTCCCAAAGAGAGAAATTAAAGAGTTTCTTTTCCTGAAATAATGATTTCATTAAATTAGAAAAGTTAATATGTTTTTGTTATTTAATTTGTTCATTACTCTCTGTAAAATGTTTCACTCTGTTTTATCTACTACTCATCTGGAATAACTACATGCTAGTAACTGACCTCCCTTTATTTTTTGCTACACTCCAGAAATTCTTATTTAATTTTATTACAGGCGGGCAGTGTCTGGTCCCTACCAGAGTGACAAGGACTTTTTCCTTAATTACTGTACATAGATAACACTTATTCTGGCAATTCTCATGCTATTCAATGAGGTGAGTTTCAACATGAAAAAAGGAGCCGATGTGCCAAAATCGTTCATTTGTTAATTTAAAAAAATTATGTAGCAGTATAAGCGCCTAGGTCACAGTCTATTTGTTGAAGTTCACAGCTCTCAGGGAGAACGTCTTGTTAGAAGTTCTATTGTAAAATTATGAAAAGGTTACGATATTAGCATCCACCTGATGGAGGAAAATGGAGAGGCACGTGGGCCATCTTTGAAATCACATATTTTAAGCTAACTGCAGTCTCTACAGTCAACCTGATGGTACTGCAGAGAACCAGAAGAGTGTCTCTAATCTAATCTTGGCTGCACTGTGATTTCAAACCGCTCAGTCACACGGTATCTTCCCTTTTCCTTCCGGTGGGCTTGCAGATTTGCCTTCACCAACCATCCTTCTGTGTCCCGGTTATGTACTGCAGCACTCCAGACTGATGGATTTTTGTCCAGGACAAACCAAGGCTCTTGCTTTTTACCAAAACAACTTTTTATGGAGCACAACATTTTTTCCAAGGGAGAAATACAAGTTTAGCAAGATGTGTTTTGGTTGATAAGTTAAGGAGGAGGGTCTAATACAAATGGTGACTAAAATGAAAACTCAGGGAAGCAACAACAAGTAGTAGACTCGGATTATGGGTGAGTAGATGCAAATATTCCTGGCCTTAAAGCTGTCTTCTGAGGAAAATGCCAGTGCTACTGATTGTTTTTCAGAAGCTAAAATGTCAATCACCCAATTGTTTTGCCCTATACTGAGATCACTAGAAGAAAATACTTCTAACACAACCCAAAATGTCACTTCTAAAGAAAAATTATGCACATGTGCCCATGATGACCACAAAGCATGGAAATACTTCTGTTTGTTTTATTTTTATATTCTTTCTAAACCACTAAGACAATTTCATGATCTCTTTCCCCACACCTTCAACAACCTTCCTACTCTATGGATCTGTATAATCTCACCTACAAAATTCTCACTGAGTCCATTTCAGCACCTGCAAGATGTGCATCTTACAGGTACTTCTCTGTAATGAGAGTCTCTCCTCTTGCTTCTCAGGACTTAGTTTATAAGGTATCATAAATATTGTGGATTAATGAATGGTGGTCCATCTTTGCCCAAGAAACAGGAAAAAGGACACATAAAAAAACAGAAACAAAAGATCTAATGGAAAGAAAAAATGATGTATTTTTTCATTCAGACTTGTGGGTACAAGAATATCTGAAGTTTTGTCTATTTTAGGTGTTTTATTTATTTTTCTAAGAAAAAAAAAAACTAAAGAAGTTACCAGGTGCTCAAAATCCAAATGAAGAAATGAGAAAGAAGAGAGAAATTTGCACGGCGTTTCTCTTTTTCAGGGGCAGTAAGTGGAAGAAAACTGAACTCGGTTGCACTGGAGGGACAGTGATCTAGGGGGTCCCTGGGAGCAATATTCCTATTCCACTGAGGAGGTGAGCCAAGATACTTATAAGCTCTAGAGAACCTTTAACACAGGAAGCTATTTATCATAACAAGCTTGGTTGATACTGTTCCCATACTGAACCAATTAGGTTCGCCTATTTCGTCATACTTCATAACTTGGGATGATAGGTTTCCAAGTATGGTACAGTGTAGTAATTGAATTTTGATCAAACACACATGGCCCATAACCCAGTATGTGAAATTTTCTGAACAGTTCACAGCTTTTAAATATCCAGTCAACATGTTGCCAAAAGTACAGGATGTACTTGATGCAAGGGGGAGAGAGAAGGGAGGGCTGAATCTTGGTAGAGCTGTAAAACAAATATTTTTGTACTTGTTCTCTTCTTATTTTTCAAATAGCAGTGGAGAAAGGCTATGGGATATCATATCATCGTTCAAGCCTTCCCCTTGCTTTCTCTCTGAGCACAAACATCTTTGAGTCTCATTTCAGATTACCTTTTATTATTATCTTTTTGCATGAAGCTAATTCATGCCACAGGCCTGTTACACGGGACCTGCTAGCATCTCTCATTGCTGCACCATCCGAAGAGCATTTCCTGCACTAGGTAAACAGGTAAACTCTTTTGAACAAAGATACAATCTCTGTCTTCTTGCCATCTACTTTGGATGGGGAGACAGACCTAAAACAAGTGCATACATCAATTATTTTTTAATTACAACCTGTGATAACATGAGGGGAAAAGAGGGTATTGGGAAGGACAATCACTGGGGTCTGATTAATCCAGGAGAGAAGGAATGGACAGGAGAATCAGGGACTGCATCTCCAACAAAGTGCCATTAAAATCGATTTCTGAAAGATGAGAAGAGATCCAAGAGAGTAAATGAGGGTTCCCAGGAGAAGTCAGCACATGGATAAGCCTTGAAGTAGGCGAGACTTCGGCAAGTTCCAGGACCTGGAGGCAAGGATAGTCAGTGAGAAAGACACGGTGGCAGACAACACAAGGCCATGTGAAGGATCATGCGCAGAGCAGCCACTGAAAGGTGGCAGGCCAGGGAGTGACAGGATGGGCGGCAGGCAAGACAAGAAGCAGAAAGACCAACTACGAGGCCTTGGCAGTTGTCCAGGTGGGAAGTGATAGTGGCTTGGAACAGGACAATGGCAGAGATGAAGAACAGTGGACAAATCTGAGAGATATTTTGGAGAAAATGTGACATGACTTGGCAATAACAGGGCTTGGGAAGTCAGAGAAAGGGAGGTTCTGAGAATATTCCCAGGTTTCTATATGGAGCAACTTAATGAATAAAGTCCAATGAATAACAACTTGCTAGTATGGCTCTTAAGGCTATACCAAAGTAATAGGAGAACTACTCTCACAAGCTCCTGTGTCTGCAGCGATACTCTGCTCTCATTAGATTTTGTAGGAACAGATGCATTCATTCAGTGCTAGAGACAGAAATTTCCCACCTACATCCACATCAGCCTTTCTTTACCATAAGCAGAAGAATGTCTCTGAGCTATGAAAATTAGACCTCAACATAAACTTAAATTTTTACCTTTAGCTCTGCAGACACAGTCAAAGAGTCTGGGAGTTGAACTACAAGTTAAAAGAAAACAAATTGCCCCTTTTAAAATGTTTAAAAACCAAGCATGTTTCTTTATTCATTTGATAGGTTTTTCCCTGAGTGTTTACAGTGTGCGAGGTAGGAGGTAGATAAGATGTGTTCCCTGCCTTGATAAGGAGTATATTCTATCAGTGAAGAAAAGGGCATAAAAAATATGTGTCACACAGCATGGTGTATTACATAGATCAAGCCATAAAGTTACATTTAACAGATGACAGGATTATTAGTTATATAGGAGGGACTGGCACATGGGCATGGCTATGAAAGACTTCAGAGAGGTTGCATTTGAGACACGTCTTGTAAGACAAGCAAGAATTTGCTAAGCAGAGAAGAGGGTGGGGGCAGAGAGGCCAAAAGGAGGAAGGAACAGCACAAGCCAGGACACGAGGTTCCTAAGGAGCCCTGGTTGCTCCCCTAGGTGTGCAGCCATAGTGGTCTGATTCCAGGCTGGAAAAGTCATCCTTCTGTTCTGGTCTGAAAAGCACTGCCAGTCTAGTAAGATTTATTTGCTAGCACTTGATTCGGGTAGAGAAAGGCTCACTGCAACAGAGATCTCTTAAATGTGACTACTGCGCAATATTGTCGTGTTCATGTGAACTTTGGATTTATCCATTGAGATGGGTGGTCCTCTCTCCACAGTTCATAATGAGTCCCACAGCTTGGCCAAGGCCACAGGACCCAGCTCTTTAATGTACCTAAAAAGATGTAGCACTGGCCCAAGGTAATGCCTAGGTGCGTTGGAGAATACAGATAACATGCATTTGCAGCCTGGCATATTGGTGCCATTTTCTGTATAGCCGCCCTTATACAACAGTGAGGGATGGCCCCCCCGCCCCCCAAAAAAGTGTGTCTGTGTGTGCCTGTGTGTGTGTGTGTGTGTGTGTGTGTGTGTGATCTTTAAATTTTAATAGCTAATCACAGTCCTCAGAGAGGGAATTAGCAGCTTTGGCTTGGAGGCTGCTCCCCCACCTGTCTCCAGGCACTGCAAACACAGCTGTGTAAGATGGAGACGGGCAAAGCTTCCAGGGAAAGAAACGGTTCTAGGGGAGGGGCCAGGGAGGGGAAACAACTATGGAAGCGCCTTTCTCACAAACCCACTTGGGGCAGGGCCTGGGTAGCAACTGCAAAAATTAGCAAAAAGGACATGGTCAGCCTTTTTGTTGTTGTTGTTTTTTTTTTCTCCCAACAGCACGTTAAGTAAAATATTTCAAGGCCCAACTCAAGAGGCACTTTGAAATCGTTTTTGTTTTTTTTTTTCAAAGAACGAGACACAGCACACAATTCAAGCTGAGAGGAAAACAAGGTAACACGCGCTTCTGGCACGGCAGCCAGTCAGGTTTTCTCCCCGCATCAAGATGAAACGCCGAGACGATTTATGCACTGTCAGAGAACGCGTAGTCCCTCGCACAGAACACAGCACTTCCTGGTAAAGTGCCTAGAAACTTCTTTATCTGTTTTTCTCCAGGCTGAAAAGTGCAGGCATTTTTAAAGTTCAACTCTTTGGAAAAGTCAGCACAGGCAAGATCTCAACAGACGCAGACCCAAATGTTAGCGATTCCAGAGTGGCCAGGGGGTTGCTGCTCCCCAGAGGGAGGGGAAATTCGAAGAGGGAAAGAAACAAGACGTTTTAGAAGAAGAAAAGCCGAAGCAAGGAGGTATTTTCGGTATCATTTTAATCACAAAATAGCATGCATGCGGTCTGTGCCTGCGTGCTACCCAAACCTCGATTTGAATACCACTGAACGCTAGTTTGAAAATTTCCATTTTTGTAATTTGCTTTCCTTTGTTAAAGCCAAGACTTGAGAAGAAACCTGGCAGCCGTCTCCAAGTCTGGCACGATTTCACCTTAGACGCACTCGGCTGGTTTGGATGTTGAGGGAGACCGCACAAGAGAGAAGAGAAAAGAGGAAGAGACGGGGAGAGCAAGCCACCGCCGATCCGCTGCCAGGGAGCAGGCCCCCAGCCGCTCTGCCAGGGGGTTTGGCTCCACCTGCAGGAATCAGAAGGCAAACCAGTTAGACACCTCGGCTTCCACAGGCTCCAGCATAGGCGCTGAGGACCCTGACGACGGCCCAGAGAATGTCCCAGCCAGCAGGAATGCAGTGGAAGAAGTTGGCGGTAAGGAGTGCAGACGTAGGGATCTCCATCATGCGCATCAGAGTCAGCACAGATATTTATACCGAGAGGTGTAAAGACATAGTGCATCCTCCTACAACCTGTGACTTGATTTCACTAGGTAAGCGTAAGACCCATTCAAGAGCAAGGGCAATACCTGGTCCCCACTACAGGTCCAGCACCTAACTGTGTTCAACGGTGGAATGAATGAGTGAACAAACAAATGAACCCAGCCCCTTGAGTAATCTACTCTTTTAAACACCGGAGACCTAATGTGATAAAAACAAGCTCATTTTTTTTTTCAAGTATATTTACGAGTTGTCAGGCACTTTGTTAACAGCTAGTTATTGCTACAACACCCCCACCCCTTTTAGACTAAGTACTATGTTCCACCTCCAAACTGCGTATCACTAAGAGCCACTAATTTCATCGGATGCCCTTATTTTGCAGAGGAGTACATAGAGGGTCGGCGAGTTTTTACCCAGGTCAACTAGTGTGTTAATGATAGAACTGGTTGGGGCTAAATTCTCTGGGGCTTGTTTTCTGAAGCAAGAGAATGATTCTGCCTCACTGTAGACGGGCCTGTGTGGAGGCTGGTCGCTGACCGGCTCTCTCAGGAGGAAGTTGGCTTCCCCACCCACCAGTTGTCAGGCCCCTGAGCTTCTCTGCCAGCTTCTGCTCTGGGCTGGGCAGCTGCTCATGCTGCTTTACTCCAAAAATCAAATGCTGCCTGGAGCTGATGCCAACCGGTTGCTAAACTTACAAATTCATTTCTTAAAGCCTGAAGGACAGAATCTTTGAACTTACAGGGCTTGTAAGCCACAGACAGGCAGGTGCATTGTTTTCACAACACAGGTGTCTTATATCCAATATCTAGTACATCTACTTATACAAAGTGCTTAATAAGCAGTTATTGAGTTTCCCAGTGATAGTTATAGACGGTATTTACCAACTGAAACATAATTTTTTGCTGTAGGCAGTTAACATTCAGTTTCCAAATAAAAAAGTGAAGATTCTACTTGTAAATGGGACTCCATTTGCATTATGTCAGATGAGTGTGATCCAGTGGAAGCTGGAGAGCATAACACCCATGTTCTAACTACGGCCTATCTAGAAAATGGAAATGATACTGTCACAGTCTCTGAAATGATCAAAATGAATCATTACAATAATAATCACAATATTAGTAACAGCTGGAAGCTATTATTAAATGCTTACCACATTCCAGGCTCTCTGCTAACCACTTTAAATGCGTTACCTAAGAGAGCATAACAACCCCAAGTGGGTTACAGCTCTTATCCCCATTTTACAGACTGGGAGAGATGAAGCTAAAGAGTCCACGATACTCACCTGTGGTGCCTGCTTACAGTGGTGAGCCTGGCATTGGAACCAACTCCGATCTGACTCTAGACTCATGGACTTTATGTCACACAGCAAACACCTATTGGCTGATTCCATGCTGGTGGCATTCAAGCCTCTATCTCTAGTTCTTTCTCTTGGGAACTCTGCACTTTTATTTCTAACTACTAAAAGAATGTCATAATTATATATTCCACTACTGTGTAAACTTAAAAAGGCCTAAGCCAAATCCCTTTCTTCCGTTCATAAGCATTACTGAAAACCATCGAGGTTTAAACTTTCAAGCTTGGTCTAGGCCAGTGTTTCTCAACAGGGGGTGATTCTGCCCTCCAGGGGACATTTAACAATGTCTGGAAACATTATTGGTTGTCACAACTGGGGGTAGGGTGGTGCTACTGGCGACTAGTGAGTAGAGGCCAGAGATGCTGCTACCTGCCTACAATACATGCACCATTCCACAACAAAGAATTATTCAGCCCCAAATGTCAGTAGCGCTGAGGTTGAGAAACCCTGGTTTAGGAACATGAACGTGAGTCAGAGATCATCATCAATCATCTGATATAGGAGATGTGTGTACATATCTGAAGCACACAAAGGTACCTGTGCGGTGACAAAGAGTGAGTGTCCTAAGCTCCTTAAAGAGTTGTGGAGTTTAAGATGGACTGGGGAAGGCCTGTCAGAGGAGGGGCACTTGAGCCAGGCACAAAGAAGAGATAAGATTTGAATTCTGGTAAAAAGACAAACAGTGCTCAGGGTGTGGGTGTATGTGAGGAATGTTGGCTTATTTTAATTGGAGTGGAGGAGGTGTGAACAGGAATAGGGGAAAGAAAGGAGATGATGTTTTGTAGGAACTAGATCAAAGAGTTTTGAGTGCAAAGAGGATTTCAGACTTTATTTGTAAATAAATAGGAAACCGTCTAACATTTTCACATAGGGAATAATGGGATCAAAATATTCTCGGGAGATGAATGTAGCAGCTGAATGAAAGTGAATTGCATAGAATAAAAGGCTAAAGACAAGAAGACATGTTATAACACTATTGCCATAACTCTTCCTATTTAAAAAGAACAACTTAGCTATTTTTGTCATCAGTAGCAACCAAAAATTGAGTGATTATTGTAATTTAAAGCTAAACACTACACACACACACACACACACACACACACACACACGAGGAGGGTACCCCAAAAAACTTGGAATTGCCTTCTGGGCCCTTGTAGTACTGCTTCCCCCACTAGGTGAGTGCTCTAGGAACCCATCTATAGCAGTGTACTAGCTGGCGTTGTTGTGAGAGGTTGTGTTCAGCTTCAGTGAATTTATTTTTTTGAAGACTCTTCTACAGAGTTTGCCCATTTCACAATGGGTGCTTTATGAGCACACCTGCCCACAGCACACTGAGTACTCATTAGTTTTTTTTACCAAAAATGGCATGACCCCTGTACTCCACCCTTCCTATTCACCCATCTGGCACAAGCAACTTTTTTTGTTTGTTTCCTAGATGAGAAAAGTCCTTAAAGGGAAACAGTTTGCCATTGTGGAAGAGGTGAAACAAAAAACAGCAGAAGCACTAAAGGCATCAAAATCAATGAGTTCAAAAACTATTTTGAGCAGTGGAAAAAATGTCTTGATAGGTGTATTGCAGCAAATGGAGAGAGTGCTTTGAAGGTGACTGAAGTTTAGACATGTAAGAGTAAATACTAAATATTTTATAAATAAATTCCTGTGCTCCCCACTGTGATAAGGATATCCCCATTTTATAGATAAAGGGACAGTCTTAGAGTGGTCAGGAAGTGGCAGAGTCAGAGTCTGGCTACTAAAGCCTGTGCCCCTAATGGTTTCATGTGTTCAGTACATGGCTGGGATTCCTAACCTCTTGACCAGTCCAAACTGTTCTCCTTTCTAAGGCAGGCAAGAAAACGAGGCGGCCCAGACACCACTGGGAACAGGAGGGCCTAGGACAGAGAGCCTCAGGAAATCTGGCTTTCCTTGGCAGACAGAGCTGACTATAGGGAGAAAGGGAATATTTTTCTCCCCTGGCTGATGTGGTTCAGTTGGTTGGGCATGGCCCACAAATCAAAAGGTCACAGGTTCGATTTCTGGTCAAGGTACATGCCTGGGTTGCAGGTTTGGTCCCCAGTTGGAGTGCAGGTAAGAAGTCCCCCCTCAACTGAAGTTTTGCTCTCACATTGATGTTTCTCTCCCTCTCTTTCTCCCTCCCTTCCCCTCTCTCTACAAAAATCAAAAAATTAAAATTAAAAAAGAAAAGGAAGTGTTTGCTTCTGGGCTAATTTTGAGGGTGTGGGGAGCTCAGGCTATGCTTCACTACAAACACACCTACACAATAGATTCCCTAAATCTATTCGGAGTTAAGGTGATCCCTCCCAGAGGATAGTAAATGAGAGCAAAAACAGGGCATCTTAAGCAAAGATGGAGCTTCTTATGTCGGCCTCTCCTGCCTGATGAGGTAGCAGCAAGCAGAAGACATGAAGTCGGGGATAGAAACGCTATGACTCAGAAATTCCTTGTTTACTTGGCTCCTGAACAGATTGCTAACTGGATCCAGGTGTGTGCTCTGGTTTTGTTTTAGAGCCTGTGGCCAGAGGCAGGAAGGAGAGGGAAGGCGTCGACCGTATCTATAGACAGAGTAGGTGGCCCTGTTAGAGCTGGTGGAGGCACTGCCAGAGGTGTGGCACCAGCAGCTGTGGTGGGGGCCTTGGTGGGCCTGCAACTAGCATGTCTTTGGTGACCTGGGACACAGGTTTTGTCAGGAAAGAAGATTCACTGCAAGGAGCTAAAAAAGAAAATGACCAAAATGGTGGGCACCACCGAGAAAAGACAGATCAGTAGGGGGAGCACATGTGAGACATAGCTCCTTGAAAACTTCCAGGACGATGTGAAAGGAACTGAGGTGGGGGCCATTCTCCGAGAGCAGGCAGGGCAGGAAGACTCAGGCATCCATGGTGTTGGACGGGCACACCTGTGGCTCTGGGTGACCCTGCACTGCAGGGTCGTCTGTAAACTGTCATGGCAAGTTTGGGATCTGCAATCAAAAGGTCAAAGGCCCCAAGATGCCATGGTTCCAGCTCTCCTTTCTAAAATCCCACTGCTTTAAGGAAACATAAATTTTTGCCATAGTCTTTTATATTTTAATATTCTAATCAGTAGACTTAAAAAAAAAAAAGGACGAGGGTTCCTCAAGGTCAGCGATTGACTCCGTGACACCAAACTAAGGAGGCACTCCAGAAGTCTCTGCTGAGTTTAACTTGGTGCAGCACTCTTCTGGAACATCCAGAGTGTTCCCTAAGTGCATAAACGTCATTTTTAATACAAATTTTTATTTGTACCTAGTTAAAGGGGAAAAAAGCCTAACCTTATGCATCAATATGCCTGTTTTCACAAACCCTTTGCCCACAGTCTGCAAGTTGTCCTACTACTAAGACCAAAAGCCAAAAACCCAATGTTTTTTCCTCGAGAAAATCTGGAAGAGGTAATTATACTAAAACACACCACTCAGAAGGATCTGTTTCACTGTTTTTGCTTGTGAAAGTGGCATAATTAGGCCTCTTCATACCAAACATTGTCCTGAGAAAAGAATGAAAACCAGAAATAAAAGTTCTCGTTGCCATGGCTTCTCTATTTTGTTGTTTTACATGAGATATTCCTGAGGGAAATGGGGCTGGAGACTGCAAGCACATTTGTCAGGCTTGCAGGTCTCCAGACAACCGAAAACACCCCTGGTCACTTCACACACACCACACTCTTCAAACTAGTGTGCTAGAATCCAATCTGGTGGACAATATATTACTCCACCTTGAAGTATCAGGTTGGAAGTATACAACGAGGCACTGCACGCAAGGTGGCTGGCTGACTGCGCAGTCCCACATTCATACACAGATAAACCAGGCAAAATTGGAAATTGGGGAGCAAGACAGATTGAACAACCCAGGGTCCCAGCTTTGGGAAATAGAACCTCGGGGCACTGATTGAAAACACCTGTGGGGGTTGAGGTGCAGGGAGAGACTCCAAGTCTCATGGGAGAGTTCGTTGGAGAGACCCACGGGGGTCTTAGAATGTGCACAAGCCCACCCACATGGGAATCAGCACCAGAAAGGCCCAGTTTGCTTGGGAGAAGTGGTGGAAGGGACTGAAGTCCAACAGAGAATGGAGCAAGTGCCATTGTTCCCTCTCGGACCCCACCCCCACATACAACATCACAACCCAGCAACTGGGTTGCCCCACCCTGGTGAACACCTAAGCCTCCACTCCTTATATGTAACAGGTGCGACAAGACTAAAAAAAAAGGTCCAAACGGAAGAACAGAGCAAAGCTCCAGGAAAAATACAACTAAGTGATGAAGAGATAGCCAACCTATCAGATGCACAGTTCAAAGCACTGGTGATCAGGATGCTCACAAAACTGGATGAATTTAGTCACAAATTAGGTGAAAAAATGAAGGCTATGCAAAGTGAAGTGAAGGAAAATGCACAGGGAACCAATAGTGATGAGAAGAAAACTGGGACTCAAATCAATGGAGTGGACCAGAAGGAAGAAAGAAATAATCAAACAGAAAAGAAAGAAGAAACAAGAATTCAAAAAAATGAGGAGAGGTTTAGGAACCTCCAGGACACCTTTAAACATTTCAACATTTGAATTATAGGGATACCAGAAGGGGAAGAGGAAGAGTAACAAGTGGAAAAGTTATTTGGACAAATAATAAAGGAGAACTTCCCCGATCTGCAAAGGGAAATAGACTTTCAGGAAGTCCAGGAAGCTCAGAGAGTCCCAAAGAAGTTGGACCCAAGGAGAAACACACCAAGGCACATCATAATTACATTAGCCAAGGTAAAAATGAAGGAGAGAATCCTAGAAGCAGCAAGAGACAAGGAGACAGTAACCTACAAAGAAGTTCCCATCAGACTGTCAGCTGATTTCTCAAAAGAGACCTTACAGGCAAGCAGAGGCTAGCAAGAAGTATTCCAAGTCATGAAAGGCAAGGGCCTACATCCCAGATTGCTCTGTCCAGCAAAGCTTTCATTTAGAATGGAAGGGCAGATAAAGTACTTCTCAGATATGGTCAAGTTAAAGGAGTTCATCATCACCAAGCCCTTGTTTTAGGAAATGTTAAAGGGACTTATCTAAGAAAAAGAAGATAAAAAACATGTACAGTAAAATGACAGCAAACTCACAATTATTAACAACCACTCCTAAAACAAAAACAAAAACAAACTAAGCCAACAACTAGAACAGGAACAGAACCACAGAAAGGGAGACCACATGGAGGGTTAGCACCAGGGGAGTGGGAGGAGGAGAGAGGGGGAAAAGGTACAGAGAATAAGTAGCATAATGGTAGGTAGAAAATAGACAAGGGGAGGGCAAAAATAGTACAATGTAGAAGGGAAATGTAGAAGCTAAAGAATTTATGACACATGGACATGAACTAAAGTAAGGAACATGGGTGGGAGAGGGTGTGCAGAGTGGAGAGGAGTGAAGGAGGGGAATGGGACAACTGTAATAGCATAGTCAATAAAATATATTTTTAAAAAACTGTTCATTCGGCATGTAATTGTTTAATGCATTTGTATTAGACCACTCCTTTTAAAAACTTACTGTGCGTGCCCTGGCTGGTGTAGTTCAGTGGATTGAGCACGGGCTGCGAACCAGGCATCGCGGGTTCGATTCCCAGTCAGGGCACATGCCTAGGTTGCAGGCCATGTCTCCCAGCAACCGCACATTGATGTTTCTCTCTCTCTCTCTCTCCCTCCCTTCCCTCTCTAAAAATAAATAAATAAAATCTTTAAAAAAACATAAAAAAAAAAAAACTTACTGTGTGTGTATGTAAATCCCCTGGGATTCTTATTCCAAAGGTCTGGTAAGGCCTGAGATTCTGCCTTTCTAGCAAGCTCCCAAGGAATGCCAATTCTTTGTGAGAATGCCAATTCTGATCCATGAATTACTTTTTCAGTAGCCAGGAACTATACAATGTGTTAGTCCTTTGCTATATAAAGGTAAATAAGATACCATGGCCCCTGCCCTAATGGAGACTATATTCTAGCAATGAGTATAAATATTAAACAAGGAATTACAACTAAGTACAATGTTAGAGGATGTTCAAAGTCATTTTGGGAGCATTTTGGGAAGGGATCTCACTTCACCTAGAAATTTTAAAAAATATTTTGAAAAGCTTTTCTGAGCAAGTGTTTAGGCTGATAGGAATCTGCAAACAATAAAGGAGGAAGAATATTTCAGGCAGAGGGATCAGCATGTTTGAAGGACCAGAGGTGAGAGGATGCTTAGAGATTCAGTAAATGCTTACTGAGCTTTACTATTTGCAGCCTCTGTACTGGACAGAAGACCGTGCACTGGAGGAGAGCACAGTCGGAGAGACAGACATGGGATCCGATGACTTCTAAACAATATGGCAAGAGTTCTAACAGTGGTAAGCACAGGGCGCCAGGTAATCCTAACGCTGCCCAGGAGAAAGGGCATTTGAACTGAGCCCTGATGGGTGAATGGGAACAAGGCAAGAGAGAAAGATGTGGCAGGGTGGGAGATCTGGTCCTTGCCTCTGAGGCTGCACAGTGTGTGGGGAAGTTGACACATTGTAGCACACGATCCTGATTTTAACATACTACAATAGTTGTCTGGAAATAGTGCCTGGCACAAAGTAGGCACTCATTCAATGTGTTGGAAGGATGAAAATATAAATGCTGTGTTAGTGATAGGCTCACAGCATCCTAGGCATGGGGTGGAGCAAAAGTTGGCTTACAGTTGTTTATATGGGAAAATAATACAATAATTAATAAATAACAATACAAAAATAAACTGTTTCACAGACTCACTACTGTAAACCTACTTTTGCCCCACCCTGTATAGTTGGGTACTAAATCAAGTGTTACCAACTTCACATGCCCCAGGAGTTCAGAAGGGTGTAAACAAGAAATGGGCTTGAAGGAAGGGTAGAATCAGTGGGATTCGGAGGGCATCGGTAGACATCCATACTGCTAAGAATAAAGGGCAGAGAAAACAGAAAATAAGCACCAAATAGGGTTCTTAATCCAGGGCCCATGGAGCTTCTGGGGCATCCACAAAGCCCCAGAGACTATATGCAAATATCTTACATATATATGGGCTCTCTTTCTGCAGAAAGGAACTAGAACTTTCATCAGATGCTCAAAGGAGTCCAATGATCCAAACTAGGTTAAGAGCCTCTAGGTAACCTATGAATCACTTACTGATTACAAAAAATTGTGCTACTGGAACCCCAACACAGAAAACCTTGGGTCTGAATCAGCTGGAATGGTTTCAGCCCTGCCTTTAAGTGGCATTTTAGCATTTCCTTGCTGATACTTATCGATCCAGACCTGTCTGTGTTGTCAGGGTATCCTTAGCAGCCAATGGAGTTGCCTCCTTCCAAAGCTATTTATATGCACCATAGTCCTTCCTTCTAATGTATTTCCAGTGGGGACAATGCCCTCTTGTTAGACTGTCAATTGTTTACATTTCTCTGATCTTTTCTTGCAGTTTCTGTTGAGCAGCAGTTGCTGCAGCCACCTGAGCGTCACACAGACCATTAATTGGAACAGATTGAACAAATGCACTGGAGAAGGGAGCTGTATGTTTGTGGACGACAGTACATTCACGGTCGTGCATAACGGTCCAGGCACTCTTCCACCCACCTGCTTATGCTACTGCAGTGAACACAAAATTTACATATCTGGAATAAAGCAGTGTTTCATGAAGCATTAATAATAAATGCAGGAAATTTATCTGTTGTGGGTAAACATCTCCATGGCTTAACTCTGCTCCATTCTATTTTGGTTAAAAATATCTACACTGGTCTCCCATGTCATCCTCCTTCTACAGTAAACTGCTGATAATTGAAATGGCCCTTTTCCAATCAAGAATTGGGGGTTTGTTAGATAGCAAAGAGCAAGCCCCCTATTTGAGAGCGCAGACGATGTTTAGAGTTCTCAGGATATAACTTTAGAGCAGAAACCTTAGCAACCAGGTTGTACTAATAGAAGCGTAATCTGTGAAACCAGGGAAGTGATAGTCCCTGTCTTCGCAGGGCTAGACACCCCACAGAAAAAATATTTTTTATATTCAGTACTCAATGCCACATTTTAAGAGGGATAACAACCGGCATGGGAAGCTGGTAAGCACTCTTGAAATGAAGGCCAGTGTTGGTGGCTAACATTCGTGGAGTCCTTGCTAAGGGCTGGGCGCTGTGCTCGGCATTCTGTGCTCAACGTTCACAGCCATGCTATGAGGGCACTACGGCTTTTATCTCCATTCTACAAATAAAGAAACTCAGGGTCATGCAGACAACAAGGGGAGGAACTGGAATGACACTTGCTCTGTCTGACCCCAGCTGGTCAGTTATTTTCAGTTCATCTTGCTAGAGATGATTGGTGATTGTCACAATGAAATCATTGCTGCTCTGTGTCTGTGGGCGTGTGTATCAGTCTCATTTCACTGATCAGCACATGCCTGCTATGAGGGCCGTGACCCTGTTAATTACATACGTACTTACTTCTCAGGCCCAGCACTGAGCTGGGCATATGGTAGGTCTTTCTTATGTCTTTTGCTGAGTAAAGTAACATTTCAAAATGCTTCAAAAGCCAATTCACTCATCAGATTATTGAGAATGTGGGGAGAAAAAGACTGTCTTAGGGAGTGAATTGTTACAGTCATTTTAGAGGACACTTTCGCAGTAATTATCAAAATGTGAAATGCATAAACCCCTTGGCCACAGAAGTTACATGTCTAGGAATTTGTTCAATCTATTTCACAGAAATACTGACACGTATATCCAAAGATTTTATATGTGTGTATGTGTACAAAGATACATGTGTGTATATGTGTGTATATATTTGTTGCACACAAAAAATATACATTTATACATACACAGATATATATACAAAAATATTTATGTGTATTTATTACAGTTGTGTTTGTATTAGCAAAACAAAATAGAAACAACTTAAATGTCTACTAACAGGGGAGTGATTTTTTAAAATCATGGTACAACCATACAGTGCAATACTATGTACCCATTAAAACAAGAGAGTATATGTATTAGGGTAACTATATGAAACTGCCAATTCTTTTCTGTTTAGATCTATAGAAATAGCAATTTCATATGACTCATATATGTACAGAACTTTATATGTACAGACATAAAAAGTTTCAAATCATATTGGAAGCTAGAAAAAGCAAAGTATAGAGCAACACATATAGGGTGGTATGTTTGTGTTAAAATATAATAAAAATGTAGAAAATAAATAAGAAAGAGACTCACTACAACTAATTACAAAGTGTTTGTGTATTTTACAGGCATTTTTATTTTATCTAGAAATTCCAAACTCCCAGGAGCTCATCATATTTCTCCACTGGGACAGACAAGAGGGTAATGAAGAATTAGCCTTAATTATTCAGGCAAAGAAACCCAGATTATTGCAAGAGCAAAGTAAAAAAGCAGAACTTTTTCTTGGATTATCCTGACAAGTGCTTGAAAATTTCCTGTTTAGTTTTCCTGTTTGAACCTGGCTTTGCAGGTTAATGTGAGATGATCTGGTTTTCTGTGATTCAGAAATTCACAGGACTCGGCAGGCAAAGAAATACAGAGAAAGGAGGAAAAGGAAAAGGGAGCTGTGAGGGGAGTGAAAGAAGATGGGCAGAACTTGAGAAGGCTTTATAAGTAATACAACACATCCCATGCCCTCCAGGAACAAAGAAGCTAAGCTGAGGGGAGACAACAGACGCTCACCTTCCCAAACCAGGAAGGTATTAACACTCTACGCTCCAAACTCCTCCTCACTCCAAGGAGTGGCTCCTGCCTCTCACTGGAATCTCTATACAGTAAATTTTTTGTTTGTTTTCTTAGAGATGGATGTAAAAGGAAAAAAATCAGTCACCAGATATTGTTAAGTGTGAGTTATCCAAATTGTCAATTTCTCTTGATTCGTATTTCTCTAAATCAACTTTATTGAGGTAGAGTTTACATGTGGTACAGTGCACCCATTTCAATTGTACGTACCCATGTACTACACTCATCAACCACCACCATAACCAATTTCGGATGTGCTTCCCTCATCCAAAAACATGTCTTTGTGCCAGTGAACCCCGACTCCCACCCCTAGCCCCCGATTCCTGAAGATCTGCTTTCTATTGCCATAGCTTATGTTTGTTTTCTCCAACATCTTCTGTCGTGTGTAGCTTTCACGTCTCCTTTCAGTCAGCACATTTTTGATGTTCACACAAGTTTCAGTCTGCATTTCTACAGTTTGTCCCTTTTTATTGCTGAGTACTATTCCAGTACGGCTACTCCATAACCACGGTTTATCTATTCACCCACTCAAAATCACTTTGGTTGCTTCTAACCTTTGGCTATTATGAATAAAACTGCTGCAAACATTAATTTGACTTATTTTTGAAGGGAAATTCAAATCTGTCCCTTTGGTTGGGGCATGGAAATGGGAGAGAACACTAACATGTTTTAGACACCTGCTAAGTGCTCATCTGTATGCACAGACGGTCCCTTAAACCTTCACAAGAACACTAAATCATGAGATGCATGTTATTCTTATTTTACCAATGGTGAAATAGAGGCACCAAGAAGTTAAAGGACTTGCTCAAAGTCACAAAGCTGATAAGCAACCAAGCCAGGAATGTGAACACAGGCCTGTCTAACTCCAGTTTGACATTCTGCAACCCTGCTTCTAATTGCTGCATTTCTCGTTTCAAAATGTTTCGTAAAGAAATTGATCCAAAGGCAGTAGGGTTTTTCTTAGAGGCATTCTGCTGCAGTAGACGGGGGAAGCTGAAGAGGGAAAATGGCCGTTACTGGGCAAAGAGAGAAAAGAGAAAGGAGATGGGTAGAGGATAAAAGAGGTGGGGAGTCGCTCTCCATCTCCAAAGAATATGGATTCTAAAAATCCAGCATGGAGCTGGACTCCCTGGACATGGCCTAAGGCCTGGAATATTTCTGCGCAGAATTGAAGGCAACACCTCATCCAGTCTTGGCCATTCCTCCCCCGTTCACCAGGGCCAGAGCTTATGGCCATGAAGCTCACAGAATGCTAGGAGGAAGAGCGGGTGCACTTTTTCAGGTGGGCGACATTGCTATTTTGCATGGAATGAATGCCACTCACATTTGTGTTTGAAGTCAAGAAAGAAGTTTCACTTGGAATTAGGGAAACTAAAACTAAGATGACTCGTAAACATTTAGAAAACTACAGAAAGTTTAATGATTTGGTTCAAAATTAATTGAATGCCTAAAAAGAGAAAAAGGAATCAAAGTAAAAGAAGGAAAAAATGAAGAATATCTTAATGCGTGTTAAGCCCTGAGCTAAGAGTTTTGCCTGTGTCAATTGGGTTGATCTCCACAACCCTATGAAGCATGTACTGCTTTTATTCCCATTTCACATAAGAGGAAACTGTGCCTCAAAAAGGTTGAGCATCCTGCCCAGGATCACACAGTGAATGGCAGAGTCAGAACTCTAACTCATCACCCACTACTCTATCCTGTTCTCTGGGACTATATATTGCAGAGTATGCTGGGGCAAGAAAAATGTGTAAAACATTCTCCCAGACTTTACAGAGCTCATGTGTATACACTGACCAATACTTTCACTGTGGGCAAGTGACCTAATATTTCTGATTAAAATAAGAATTAATAACCCCTTTATTGCCTTCATTACAAGGTTCATTTATTTATTTCACAAATATTTATTGAACATCACTTTTGTGCCAGGCACAGTGCTAAATATTTCCCTCATGAAGTTTATATTCTAGAATGAAAAGAAGGTAATAATCATATAAAAATAGATATGTAAGGAAGGAGAGAGAAAAGAGACCAGAAGAGGGAGAGAAGAAAGAAGGGAGGGAGGGAGGGAGAGAGGGAGGGAGGGAGGATGGGTATTAGAGTCCTCAAGAAAACAGAACCAATAGGATATGCATTTAATTTAAAGGATGATAAGATTTATTATAAGAAAATAGTTCATGCTATTATGGAGGCTAAGTCCCATGAGCTGCCATCTGCAAGCTGAAGACCCAGGAAAGCCAGGGTGTAGTTCTAAGAACTGGGGGGACAATGTTATAACTCTCAGTTGAGGGCGAGAGAAGACTGATATCCCAGCTCAGTGGTTGGACAGAGTGAATCCTCCCTTCCTCTGTCTTTTCTTCCTCTTCAGGCCCTTTGCAGATTGGACAAAGCCCACCCTCATTGGAGAGGGTGATGCACTTTACCAAGTCCACTAATTCAAACATTAATCTCATCCGGAAATACCTTCACAAGCACATCCAAAATATTGTTTAATCTGGGCACCCCCATGTCCCAGTCAAGTTGACCCATAAAATTAACCATCAAATGAAAGAGGAAAGGAACAAAGGAAAGAAGGAAGAAAGGAGGAAGGAAGGAAGGAAGGGAGAGAGGGAGGGAGGGAGGGAGGGAGGGAGAGTGGGAAGAGAGAAGAAAATTATTTTGGACAGTAGTAAGTGCTATGAGAAAAAGGAAATTAATTAATGGGAGGAAGGATGATTTTAGATGGAGACAGGTGGCTGCTATGCTGCAAAAGATGGTCAGGGATATTCTCTAAACATTGATAACACTGAATTGAAGAATGAGAAGTTGCCATTAGGTGTAGGTCTAGGGACAGTGAGTTCCAGGTGAAGGGAAAAGCAAATGCAAAAAGGCTCTGAGGCAGACAAGGTCATGGCACGTTTGAGGAACAGAAGGAAGCCAGTGTGGCCGAAACATGCTGACCAAGGGGAAGAGGGTAGGGTGATAGATCACATGGGAAAGGTAAGCAGGAGCCCTATCACAGAGGGAGTGGAATTTGGATTTCACTGTAATAACAGTGAGAGTCATGGGAAGACTGAGTAAGGAAAAGACATGATCTTTTCATCTTTTAATGACCACTCTGGCTGCTCGGTGGAGAATGGATTTGGGGCGATCTAGAGGGAAAGCAGTAAGAGCAGTGAGAAGAACATTGCAGTAGGTGGGGTCACAGATGATGGTGGCTTGGACGATGGCGGTGACTGTGAAATGGAAACCAGTTATTGGATTCGGGATTTATTTTGGCGGTGGAGTTCATAGGGCTTGCTGAGGAGTTGCAGGATTTTGGTTTGGACAACTATCTGAGTGGTGGGATCCTTAGCTGAGAACAGTAGGAGCATGTTTGCAGCTAACTTTAAAATGAAAAAGCATTTTTAAACTACAAAGTGCTCTCCAAAAGCAAACTGATAGGGAAGAAAGAAACCAACATATATAGCACAGCTGCAAGAAACTGAATTCTGCCAGTACCCTAAGTGAACTCTGATTCTTCCCTCATGGAACCTCCAGATGAGAATGCAGCCCCAGATGACACCAGGGTCGCAGTCTGGCGAGATTCTGAACAAGGCAACCAGCTACCTTGTGTGTGTGCTCCCTGCGCACAAAAACTGTAAGACAAAATGGGTCTGTTTCAAGCTCCTAAGTGTGTGATAATTTGTTGTAGAGCAGGAGAAAATTAATACAGGTAAAGAGTAAATTATTGAGTAGCAAAATACCTTAAAATATTTTTGCTACAAACTTAAAAGACGGGGGCCAGTGAGGTCCCAGCCATTCCCAGCCACACCAGGTTCCCCATTCCTGGGCCTTGAGTAGCTTCTCCTTGAGGAAAAGGAGATTTGATGATAATATGACCATTAATCTTTGTCATTCTCCCTTCCTTGCCCCCCACAACAGTCCCAAATGCCAAGTTACCTGTTCTTTACTCAATCACCTTTTTTTGTTTGGTTGGTTGGTTTCGCTGAACTCACCAGAATTTATTCAACTCAGGAAAAGCAGTGTCTTTAGATCTGGCATCTCTTCTGATAAAGTGTTGAGAAGGAGTTCTCCCAAAAGTGAGTCAACTCTTACCTACTCCTTAAAATCCTCCCAGAAAATAGGGCCCCAGGGCTGGGAGAAACTGTGATGGTCCTGCAATTAATTGAGTCCTCCACAGTGTGTCCACCAAGGCTTCCTGCTTGAACACCTCCAAGGAGGAAGTGTGGAGACAGGAAGACATGATGCTAAATTCTGTGTCCTGCTACCTGTGGATCATGCACGGATTTCTTAAGCTCCTTAGGTCTCAGTTTCTTCATCTGTAAATTGGGATATTAATGCCTTTACAAAGTTGTGATTGATCTAATAGTATATTTGAAGCACTCATTCTTGCTTCTCCCTCTGTCTCCCTCTAGTGATGAAAAATTCCAGTCCAGTTCATTTTCTCCCTTCTCTGGTTTCTTGGACCTCTTTAACAATTGTTTTTGATACCTAATCATATGCTGCATTTTATTGTTCCTTAATTACTTTGTATGCATAAGTCATGACCTCCGAAGGAGGCTGAGGACAGACAGCCATATTTTATACTTCTTGGGGTCCCCCAAAGCATTTAGGTCAATCCAGGGCACACAGCAAGCATACAGTAAACCAGTAAAACCTGCCAAATTAAATGAATGATCCATCATCATCAGAGTAACTTAAAACTGGCTATACTCAATGAACTGTCATTTAATTGGAGTTTCTCGTAAAAGGGCCCCCCTTCTCCAATATCCATTTTCAAGTTTTAAAAAAGTACTGACTGCAAAGGCCTTTGCTTTTAAAAAGAAATTTTCTCATGCACCTCACGTTTGCATTTGAAACACAACTTCCTAAGCAAGCAAAAACAAAAAAAAGAACAACAACAAGGAGGAAAGGAAAGAAAGGAACTAAACGTGAAGCGTCCTCAATTGCACAATTCAGGTATTGTTCCCTATCTCTGAGACCCAGACACACTGGGCTTCAGAGTCACCCCTTTCCTTTCTCAAATGTGTATCCATTTTTGCATCCAAGAATTAAGATTTTCTTAAAGGCTGACTTTTAAAAGAAATGAACCCCAAATCTACATATGAACTGTAAGGGTTTCATTTCAAGTGGATGCAAGTGAGAATATGTTTGACCATAAAAGCAGAGAGGCTAGAATAAAGTGCCATGAAGAATCTATGGGAAGAAATGGGATCAGATAGACGTGGTGCACTTCTCTTAAGTGCATACCACTTAAGTGCATAATCAGCCTGTGCTCCCAAGAATTATGCAGTTTCTGTCTGGCCCCCATTAGACTGAATGTGTTGCTACTCCAGTTAATTGCATATCGGCAAATCACATAATTCAGATCTATGCACCCTGAACCGAGTTCCAAATGCCATCCGGTACAATGTAATCAAACTAGGGAAGTGAAGAGCTGGAATACTTATGAGAGTCTGCCCATTTGTCACATTTGGTTTAGATAGTCTGTGCTGTGAAGCAGGGAGCCCATTGGTCACGGACCTGTGTGCTTCAGATTCCTGTCCACCCCTCCCCCTCAACAACACAACCTCATGTCCCCATCTAAAAATTAATTTTAAACAGATCCAAAAGAAAACAGGATGTCAGCATAGGAAAATGCAATTAAAAAGTAAATATTCTGACTCATAACTATGCTGCTCTCCTTCCCAGGACTGACATGATTTATGTGGCAGAACAGAAAAAGCAGGGACTGGTCTTGGTCCTGCCATTCACTAGCTGGGCAAGTCTCTTCACCTTTCCTGGCCTTAGTTTTCTCTTCAGTACAATGGAAAGAGTAGTTCTAGCCTTATCTACCTCACTGGGCCATTATGAGGGTGAAATGCAACACTGCTTGGTTACCTATGAAGTGATGAAATCTTTTACTAGATGCAGCAGTGAGGCTAATGGGCTGCATCAAAGAATGCAGAGTCTGTTGAGCTGATAGCAACAGTTCAGTAAGGATCTGAGGCAGCAGAAAGTGGTAAAATAGAAATGAAATGAAGGAAGTGCTACTGACTTCATGGCAAACCCGTCAAGGATCAGGCATTGTCCTTGGTTTCAGTTCAGTTCTTACTCTGAAGGAGTCGGTGCTCTTCCCCATGCACAGGCGCACATGTCACGCCATGCGATCCTCATTATGCTGCTCATTGAGCAGAAATGGCAGCATATCCACATCATTCAGTTATAGGCTCAGGAGCTAGCTGTGAAAAAAAATTACACAATGCTCCATGCTATTCAAATATCACAAGGAGTGGTTTGACATGCAGGTGCCTGCATGTTGGAATCTAGAGGAAATGGTCGTATGCCAACTTGCACTGTCGGAGCACAGCCTACAGACTTCAAAGGTCTCACTTTGCTCTTTGCAGATGTCATCCCACAAATGTTTTATCCTCAACTTGTATCTACTAAGACAATGAGTAATATATCTTAGATATCTTATTCTTCCTGAGTCAACAGTTGCCGAACTATAGACTAGTTGGCTGTTCATTTTTTGGAGTGGTTCAGAAGAGTGGATTCTAGTTCAGTCTCTTACTAGTTATATAATCCCAGGAAATGTACTGAATCTCATTAAGTCTAGCTTTTATTTCCATGAAATTGGGCCAATAACAGTACCTACATTTTAAGGCTTTTGTGAGGTTAAATGAGATCATGTATGCCAAGCAAGAGGCAGGGTGCTTAGCTAGGCTATTGTTCACTAGCATGGAGTTCATGTATGACCCAAGAGAAGCCAATGTGAATTATGTATCAACATTTTCACAGAATTCTGAAATAACATTACTTCAACAGAAATGTGGGGGTTTAGGCAATTTAATCTGCATGCTGTTTTTTTCACTCATATAGCCAATAAAGTACCTTCGCTTTGAAATAAGGACATCATGGCATAAAGTTAAAGGTGAGCACAAATCATTCTAGAAAATTACCAGGGAAAGAAGTGACTTGGTACTCCCACTCTGACCAGTATTGTCATGTGCAGCCATGTTTCCAGGTTTGAGGAGACAATGATATGTGCCCGCGAGGAGCTTGCACTGAGAAGGAGCTTCAGTGTTGGTCAAATTGAATTAAGGGCAGAAGTCCAACAGATCAGTTGCTCCAATTAGAAGAATCTACTATTTTTCAAGTGATGGACCAAAAACTGAACAAACATTTTAGTCTACTATTCAAACCCTTCCAAAATCTGCCTCTCTCATTCTTCACTCTACACCGAGCACCTAGTACAGTGCCCGGTAGATAATATGTGCTCAATAAGTGCTCAATAGTTGAATAAGTTAATTAACTCATTAGTTAATGATTCCAACCTTGGTTTCCAGCCTTATCTTCCACTGTTCTCCAGCATGAGCCCTTCACTCTACCTAGGCCAATCCTTCCATGGTTTCCTAAACACTATCTTATTTATTTCTGCCTCTAAATCTTTGCTCACAAGCCTCCCCCCATACTATGTTCACTCCTTTATCTCTTAAGCAAACGTGTTGCACTTTTTGAGGTGTGATGTTTTGAACTGTGTCTGCTTGGTTAAGCCAGAACTACATTTTCCAGGACCTCATATCCACATTAGAGTCGGCCAAGAGAGTTCTGGAAGTTTGAAGTTTTGATCTGGTGTGGTGAGAAACAAAAAGCAGAGGCACTAGGAGACTCAAACTTGTCCTCACTCTCCCCTGCTCTGCTTCCTGCTGCTGGTCTCGATGACCAGCACCCCCGCTCAACACCAGATGCAGAGTCAACCATCTCCGGTGGGTGGGCTGCTCCATCAGCTCCCATTGGTGGTCCCATCTCAGCAGCTAAGACACACCTGGCTTTCCAGACTTCCCTTACAAATGTTTACTTATTAACCGGTGCCAGTGTTCCAGGAGGGTTAGTTAGTGATTTTATTTCTGATCCTCCAGCTCTGCTTTCTGGATCTTACTTCCCCAGGTCCTCTCACAGCTACGTAATGCCTAATTCCCTATCACTTGTTATGGTTCTGCTTCTCTGATGAAACCTTAATTGACACACAAGCCTCACTGCATGGAACAGCTGTTCCATGATGGCTTCCTGACCACTGCAGAACAACTTCTCCACATCTCTGGTACCACGTGTTTGCAGTCCTCTACTGACATTAGTCACATATTGGCTTGTATTACAGCTGCATTTATGTTCACGTATGCCTTCACGATGCTCAGAACATGGTTGGTATTCAGTAGGAGTTTAATGAGTAAACAAAAGTTTACATGGCTTGTGTCACCACTATTGTGCTTATAGCAAACATTATTTATTGGTGTCACATGCTTTCCCATCATGCTTGAGCTCAGCTTCACAATCCTTCTCGACATAGTGCTGCAGACAGACAGAGCTGGAACGGAAGAAGAAACATTCTGCCATACTGAAAATCTCTGAGCATAGTGACTTATACCTCTTAAGCAAATTAAATAAGCATAAACTATTACAGTGCGTGTGCATGCTGAAGCTCAGTGTGTGTAAATTCCTTTCCCCACATCCTGCCCCACTGCGCCTATCTTTCACAGAATAGGTACCCAATCAGTATTTGTTGAATTAGACGACATTAGTGTAACCTTCACAAAATGACCTGTGTGACTGCTACAATCCAAAGTGACTCACGGGGTTCTCAAAAGGGACGCGAGAATGAACTTCCTGCATTTTTAGAAGGCCATTCCAGCTACTCATGGTCCTTTCAGAGATAAGGAAGACAAGCCCAGGTCCCAGCCAGCAAAAAAACGTGACATGTTGTGAAGTACTTGGAAAGAAGGAAAACACTTCTAGCTTCTGTCCCTCTGGTGTTTCCAGCACACTTCTCAGTAGTTATGCAGGAGGAAGGTGGTGGAAGAGAAAGGAAGGCTAGAAGGGAAGCTGGGGTTCAAAGAGGTCAGATAGAGTAATTACCAGATAGGAAATAGGGGGTCTGGAGGGAATATTTGCCTTCATTTCTGAGAAGGGAGTACAAATAAAGACACAGTTGACTTGACACTTGGAAATATTATTCTTGGTTTACTCTCTTTTCTTGAATTTTGCCTTGCTAACTACATCTCTAAGAATTCTGGCAGGTATTTCCTACTCCTGTGTTCATTCCTCCATTTTCTATTCCTGTGAATAGGATGTGATGATACCCCCCATGATCCTAGCAATCAATCACTGAAAGCATGGACGTGACAAAAAAGGAACAAAAACAAAATAAAAAATCAGTGTGTTTCTAATGGGTAAAAAGTTAAATGAAGTAAGCTTACTCTGTTGGGTAGAAAATGTCTCAAGTAAACCTTCCCCCAAATTCCTGCAACCTTAGCACTAAACAGAAAATATAAGACAATACTGTCCTTTCACATTCTCTTTCTCACTTGAAAATTGTGTGTCTGGTTTCTAGTGGTTTCTTATTAGGAGAGCAATTTCAAGAATACCTCAACTTAACTGATGTGTATTCACACGCCCAAGTGTAAGGCACACATAACTAACAAGTGCTACGGTGCATCCACCATCCACTTCTCCACCTGTCAAAATGGCACTAAGCTTTGGATAACTGTTAAATGTGAGATACTCATTTCCCTCCACATTTCAGGAAGTATTATTCTAAGGCCAATTATCAACAAAATTTCTTCACTAGACGAGTAGCAATGTGAGGGGTAGGTATTTTTAATTTGTATTTGCAACCCCAGGGGCTAAAACAAGGCCTGGCATGGAGTAGGTAATGAGTAAATGTCGAGTGAATGGCTGAGGTTTACTCTATTAGTGTGGTAGGCAAAATAAATGCACCGCCCCAACCCAAGATGTCTATATCATAATCCCCAGGACCTTTGAATATGTTGTTTTACATGGCAGAGGGACTCTGCAGCTGTGACTAAGTTAAGACTCTTGAGATAGGCAGCCTGACCTGGACTAGCTGGGTGAGCCCACGAGAGTCAGGGTCAGAGAAGGAGATGGACAAGGTCGGAGTGATGCAGGACCATGAGCCGAGGAGTTTGAGCAAACTCTGGCAGCTGGAAGAGGCAAGGAGACAGGTTCTCCCCGACAACTTCCAGAAAAACACTATCCTGCAGACCCTTTCATTTCAACCCACTGAAACCCATGTGGACTTCTGACCTCAGAACTGTGGGATAATAAATGTGTGTTATTTCAAGCCAGAAGTTTGTGGTAATTTGTGACAGTAGCAATAGAAAATACATTAACATTAATAAGCCACCTAAAAAGTCTTTTATTGAGAAATAATTGAGATAACAATGTATTATTTAATTGATACTAATCATAAGGACAGCCAGCATTTATTGAGTCCTTAGGGAGAAGCACAGTACAAACTGCTTTACAGATAAATCTTATTAATTCTCAGAAGTATATCATAATATAGGTATTATTACCCTCAATTTGCACAGCTAAAAAAAACTGAGGCCAAGGAAAGTTAAGTTACTTGATCAACAACACAGTTAGCAAGTGGCAGAAAAGGATTTGAACTCAGGCAGTCTGAGTCCGTATCATACTATATTCCATGCTAAGAAGTATGGAAAATGATAGATAACTGTAAGACATGGCCCTGGCCTTCAGGAAGTCACAAATAACATGAGAAAGGTCACTCCAACACAAATGCTATGTTAGAGAGAATACAGGGTCTGGCAGAAGCAACGCCACTGAGTGTGGTCTGTAGGGGACATGAATGTCTCGCACAAGATGGACAGCAATCTGAACATTTCACCTAAAATGTCACATGGTGTGGTTGAGTGTGATATTGTTATGTTACGGAATTACATGCTTATGGTTTTGTAATAAAAGATTTGGTACAGATTACCAGCTCATAAAAAAGGGGCATTATTTGTGCTAGATCCTCAACATGTGAAACAATTCATGACCGGCATTGAATACAGAAAAGAGGACCAGGAAGCGGGAACACCTGGGATGGGATAGAGCGGGGCCTTGCAGGTACTTCACTCCTCACAGGCAGCGCACAGTGGAGCTTCCCTCCAGGCTGGGAGTGTAATGAGAGGAGGGACAGTGGTGCAAGGAGAGTGGAAATGGGGAAAGAAAATTAAAAGCCTGCAAGGGGGGCAGGGTGGGTATCTGAGGAAGAAGAATGAGAAGATAAAATACTTAATTATTTTTATGGGAACGGTAACATTTATTGAGCACCTATTCCACCATAAAGGGAGCATTCACATTTGTTATTTCATTTAATCCTCACAAACCCCTGCTAAATGAGTATTATTAACCTCATTTTTACAAAAGAGGAAATTAAACATCCAGAGAGATTAAGTAATTGCTGAAAGGCACATACCCAGTTAAGTGTGACTTCAAAATTCACGCTCTGTCCTTTGTTTCTTTTTGCCCCCACCATAATCTTAGCCTTTCTCTGAAAAGGAGCAAATTTTCATTAAAGTATGAATGACAGGTAGACCTGTCTAAAAAAAAAAAAAACAGAAACAGAAAGAGCAGCTTTGGGACGTGGCAGGTGAAAGCAATGACGCCGAGGCCAGCTTTATGCAGCCAGCTGTTCCACAGCATTCATTGACAAGCCCAGCGCTGAGCCTGGCAATAGAGAGGTCACAGCAGAATGGCACACACCTGCCCCGCCTGCCCCTCTGCCGCCAACGGTTCAGTGAGGGGACGGACGAGTAAACAGTCTTCTCCACACCGACTTCAGGTTAGTGTTGACCTTTAGGGATGGAAGGCAGCAAAAGGTTTGGGACAAGTGGAGCTTTAGTTACGTCATACCCTTTATTTCCCAAAGACAAATCTGAAACAAATATGGAAAACCACCATAACCTTAACCTTAGTGCTGAGTGCACAGGTGCCTACCTGCCACATGACTTTTCTTCATTTCAGTTTGTAATGTATCACAATAAGGCCCAAATCAATCACCTTAAGGAGCAGTGTTACTGTTTTGAAAAGAAATCATTACAAGGACAATCATCAGTGCCAGGCCAGGGGAAGCCCAGGGTGCAGCAGAAGGACAGAAGGGCAGCATCAAATCCAATTTAAAGAGAAACTGGAAAAGGCAAGGAAATGGATTCTCACTTAGTATCTCCAGTAGGACACATTCCTGAGGACACTCATTTTAGTTTCGTGAGACCTGATCTGACTTCTGACTTACAGCCAGGTCTTCAAAAACCTGGAAAGGTTCTTAGAAGTGGGTGGCCAGAATGTTTCCGAACAGGAGCAGCAGTAAGCAAAAGACCCCGCATAAGAAAGATCAGGGCATATTCCTGTAATCTCAAGGGGTCATCTCACAAGTTGGACTGTGAAGGGAGGGGGGAGGTGATTGGTGGTGGCTGGGACTCAATCAGGATAAGCCTTTTGGTCCAGGAAAAGGGATTTGGATTTATCTTAAATGAAACAGGAAGCTTCTGGAGAGTTTTAAGAGGATAGAGATGACCCGCTTTGCTGTACAGAAAGACCATTCTGGTGGAAAGAGGGAGGAAAGTGGAATTGAGAGGAAAGCGGAATTGAGAGGAAAGCGGGACTCACGCAGGTGGGCAGCAGGAGTCTATCATGGGGCAGGAGACACTGCAGTGGGGGTGAAGTCATGATTTCAGGGCACCTATCAGGCAGGATTTTAAAGCTTAGTGATGCATCAAATATAGGGAGAGGATAGCATCAAAGATAACTTCTGATTTTCCCCGGTGGATGTATTCTTATTTCCTGCCATAAGGAATATAGGGGAAATAAGTTTTAAAATAAAGATGAGTTTTCTACAAACGGTGCTGGAAGAACTGGACAGCCGTGTTCAACAAAATGAATCCTGACACGGACCGGGCCCCCTTCACAAAATTTAACTCAAACTGGATCACAGAGCTGAATGTAAAACGGAAAGCAATAAAACTCCTAAGCCGTGGACAGGTAGCTCAGTTGGCGGGAGCATCATCCCAGTGCGCCAAGGTTGTGGGTTCAGTCTCCGGTCAGGGCACATGCAAGAAGAAACCAACGAATGCATAACTAAGTGGGAAAACAAAATCAGTCTCTCTCTCTCTCTCTCTCTTCTCTTCTCTTCTCTCACCAATAAATAAAACTCCTAGAAGATAACATAGGAGAAAATCTAGATGACCTTGGATTTGGCAATGACTTGTCGGATACCCCACCAAAGGCACAATCCATGAAATAATTGATAAACTGGACTTCATTAAATTTAAATATTTTTGCTCTGAAAGACACTTCCAACAGAATGAAAAAAAAAAGCCACAGATTGGGAGAAAATGTCTGCATAAGACACATCTGCTAAAGGACTGTTGTCCAAAATATACAAAGAACCTTGGAAACTCAATGATAAGAAAATAAACAACCCAAATTTAAAAATGGACCCAAAACCTTGACAGACACCTCACCAAAGAAGATATACAGATGGTAAATAATCATACAAGAAGCTGTTCTGCACCATATGGTCATCAGGGAAATGCAAATTACAACAACGAGATATCACTACACACCTATTAAAATGCCAAAACCTGAAACACGGACAAAGCCAAATGCTGGTGAGGATGTGGACCAACAGGAACCCTCGTTCACTGCTGGTGCAAACATAAAATCACACACCACTCTGGAATAGTGTTTAATGGTTTCTTACAAAACTAACTATATCCTTACCACACAGACTGGCAATCATGCTCCTTGTCATTTACCCAAAGGTTTTGAAAACTTCCATCCACACAAAAACCTTCATGACAATGTTTATAGCAGCTTTATACATAATTGCCGAAACCTGGAAACAACCACAATGTCCTCCAGTACGTGAAGAGATATATAAACTATTATACATCCAGACAATGGAACATCACTCAGTTCTAAAAAGAAATAAGCTATCAAGTCATGGAAAGACATGAAGGAACCTTAAATTCCTATTACTAAGGGAAAGACGCCAATGTGAAAAGCCTACATGTGGCATGATTCCAATGATATGACATTCTGGAAAAGGCAGAACTGTGGAGATGGTAAACCAGTCAGCGGTTACCAGGGCTTGGGAGAGAGAGCAGTGAGTAGGCGGAGCGCGGAGGATTTGTAGGTCTGTGGAAACAGTCTGTATGACGCCGTAACAGCGGATGCATGTCATTACCCATTTGCTCAAACCCAGAGAATACATGACACTGAGAGCGGACCCTGAGGTAAACTGTGGGTGAGGCAATGCGTGTGTGAGCCAGGAGGTGTTCGAGAAATCTGTGCCTTCCTCTCAGTTCTTCTGTGAACCTAAAATTGCTCCTAAAACAAAAGCCGTCTTTTTCAAAGATGAAGATGAGCACAATTTTGAACATGTTGCATATTTGTCCTGAGGAAAAATAAGTAGAAGCGTTTTAATGGGTAGTTTCGTATTATTATTTCATCCCCAATTTATAGAGGGGGAAGCTGAGGTTTATAAGGTGAAGTAAGTATCTTGCTCAAGGTCATTAAGTTCAGCGGGTAGAATCTGCACCCAGTAAATTCAACCCCCAAGTCCACGAGTAACTATGTATGAAATGAGGTCTTTGAGGCCTATCTTAGTTTCCTCTTGGTGCTGTACCGCTTTAAAAGTGGAAAAGCTAGAGACCTAAATGGAAGTAAGCTTTCATTACTTCACTCAAAGCAGCAAAATGTTGATACCAGTAGACATTATGTTATGTCTGAATATTGTCAAGGGCAACCCCTAAGGAAAAGTGTGCAGGGTGATACTTTTCGAAAGCATTGTTCCTGATTTCTAATGGATGCTTCCCCCGTGAGAAGACAGTCTCTCATTCTAACTTCAACATTTTAACCGGCACTGACTATGAGATGTCACCAGTAGCAGTTTGCTGGCAGCATCTGGTCTCTTTGCTTTCTTCTTCTTCTCCCCAACTCTGGTTGGTACAGAAGGCTCATATTTCTTTTTCTTGTCCTTGTCATCTTTCTTGCTACCTCCAGGACCATGACCACCACTCTGACTTTGACTATGAGTGACTCAGAAAGTATTTGTCCTATCACCTGGTGAGGCCCCCAGTGAAACTCCCTGCTCCAGGCAGCAGAGCCCCTGCCAGCAGAGGCGCAAAGCCAGACGACCTGACCCCATCGGCCTGCCTGGGGGGCTCTCGAGTTGAGCGCCAGCCCCAGGTCCCTCAAGCAAGCACTGCTGGTCACCCCAGCCAGGAAATCAATTTTTTAAAAAAATGTCCAGGTAATGTCCAGGAATCAAAAAAGAGAAAGAGAATGAGAAACAGAGGTAGCAAGCAGAAAGCAAGTAATAAAATGGAAGACCTAAGCCCTAACATATCAATAATTAAGGTGCAGAGATGGTCTTAATGTACCAATTGAAAGACGGAGGTTAAGCAGAATGGGGAAAAGGATGATCCAACTATATGCTGTCTGTAAGTATCTTGCTTTGAACATAACAACTGTATTAGTCTCCTATTGCTGCTGTAACAAATCACCATAGACTTAGTGGCTTAAAACAACCCATATTTATAATCTCACAGTTCTTGAGCTCATTGAGCTGAAACGGGTATTACTAGGCCTATGCCAAGGTATCAGCAGCCGTGTTCCTCTAGAGGCTCTAGAGAGTATCTTTCCTTCTTTTTCTGGCTTCCGAAGTCCACTTCATTCCTTGGCCCATGGCTCCTTCCTCCACCTTCAATGCCCATGGCATGGAATCTGCAAATATCTGTTCCTGTGACCTCTGCTTCAGTAATCTCATCTTTGGTTCTACTGCTTCCCTCCTTCCCTTATGAGGACTCTTGAGACTCCATGGAGCCACCTACATAATCCAGGACGATCTTCCCATTTTAACATGTTGAATCACATATGCAACACCCTACTGTCATGTGAAGTAACACATTCCCAGGTCCTGGGGATTAGGCCATGGACATCTGGGAGGGGCAGGGGACTGCTCTGCTTACCACAAGACTCTAAGCAGGAAAGGCAGGCAGACCAATGATCCTTTCACAGATACAGGCTGAGTAAGAAACAGCCTGATGTTTCATCAGACACTTCTGGGGCTCAGTCATTCCAAGGACCATTTGCTGGGGATGTAAATAGTGAACTTTTTCAGATACCACTGCTTCTTAGAAAGAGGCTGCTAATGCTTTCCAGGTCTGGTTTGCATTAGCCAGGGTTTGGGTGAGGTTGGACCTGCAAATGACAGGTTTCACTGCAGGCATCAGGAGCAGGCAGGGGTTAAGACTCCTCAAGTTAAAGTGAGTAGACAGTCTGAAAGGGACACTGGTCAGATATTCTTACACTCTGTGAAAACGCCTGGTGTGGGGGAAAGTCCGTAAGAATTTAATGTGAGCAAAAGCAAAAGAACAAATAACACGAAATAACTCACTTAAGGAAACCACCAACTAATCTTTCCACAGGAGGCTAATCTGGGAATCATCTAGGCAAAGCAGGTAGGTCATTCTGACCGCTCAAAGGAATCACTATATAAACTCTTTACAAGAAACACTGTCCGCCATGGTTAGTGGTGGGTATCATGGAAAGAGTTCAGGTCTAGCATCAGTAACATCTATAAAAGGAGGAAGAGGCTGACTTAGAGGTTTCCTCCAGCTCAAAAGTTTTGCTAGTCCAAGCTGAGCCAAAGCAGTGTTATGTTTGTCTTATCAACAAAACTTCCTGATGCCAGGGAATCTTCCTGATGCCAGGGAACCCCCATTAAATGGACCACAACAAATGGACCTCTAGTCTGCTTAAGCCTTGTTGGTGGCAGAAAGAGAACTTATTCTATTCTATGGGCCACTAGTGGTAAGAGAGATTTATACTGAACTGGAACTATCCTTTAACTTCCACCCATTGATCTGGTTTTCCTCTTTAAGCCACACTAATGGCTACATTCCATCTTCTTTAAAAATGGAAGCCAACTAGCCCTAACCAGGTAGCTCAGTTAGAACATCGTTCAGAGGTTGCGGGGTACGTCAACGAATAAATGCATAAACAAGTGGAACAACGAATTGATCTCTCTCTCTCTCTCATAAAAATAAAACTAAAATTGGAAGCCAGATAATATAAAAAAGATTGACAATGCCAAGTATTGATGAGAATGAAGAGTAAATGAAATTTTTATGTTTTGCTGATAGATTAATTAACCAGTTCTGAAAATTGTTAGCTAGTGTCTACTAGAGTTAAAGATACGCCTACACTGTAATCCAAAGACACCACTCTTGCATATACAGAAAAGAAAAAAAAGGGCACATTACTTTTAATATGTCTCACAATAGACATGTGTAAGAGTGCTTATGGCAGCTCTATGCATTATAGCCCCAAACTGGAACCAAACTAAGTGTCTGACAACAGAGGGGCGGAGAAATACTTTGGGCATATCCATATGACGTGGTAATGATGAGTCAAAGCTTGACGGAACAGCAATTGGGGTCCAGCTGCACACCACCACCCTCCAGGCAAAATTCCAGAGGCAAAGCTTTGGTGATAAAGGAAAGGAGTCTTTATTCCAAAGCTATACAATTTTGGAATAACCACTTTCCACAGCATTAGCCATTTAAGCCCATCAATTAAGCTAAATTCTTTAACCCTTTAGAGCTTTAATCACCTAAACCTCTCAATTAAGGCTTAACTCTTTAATACCTGGGTTCTCCTATCATTTCTCCTGTTAGCTTTTAATTGTTTTATTTCTATAGGATTAGTTTACAAACTAAAACAATATAAGATACAAAAGCTACACAATTTTAGAAGAATGGCAGGCTTCTGCCTCAGAGTTTATCCCCTCTAGAGCACCCAAAGAATAACCCTTCCACCCTCTGCCAAGCCAGCCTGATCCTAGGCTGTGCCGAGTTTCTCCTCCCATCTAAAACCTATCCAAATTACCACTCTTTGGGAAATGCAGGCAGCTGCAGCACGATCATCCAGGCATCCTTGAGGAAGAAGGCCCAAAAGCCTGTCTCTGCCCTCTTTTATTTTAAATCTTCAGACCCATAATCTCATGCACTAGGGATGCATTCACCTTTTCAGCCAGCCTCGTCCTAGTCTCTTTACCATTGCCGCGGTAACCTCCTCCTACTACCCCTTCCTACTCCTCCCCAGAAGCCAATTCAAAAGAGAGCATAGTTCCATTCTGTGGAGTTCAAAAACAGGCAAAAATAATCTATGGTGCTACAGTCTAGAGAAGTGGGCATCTACAAGGCGGGTATTGACTGGGAGGAACCACAGTGGCCAATCAGGTGTACACATGTATAAATATTCACCAAGTTTTACACTTAAGATTTGGGCATTTTATGCACACTTTAATGTAATATTCTTTTAAAAAATTAAGCCATTAGGCCCTTGTACTTTTGATAGGAAAAACTCCAATTGGGCAGTTACAAAATAGTGGGTTAGATCTACGGGCATTTGTCCACACACACAAGACTTAGTGGGGATGTAGCACACCGTAATGATTGAAGGGGCTCAGGAATCACAGGCCTCGTCTCAAGCTCTGACTTCACCACTTATCATTAGCTTATGCTCAAAGTCAAGTTACTTGATCTTTCTATCCCTCAGTCTCACTGAGTATCAAATAAGGATGCATAAATGACAGTACTGAGCACGAGATGAGAAATGTAAAAATCTTAAAAAAATCATCTCATTCTAGTGGGACTATCTTTTTTTTTTTAATTCCTCATCTGAGGAAGTGTTTATAGATCTTTAGGGGGAGAGAGAGGGAACTATCTCTCTCTCTCTCTTGGTTGCCTCCCATATGCAGCATGACTAAGGATCGAACCCACAACCTAGGTTATGTGCCCTGACTGGAAATTGAACCCACAACCTTTTCGTGTACAGGACAATGGTCCAACCAACTGAGCAACCCAGGGCTAGTGAGACTATCTTTTGAGTACTATTATGTTTCAGTCACCAAAAGGATGGTCAGGGATAACACAGGGGTGGGTAAAACCAGGCTTACAGCTGTAACATCCTTTTGAGTTAATAAAGCTATTGCAATAATCATAACCTGCACGTCTTTCCATACGTGAACAACTGTAAACCTACTTTTGCCCTCCCCTGTATAATTTTAGCTCACATGATGAAAAGTTCCAAAGGCTGAAAACTTTCTGAAGTGTTCTGGTAAAACAATGTTTTTCTTTGGCATAAGTAATCCAAATAGCTCTAACCTTAATAATTTTTCAAGTTTTAATCTCCATATGCTTGGCATATTCTGATAACACTGACAGGTTAAAAGCAACATTCTGTTGTGTGCACAGTGATTGCTGCAATTAACCTTAATTTAGGGTGAAAGTAGACTGATCAGCTGCCTCAGAGCAACATTTCTAAATTTATTAGATAAACACCTCCAGAGAACTTTAGATTTAAAAGCAGAAAAAACAAAATCTGCAGCCTTCGTTTACATAAGGAGTCTTTAAGCAGTGAAGGTGCTGGTAAGACTTCCTTGAGAAAAGAGACATTTTTGGCCTTTATTATAGAGTAGCTGCAGTCAATGAAAATATACTGAAGATTAAAAAATGTAGGTAAACAGCCCTGGCTGGTATGGCGCACAGGATTGAGCACAGGCCTGCAAACCAAAGAGTTGCTGGCTCGATTCTCAGTGAGGGCACAAGCCTGGTGGTGGGCCGGGTCCCCAGTAGGGGGCGTGTGACAGGCAACTACACATTGCTGTTTCTCTCCTTTTCTCCCCTCCCTTCCCCTCTAAAATAAATAAATAAAATCCTTTTTTAAAAAAGTAGGTAAACAATATCCAAAGAATGCATCTTACTTTCCCTCTGTAAAAGAACTTCTGAGTCTACCAGTATTTTATTCAAGGTAAAACCACACTATAATGCAAGTCTGAGGAACCCTTGCAAGTTCCAGGAGGGCCTCACCAATGCCTTTAAAATATGTTCAGTAAATGGTCACTATTATATATGTCATCTTAATTTCTCAATATTGCCTGACCGATATTATCATCACAATTTATAAAGACAGAGGGCCTTAGAATCACTGTGTGCTCAGTCACAAAACAAGTAACAAACAGGGTACAAACTCAGGCCTGATTTCCAAGTCTGTGCATTTCCCATCAAACTGTGCTGCTTGAATGTCAAACCTTTGATATCACGTTTTAGATCAGCCTTTTTCTATTACATGTCAGGATCAGATCGGAAGTCAGAATAAGTGTATCTTCAGGAGGAAAGACTAGGGAAGAAGAGAACATGATTTCCTTGGGTTCACTGTTCCAATTTACCGATACTATTACTGTATCAAATACATGTGTGCAAATAATGTATGTTTATTGTAGAAAATTATAAAACTTACATAAACCAAAAGAAAAACCAAATAAATAAAAATCACCTGCGTTCTTCCCATAAGCAGGCTGAGGTGACTTCTGAAAATGGTTGGCTACTCACTGGACCCAGCCAACCCCACAAAATCATGCAGATCAAGAAGTTCCAATCTTCATGTTCACTTTAAGAACACTCATGACACTGCCCAGGCCATTAAGGGTATGCATACCTGAAAAGCCACCAAGTATCTGAAGGATGTCACGTTACAGAAGTAACGTGTGCCTTTCCGTTGTTACAATGACAGAGTTGGGAGGTATGCCCAGTCCCAACAGTGGGGATGGACACAGGGTCAGGGGCCCCCCCAAAATATGCTGAATTTTTGCAGCACATGCTTAAAAGTGCAGACAGTAATGCTGAATTTCAGGGTTTAGATGTAGATTCTGGTCATTGAGCACATCCAGGTAAACAAAGCTCCCGAAACATGGCACAGAACTTAGAGTTCTTGGGTGGATTAACCCGCACAGGAGTCTCCCTGCCACACTGAGATGGTCCTACCGAAAAAGAGCAGGTTGTTCCTAAACCAGGAGAGGAGGTTGCACAGAGGAAAAGGATATCCCAGACAAAAATGAAGAAACAAAAACTGGAAATAAATGCAGCATAAATTAAATGTTAATGAAAGTAAAACAAAATCACTGACAACCCCACCATCTACAGACGCCTCGAGCTTCACCCGACCTCAGCAAGGCTGAGCAGAGTGGAACCGTATGGTGCGACCTAACATCTCTCCCTTGTCACACAGACATAATCAGACTTTGGGCCCAGAAAGTGCTGCAAATGTCAGGTGAGGCGGTGGCAGCAGAACGATCTTCGGGTTCTTGACAATGATCACTGCTCTATCATAGCCTCATTTTAACATTTACAAAACATTTTAGCTTCGCATGATGTAAAACTGAATTTTAAAAAATTAGTGTTTTCTAACCACCAAACTACCTGTTAAGCAGACTCAGTATAGGCAGATAATTCCATCTTTCCTGAAAACTCTAAAAAACATATTAAGAAGCCTCTTATTATATAATCAGGAGCAGTGTATTTCATAGAATTAGATGGTTGTAACCAACATATATTGCAGTCAAGATAGCAATTAACAGACCTGGGTTTAAATCCTGCCTTCACCAAGGAAGGTATTTCATGACCCTGGGCAAGTCATTCAATCATTAGGGACTCAATTTACTAATCTGTAAAGCGGGGATAATGATACTGCCTCTTTAGCAAGACTCTATAGGAATGCTGTGAGGATTTAAGATATGTAATGAAGTTAGCATAACATACGTGGGGAGTGGTAAAAGAAATTTTTAGTAAGTTAAAATCTTAAAATTTTAAGAGATTAAACCTTAATATTTTTTACATTTTTCTTGAAAATAGGATTTCGAGGAAATAACATTCTTCATCAGACAATGACTAGCTTTAAAGGCACGGCTATATTAAGAATTAAAATATTAGGCTCTATTTAAAAAGATACAGGAATGAGTAACTCTTGCCTTGCTGATGAACTCACTAATAAATGCTTTATTCTAGAACTGTTGGGTATGCAGTGCTGTTCTGAATTCTTTTATTCATTCCTAATTAGTAACTTTTCTCATTTTCCAAATCTACCCACCTCCCTTCTCTCTCAGCAAGGGAAAAAAAAAAATGTTCTGTGTGATTTTCCTACTTATTCCTTAACACTCTTCTCTTGAAGCTTCCTGGAGGGCAATTAGATAACGGGGTCAACTATTTGACCTCTTGTGCCAAAACAACAAGGTTGTGGTCCTTCCCCAATACTCATACCAGCACCTTTTCTCCAGCAGCGGGCCTGTTCTCAGTTTTGCTCTCCAGCTGCCCCGTGCGAGGCGCGGCAGTCAGCACGAATACGCAGGACCCCAGCTGCAGAGCAGGCGCAGTGGCAGGGCGCCACAGTGTCTTCCCCACAGTTCATCTGACCCAGGCACCGGCATCTGAGAGCGGACGGTGGTGTGATTGGAATGTGGGCTGAGGCTGACTTTATGCTTTCTCCAGTACCCTGGTTAACTGAGACTGTATGCATGCGTCAAAAACCTGAACATGTGGTCACTTTTTGACTAAGCACAACAATTCTACAGAAAAAAAAAATCAGAAATGCATTTTTTGGAATAACTTAAATACCAAACAATAACGAATTACATGAATAAATTATGATACAGACATGGAACTCTGCAGGCATTAAAAATAATTTTGTGAAAAATATTTATTGAAGTAGAAAAATCTTTACAATGTGAAGTAGGCTATAAAATAAAGTTTATCATTTCTGTGAAGAAAAATGTACATACACGCATGGGAAAAGTACTAAGACATACATAAAAATATTAACATTGTTATCTTTGAGCTATGAAATGAATTTTGTTCTTTACTTTGCACTTTTTGGTGTTTTCCCAAAATTTCTGCATTAAACCTGAATTTTGTACATAGAAAAGTACAAAATGAAGCCCTGGTGGGTGTAGCTCAGTGGACTGAGCACGGGCTGCGAACCAGGCATCGCAGGTTCGATTCCCAGTCAGGTCACATGCCTAGGTTGCAGGCCATGTGCCCCAGCAACCGCACATTGATGTCTCTCTCTCCTTCCCTCTCTAAAAATAAATTAAAAAAAAAAAAAAGAAGAAAAGTACAAAATGAATGAAATTTAATGAGAGAAAGGGAAGGGAAGGTACCAGAACCCCAGGGAATATCTCCATTTAAAGTGCTTAAGGAAGAAGAAACAACGCCTGAGACTTGTACTTTTTAAGAACTAATTTTCCTTCTTGCTCGTTTCTTGCTAATAGATCTATTTTAGCTTCCTAGCTGCCTATTAGTCTTATAATACTTAATCTTAAGCATCTAGATTAAAATAAGGGAAAAATACACAGATTTTTTGATAAAACAAAACAAAAACATAACCCCAAACTAATACTATTTATAGTCCTAGTGGACAAATGCTGGCCATAGACATAACAGCATCTTTGAAGTCTTAAAGTAGTCCTTTAGTTGAATACAGTTTAGGTAAGAAATCTTCCTGGATAAAGAGGTACTTTTGCAAATTGTATTAATCCTCTACCATTTGTAAATGTGTTTATAGAAACAAGTAACTATTTCTGTAGAATTGGAAGAATCCATTCCATTCCATCCTAGAGGATTTAGGAGTAGTGACCGAGCTAAACCATCTTACATTCAGACACGGCTTTAAAAGCAGGGTTATCATATCAAATATCTCATACAGAGACCTTAACATGTAATTTATGCTCACACACACTAACAAATAGCTAGATAAAATAGTGTTCCATGAGAGTAAAAAAAAACAAAACAAAAACAAAACAAAAAATACTGCATTCATATGCATTAAATTTATTCACAAAAAATACATAATAAGATAAAAACATGTTAAAGAACTATATATATTAAGCAACAGAGAACTGGGCAAACTGAAAAAAGTGAAATGTTCTTGTCATGTAAATTTAGGATATTATAGTGCAAATGAAGTCTAAAAGTTTAAGAGTATACTGTGAGGAAACTTTATTTCTAGATTTTATCAACGACCCAAAATACTACAGCATATTCAAATAAATATTTACTTTGAGAAACACCTGCTTTGAAAAAGACTTCCCACCTGGCCACATTAATAACTGTAAAGATTATGCAAGATTCAACATTACTTTTCAAGATTTGACTGCAAGTATTTCTTACATAATTTAACTTACATGGCTATGAAAACTTAAGGACTTTTAAAATCTGGGGTTAGGTGATCTTGAAGAAACTTCAAAGTGCTGTTAGCGACCAAAAAAATCTAGAAAATACCAGCTTAACTGCAGCCAAAATATCACTATAAAAAAGCGCATTCCAAGAAAATAGAGTTCCTTGAGGGCAGAGACTGTGTTTGTGCACTGCTGCATCCTAGCATCTGGAACAGTACCTCCCAAATGGTAGACACTCGGTATTTTAACGAATGAAGGAAGGAAAGAGGCCACTCCTAATGTGTATTAGGAGTCACCCCAAACTCACTTCATGTATCAATACTTCGTCTCCCACCAACCGAAGAATCTGTTACTGAATGACTAACATATTAGGAAGCTAGTTGGATGATACAGTATACTTTTGAGGCAAATGAGTGATAAAAATTACAGCTTTTACTTTTGAGGAGCCTGGCCCCAATAGTTTTGAAATTGGTATGCCTGTTAATAAGGAAAGTACATAACAGAATTATGGGGACACATCATTTCATGCATTTCCACCTTCTTGAAACCCTTCTAAAACATGGTAAAGAAAACCAGTGCTAATATGCAGGTCCTGCTTCCTTCGGACACCGGTGCATCACTTCGGGCACTTGTCCAGCATCTGTCTGGCAGTGCTAACAGATGGAAGACATTAATCATCTGTTCAGTGTTCCCACCTTGTCCATCCAACTTCAAATGTAACTGCACTGAGCTAGATGAGTCAGCATCTGGTCTTTCAAAAGTTAGCGCATCACTCTCAAAGCTAAAAGGAAAAAGTTCACACTTCAGAGGCCTGAACCAATGCCAGAAGTATCCATGTTGTCTCAAGGTTTCAGGCTCCCCGATGATCTTTAGTTTCTTGGGTACCGAGGCAAAGACAGGTCTGAAAGCTACAGAAAACCGGGGCGGGGGTGTGGGGGGGGGGTTGTCCTACACTAGACTGTAGCCCAGGCAATATAAATGGTGTTTATTCACACCATGGATTAACTACTTTGAAGGATCAAAATGCAGAAGCCAGCTTCATTAAACATTTAAGGTTTCTTAATAATAAAGCACTACAAAATGTGAGTAAATCACACTTTTATTTTTCAGAAGGAAAAAATGACAAGTGGCAACTTGCCTCTGGAAAACACATTAAAGAATATTGGGGTAATAAGCTATCTATCTCACAGAGACAGTAGCCTAAAAATGACTATCATTATACAGCTCTCAAAGAAAGTCCTATTAAATAAATCTCAGAATAAAATGTTTTCAACTAAAACAACAAAACAAAAACATTACCAACAACAAAGAATGATATGGAATCCATAAAATGGTATGCGAAGGAGAAAGGAAAATCTGGAAATCCACATACTGAGAGGTCACTATTAAAATCAACAAGGCCCAATCCTAAAACAGAAGAAAGAAATACATTAAACCACAGTATTATAAGGTTCCAATGAGGTTACTGTAGGTGAACGCTGTAATGCTTCCCTTACTTAAACCAACTTTCTCGCTCTTGGAGCCCTGCTACATGCACTGTAGAGCAACCACATGAAAGACAATGCAGACATCTGCCCTCTCAACAGGACTTTTGAGTTTTAGGTTTCAAATTTAGTCTGGAATCCCAATTAAATGTTTATATAATAGGTCACAGAGAATGGAATTACTTTTAAATTACATTTGCTTAATTTTTACACACTATGGTTTGAAAACAATCTATATGCTTTTGAATGGGACACAACAATTTACAGTATAAAACTAAAGTTATGTGAAACTACTCAATCCTTCTCATGAAGAGTAATAATTTCCAAAATGAAGATGCTTCATACAAAACGATATACTTGGCAGAGTGGGGGCGGGACGTGGAGAGCAACCAGTGGAACTCACAGAGATCTAGACGCGGATTCAGTTTCACACTGATTACACTGACTGTCTTTGTCTCAAATTCCTTAGTCTCAATTTGTTGTTCCCTGGTAAGAGGCAGATGGACCTCTAAGCTTCGATTCAATTTTAAACCCAAAGACTTTTAACAGTTTATAAGAAATGATTTGAACAATTTCTGGACAATCAGTTAAATAAATTCCTCAGATCCTGACAGGGTCTATCACTGTCCAAACTTATGACAACATCTATAAAGCATATCCCATAACTTTATTTAGAAAAGAAAAAAATCTACCTTAAGGGCAAAATTATACTCCATATCCTATTTATACACTACTACATAAGTAGAAATGAATGTCTATTCCCTCTCTGGCCTCTAGGCACACTCTTGAAACAGAGCAGATTGAAAGCCCCAGGCCTCCGGCTGAGGCCAGCACACCTGGCCTGTCTTTCTCTCTGCCCTGTCTCTAAAAGCTGCTAGGCGTTCAAAGCGAACATTCACCTCCATGTTATATAGGACTTCCCCATTACAGAGAATGGTTATACCAGGAAACTGTTTTCCTGAGAAAAACCTAGCATTCCTGGAAGATTACTTATTAGAATAGACTAATGTACAGTCAAGAAAATAAAACCCTTACAGTAGCAGGGTCCTAGAGAAGCAGAGAGTTGAAGCAGGAAGACTAATGGCATCTCTGACTTCTCCAAATCTATTACCTATTTAAAGCTGAGGCCAATTAATAATTTTCATGGGCAGAGCCAAACTTTAGGTTACAATAAGTACATAATGGTAGTTCAGGGTTGAGACTCTATCAACTTTCAGGTTTAGGAAAGGAGAAGAAAAGAAAGAGGTTTAAAGATCATGGGAGAGAGAGAGAGAGAGAGTAGAAAAGATAAGCTTCATTGAACTATCTACAACACATACTTTCATTGTAACCATCAAATACTACAGAATATCTTTTTGTTTTGAGGGTATTTTTTTCCTGTGAACTTGGTCCTTTAGCCATATTCACTGTGAAGAAAGAGAGTCTGAACTGAGAACTGCAGGAGCAATGAGATACATGAAAATCCTTTAATGAAGATTAGAGACACCTCAGGCACATGCAGATCTGTGTGTTTCCTAAGAAGCCAAATGAGAGTTTATAGCACTAAATGATCCTTTCAATTTCCTATGGTTCTCAAATTCCCATAATTTTACAAAGATAATATACGATAATTAAGATTACATAAACATATCACTTACTGTTTCTTTTAAAAATATTTATGGATACAACTGTGTTTTTCTAAATGTCTCATTGGTGATACTCAGTCGTATAAGTCTGGTTCCATAATAATCTATAATGTAACTGCTTCCATCTGAAGGCCCAACAATCTAGAAAAGAAAATATTCAAAATTAGTCATTTTACAAAAATATTTTCACAATACTTTTTTATTTTTGCCAGTTGTTAATAAAATCATTTCAGTAGCACCAATTATAAAACTCTAATTCAAGCTAAAAAAAAAAGTAATTTAGTGATTCATGTAGCTGAAGAAGATACTGGGGAAGTTCACAGGAGCAAATGAGCTGCAGGACCAAGGCCTCAAGGACCGAAATTCCAGGCCCCATGAGGAAGGACCCTGTTTGGGCCTCCCAGCCTCTTTGCTTAGCTCTGCTTGCCTTCATCTGCAGAAAGGCACTCCCAATTGGCTGACAACAGCTCTAAATTCACATATCCACAGCTTGGTAGATCCCAATAGAAAGAAAGTAACATTTCCTTCCTCAGTGTTTTTATACCAGTTCCAAGGAAGGACTTTGATTGATCTGCTTGGTGTTTGTGCCAATTGCTGGACAGATGACTGTATCCCAAGGAATAGGATTAGTATGACTGGCAAGGCCAGGCTCCCTGTGGGAAAAAAGGTAGTGTGACTAGGGGGAAAAAAGCTCATTATAATCCTCTTGTTCCCTTAATCACATTTTTGACAATAGTTAATATGATGTCTACAAATTATGCTTTAAAGCAGCAATCTTTGAGCTGTAGGCTTAGGGGTACACAAAGATTAACCGAGGTATATGAGAGCCCAGATAGTTCGAAGGGAATAAATTTTGAGATTCTTAATTCCCATACGTACTCTTTGTAAAAGTGATCCCCCTGATACCAGCTATGGTGGAGGCATCATGCGACTTTCCCTCCCCACTTCCTTCTCACTGGGGTCCTTCCTCTAACTTGACTACAGTAAAGACACCTCCCATCAAGGCATATCCTGAGTCTTATGCTGCACATTGCCTTGAGGTATAAAAACTTCTATGTGCCAGAGACATAATTCAAAACACTGGACTTGGGGGAGTCTCCTGAAATCAAGAGTCCAGAAATATGCTCTGTCATATCACTTTACTTTTTTTTGCTTAAATATTATTTGCTAAAATTTGTAACATGTTTATACTGTTTTGCATAATTGTATATCATTAATAATTACAATGACAGCTCAATTCAGAAATCACAGAAAATTTAAAACCTCTTAATTTTAATGAGTAAGATGATCAGTAGAAAATTTTCAAGCATAAAAATAAATTACACATTAGGGTAAAATTCTGCAGGAAAATAAAAATAGAAATAAAAATTCAAGGAGGAAAAAGAAACAATATAAAATTTGTAATAGTGAAGGGTTCATTTGTATCTTTTTAAAAAGAGAATGGTATTTAAAGCTCTATGGTATTTAAATAGTCAGATACATTTTAAAATTAATGTAACAGTTTCATTTAAATATGTCAATATTTACAAACTAAAAATTATGTCTCTTGCAACTACTTAATTTTATGATGTAAAACTTAAATGTCAACTTAAAAACATGCAGACGGTGGAAATTTTTAAAAAATTATTTTAGGGTTTATATAACCAGTCTGATGACTAGTACTACAGAGCATTCTTCATTTTTAAAATAAATTTAGTTTTAAAAACTATTCAACAGGCACTTACTTCCCATAATGTTCCAGACACTGTGCTAGGTATTATATACATAACACTATTTAGGACACAATCTCTGCCAACAGAGAACTTACTCTAGTGACTATAAATGTCAATATTCAAATGACGTAGAGCACTTGTGTACTAGATACCATGCTGAGTACTGTAATGCACTCTGACTTACTGTCTAAATTTTAAATAAATTGATTTCCTTTGACATTTATGAATGCTATTTATAAATTTAAGTAAAAATTAAAACTTTTTTAGTGGCCAAGTCACAGAGGAAACGAAAAGTAATCCAAGAAAGAGAAGAATGGGTGATGAGAAATAACATTTTTTGAGCCTGTAGAAGGGAAACACACAAAAAAGTAAACCCCAGCCAGTACATATAGGTCCAATCAAATGGTAAAAAACTGAGATTTGGAATATGTGCATAGATTGGAACTGGGCCTACTGTCCTATTATCTTTCTCTTCCTATGCCACCTCTCTTGACAATCTCATTCCCATTTAAAAAAACAGTATTCAGAAGCTGGAAATCAAGAAAATATATGATTGAGTGACCCTTTAATATCATGAATTTCAAATAAGCTCAACCGAGGCTCACTTGACTCTCTTAGGAAATGTAACTATTTAACTGAAAACTGATTAGGACCCAGATGCTTTACAACCTTGTCAAGTTAGCAGTTAACATGTAGAAAAGTAAGGGTTATTTCTGTTTTGTTTCCCCTGTCCTGTAGAGAAGATATGCTCAAAGTTTATAGTTTTATTACCTGGTAATACATGATCCAATTTTGTCTCTAGTTTAGCAATCTTAATACATCATCTCCCCCCTCAAACTATGTGACTCTGGTTCCTCAGCAACTGGTTCTGTCATGGTAATTCCAACCCTCTTTCCAGAGGTCGGTTCAGGCTGGGCATGCAATGAAATTCTGTCCAGTTACCTCAGACGAGTTCAGTGGGGGCCTATTTAAGAAGATATGTGTGAGAGAAAACTTTCTGCCTCTGAAAGTAACTAGGTAAGAAAGTAATGCTAACCAAAGGACCTGAAGATGGTAAAGAGAAAGAAGGAGGAAGAGAAGGAAGGACAGATTTGGGTCCTTGATTATGTCCTTCAGCTCTAAATTAACAAATCTTAGAACTACCTTACCACCAGATTCTCGGTATCTGATACAGTAAGTTATATTATTAAAGGCAATTTAAATTGAGGTTTGTTACTTGTAGTCAAAAACTGATCATGCACTTGTCATTAATGCCTTCTACATACTGCCAGATCACCAAAACACAGCACCAGTTGCCATTCTCTGCTAAAACAATTTGAAGAGCTGTTGCAAAAACAACCAAATTAAGACTGTGGTAAAACACTGGACTGAAAGGAAAACCTGAAGAAAAAGCTGTCAGTAACTAGCTGTAAGATTAAACCTCCCTGGACCTCAGCATTTCTTACCCATATAATGAGGAACAGAAGAATAAGCAGTTCTACGTAGTACTTTTTAAGATCTTGCATAATTACAACATTTAAATACAAACACCTCTATAAGGTAGTCAATGTACTTTTCTATGAATTATCACATCAAAGAATTTGTTCTCCTTCCTTAATTTTTAAGAAAACTATCATCTTGTAAAGGCTTCATTATTCAAATCCACATTCCCCCAACAAAATTAGATTTAGCCTGTTTTTAAGCATTTTATGTACACTTATAAATCCCCTTATTATATTATTGTATTGTTAACTATAAAATTATAAATCTCTAAGAATAACCTCTACCAGGAAGTTTTTTACTCAGTTAAATATGCCTATGTCCATTTGTTTATTGATGATAAAGTATGAAACCTAAAATTATGAGTTGATTTCTCTAAAAATAGCCTGAAGCCAAATAGTACACATGTGGTATTTCCCTTTGATATGCTGGGGCAATTTCTGAAATCTACGGAAAGAAGAAAAACCACTCACACACTTCACTCCAATTACTGGAATAAGAGGTTGCTACAGGCCTTCATCTTACAAAAGGGGAAACAGGACCTCTACACTTCGGAAAACTGTTCTACACAATGGTCATCAATGTCACTGGTGTGAGAAGCCCGAAAGCCAAAAGAAAGCAACTTCATATCCCTCCATGTTAGTTTCCTGCAGCTACTGTAACAAATTACCATAAACTCAGTGGATTAAAACAAGAGAAATCTATTCTCTTACAGTTTTGGAGGCCAAAGTCTAAAATCAAGGTATCACAGAGCCACATGCCCTGCAGAGACTGTAGGGGAGAATCCAAGAGAAGCTGCTTCTAATTTCTGGCAATAATACCACTCCTCAGCATTCTGTGGTTTGGGGCCACACCCAATCTCTGCCTCTGTCTTCACACTACCTTCTTTTCTGTGTCTGTCTTTTCCTCCTCTGTCTCCTATAAGGACACTTGAACTGAATTTAGGGACCACCCAGATAATCCAGGATAATCTCCTCATATCAAGATTCTTAACTTAATCAGACCCACAAAGACCATTTTTTCCCAATAAGGTGATATTCACAAATTCCAGGGATTTGACATGGGTGTCTTTTGTCTAACCACACCCTCCTTCTATGAAGATGGTTGCTGATTTGAAAGAACTGGATGAAATTTAATTTCTCCTTTCATATCATTTCTGATAGTTTCACTACGAAATTTTATTTGCGGCTTAAATGTAAATAATCTTGAATTGTTTACATACAGGAATAAGTTTCTCTGCAGGTGCAAAGTCTACAGCAGAAGAGTAAATCAGAAAACTTTGGAAATACATATTAAAGAATGTTAAGAAGGGGTCTTCTTTATCTTTCGTCTCTACTCTAATTCTCTACAACAACCAGCCACCCACCCATAGGCACCCACACAAATGGGCATGCACTGAATTCAATATGTGACTTGGGTACATATTTATCCTTGAAAAACACATGATGGTCTCTGAATATGTAATTTTAATTTATCTCAGTAATACTGTTGTAGATCTTGTTCATTTTAAACCACTTTCACAGTACACTATGATTTTAAGATGTTTTCATGTAGCTGTATGTACATCTCAGTAAATGCATGTATTGCTGCCTAGTGTTACAGAGGACATATCCATTCTCCTATTAGTGTACCTTCCTGGGTTGATTCTGGCCTCCTGTTACCACAAACAGTGCTATAACAGACATCTCTGCACACGGCCCCTTGTTGACAGGAGCTATGAGTTTCGGAGAGTAAATGCCTAGAAGTATCTCTTTCCTTACATATGATTAGTTATTTGGGTGATTCCGAGAATCACCTATTAGTTTACTGTGCTCATTTAACTTTCAGGCTCCTCATTATTTTCTTATTGATTTGCAGAAATTATTTGTATATTCTACATATCAATTCCTGTTGCTAGTATCCTTTTACTCAATTAACTTGTTTATGGTATCCTTTTAAAACATAATTTCTTAATTTTAACATAATCAAGTTCAATAATTTTTTCTTTATGGTTTATGTTTTTGGGATTTTGTTTAACAAGGCTTAACCCATCTAAGGTCACAAAGATATTCTCTTCAATTGGCTTCACTAAGAATTTGTCTTCTCCCAGGATATGCCCAAGAGAACCAGACAGAGACTTGAAACAGACACCCACACAAACGTTCACAGCAGCACACTATTCGCAACAGCCCAACTGTGGCGGGGGGTGTCCTTCAACAGAAAATGTATAAACAAAACATGGTGGATACAGACAATGGAATATTATTCAGTTATAGAAAGGAATAATGTTCTGATAGATGCCACAATATCAATGAACCTCAAAAACATTACGGAAAGTAAAATAAGTCAGACATAAAAGAACAAGTACTATATGATTCCACATATATAAAATATCCAGAATAGGCAAAGTCACAGACACAAAAAGTAGATTACAGATTAACGGGAACTAGGGGGAGAAGGGAGTGGGCAGTTACTGCTTAATGATTATGGAGTTTCTATTCAAGATAATGAAAAAATCTTACAAAGAGATAGTAGTGACAGTTGTACAATGTTTTGAATGTGATCAATGCCAGTGAACTGTACACTTAACAAAAGTTGAAATGGCAGATTTTATATCATATATATGTATACACACACACAAATATATACAGCATGCAAAAAGAGTTTACTTACTTTAATAATGCTAATAGTTTTATTTCTAATTTATAAACTTTTGATTTTGTTAGTGGGAATGTATTTTTCTTTGTATATATTTAAGTGGCATCCTGATAAAAATAATTCAATTAAAGGGAAAAATGTGGGTACCAATACATACTTTAACACCTAAACTTTGGCAACAGACATGATACTCCATGTGATGGCTTTGCATTGTCTTTGAAGTCATACTGCCTACATAACTCAAATATCCTATAAATTTAAAATGCTACGAAAGAATTAAAAAGTAAAATGACAAAAAGAACACTTTATATAACTGTTAATGTAGCCCTTTTCTATGTAGTCCATTTAGGAGTTTCTCCACATAAAGAATTCAAATATTAACCCTAGCAAGATCAAATCATCTCCTGAAAACCTACTAACCTGGTAAAGAAACTAAAATGACTCAGCTGTCTGCAATTATTTGGATAATGATGCAACTTGTATCCACCCAATTCCCCCAAAGTAAATTTATATTTTCTTAAAAGTCAAATTATGTTTTTGTGTCCAGAGCTGAATACTGCGTGTGGTTAGTTTTAATATGAGGCCATTGCAACCATCTGATTAGGCATATTTAATGAGGCACCAAAATTCGTACACAGTGAGAAATCAGGCATTTAGAACCCCTGACTTCATCTGATTTAAAGACTGGTTAGCCATAATCCGTAATGACCAACATAAATATGATTCTTCATGGAGTAATATTCACCACTGTATCTCCTGGGGAAAACACAACTTTGAGAATAGTCTCAGAACCAGTTAAAAACATTCTTTATTCTATGGATATTCCTTTAATTCATTAGGTAAAAGTCCACCCACAGGATAAGTGAGCTAAGTAAAACCCACCCAATTAAGGTCACATGACACAAATGTTCAGTATCCTCAGTTTTTCAGTTTATTTCCCCAATAAATCACGCCAGGATTAAATGAATAATACAAAGAGCTTTTTGAAAAACCTGCTATCTATAAAATGTCAACTGGTTTTTATATATCGCTGTCCTACGTCTAGTGAACTACCAAGGACTTCGACCAACTTCTGTACTGGTAATGGATTTTGTCCTTCTTTTGATCAACAGCACATATTTCACAGGGCAAGGCTGTAGGCCATGTCTTTGACAAAACAAATTGGCTTATAGAGAAGTGAACTCTTAATCTTAACCTTATTTATGCTCTGAACTGAAAAGGCTTTTAAAAATTTAAGTAAAATTCTAGGTATTTAAACAAGATACAATCAAGGCAACTCTTCCTTATTTTAACTCTGCAGTTTCAAAGGAAATATTTTATTTCTAATAGTAAGTAAAATCTCATAATCAGACCACTCTTGGGATTGTTAAGATTTTACATTCCTTTAGAGCAAGGATCCCAATTTATTCTACCTAATTGTGTTCACTGAACTCATTTTCACTGATGGCATAAAACCTAATATTTACCTTTCCAACTTTTATTTGTATTTATTACCTACCTCTCAAGTGATGCTATAAAATTTAGAACCTTAAGGTCCTAAAGAAAAGCAATCACTTTTTTAAAAAACTACCATTTTTAGCTTCTCATCTTCTCTGTAAATGGCACAAAGCCACACTTTTCACATGGTACACTGCATTCAGTTCAAATCAGCAAACATTTTTTGAGGGCATACTCTTTGTTTAACATACTAATAGTGCCATACAGGATTAATAAAGGTTGTTTTTCTCCTCAAGAAATTTGTGTGGAAAGTCCAACCTGTGTGTAGAAGTTAAGAAATAATACAGAAGCAATATATAATCCAGTGTTAAAATGAGTTACATATAAATACCAAACTAATGAGATATTTTATAAACTTGATAAATTTATTTAGATAGTTCATAAATGTCTCAGAGATTATGCTGCTTTTCTGAATTTCTGCTTATATAGTTATTATTCCTTTAAGGAAATCGACATTGTAATATTAATAGGAATAAAAATGAAAGTAATTTCTTCCATAATATATAGAATTTTTAAAAACTGTCACAAAGAACCTAACATACTTCCTTCTAACAACTTTCTACATTAAAACTATTCATCTTCATCTTTTTTATTTGAATCTCCACTTAACAGAAGAAACTTTCTTTTCTTTTTGCTTGACATCAATAGTTTGGGTATAATTTAAAATGTCCAGCACTGGCTCATGTGGCTTAGTGGGTTGAGCACTGGACTATGAACCAAAAGGTCAAAAGTTCAATTCCCAGTCAGGGGACATGCCTGGGTTGTGGGCCAGGTCCCCACTTGGGGACAGGCTAGAGGCAACTGATCAATGTTTCTCTCCCCTTTTCTCCCTCCCTTTTCTCCTCTCTAAAAAATGAAAAATAAATTAAATCTTTAAAAAAATGTCCAGATTGTGAGAAAAGAGGTTTAAATAAAATAAAATAAAATATTCTATTTCTTCTGATTAAAACAGAAAAACTTAAATTGTCTAATCTACATGGTGTACTAAAAAATATACAAGCACAAAAGAATGAGTGTTTATTCTATTTTTAGTATGTATGTATGTATTTTAGAGATAGGGGAAAGGAGGGAGAAAAAGAGGGAGAGAAACATTGATATGAGAGAAAAACATCAATTGGCTGCCGCTTGCACATGCCTCAATAGGGGATAGAACCTATAACCCAGGCATGTGCCCTGACTGGAAATAGAACTGGCAACACTCAACTAAGCCACACTGGCCAGGGCAGAATGAATGTTTCAAAATCTTCAGAATCACCTTGTAAATAAATACATAGTAGTTATACACAATAGTTGCCTATGACTGAAAGACTATATGCTACACATATATTTAGATTTTTTTGTTGAATGCACAAAAGAACTGAATTCTGTGTATTATTTCATGTCATTCATTCATATAGTGCCACCTGCATATTTTAAGAACAGCAGCAACCAAAAAAAAGAACCTTCAAAAGTTTATTAACAAATAAACTCATGAAAGTATTTTCAGCACATATAGCAACAACTAAAGCTTACTTTAGCAATATGTACATTATACTTTATGTTGTTTTGTTCAAAACTGAAATAACTAGATCTATTTTTAAGAGAATTTTCCTGGATTTTTTAACAAACACTGTGAAGCAAAGTATGTTTTTATAGGTCTTGAGTTCATGTGTACTGTTTCTGGGATCACAGCCCAATAGAAAAACACTGCTATTCATTGGGGAACAATATCTAATGGCAAAAAAGAAAAGAAGAGAAAAGAGAAGAGAAGAGAAGCGAAGTGAAGCGAAGAGAATAGAAGAGAAGAGAAGGAAAGAAAACTTGTGGAGAGAATGCAGAAGAAAAAAAGAATTAAAAAATGACAGAAAAATGTAGAAAGTTCATGAAAAATTGAAAAATATATTTGACAAAAATTTATTTGTGACATGGTTTATGATATTTATAGTAAAAATTTATTTAATTTGCCAAAAAAATTATTTTCTGATGTGGTCAACATCCCATGTTAAGTATGTCAAATGACATTTAGAATAAGGCTACAGGTCTTATCTGGCTGCATTTGAAACTGATTTACTTCCCCCCAGTGTGAAAGCAGTCTGAAGTGGCCATATCTATTAAAATGTCTTACTTAGAGAAATGTACTGCAGAAATTCAAACACTCTAAACCTAGATCAATACTCTCTTAATGTAATAGTCTCAATTCCAGATTTTTAAAAAAAGAACTATTTGTTCTGAAAAGTTTAGGAATACATATACCAGAAAGTAGTGGCTAAATCAAATAAGCTCTATAATTTGATATAAAGCTATACAGTAATGATATCACCAAAGAACCAGTGTGAAAATATTAACTAATGGTTGAGTTTCAAAGTCACTGAATCCTGGATATCTTAAAGAATCCCAATAACACATTAAATTCCTTGGAGCCTCATTTACAGTGAGAAACCCATTTCTAAACATATGTGTACAAGTACCTTAGCCTCTTCATGCCTGCTTGTCTGTCCCACCGTCAGAGAAGGCAGGATATTTGGTTAAGCATATGTTTAAGAATAAAGACAGGAAAAATTCAACTTTAAAACCAAATATTTTCCTTGTTTAATTCTGATATCTTATTGGTCCATATGCTTCCTCCTCCTCACAGTATGGTACCCTCCTCACAGTATGCTACCCAAAATCTCCTAGAGTTTGACTTTCTTTGAAAACATAAGGACGCCATCAAGCCAACCGAACTGATACTGTATGTACGAGAAAGAAGAGCTAAACTGATGATGATCCCAATACAGACAGACACACTTGCTGAAGACATTAGGTGCTCCATAAGTGCTTACTGAAATGCTGTTTTGTGACATTTATTATGATAAATTCCTCTTTCTCTAACTTAAGAATCCTCGTGAGTTAACCACAACCAGTTCAGTATAATTTAACAGAAAACATCTGGTGGCACTTTTAAATGCCTAAGGATAGCATTTCACAAACCATGCCTGCCTCCACACCACTGCAGCAGCAGAAAATGAGGCAAACGCAGAGAAGCAGAGAGGAGTATCTAGAGAGTCCTGACACATCATTTGATTACATCGATTTGGTCTTGCCTGAGACCAGTCCCACTCTTCAATTATCTAGGGAGAACCCAGACCTTCCTTTTTTCTTTTTCAGCTTAAGCTAGCTGGGTTTTAGTTTCTATAATTTGCAACCAAGAAAATACTAACATTGAGTGCCTGTCCAATGCAAAAGAAAATCTTGTTTCTGCCTCCATATGTTCACATGTAAATATCAAATTCCCATCAATATCCAATTATAGTAATTGACCATGTGGCTGTGACTATCAGGAAAAGAAACAGTAAGTCTGAGAAATAGCCTCAATCCTTCTTAGAGATTCATAACCTATGAATCTCTAACTTCTCTAACTATAAAGATTCTGAGAAGTTATCCAGTAAAGAAATCTCTTTAACTCAGTTGAAACAACATTTAAAAGTCATATTTGATCATAGAATCCTTTTTTTTTTTAAATGAAGGTATTATATCTTTCAGAAATCCTACTTGGTATAGCATAGGTTGGAAAATGCTACTTGGAAACATAGCTATGATCCCTTGGATGTCACATCTGAAGAAAAATTGAAAAAGCATTCTTAACTGCTTCCTAATACATTTAAAATATACCAGGGAAAGATCACCAAACTCAAATTTGAATGTAAAAGTAGTTGATCATCTAGATTAAAACTAACTTACCTGCATAGAAATAAGAATGAAATCAATTAGGCTCCCAATTCCGCAAAACCCTACAGTACAAAACTTTAACAAACCTAGAAAAAAGAAAAAGGAAAATCACATATAACCTGGAAAGTCATTTAAAAATTAACAAACTTTTCCATTTCCCAATTAGCCATTATATATACCACAAACTCTTTATATCAAGAATATACACCTGTCAGAATGGCTACCATCAATAAATCCAAGAACAACAAGTGCTGGAGAGGATGTAGGGATAGGGGAACTCCTTTGCACTGTTGGTGGGAATGTAGAATGGTGCAGCCACTGTGGAAAGCAGTATGGAGATACCTCAAAAAATTAAAAATGCATCTGCCTTTTGACCCAGCAACCCCACATCTGGGAACATATCCAAAAGAGGCCAAAACACCAGTTTGAAAGAACATAAGTACCCCTATGTTCACTGCAGCATTATTTTCAATAGCCAAGATATGGAAGCAGCCCAAGTGTCCATCAGTAGATGAGTGGATAAAACAACTATGGAACATTTACACAATGGAATTCTACTCAATCGTAAAAAAGAAAAAGTTTTACCCTTTGCGACAGTATGGATGGACCTGGAGAACATTATGCTAAGTGAAATAAGCCAGTCAGAGAAAAACAAATACCATATGATTTCACTCATTTGTGGAATCTAATGAACAAACTGAACTAACAAGCAAAACAGAGACAGACTCCTAGTTGGGGAAGAGCTGACAGCTAGCAGTGGGAGTGCAGGGAGGTGAGGGGGTAGAGGGACCGAGCAAAAAGAAAAAAGGACTTATGGACACAGACAACAGTGTGGTGGTTGCTAGTGGAGGGGGGGTAAGGGGACTAAATGGTAGTGGGAAAAATATAATAAAAATTATGCATATCTATTTTAAAAGAATATAAAATTAACACTTAAAAAATCAAATCTTCACCCTAAAATATGAGAAAAGTTTGAGGTTCCTTTATACAGAAAAGCCACAACGAAGTTTATTAACTCACTTAGCAAATAAATATTAGGAACTGAAAGAAAAACTCAATGTAATCTTTCAAAATTTCTTAAGAGAAAAGGCATAAGGAAATGAATATGTAAATCTCAGTACATCGGAATTAGTCCTAAAAACCTTATTTATCTCTTTAGACTTAAAATATGTGATCTAAGTTTCAATATACTTTCATAATAGAAAGTCCAAATAAAGATTGACAAGACCCAGAAAAAATAATCAGGAAAAAACACTGATATTATAGTTAAACTGAAAACTTTTATTAGTAACCCAATTATCTTGAATTTATCCTATACTTTTTTCCCTTAAGCATCTCATGTTTATTAGCTCCATAGTCAAAATAACAATGTGCACTATGTATACACTTCTGTTCTTGCTCCCAACCTTAGAGCTGAGGTACTAAAATAGACGCTAATAGGGCACATACCAGATATAACACAAAAACATGACGATGAAGTAAGAAGAGGCAGATTGGGGTGGGGGTGGGATGAGTAAGCTCTCTTCCATATTTAAACTTGACTTGCTTTCCAGACATCCCAATTGAGACACAAAATGGTTTGAAACAAGACTCTTTGTGAAAGGCCTATTATAACTATAAACTACATATAGATGCCAGCTAAAAATCACAAGAGTGAATGAGATCACCCTCTGGACACAATTTGGAAATACACAAAAAAGGTTGAAATATGTAGGTACATTAGATGATTTTTCCACATATATCAGAATAATGTTATAAGTACTAGGATAATACATGTTGGAAATCATTCAAAACTATTAAAATATAATAATTATATGAAATTATTCTTTTAGTTTTCTTCAAAACACTTATTATCCACTTATAGTTTATATTTGGTCACTGTCTCATGCCAGCCCCATTAGGGAAGGGTCTTTTATCTCTTTATTCCTGTGTCTTTATGTACCCATAACACTGTCTTGCACATGGAAGATGCTCAGTATCTGTTGAATGAATAAATTTTCTCAGCTTTTCTGTTTCCTAAAGACCCCTAACTTTTTATCCATCATCTTATATAACAACTCCTTTAATTACGTTTTCATTAGTTGCATTTTCATTAGTCCGGTCTCACTCCAAATGTGAGATATTAACTATGGTCCATCCATGGTATTTCTATAAATTTAAAATAAAGGATGATTTAACTAATGAAGTTGCTAATAATGCTATCTTAAATTTGTTTTAGCTTTGAAATATAAAAATACTTTATGAAAACAAGATAGGAAGGACACTAAGGATTAGTGATAATGAGGCAAAGTGAATAAATGTTAGCCCAGCAACTATTCATGCTATCACTATTTCTACTACTAATCAAGAAATTTAGACATAAATCCACATTCCTTATAGCAGCAGCATCCAACCTAGTCTCATCTCTTGTAAATTCCTTCTGTGTTACAGCCCAAAAAACTAACCAAAGTTCTCTTAACGTGCCCTCCCTGCTCTTGTATTTCCTTCATCCGTCTCTGCATCTGTGTGCCACCCTGTTCCTGGCCTCGCCTCCTCCTTCTCCCTACCCTCACAGTTCCCAATAGTCTAGCTAACCCTAATAGTATTCTAGAACTTCTAGAAGTCTTCTCTAATGCCCCCAGGGTAAATTTAATACCATTCCTAGATGTTCCCCAGCACCTTTAAGCTGCAGCCTAGTACATATCCCACAGTATGATTTATAATGTACTCATCTGTCTGTCCCCCCCCATGCTTCTATGAGCAACTTGAAATCAGGGCTGTCCATTCCCACATGTAGTCAATATGACTACTAAAGGAACAAACTATAACAATAACAAATTCTTATTTATAAATAAACACTAATCAACTTGAACAAAAAGGAGCATACATTCTAAACTGTATTTATTAAAACCAATACAGGCCATTACTCCTATAGGTTTCATTATTTTGAGCACCAATACTAGTTTTTTAACAGATGGGATATTTGTAAACTACCAAGAGTAGTAGGTTGACTATTTTTCCCCCAAATATAAAGTTTTCTTTGTACAAACCCTATTTACTAACTTCTTACTATGGAAAGAAATATCAGCTTTAGATTTTTAAAAATTGTTTTAAAATTCCAAATAAAAGTGTTTCTAATCAAGAAAAACCCATTTTTATCCTGAACCATTACTATTGTAGATATATTCTTTCAAAAAAGATTATGCTACCAAATGACATTAATAAAGCTCATGTTTGGAGTCTACTCTATTTATATTTTAGTAACTTCAAACTTTACATTTTAAAAACACAAACTCAGTAAAAGGATTTATCTGGATATAAAATAAAAAGGACAGAGATTAATTTTAGGCATTTTAAAAATTTGGTATTTTTTTATTTTATTATAAGTTGAGTCTTGCAAATACTCTTCTGTCTGCATAACTGTTTTAGAGAACAAAGATTATTTCATTGAAGTCGCTGTTGCCAAACTGCAAGTGTTCTGTAATGAGTTCCGTGTGTGTGTGTGTGTGTGTGTGTGTGTGTCTGTACCTACAAAGGAAAGCTTTCAAATCTTAGGGAAGTTTAACCTACAAATCCTTTATTTGTCCTATGATATGTGAATATTACATACCAGTCCAAACTGGTAACTTCAAACTTAAAGAAAAAAAAAATAGAAATAATATAACCAAAGATTTGTTAAGATACAGGCTTAAAAACATGCGACTTTGTTATTCTCATAAGAAAATATTTACATTTTACAATACCACCATGCAAAGAGCATCTCTCCTATTAATTGCTCCAAAAGAACTATTACCTTTGAGAATCCATAATTTTGTAATGCTACAGACAGGCAAAACAAAATATGCTACTTCTTGCATATAAAGAAGTCACAGCTGTTACCACAGTTAAACAAAAAGACAGAATATTATTAGAAAAATAAGGCTTTGTGGTGGAGGAAAAAAAGGCTCCTAGCTAAAGCAGCACTGGTACTGAGGAACAAGTCAATTAAAAGAAGTAAAGCTAGGGATTTAAAGTACAGCATAGGAAATGTAGTCAATATTCTTGGAAGAACCATGCATGGTGCCAGGTGGTACTGGGAATGCTGGGTGAGGCGGGGAGGAGGGACACTTTGTAAAGTGTATGACTAACTACTGTGTTGTACACCTGCCAACTAGTAGAACATAATCCTGAATGTAAACTGTAACTGAAATTTTTTTAATTAAAAAAAAATAAAGCTATACATTGTTAAAAATAAACAAGATAAATTTTTATTCTTTAACAACATAAAGTCATAGCCGTGGGCTAAAAAGAAATTTGAAATATCTAGAAAAAATTTTTCTTAAAGGAATTTTTAGATCTTATCAAGTTTTATTCAATCTCACTCAAGAAATTTCCTTGCTTAATCCTGAAGTAAAATTTATATAGTAAAATATCATATTCAGCAGTTACCTTAAAAAAGCAAGTTTCATATCTGCATGATATACATGATTTATTCTATCCTTATAAAACTCCAATGATAATAAAGGGTATTAAATTAGTATTTTTCAAAGCTATCTATAAATACAACCCCTGCTTTTTGCAACCATAAAGATTAAATAAGATAATTAAATAAGACTATATACCAGTCAACACTGTTTTATCAAGTTAAGATTTTTTTAATGAAAATTAATCATTTAAATTGAAAATACCAAAATCCTTTAATCTTGTATTTGTAGTAAAAATTAAAATTTAAATAACTAAAAACATTTAATTTTTTAAATTTACAAAATTATAATCTGACATATTAGATTAGTTGATAAAACATATCAAAATCCTTAACAATATGATAGCTTAAATGCAAGTAAAATGCAGATAAAAGTATTTGAATGCCTAAGAGATAAGAGGATTTTCAGTTAAAGATAATAAATTTGACATATCCACTTAGAAACTGTCACTCCAAAATCCCACTAAAAAAATGGTAAAGGGATTTTTAAAGCCACCAACCCAACAGAATAAAGGTAATGGAAGATAAGACAACAGCAACAAAATTTCAGGAGCTATAAGACAGACTTGACCTTGAGAAAGTTGTATCCTAAGCCAACAGCCAACGTGTTTGTTGAATTAATGAACATCCAAAGGTTGTAATAATAAAGTTAGTTATTTAAAAATTTTAAAAAAACCCAAAACTTTATACTGAAGCATAAAGTTAAAAGTTAAAAATTATATTGGCCAGTTTATACAATCTCAGACTCAAACTGAAAGGTTCTCTTTAACTGACGCTAATAATTGACTGCAGTGACAGTGACCAAAGAAAGGAAACTCCTGGCAGGAAATTAACATTCACTAACTAAATCTAATATACAGAATTTTATACAGAGCTTTATACCTGGAGTTTGATTTTGCAGGAAAAAAAATTCATAATGTACCTATCAACATATTCCTATGTGCTGCATTAGGTCAAAAACATTAACTTACACTATAGGACATGAGAGCTAACTGGACACACATCATAAGATACTAAAAGGTCACTTAGTAAGCCAAACATTTTTTAAATATTTAAAATTTAAAATCATCATAGAATAAGCTATTCTAAAGAACAGTGTTCTCTCCTTCCCTCCTAACCTTTTAAGAACTTTTTTAAAGTTAGAAATGTTCCATATATATATGATTGTGTCCTCTTAAAGAGAACATAAAAGAAAATGCAAAGCCTGCCTGGTGTGGCTCAGTGAATTGAGTGCTGGCCTGTGAACCAAAGGATCACCAGTTCAATTCCCAATCAGGGCACATGCCTGGGTTGCAGGTCGGGTCCCTGGTGGGGAGCATGCAAGAGGCAACCACACACTGATGTTTCTCTCTCTCTTTCCCCTTCCCTTCCCCTCTCTAGACATAAATAAATAAAATCTTAAAAAAAAAATCCAAGGATGAAGGCAGAAGGCTTTGGCTGTATTCTAACCACATGGCATCACCATGTCATGTTACTTTCTCATTACAAATCTAGTTTCTCCATCTGATCACATGTCCTTCCATCCATCCATCATCTAAAAAGAGTTATTAGACTAAAAAGTATTGATTCTGACAACTCAGAGGCCTCCTGTGCACACTGTAAATTACGGAAAGGTATGATTGCTATTACAAATGGCATGAACATGCACTTACACCATCATTGGGCCAGGACTACTGCATCGGTCTCCTTTCAGCTTTCTCCACCAGCCTTTCTCTGCCCAAGCCATTTCCCACATTCCTCCAGTACCGTTTTCCTGAATTATACATCTGACCATGATACTCCTCTGCTTACAAACTTTAAGGGGGCCCTGACTGGTGTGGCTCAGCTGGTTGAGCATTATCCCACAAAGTGAAAGGCCTCCATTTCAATTCCTGGTCAGGGCACATAGCTGGGTCCTCAGTTAGGGGCATGCAAGAGAGGCAACCAATCCATGTTTTTCTGATATCGATGTTTCTCTCCCTCTCATTCTCCCTCCCTTCTTCTCTAAAAACAAGTAAATAAAATCTTAAAAAAAAAAACAAAAACCTTTTAGGGCTTCTGCCCTGACTGGTGCAACTCAGTCGGTTGGACATCGTCCCGCAAAGTGAAAGGTCACCAGTTCAATTGCTGGTCAGGGCACAAACCTCAGTTGCAGGTTTGGTCCCTGGTCAGGGCGTGAATGAGAGGAAACTGATTCATGTTTCACACATCGATGTTTCTCTCCCTCTCTTTCTCCCTCCCTTCCCCCTCTCTCTAAAAATAAATAAAATCTTAAACAACAACAACAATATTAGGGCTTCTGATATTAGAGGGTAAAGTCCAAAATCCCTAAAAAGAACTCAAAGCCTTTTATAATCTGACCACCAGCTACCTCTGCAGTCACTTTTCACCTCCCGCCATCACTGTCCTTTCCATACCACAGGCTACAGTATTCACCATGTTTTCAACATGCTCATGTGCTCCTTCATACCCTGTTGCCTTTGACATGCTATTCCTTACAATGCCCTAAATCTCTGTAATCTATTTATCCTTCACACTCCAAGGACGACAGAACCAGTCCCCTTTCTGTGCTCTCACAGAACTTTGTTACAGTTCTGTAATAGTACTATATCATAAATTGGCCTACCAACATATTTATTTTCTTTTAACTAATATGACCTGTGATCATCATTACTTCCAGAGCACTTAGTTACTTACTTAAAAGGCAGTAAACATTTAATAAATGTTTGTTAACTGAATAAATTCATGTATATAGTATTTTTAAACTATGACTTCTATTTATGACATTGTAACAATGAGCTCCAGGAATTGATGTCAGAAACCTACTTTCCACTAGCCCCATAGTGAAAACTCCCCTTTGATTTCTGGTGGGTAGCAACATGGAAAGAATAAGGTTAGCTTTGCTGGCTGGAAAGCAGAACATTCAGAAACTTTACATTTGCTCCGTGAAGGGCTAATATAGAAGCAGAGTACTACAGTAAATAAAGCATGATCTCTTGAGCCAGAAAATTGGGGTTCAAATTCAGGTCACTAAACTGAATGTCCTTGGGTAAATCTCTTAATCTCATGACAATTTCCCCATCCATAAAATAAGAATGATAGCAACAAATATATCACAGAATAAAGCAAGGCCTCTAGAGTCAGTAAATCCCTTAACCTCTCTGGTGACAATTTTCCTACCTGTTAAAGAAGATTTAAAGACGATGATAAACTCAGGGAGTTGTAAGGCTTAAATAAGGGCATGTGAATGCACTGCTTAAAAAGCTATTGTCAAATGTACACAGTTGTCATAAGCTTTAGTAAACAGCTAAGGTAAATGTGAAGATTACAGCTAGGAGGAAGGTATAGGGAGGGACGCTAAGGGTAATAAAAGTAGGGCTTCACATCAGCTTATGCTGGCTGCCGTAATTCTAACCCCAACTTCTCATGAAAGAAGTTGTTTCAATTTCCAAGCCAACTCTGAGAGAAGTTCAGATAGAATGTTTTTTGAAGAGGTAAGGAGAGATATGCATTTATCCATAAAATATTTATTGAGCATCCACTGTGTATCCAGCAGTAGCAATGGCAGCTCAGGTCCACTGTCCTCAGTGACTACATTATCTGAGTATGTGTTCTCATAAAGATGAAAACACAGGAAAAGTCAGTATTTCTTACCTAAGCTGAAGTGTGTAGCTAACTGCTAGCTCTATACTCACAGAAGAGCGTTAACTATTCCACCCTAAGAACATGGAACTTGTAACTATTAATAGTATGCAAAGATTTAATCAATAAAAATAAGTACACTGACCTATTCTTATAGGTAACACAAACAACACAAAGCTACTTTGTGTTATGCAATATGAAATTTCATGAGGATTTTTTTTTTCAATGAAACATACTCACCCAAGGCAGGGTATCCAAGGTAAAATCGATCTGCTCCCAACCATCCAAGAAAAAGAGACAGTGCAACAGCCACTTTATATGAATAGCCATTTCTGCACAAAATTAGAACCTGAGTGTCACCTTCATATACTTCCAACATGTTATACTTTAGAAAACAAAACTGTTAATTATTATTTATTTGTTAATTGATGCATTCATCCGTTCATTTATTCAATTAATACCTTTTGGGCAGCTACTGCATGTCAGGCACTATTCTAAGCTATTGGAATATTTTAATGAACAAAAGACAAAAAAATTCCTGCCCCTAAAAAGCTTACAATTTTGTGGTAGCAAGCAATAAAACATATTTAAAAAGTAAATCATATAATAAGAAAGCCATAAATGCTATGAAAAAAAGAAGTGGAACAGGGTATGTAGGGAATCTAAAATGTTAGGGATACAAACAAGAGTTATTTAAATGGGGTGCTAAGAGGACTCACTGAGAAGGTGACATTTGAGTAAAGACCTTTGCGAGGTGAGTCAGCCATGTCACATGTGAGGGAAGATTGTCCCAGACGATGCAACAAGGAGCTGTTACAAAGGAGCACACCTGACGTGTTTGAAGCCTATTAACGAGGCCAGTGTGGCAGGAGTGGAGGGAGAGAAAAGAAGAAGAGTAAGAGACAAGGTCAGAAAGGTAACGGGGCAAAGAGGGCAGCTCATGCAGGACCTTGAATACCACTGTAAAAATGCTGCCTTTTTTTACTCTGAGAAATAATGGGAAACTACTACAGGATTTTTTTTTTAATTGAATCTATTGGGGTGATATTAATAAACTGCAAGACTTTAAGCAGAGGTGTGATATGATCTGATTTAGATTTTAAAATAATCACTAATTGCTGTCCTGAAAATAGACTGCAGAGGAGAATTTGTCACAATAACATCGTATAACAAACCACCCCCAAACTCAGTGGCTTACAAAAATAAATAACTATGCTCACACTTGCAGGTTGCGACTGGCTGTGGTTCACCTCAGCTAGGCTGGGTTCATCTGGGAGATGGACCTTTAGGCTGAAGTTTGGCTGAGTATGTATCTAGGCTGCAGATTCAGTTCAAATCAGTTCCACTTAAGTTGTTCTAGGGCATAACCTGAAGGTGCTGCATTTCTTGGGGCAAGTTCTTTCCAGGACATATCACTGAAGTACAAGAGGAAAGCTGAACTTCACTAGCATATTTAAGCCTCATTTATTTCATACCTACTAACATTATACAGACCAAATCAAATCACATGGTCAAGCCCAAATCAATGGAATGGAAAGTATACACAGCCCAGTTAAGAGGGACTGAAGGGATGAATTTGCTGAACAAATTCAAACTACCACAAAGACAAGATGAGTTTGAAGACTATTACAATAATCTACGTGAGAATTGATAGTGTCTTGACTTGGAGTAATAGTAAAGGAAATAGAGAGAAGTGACCAGATTCAGACATATCCTGAAGTACAGCCAAATGGATTTCCTGATGTATTAGATTTAGGATATGAAAAAAAAAAACAGTAAAGATAATGCTAAGAATTTTATCCTGAGCAACTAGAGGATTGAGGAAAGCTGAGAATGGACTAGACCTTGGAAGAATGGTCAGGATTTAGGTTTTGGACATGTGACTTTGACATGTTTATCAGGCATTCAAGTACAGTTGTCCAAAAGATAGCTGGATTTACAAGTTTGTGGTTAGGGAGAGAAGTCTGGGCTAGAGACATAAATTAGAGTTACAAGCATACAGGAAGTATTTAAAGCCATAAAATTGTCATGAGTACAGATAGATGAAAGAGATTCACAGACTGAGCCGTGAGGTACTCAGTATTAAGAGATTAACAGAGAGAGACAGAGGGGGGGAGAGGAGAGAGAGAGAGAGAGAGAGAGAGCGCGCGAGCGAGCAGGAGACTGAAAAGGAGCAGACAGTGAGGAAGAAGTATAACTACAAGAGCAGGGCATCATGGAAGTCAAATGAAGGCAGTGTATTAAGAAAAGAGTGATCAACTGTGTCATTGTGACAGATGGATCATGTAAGATAATGGTTGAGAATCTGCCACTAAATTTTACCAAGAGGAGATCATCAGTGACCTCAGCGAGGGCAATTCTGGTGACAAAACGAGGGTGAAGACAGGACAGAGCAGGCTTAAGAAAGACTGGAAGGAAAAAATATAAAGAAAAGACATATTAGACAACTCTTTTAAGGAGTTTTGCTGCAAAGGGTAGTAAAGAAATAGAAAGGTAGCCCTGGCCACATGGCTCAGTGGATTGAGCACTAGCCTGTGAACCAAAGGGTCGCCAGTTCAATTCCCAGCCAGGGCACATGCCTGGGTTGCAGACCAGGTCCCCAGTTGGGGGTGTTCAAGAGACAACCACACATTGATGTTTCTCTCTCTCTTTGTCCCTCCTTGCCCCCTTCCTAAAATAAATAAAATCTTTAAAAAAAACAAGACATAGAAATGTAGCTGAAGTTATTTTAAAGTCAAATTTGATGTCAGTCTCCTGCTTACAGTCCTGTTTTTTGCACTGCACTCACAATTAGGACACTTTTGTGGAGTTGGGGAGATGGTAAATGGCCTAGAGATCCTGTTTAGGCATCCAATATTACAAGGATGGCAGATTCTATGCTGAGGGCAATGGTGCCCCATCAACATCAGAATGGGGCACCAGACTACAAGTAGAGAAATAAATTAGGGGGTTTTGTAGAAACTCAAGCTATAACCTACTGGACAGTAGCAGTGGAAGAGAAAAGTGAACAAAACTGGGAAACATTAAGAAGGCAGAAACAACCAAACTAGATGTGGAAAGTGAGGAAAAAGGAGAAGTAGAGAATGATTCCAAAATTTATGCTTAAAAAACTAGGTAGCACAGCTGCCATTCAAAAAAGAAACTGAAGGAAAAAATGATAGATTCAGTTTGGGATCTTAATGTATATAGAAAGATGGTAAGAAAAGTCAAAAGGGTAGATGAATTAAATGAGAAAAGGACCACTGGTATAATCTGGGAGATATCAGGATTTTAGGAAGGAGAAAAGGAATCAAGGGAAATAAAAGAATGTTTTATATTAGAAGTTAAGGAAAGAAAGTATTTTAAAGGAAAAGAGTGCCAAATGCTATAGAAAGATTAAGAATGAACTACAAATATACATTTGATATACAACAAAGATCGCTGATAAATTTCAGCATGGCCAAAAGCCATGCTGTATTAAACAGAAAAATTCATAAAAGAGAAAAGAAAAACAAGCCTTTTAAAAAGCTTGGCTGAGAAGGAAAATAAAATCAGAAAAGCAATTATCCATATAAATCATCATAACGAATAATCTGAAAACTGGTGGTATAGAAGAGACTGTCTAATTATTCACCAAACCCTTTCTCTTCTTCTCAGGGACATACAGCTAAACTACATAATCTAGCCCATCTTACAGTTAAGTGCAGGCATAGCTGAGTTTTGTTCAATGAAACTCGGTTATGGACAGAAATGGTATATACCATTTCGAGGTCTGGCCCATAAAACACTCCTACAAGGGGTACCCTTTCCTCTTTCCTAGCTGCTGGCTGAATGGAAAGAACCCTAAGGACTAGATAGAGGAAGACACAAGACAAAAGGAGCTAGGCCCCTGCATGATTACATGGAACAACCATTACTTCCTCCTCACCCAGACCTCCAAGTCAACACAAATTGGATAGCAATGTGAGAAATAACTTTTACTGTATTAGGCTACTGAAACTCTAAAAACATTTGTTACAGCTGTTAGTCTGTTCCAACTAATATAAATAGGTGTGTGGCTTAGCAATCAATCAGACATGGTTACCAGACCTCAGCAGCTGGAGAATACATTATGTAATGGCTTTATGTACACTATTAAATGGAGCTTTAATCTACTATCAATATTATACACACAAGAAAAACATGTAAACTGGAAAAGGGACACTCAGAGAATGAGAATTTGTCAGTAGCTGGCCAGTAGCTTGCTCTTTGATAGGTATGTAACTGGATAGATATCCTGATAGGGGAAAATGATATATCAGGTTATCCTAATTTTATGACTTATTATAATTATCTATCTATCTAACTCCCTTGTTTTGATTCAATGCTTATCAGGCAAACTCTATTTTGGAACTGTAGCATTTACTACAGAAGGGGAATAAGTTGGCTAGGAGATCTGAAGTATCTGGTTTCCTTGACAGTTATAATTCTTATCATAATTGATATCAGTGTCTTGTGAGCTTAGTGCAGCTCAGACAAAGCCTAATCTACCGAAAGGCACTGAAAAAAAAAATCAGAGTTACCTTGGAAATTAATTAACACATCATTGTGGTGTTACCATTATAGGTAATTTGAACCTGTAAGGTCCAACCTGAGTAGCTAGCTGTTCTCAACAGATGATATTCTAAGCTATTGTATTTATAACCTATGATATCTTAGACCAGAACTTAATAAATTATCATTTGAAATGTTTAAGGTAGAAATATCAATCTGTAAATTTCAAAATTAACTAAACCATATCTAAATACTTTGGAAATAATTCCTTTTAACACTTTTTACCTTACTAATGAGAAGTCTTAGAACTCAAGAATTCTAAACAATTGACTTAGGATTATACAGCAAGATAGAACCTAAAGCCCCTCAAATGATTCTAGTAGTAACTTTTAAGAATTCTAATAAAACTTATAGATACAGCCAAACAATAGTTAATTCTTGATATAACTTCAAATAGGTATCATCAAATAAATGCAACAATGTACAGTAAAAAGGTAAAAATACAGTGCCAGCAATTAATAAAAGTGGGTAAAACCAAATTAAGTTTGTAGTACAAAGCAGAATTATAAGAATAAAATGTTAGCTTTACTGTAGCAAAATTAAAAGCAAACTTAAAAGTTCTTTAAACAAAGAATATACCTAACAAAATAAGTCACTTGTCTTAATATTTCAAACTAACTTTTGAATTGTTTTACATTACCATTCATCATCCATACCTATTACAAAAAAATGAAACCAAGTTTCAAAATTCCTAATACACAAATGATTTAATAGTTAGCATTCTTTTAAAACTACAGGTACACAATCCTTTATCTGAACTCTAGAAATCCCTCAAACTTTGAAAACAGACTTTTTTCTGTAACTCATTTGGGTAGCCAAAATGACTAAGTAGACATGGTATGAAACCAGTCAGTCTTTATTTATCCCAAATAATGAACTATAGAGCTTTACTTGGTTGGTAAATTGCATTTATAAAAAAAAATATGCACACTTAATGTAGAGGTTTTCTGATTTAATCACTACGTTAAAAGTCATATTAGTGCAGAATTTTCCCCATAATTTAAATCTATCTTTCCACTCCATGTAATCAAGACACAATGTAGGAAGGTAATCTGAAAATTTAGCTTCTTCAGTAATGTACTTACACATTTCGGCAAGATATGGGCTTGAGAAAACCAACTTCATTTCCAGTAAAATGTGTTTCATTGCCACTGAAATCCTTACAAGTTATGTTAGGTGCTGGAAAACATGGAGCTAAAAGCAAAAAAAAAGGCAAGAAACAATTTTTTTCTTGTAAAGAAGGTAATTTTTTTTAAGACTAGCAAAGCACACAAGAAAATGTAACATATAATAAACCATCTCCCAATATAACATGTGAAATGAGATTTTTAGACAGGAAAAGCTACATTATCAATAGACAGATATACATATATACATTCAGGTATAAGATAAAGATAATATGGTATATTGGTATCAGCACAAAAATAGAAGAACTGACACAGTGGTTTGGATGCATGACCGATCTGGTTCCATCTCCTGCCTCTGACAAAGGTAGCAAAGGAGGAAACACAATGTTACATCCTCACTTTATCTCTAAGATAAAAAATACTTCTAGAATTTTTGTTGGTAACACACTGGATAATTGGATGATTCATTAAATTTAACATAATCTGCCCTGGCTGGCGTAGCTCAGTGGATTGAGCTCGGGCTGCGAACCAGGCATCGCAGGTTCGATTCCCAGTCAGGGCACATGCCTGGGTTGCAGGCCATGTCCCTCAGCAACCGCACATTGATGTTTCTCTCTCTCTCCCTCTCCCTTCCCTCTCTAAAAAGAAATAAATAAAATCTTTAAAAAAATTAAAAAAAAATTTAACATAATCTGGTTTCATTTCAGTTTACATCAACTCTTGCCATAAACTAAGATTCTTTTTATCTATTCTAAATATTCTTTTTATTACTCTAAATGTATTTGTTACTTAACTCTACTTAGATGTACCTATATGGCCACTTTTGATTCAGAGATAAATTTACTGATGTTTTTTAATGAATTACCTTGTCCCTTAGGTTTTATCTCTTGAAAATCTGCCATTTTAGGTCATAGTTTTGACTAAAGCTATATAGTAAACAACTCAAAACTGAGATGAGCTAATGTCTGAAATGTTAGTATGTATTCTATATTACTGCCTGAAAGGAAATTAGTATGCTCTATTTCAATGACTGGGGGCACTTTTACTCCCCAGGGAATCTGACAATGTCTGGAGACACATTTGACTGGCACAGCTGGGGAGCTGCTACCAACATCTAGTGGGGAGAGGCCAGAAATGCTCCTAAACACACTATAAGGCATGGAACACCCTCCTCACAACAGAAAATTATCTAGTCTAAAACAACAGTACTGAGGCTGAGAAACTCCACTCCAGAACAGTGGTCTTCTAAGAATTTTACTCACACACGCCCTAAAATAATTTTCTTTAAAAACTAAGTACTCCTTCACACATTTTTGGCACCTAAAATTTTTCTCATAGATTTAAATAATTGGAAATATATAATTTCCAATCTATTATAAATGCTGCTATTAAAATTTAAGTGTTACAGCACTATTTAAAATGGAGTCTAAATACCACAGCAATTTAATAGCCATCATGATCCAAGAGAATAGATATGAAAGAGCTCTTCTTTAAAATTCAAAAATTTTACATTACTTTTAAGAAAAAGTACACATTCAAAAGCTGAGAACCTGGAAATTGAATTCTTTAAAGATACATTGTACAGGTTGGACTGCGTCCCCTCAAAAAGTAAAACTTAAGTCCTAACCCTCAGTACCTGAGAATGTGAGCTTACTTGAACATAGGCTCTTTAACCATGTAACCCAGTTAAGAAGAGGTGGTTAGGGTGGGCCCCAATCCATTAAGACTGGTATCCTTATAAAACCAAAAACAAACAAACAAAAAAATGGGAAATTGGCCACACACACAGGAAGGTGGTGAAATGAAGAGTTACAGGGAGAACGCCAGGTGAAGACAAGAGACTGACCTGATGTGGCTGCAAGCCAGGGAAGCCAAGGACTGCTGGCCACCACCCGCTCAGAAGAGGAACGGAAAAATTCTACCCAGTGTAAGAGTGAATTGTCCCTGTCAACACCTGGATTTCAGACTTGCAGGCTCCAGAACGGAGACAGTAAATGTCTGTTGCTGTAGGCCATCCAGTTTGTAACACTCCTTTATGACAGCCTTGAGAAACTCACTCCACCTCTGTCCCTGCTTCCCTCTTGGAAAACTCTGGCTACCCCAAAGAGTGCAGGTGCTCCAGTTTGAAGACTGAGGTAAGGCATTAGGCATGTAAGGGAGTAAAAGAGGTATCTGGTTCCAAAATGGGTTTTTTTGTTTGCTTGTTTTTGTTTTTTGGGTTTTCTTTTGCCTTAATGAAAACCATTCTACCTCCGCAAAGACTTGATCTGCAAGAATATCTATACATAAACAAGTTTTTCCTCAAAGAGCACCTTTAAACTTTTTCAAATCCTTACATAAGTCCTGGGTTGAAGAACTGTGCCAGAAAACAATTCTATTACTAAGTTTTGGATAATTTTCTTCTAAACGTATTACCTTGCACTTGCTCAGTTTGAAGTTATCGATTTTTTATAGCCTTGTTAGATCTTTCTGCACACGATCTAGAATCAGATCTTAAATAGTTGCAATACAAAATACTGTAATTGTGATTCCAGTTAGGGTTATTGTCCAATACACCTTGCCTAACAGAAGTGCATTGTTTTTGATAATGACGAAATTGCTGTACAAAATTTTAAAAAATCAAATGTTTACTAGTGAATTGTAAAAATGCATTATAAAGATTAAAAACTAAGAAATCATACCTTTATTTTTCAATACTATTATTAAAACTTTCATATTTTGACAAATTTTAATTTTCAATGATATATTTTATCAGTTCTACTACAAGATATTATTTGTATTCAATATGAGACAGTTTGTATTCAATAGGAGATGATGAAAGAGAAAAGTGCCCAAGGCTCAGAAAGATACAAATAGTAGAAAGATACAAACAGTAGAAAGAGGTGTCAGAGTGAAGGGGAAACCACACTGATACAATAATTCCAGGCAAATTTGATAGAAGTATGTGCTAATTATTTCAAGGGATGAAAAGTAGGTACTTTAAAGAGTTAGGATGAGCTGCTACTCTAAGTATATAGAGAAATGACTTGAAAATATAACAAAAGAACCACTGAGGATAATCGGATTTATTTGACTTGATACAGAACTCCAAAAAGCAAAACTTTAGAAGTGACAAATCTGGATTTAAGTCCAAACTCTGTCACTCAACAAGTACGTTTGCTTCTTCGGGCAAGTTACAAAAACTCTCAACCTTGATTTGTAATCAGGGAAATGAGGATAACACCCTTGTAATGCTAACAGGCACGCATAGTGTGTAAAGCACGGTGCCCGATTAGAGAAAGTGTTCAACAAGTGTTAGGTTCTTCACTCTAGGAAATTGGAGAACTTCAACATTAAGGAAAATAAGAGAATAAACCTGACATGAGAAATAAATCTAACATTGTTAGTGGCTATAAAACTAATGGAAGATTTTGGGAAATGAAATTAATCAACTCAACAGAAGCTCAACAACCCTAGTTTATCCATTTTTATATACTTTATAATAATTTTATTTGACCCTTGTTTAAAAAAAAAAACCTGTGAAGTAGGCAGAACAATTAATATGTTCCTTTTAAAAACAGGAAAACAGAGGAGGTTCTAAGAAATTGAGTTGATCAAGTCTCATAAGTAGATGATATTTACAAGTCCTAGATTAACATTCATCATTCTTAATCTATATTCTTTCCATCATACTAGAATTCCATGCTTGCAATGCTTTCAGGAACAGCAAAAATAAATCAATATGATGAGATTAAAGAAGCCAGTTACCAATAAATCTGTTAAGATAAAATTAAGCAACATGTTAAACCCAGTCCAAAATGAAGGATACACTAATTGAAATAACAATTTACACAGAAACAACAGTCCAGTGGATGAAGCCAAGAATCAAATCAATGATTTTAAACATAAGGAAGCAAAAAACAACCATACAGAACACTGAGAAGAAAAAGAATCCAAAAAAATGAGCATAGTATAAACAGCTTCTGGGGCAACTTCAAGAGGTCCAACATTCACATCATAGGGGTATCAGAAGGAGAAAAGAGCAAGAAATTGGAAACCTACCTGAAAAAACAGTAAAAGATTTCCCTAATTTGGTGAAGGAAATAGACATGCAAGTCCAGGAAACACAGAGAATCCCAATTATGATGGATGCAAGGAGGCCCACTCTAAGACACATCATAATTAAAAGGTCAAATGTTAAAGATTAAGAGATACTCTTGAAAGTAGCAAGAGAAAAGAAGTTAGGTACCAGATGGCTGCCAGATGGAAGGGGAGAATGGATGAAGAAGTGAGGGAATTAAGAAGTACAAATAGGTAGTTATAGCATAGCCATGGGAATATAAAGTACGGTATAGGCAATGGAGCAACCAAAGAACTTATATGCATGACCCATGGATATGAACAATGGTGGGGGGATTGCCAGGGGGGAGTAGGGAGCATGGGGTAGAAGGGGGCAAAGGAGGAAAAATCAAGACAACTGTAATAGCATAATCAATGAAATATAATTTAAAAAAATGAAACTTCATGTTTCACAGGTCATTTTGATGTCCTCTCTGCTCAGGACTTAGAAGTGATTCACCATGGCCACTCCACTAGCTTTTTCGTGTTCTAAGAGTAATTAAAAAAGACTTCCTGTGGACATAGCTTCATGAATGTTGGGCTAAGACGGTAGAACCTATCCCAGCTTTTGGGTGGATTGCTTTGTCCACCCAATCATGCACAGATTGTACGTCCATGCAGAAGTCCTGCGATGCATATTTGTCTCAGAAACTTTTTCTTTTTAAAATTATGATAATGATACAAAGCCACTTATTAATTAATCTACAACAGACACTTAACTGGAGAGCACAGCTCTTTTGGGGCACAAGCTACTCTTGTTATTATATAATTTCCTTAAAAATTCTCATACCTGCAAAGAACTCCATAGCATAGAAAATGTTTTGAGATAGCTAACTGCCTGCTTCCTAGCTTAAAGTTAGTCACCTGAATCAAAACACTATTCACAGACTTCCAATATCTTTTATATCAGTGGTTGAATATTTGAAAGGTGATTCTTCTTCATGAAACTTAACTTTATTCTCTGTACTTCAAAAGCACAATATAGGTAATAAGTAACAGACAAATATATAAAAGAGGCAAATCAAAGTGTACTTATAAATTAACTTAAAGAGTAGGTGATTCCTTGCAAAGTTCCTTTAAAGTTTAGTACATCTAAATTAAATAAATATTTACATGCTAAGCAATGTATACTACATAAATCATATATGTATATAACCTCTGACATACAACAAAATATCAATTATAAAAATTTAACACAACTTACTTTCAAATACCTCTGCTGACTAGAATCAGGCTAACAATGTGACAAAATATAAAAATATAACAAGATAAAAAGATCTGTTTTTAACAAAAATAATTCATTTAATCTCATTTACATATCAATCTGTTTTACAGCTTTCATTTACAAAAAATAAAAATTATTGGCTTATTTCATGTCTAGTATATTAAAAATCAGTATGTATTCAATAGGTGCTCTTTTCTCAAAACAATACTATGTAATTAACCAGCATTATGTATCATGCCAATAAGTCAAATAGCTCCAACATAAATCTACCTGCCTCCCTTCCAACATATACCCTTTCACTTTTCAGTATGATGCCCAACCAACTGAGCCATACCACTCAGGGCACAGCCTTTTAGAAGAAAAGACTAAACAAAAATTATGAATTTTTATCTAGCATTTCACATATTTTAGAATAACAGAAGCTCCCCCAAATCACTAGGCTGAGGGTTTCCTATCAAGTATCAAAATATCTCTAAGAAAATACTAATACAAAATAAATAAATAAAATAAAATACTGACACATACTTAAAATCCTTACCGTACTGTTTTTGTACTTAGGATGTACCTAAGTATATTTTACAAGTGCATAATGTGGGTGATGTAGCTGTTCACTGTACCTTATTGGACTAACAGTCTCATTTCAAGTTTTTTACGAGTAATTAAAAATCTAACTAAAGAAGCACCTTTGCATAACATAGGTTGGTAAGTAAGGGCATCAAGACAGTTATATAAATTGATTTCAAAATTTAAAAAAAAAATGACAACATAAAACTTCCCAGTTTATATAATTAAAGAGAATAAGATTTTTAAATCCCCTGCCATTTCTCCAATTTTAAGTTGTTCTGGAAATTGAATAATGTTATAATTTAAGAAAAACACATTAATTACTTTTAGTGATCATACACTGACCTATGAAATAATGTTTTTAAAATTATGTTTAAAGACATGCTTTTGGAATTCTTACCATGAGCTGTGTAGTTTGTACAGTTAACTGGTTCTTGTGTAGCATCATTTATTGTTGGACCTTTACAAATATATTTAAGAAAAGTTAAGGAAACATGAACTCTATTGCAACACAAAACATACCATCTGTTTAATATCTCCTATACACTCATGTTTATATTCATATGTAAAGAGAGGCTATTAACTTGTCCAGGTCAAAAAGACACAAGCACAAACTGTCAGTGTCACTAAATAACACCCAAACCTTAATTTATCACAGGGAAAGTGTATTAACTCTAGCAAAGAATGCCATCCTTAAAGAGTTTAAGCACAATGGAAAAATGAAAATGAAAATTCTTTACCAAATTATTGTAAGAGAACTTTAGGGTTAAAAAAATCAGTTTCGAGATTTCATTGAACTAATTTTGGGGGCCCCAAGTATTGCTATATACATAATTTCATGTAACGCAAATAACCCTGTGAGGTAGATACTATTGCTCGCACATTACGGAAACACAAACTGAGGCTCAAAGTTTGAGCGACTTATCCAAAGTGATACAAGTGACAGGTTGTACAGTCAGGCTTCTGATTCCAAGCCTAGGGCACTGACCACCAGACTGCAAGGAAGATGGTGTTTTAGGTGGGTCTACATAGTCTCCCCAACAGGGGTTTAAGCTTTTGGAAACACACGTAATAATTATCTTCTTATAGATGTTCAAAACACTTGAATATTTTTCTGCTTCCTAAATGTTTTATGACACTATAATGAGATAAGGTGTTTACAGATGTCTGTGGAGATAGAGTCCAGAACCTGTTTAAGATGTAACAGCTATTTTCCAGTTATCATTACCTCCGAGTCCTACAGGCTCAGCCACTGCTCTCTAGGATTCACACTGCCCATTGTCTTGGAGAGAACCACCCTGACATTTTTGCCAAGAAGGCTCACCTTACTAGATGAGTGAAAAATCTAACTCCAAGCAAAATGGTATTCACCAAATTAGAGCTATTCTGGAAAACAAAAAACAAAAACAACCACTGTCTTTCAACTTACATAAAAATACTATAGAACTTTCTTAATTTTAAGATTTTTTTTCCCTCACAGAATCTTTCTTGTATCTCTGGCTTCCATTATTGATTTGTCTGTTATACAATTTATATAAAACTATCTAATTTTGTACAAAGTTGTCTATTTTAATTTGAATTAAATTGCATTTCATATTGTCCCTCAGTCTATCCGAACTGTTAAAATGAACAGATCCACTCAAACCCTTTAACCTAAGTTTTCTCTTCTGTAAATAAACAGCTAACACATACAGTCCCTCCTTTGTGCTAGGCATTATCCTAAGTGTCTCACCTGTAGTAACAATTTATCACAACAGACCTTTAAGTTGGTTCCAATGTTCTCTATATTTTTAATCATGAGAAAACAAAGTTCAAATAATTTGCCCATCATTACAAAATGGAACAGGAATTTGCCCCGACACTCTGTCATCTCACGGAATTTGAAAGTGATATACAGTAATACATGTTAAGTTAATGGATAAATGGACAACCTACACTGGCTTTATCGCTATCAACTACAATTTGTCTCACAAGCCAGCAAACTTCCAGGGTAGAGCCGTCAATCCTTTTATTACTAGTGCTACATCTACTACTACTAGTACTAGTAGTACTAGTGCCACACCTTGCATACTTCAGGATCTATGCGTTTGGTAAACAAATAAACCCCCAGTTTAAAAAAAAAAAAGAAGAAGAAGTGGATCAGAAGAGGAAGCGCAAACCATCGTGAAATCCCAAGGAAATTCCAAAGGGTGGCCTGTATTTAACATCCCTGCTCTCTCCTCACCTCCCAGGGTCCCTTGATCATTATAGAGGCCACAGGTCACCGTTTCTTTCAGTACAACCCTAGCCCGCGTAGAGGGCCACAACCCACTCGCCACCCCAAATCTACCTCGCCCTCAAGGGGAAGCGCCTCAGAGAGGATATTGTCCCACTTTGAGGTCCTCGCACTTAAGCGTCTCCTCGCCCCCGGCGGCGGCAGCTCCCCAGGGTCCCGTGGTGACTGACACGAACCACAGGAAACCCAGAAGCTGGACGGCCAATGTTTCAGGAGAAGCCTGACCTAAAGGGCTGGCAGCCGCCATGCTGGGGACCGGCACATCCCCTACAACTTCCGGTTCCGCCCTCGCCCAGTCGCTGGAGAGAGACGGGCGGGGAGAGGCTGGTTCTTAAAGGGACCTTGCAACCGCTGCAAGCAGCTTGTTGCCCTGACAGCCAGCTTAGTCAGCGAGGAGACCCTCGGCTGGTTTTCCAGACCGGAAAAAGAAGACTGTTCAGGAGTCAGCTGTCCTCCATCCATCCCACTCTTCACCCTCGAGCCAGCTCTGCTGTGCCTTTTCTGTCTGCAAAAGTACCAGCGGCGCCCGGCGATTTTATAAAGACTTTACGAACATTATCTCCGTTAGTCGTGGTAGGATATGGGTTTGCAGAAAATGAACCTGGCTCAAAGACGCCTAATAAGCATGTTGACCTTATTACTGAGTTGGAATAAAAATGGTGTTTGTCCGATTTCAGAATCTGTGCTGTTAGTGTTGTAATATAATGGTCTCCCTGTTATCCTAGAGAATTTGTGGAAGGCTTCTGCGAACCGTACTTAAGGACAAAGATAGGCATTTCACCTTTCTGTTTCGTAGTGAAAATTTAGGTAAGGGAAAGGGCCTGTAACAGGAGACCAAAGAGGTTAGGACTACACTAAGTGAAAAGTTGGAGGGTTTTTGTTTTGTTTTGTTTTTTAATTTTAGAAAGATTTTGTCCTAATTCCAAAGGCTGTGTTAAATGACCACAATATTTTAAAAAAGCTATTTTGTTTATCATTGCTTTAATTTATGATGTTAACATGTTACTTTCAAACAACTACCCAACAGTTCCATTGAAATCGAGTTTTCAATAACATGGCTCTGTCCATTTACTCTTAGAGCAGATTCTTCAGAAGAAAAGTAGAATTATTATGCCTCTAGAGATCCATAAGAGATTAGAACTGGATTAGAGTTGTTTTCTTAAATAAATGTGCATAATTGGTAACAGGTATATTTAGGTATTACTGTTTCGTCTAAGTTAATGGTTCCAAAAGCTAAGTGAGCATGTGATTCACCAGGGTGCTGTTAAAAATGTAAATTCTTTGGCTTCATCCCTAAGACATTTGGACTTGTAATTCAAGATAGGGGAACCACTTTTCTAATATAATTCCTTTTCTTGCAGATGAGTTATTGGTTATGTGGACACACTCAGTGGTTTGAAGATAGGCATCGATCTTTGGCTTTTCACTTGAGCAGGCTGTAATTAGACAAAGTGAAAGCAGAAAAGTTGGAGATTTTTCCCCCCTTCATCTCTTCTTTCTAAATTTTTATACTAAAAGTTCTGTAGTGAAGATATATTTTATACTGAACCAGTGTGTATGTTGTAAGGGAAAGTTTAATCCTTTTTCCCTGAAGTAAAAACATTTGAATTTGAATGGAGCCTCTTCATCCACAGCAGCACCAGTTTTGAAGAATTGTATTATGCAGTAATTCTCAAATTTTAGGGAGCATCAGAATCACCTGGGGGATTTTTGAAACACAGAAGGACAGGCCCCACCAGTAGAGTTTCTGAATCTGAAGATCTAGGGGGAGCGGGATAATTTGCACTTCTAATAAAAACTGATGCTGATATTGCTGGTTCAGAGGCCACACTTTGAAAACCCTGGGATCATTTGGAATAGGAGGACATAAAATTATTTCAGTAACATATCAGAATTATAACTATATTTAAAATTTTCTTAAATTTTGCAGCATTACTATGCTATTTTTAAAAATCTTCCTTGGCCCTGTATCCTCTAGGCAAATGCCACCCATAACAAGCCAGTTTTCCCTTTAGCCAGTAGACTTCATTTTAGTAGTTGGTGTCTACAGGTGTTTGATATAAACCTCCAGGATTATGATAGATTATTTCGAATTTAGTCCTGAAAGCTTTAGTTCAAATATAAGCTTGTAAATTGGCTTTCATTTCAGTTAATGTATTCATTAAAAGTAAGTGGTCACTTGTGGGCAGTCAAGCAGCACAATACCTAGTCCTTCTCAACAGCAGTTAAGATGGCACCCACTTACTCTGTACAGCGGGGTGCCCAGTGGCTATCTCAGTAATAGCTACTTCTCTGGCACCCACTAAGATTCAGTAAAAAAAGTATCACCTTCTCCATGACTTGGTAAGAAAAGCTGATTTTCTCACGGGCTGTGGAATACCACCAGCATCCTCCCTCTTCCTTCCCCACCAAGGTCTGGGAAGGCAGGAGATAGCATTAAACTTTTTGTACATTTGTACCCCCACATTGTGAGTCCGTGCTCACTTTAGGAACCCACTTGTTTAGAGGAAAAAGAAATAACTTCTAGCTCTACTCCTGAACCTAGAAATTGAGTCCTTAAGGAGGTTTTTTTTTTAAATTAAAACATTTATGCTTAAAGGTTTAAGTGACAGGAAATTTGGAATTTACTAGTTCAATTTTAAATTTAAAAAATTTTATGTATGGTCTGATGTGTTCTTACCGGCCTGCAGTGAGTGCAGAACACTGCGGATGGCCTGTCGAAACACAAGAAAAACATACACAGAGACAACCAGGTCCTGTGAGGAAGTAAGGACGGAACGGCCACTCTGTCAGTGGGCCCCATTTCCATTCCCAAGTGGGTTTTTATTAAGAATACTGACTTAGTTTGTAGATTCACAGTCTGGCAGAAAAGATCAAAAGAAATGGGTGACTTACAAAGGTGCTGACAGAACCCCTGCTGTGATTCTGGGCAGAGATTGGAGTTTATCATTTGAAAGGATTACAGGGCCCAAAGGGCTGTTTTTGGTTCCTGTCCGTGCCTTTAAATTCCAGGTTAATAACATCCTCCAGCAAACATCTCACAGGATCTTGCATATTCTATGTCCCAGGCCTGATTACCCTGGGGTCCACCGTCTCTGGTCTGGGCTGCACCCCTTTACTATTTCTGAAGGCCTGAGTTGGACAGGAGACAAAGGCAGCCAGGAGACTTGGATTTCTCACATCTAAGAACAAAGACTCAAGCTTTGACAAAGCCAAGAGGGCAGGGGTTGATGTCGATCACCCCTTCATTTCCACAGCCCTGTGAGTCTCTTCCCTGAGGCCTCCTTGTGATCATGCCTGTCTTAGGCGATTCCCTTTGTGGGAAATCTTACCCACCATTGGCTAACTGATCAAGCTTAGGAGGCCAGCACAGAACAGGCAGCGTTCATGCCAGGGGAATAAGTTTTGTCTCCTTAGTGTCTCCTGGTCTGGAGGTCTTTCACTCAACCTAAGTCACGGGGGGTTGTAGCTTCCTGAGACCAGGCAGGGCAGTCCCCAACAATGGTCCAGGTAAGATTAGAATGGATAACTAAGTCACATTGTTTTTATGTGTGTATTTGTGAACCCCCACCAGATCTTTTTAAGTCTTTGTCATTTGTAGGCAGTTACTATTTTACTCTGATGCTTTTGCAAAAGAGTTTCTACCAAGATGTTTCATCTTCAGAGAATTCATGGAGTGGACTCTGACACTAACTCTAAAATACAGGGTTCTGCCCTGGCTGGTGTAGCTCAGTGGATTGAGCGCGGGCTGTGAACCCAGCATCACAGGTTCGATTCCCAGTCAGGGCACATGCCTAGGTTGCAGGCCATGCCCCCCAGCAACCGCACATTGCTGTTTCTCTCTCTCTCTCTCTTTCTCCCTCCCTTCCCTCTCTAAAAAATAAATAAATAAAATCTTTAAAAAAAAAAACTCTATAGTATTAAAAAAAATACAGGGTTCTAGTAAACTTTCAGGTCATACCACTAAACTGGGTGAAGATTTGCAGAATTCTAAAAGAAATGGATTCATAAAACTGCTGACAAAAAGATCAAGATCAACAAAAATTAATAATGTGGGACTGAATGAAGTAGTGAGGATTATCATAATTTTATGACATATTTGGAATTTATTATTTTTGATCTTTGTTTTCTAAATATAAGGCTTTTTCCCCATAAACATAGCAATTTGGCAAATTATAGCCTTTTAAGCAGAATTGAAACATTTACTTTCCTCCAAAATTTAGGAGCTTTTAGTATAATCTACACTTTCATTCACCCCCCTCTTACTTTTAGTGCCTCCCTATCTCATAATTAATGTGAGAGGCCAAACACTCACTGTAACAGTTATTGTTTTCTTTTTTTCCTTAATTTCTGCCCAGAAAGATAACTTGACATTGGCTGCCATTGTTAAACCTACTTCACAGGTCAAAATGTGCAACTGGCTGCCCACATAGTCAAGGATGTTCCATGTCTAGCGATGCCAACCCCAGTAAAGTTACCAGACTTGGAAAAATACTTTTTCCTTAAGCAGGTATTGCAATGAATAATACATGATTAAAAACTTATCAAAAACCTAAGACAAATTGCTGGAGCTACCACCAAAGCAATAAAACCAGGAAAAATCTTCAAATTCCCTTGTGCGAGTTATATTAGACAACAAGCTTGCTCTTGACCACATCCTAGCTAAACAAGGTGAGTTTTGCTGTGTTGTTAATACCTCTTGTACTTGGATAAAACTCCTCTGATACAATAGAGGAGGAACTAGGTAAAATCTGGGCCCAAGTCAAATGATTAAATGCAGTGCCCACTGGCATCTCACAGTTCTCTAATATCTTACTGACTGCCCTCAGGTATTACCTCCTGGTTCAGATCTATTATCAAATTGGACTTGACATTTGGTTTGTTATTCTAGAAATTTTTACTGTTATAAAACTTTGTTTTACATAGCTCAGTGTTATAAAGATACCACTCTGATAATTGTTGCTCAATGTTTTTAGATGATCACTAAGGCTTATATGACTTCATATGAGAAACCTCAAGAAAATACAAAAAATGTTTGCCCTGAAAGCAGAGGTGTCAAACTCATTTTCACTGGGGTCACATCAGCCTCCTGGTTGCCTTCAAAGGGCCGAATATAATTTTAAGTCTTTAACAGTTAAGAAGTAGTAACATTTATACAGTCCTAAAATTATTTTGGCCCTTTGAAGGCAACTGCGAGGCTGATATGGCCCCCCCGGTGAAAATAAGTTTGACACCCCTGCAAAGGCTTCTTTTGTTCTGGTGCTCTTATTGCTCAAATGTGACCTAAGGCTCCTAAAAAACCACTTTTGCTTCTAGTTGGAACAGACGTGCCAGAAATGAGCCTTCCTGTCAATGAGGGATTAGCAATGGCTCCACATACCAAAAGTGAGCCTTCCTGACAATAGAGAACTAATGATACTTTTAATAACTGACCGGTACTACTTTCCAGTGATTGACCACTGATGCATTCAAGGAAAGATCTCAATCAAAAAGGGGAAATATAAAACATAATACAGAAGCCCCTTTAAAATGGAGTCAGTTGCCACCCAGAGAACAGCATGTCTTACTCCTCCAACCTTTGGAATGTTAAAACTGGGCAAGATAACCTTTGGACTGAGCCTAAAGCAGCATTCTATCCCAAACCACTGTTTGTAAAGATAAGAAAGCAGATACTATGGCTACTGGACTGCAATTCAAAACATTCTTTAGAATAACATCACTTTGTTAGCTTATCTTCACCTCTAAAAATTCTTTCCTTCTATTGACATAATAGTTCCTCTTTCTTTTCTCATAAATACTCCTTGCCTTCACCTCCTAATTGGGACACTATCTGGGGCTGTGCCCGAATCAGTGCTTCTAAAATACTTATTCTTTTGAATCTCAAATTAATGCTCGTTACCTCTTACTTTGACCTTTTTACTTCTAAGTTAATATATCATACATCATTTTGCTGCAATTCCAAGAAACCATATACGTTAAGTGAAGATTTATTGTACTTTTTGTTCACTGTAGGAATATTGCTAATCTTTGTATTTGTGTGTTTTCATACAGATTTTGAACCATTAACTATTTAAAAATGCTTATGCTTTGCTGATTAATCTCATTACAAAATCTATTTTTATGGTTCTAATAATGTATACACTGAAAAAAACAAAAGAGTCTCCCCATGACAGTAAAGAAACAATACAAAAATGTTGACTCTTGAAATGATGGCATATTAAAAACATTAACTTTCACTTCTTACTGACTCAATCTATTGTCTCATTGCTCAGTGAAATATGTTATTTATTTATAAGATAGTCTCTGATCACCTGATTACTCCATTGTCTAATTTTAGTAAGAAACTTCTTACATCTCAATTCTAGGCATGTTTTACAAGGCCAAATTTGTCACATAAAAATTCTGTGAAATCTGGTTTAAATTCTAGAGAAATTAAAGGACGCGAATAGCACAGCCCAGTATGGAAATTGCTGTGTAGAAACATTAGAAAAGAGGATTACCAGTGAAGCCTGAAGCAAAGCTTCCTCTGGAATTCAAGGGTCTGCACTGTGGATCTTTCTATTTCTAAGATTCTAGCATATACCTGATGACATTAACAGATAGGCTTTGCCTATATCTTCCTGAGGAAACCAACTTGATTTTTCTATGGTTAGGACAGAAACATTAAGAGATAAAAGAATGTTACTCTCCTGTTTGTTTGTTTTTTAATATGACTATGATGCACATTCCTGGCCCCCCACCTCTGGTAATAAATTTATAATATCAGGACTCTCATAGATCTGCGTTATAGTTGTCTGTACATTTTGAATTCTACTACATTAATGCTGTTGTTTCTCGAGTATTTTTCATTGTCCTCTCTGGTGCACTGATCTAGCTGCCTACTCTCCAATTAAATGCACTCATCACGTAAGAAGTCCTACTCTATGCCAAGTATATTTCATCTTGAATATCAAAACACAGGATCTAAACTGACTTTATCAGAGCCCTGCTTCTTAAAAAGAAAAAAAAAAACCAATAAATTGGCTTTTCTAAGTTTTACCACGACTATCCCTTTTATCAGGTTAAATACTTAGAATCATCCTTGTACTTCACTTTCCTCCTTGTTCTTCTTTAATCCCTTTATCTAATCAGTAAGCAACTTATTTTTTCCATATGAGGTTTTTATTTTTATTTTTTTAATATATTTTATTGATTATGCTATTACAGTTGTCCCATTTTTTCCCCTTCACTCCCCTCCCCCCTGTACACGCCCTCCCACCCACATTCCCCCCTTTAGTTCATGTCCATGTATCATTAAGTTCTTTAGCTTCTACTTTTCCCATACCATTCTTGCCCTCCCCCTATTTTCTACCTACCATCTATGCTACTTATTCTCTGTACCTTTTTCCCCTCTCTCCTCCTCCCACTCCCCAGCAATTGATATATATTTTTTTAAGATTTCATTTATTTATTTTTTAGAGAGAGGGGAAGGGAAGAGAAAGAGAGGGAGGAAAACATCAATGTGTGGTTGCTCCTCATGTGCCCCCAACTGTGGACCTGGCCTGCAACCCAGGCATGTGCCCTGACTGGGAATCAAACTGGCAACCCTTTGGTTTGCAGCCCGTGCTCAATCCACTGAGTTATACCAGCTAGGGCACAACTGATATTTTTAAGTGTTCATTTTTTACCCTACATTTTCACCTTATTTCAGCTGTAACTTATTTTCTGTATAGCTTGCTATAATTTCTTCTTTCCTCTTTTTGATTCTAGGCTCTTTCCTCAATGTTATCAATACATTTTTTCACACTTCTTCCAGATTAATCTTTCATTTAAAAAAACCTTTCATATTCAAAATCCCATTTAAGCTCCTTGGTATTTATTCAAAGGAGTTGAAAACTTATGTCTACACAAAAACCTGCACACAGATGTTTATAGCAACTTTATTCATAGTTGCTTAAGCTTGGAAGTAACTAAGATGTCTTCAGTACCTGGGCAGATACATAAACTGTGGTGCCCAGATAATGGACTATTATTCAGTGCTAAAACGCAAGAGCTGGCAAGCTATGAGAAGACATGGAGAACCTTAAATGCGTGTACTAAACAAGCAATCTTAATAGGCTATGTACTGTGTGATTGCAAATATCTGACATTCTGGAAAAGGTAAAATTATGAAAATAGTAAAAAGATCAGTGGCTACCAGGAGTGGGGGGTGGGGATTATGAATAGACTGAGTAAAGAGGATTTTTAGAGCAGTGAATACATGTCATTATACATTTGTCCAAATCCCTATAATATACACCACCAAGCATGGACCATAAAGTAAACTATGGACTTTGAGTGATTATGATGTGTCAATGTAGCTTCCATTTTAACAGATGTACCATCTGGTGGCAGATGCTGGAAAAGGGGGAGACTGTGAATGTGTGGGGACAGTGGATATATGGAAAATCTCCGTACCTTCCTCTCAATTTTGCTGTGCCCCTAAAACTGCTCTAAAATCTTTTAAAATAACAAATAATCATTAAACCTTCAAAAAATCCTATTAAAAAATGTTTAGTGGTTCTTTAACATCTTAGAAATGAAAGATAAAGTCTCATAAGCTGAAGTTCTCTGTAGTACTTTCCGGCCCTCCACCATGGGCCTCCCTTCATTCCTACTCTTGGCTGTCTCCTTACCGTCACCCCTGTCTGCCATGCTCACTCCCAGCTATGTGTGGCCTCATTTATTGAGTACTTTCTATGTGCAAGGTATGTGCAATACAGTATTCCTTCTTATAGCCTCCAAAACTACCATATAAAGTAAGTGTTGTTTTCCTAATTTCACTGATGGGAATCAGTGAAGTAACTTGCCAAAGTCACATATTTTAGAAAATTGTGTAACCTGACTGGTGTGGCTCCGTGGATTGAGCGTGGAACCAAAGCATTGCTGGTTCAGTTCTCAGTCAGGACACATGCCTGGGTTGCAGGCCACGTCCCTGGTGAGGGATCCCCCAAGAGACAACCACACATTGATGTTTCTCTCCCCCTTTTTCTCCCTCCCTTTAGCTCTCTCTAAAAATAATCTTTTTCAAAAAAGGGGAAAATGGTGGAGTCAGGATTCAAGCTCAGATCTTTTGACTTCAGAGTTGTGTTCTTAAATATTTTGTGTATCTTCTTCATTTTAGGAATAAGATCATCCTTTTGAGGGTTCTCAGAGGTAAAAAAAACAAAAACACTCCTGTGCAAGAAAATGTTTACCACAGAATGATCACCTTAAGAATATGTATTGAGTAAATTTAAAACTTTTTCAATTTCAGGGAAGAGCCAAAGGAAAGCTCATATCACAAAAATGTGGAAAAATTCGATGAAATGTAATGGAAGTGGATGTTTTCTGGGGTGGTTGTGGAGGCAACTTCTCATAAAAGGTGAGGCTTGAGTTTAGCCCTAAGGAAGGGCAGGGCTTCCAGGACATTGCAGGAATGGGAAAGGGGACAAGAAAGAACAGAAAAGACCTGTTTGGTCAGATTAAGACCTTGGAGAGGTGAAGTGGGAGATAACGTTGAAAAATCAGCAAGAAGGGTAGAGCTTAAGACAGACTTGGAAGCCCTGGCTGGGTAGCCCAGTTGGTTAGAGTGTTGTCCAGGTACGCCACTGCTGCGGGTTGATCTCCCTTCAGCGCATACACAAGCAGCAGCCAATGAATGCATCAATGGGTGGAACAACACGTTGATCCCCCACCCCCGGAACAATAAATTTTAAAAATCTTTAAAAAGTCTTGGGTAGTTAGAAAGGGAGTTTTGAGCTTTGTTTCACAGTCAATCCACAGTCACATTATTTTTTGGGAAAGGGAGTGTTTATAACCACCACCAAATGTTAGAGTGAGATGAGACCCACATGTTTGCAAGCGATCCTTTGAGATAATTGGTCTCCACCTGTATCCTGCCCCTCCACCCCCACCGACTTGGGAAGAATTTCCTTTTCTATTTTACCTTAAGCAAATCCCAAACACCTGTTAGGCCTGTTTAAGTCCTAACAGATGCTTTCAACAAAGCATAATTGATCTCTTTATTCTCTGAAAGTTCTACCTTCATTCTATTTGGTAATTTAAGTTATTGTATACATTTATTTCCCTCAATAGTTTGTTAGTTCCTAAGAAGTAGGGGCCATGCTGAAACTGTGTGTATTTTTACCGGGTCTAACAAGTGATATTTCCCTTAAAACCAGCAAACTAACAATCACACTATTAAGTGCCAAATGCATGATCTTACAACAGATGACCCTCTGTTGAAATTGTTTTCCTATATGCCTGTGCCCCTTGAAGACAGGTATCCCATTTTTAACATTTTACAGAGTCAAACACAGCACTTAACAAATATGGCATTTATTCAGTGAATACATACCTTAAGATCACTTCTCGTCATTTAACAAGGCCTAGCATCAAAATTCTCAACTTAGTTACATTAAAGAGCGTGGAATAATGCCATTGTAAGTTTTACCCAAATCTTCCTCAAAGTCGAGGTGAGATACCAAGAATAAAAATATTACAATAAATCATTAAGGCAACACAGGACTTAGAGTCAGAAGATCCCCTCTGGGTGTCAAACTGGGACAAATCACTTTATCTGTCAGGTGCACAGTTTCTTCATAGAGTAAGTGAGGTAACGTGGAACTACCGCTATGCATAGATTCATTTCTTTCCTTTTCTTAAATAAATGAGAAAAAAATAACCCCCAGGTTTACTTCTTAGAATTTTATATTGGGTCAGTGGATACGAAAACACAAGGGAGGGATGATAGCACGCAAAAGGAAAAGGACAACGAGAGGCTAAGCACATTTGACCAAATCCTTTCCTTCATGTTCTCCTTCAATTTCCTTGGTCTTGGGTTTGCCTGTCCGCTCACCTGTCTTATGCCACCAGTCCAGCGACCTCCCCACCCTATTAGTGCCTGGGGCCCCCAGCATGTGGCGTTTCATCTGCCTACTTGGCCCCAGACCCTACATTTCCCAGGCTCTTTAACCCTCCCTAGCCCAGCTGAGTTTCACCTGCAGAAAGTAGAGAAGCCAAGCGTCCCCCCCGCTCCCCGGCCCCATCGGCCCCCCGGGGTCCCGGCTCACCGGCCAGCGCCACCGGCGCCCCGCCCCGGGCGGGGAGGCCGGGCGAGGGGAGGGCCTGCCAGGTGAGGCGCGGTCAGCCGGGGCCTCTCACTTCCGCCCAGGTGAGGGAGGGCCGACGCCGCGCCCTCACGCGGGTCCGCCTGCTCTGGATCCCACCCTTATCTCTGCTGGACCAGGTAAAGCGGGGGTCCCGGTTGTGTGGGTGCGCGCTGCAAGTGGGGCTCCTGCGCCTCGAGGCCGGCCAGGGACTGCTCCCCGGAGCCGGCGCCCGGCGCGCTCTCCGCCCGTCCTCCGGGAGAAGGTGGCCCTGGAGACACGGGCGCCGCCGGCCGCTCGGCTCGGCCTGCGGAGGGTGCGGGGCGCCCCTCCCGCGTCGACCCGGGTGACCCCGTCGTGGCCCCCGCCCTTCAGGGTAGGGCTTGGGGGAGGCTGCCCGCCGCGGACCCGCCCCGCGTCGGCTGGCCCCGGCGGCCGGCAAATCTCGGCCCACTTCTGTTTCAGGAGTGGCAGAGATCAAATTTTGCTCCCAGGTCGGTGCCTGCGCTTTGCCCCCAGAGCTGGGCGGAGCCTTTCCTCCACGGGTGACGGTGAAAGTGAACAGGTGGTGGCCTGCCTCCGGGGCCGGGAGAAGGAGGGTGGGTTCATACCCCAGCGAGGGGGCGACTTGGCCCCGGCCGCATCTGGACGCTTAGTCGTCACATAGCCGAGTTCCCAGGCCGGCAGTCAGGCCTGGGCTCTGCTGGCCTCACTTTATAGGTGGTGAGGACCCGGCGGAAAGTGCTTGGCCTTCAGTCTTTGGGGAGATTGCTGGATTCCTGCTTCAAGTTAGGCTAAGGAAAGCATTTTCAGATCCTTCCCTGCCCACTCCAAAGCTCCCGCTTCCTAGATATTCTGGCACACCTACCAGGTCGATTAATCTCTCCCTCTAGAATATTCATTCCGCACTTTGGATTGGAGTTAGTTGTTTACTCGTTTGTCTCCCCGATTGAAAGGGTGCGCCTTTGAGGGCCTTTATTTCATTAGGGTGCTTCTCAGCTGCATTCGGAGTCTGACCATTAATAGGTGTGCAACCAACAAGTGTTTCTTGAATGAGGAAGGCTTCTGGAGAGCTAGAAGAAAAAAAAAATCGGTTAATCGCGAGGATGGCAATAGCACATTCTAGGCTGAGCTATTGGCTGCCAGTTCATTTGCACACATTTTTTTAAATAAGGAAGTCAAGGGGAGAGTTGGCTAAAAGCTCAAATGGATTCACTTTGCAGCATCAGAAAAAGGCGAGATCGTGACTTTTAGCTAAAATGAGCCTCCTGTTTCTAGGCCCTAATGGCCTTTGTAAAGATTATCAAAAAGTTAAAATAATTAGAAAGTTAATATTGGAGATGGAAGGTACTTTATGGGTAGAATTTGTAAACTGAGTTCTGGAGGAATTTGCCCTTGTAAACTGAGATCCTATAAAGGTCATGTAAGATAAGCTTGACACCAGAATAACAGCATTATTCAAAGTTGAAAAGAGATGGTTTTACTCCCTCGTGTTTAAAGATGCTTTAATCAGTTCAAGTCATATATAAACATAGGTTCTTTGTAGATATATTGGAGAGAATTTTCAGAAAAGGAAATAAAAGCACATGCAAACCCCACCTACCATTGAAAATAACCACTAATAAAATTATGTTATACTGTCTTTCAGTTAGTATTCTTAAAAAACAATCTGGAATTTTCCCATAGTGAGTTCACTTTTAGAACACTGTGATGCTGAGACAGGGGTTCAGCATTCAGTGATCCTTGTACTTGTATTTTTACTTAAAGGCATTTAATAACTGTCCTTAAGCTAAGCAACCAAGCAGTCTGAATTCACTTGCTTTGTTAAAGTTTACCAAAAACACAGTAGGTTGGGGAACCCAAAATGGTATTTGTTTACATAGGACTTTGCCCACCTTGGTACTAGAGTAAGAAGTTTTTTTTTTTAGAAACAGGAATATTCCACCTTAACATTTGAGATTGCTTGACTATTTTCTGCTTTTTGTCATACTCACATGTTTTTTGTTTAGATTTGAATGCCTGTTTTAAAGCTCTGATTTTATCTAGAGCTAATGGAGAGAAATTTAGAGCCTGTCCTTACCCTCTCTTTAGTGTTGGGGTAGATCATCTGTGCTGAAGATTAGAGCCAGCTTATTTTTTGTTTGTACAGCTGTGCAGCCTGTGGAGTTTAGTAACATGAAAGTGGGTCCACTTACCCACTTTTTAAAAATGTATTGATTAGAGAGAGAGAGAGAAAGAAACATCCATCTGTTGCTCTGCCCATCCATGTATTTATCGGTTGATTCTTACATGGGTCCTGACTGGGTGTACTGGGACCAAGCTCTAACCAACTGAATGACCCGACCAAGGCTTCTTGGCCTTTTCAGTGAGGGATTGGCTGCACGACCGAAGATCCATGTATGTGAAAATTGCCCAGAACTTTGTTGTTGTTGTTGTTGTCAGTCATTGGAGAAAACTGCCACCCACAGGACCAGGAAACGGTGCCATAAAATGGTTTAACTTTGTTCATACAAAGTAGACATGTTCCAGGCAGAATATTGATATGCATTGATTAACTTTGAATAGTTCAATGAGAAAATTAGCATTTAGCCAACAGAACTCTTCTGAAGAACTGACTCGATTTTCAGTTCTGATTCTGAGTTTAACATGGTATCTTTCTGATTCAGTTTCAGGTTGTGCTGAATGTGCATCATTAAGTGGACTTAAATATTGCCTGTGGCTTAAGCAGTTCCAAATAGGCAATTCCAAAATATCGGAATCATTCTGGAATTTATATAGGTTTCTGAAAGTCCAGGAATACAGTATAGTGTTTTGGCAGCAGCAGCCAAATAGATACTTTTTTTTTTTTTTTTTTTTTTAAATCCAAGTGGTTTAGAAAAGGCCTTATCTTTTGGAAGGGACACAGGTCTAGGGCATCTGTCTTGAATCTGCACTAGCTTAGCAGCATTTGTGTGTAGCATAGTTAAAGTGAAGCATCACCATTGTTCTTTGGCTAGGAGAGAGTTTGTTTTCCATTTAACGTTAGGCTTTGAGGACAGTGGCGTGATGGTTGGACGTCACTGAATTTTGCACTACAAAGGAAGAATGGAAACTAGAAGTTGTTCATGAACTTCAATTTCTGGATAACTTCTGAAATAGTGACTTCATTTACATATAATAGCATTTAGTTTGTTCAAAATCCCTGACTTCCTTGAGCTCTGGGAAATTCCTGTTGCAGAGTTATGTGCAGTCCGATTGTATTGGCCCAGTTCACACCTGCAGTCAGAGGCTGAATACCTGTACTTTCTCAAACAGATAGCCAGCTATCTTTTTCTCCCAAATTCTCAAGATAAAAGCATAAGATATTTTCTTAAGTTTGAGGAAGAAGTATAAAAAATCTTGAGGCGTTACATTCTTGTCTGCTCTTGGGAGTCTGAACAGTGTTTGCAGGGTTCTTAACTCGCTTAAATTCTTGAATCAAGGAAGTTAATAAATCTTTTCAATAGTTTCCTCCACTTAGAAATTTAAATCAAATTAAATCGTATCTAGGTATCAGCTTTTCCCTCCAATATTCCATTAATTGGTGATGGCTAAGGGCTTGGATATTTTTTGTAAAGCCACAATATTATACTAATTTCCTTCAGTCAAAGCCTGCAGTGAACCAGACATGAAAAATTCATGGTGCAAACTGTCTTGATCAATGATGGAGTAGAAGCTGCTGAGCATAATAAACTACTTGCTCTCCAAAGGCTGTCCAACTATGCGGACAGCGGCACACTGTGGCATTTTAATGTTTAGATTATGACCTGTTGTAGGTAGCCTGTCTATGACAAGTTAGACTCAGCTTTGCCATGTTTAAACAAACTCTAAATTCCTTGCTGTAAGCACTGTTGGTCTCTTAGCCCAGCCAAATAGGTCAAAGTTGATTGGCTGAAGATTTCCTATGACCGTAACAGAGTGAGACAGAGGTTCCATTCAGCCTGCATGCGGCTTGCTGGATGTTCAGCTGTAGAATTAATATTTCTTCCTTCTGTCCTTATATACTCTTAAGGTTTTAGCCCCCTTCCTTAGATTTAACACCACGGAGTTGTAATTTTCCAGGCTTGTTTTGTGGACATAGTTTAGCCTTTATTAACTATGAGTCAGAGGATTGGAAGGCTAAACAGTTTCTACCCTTTACCTTTAGTGAGGGATACGCTACCATTATGGTTTCTAAACTTTGCAGCATGATTCATGGGGAGGTTAGGAAGGTGACAATAAAATCTTTCTTTTTAGTTTTCACCTCACTCTTAGGATGTTTCTATTTTATATGTTTAAAACACATGACATATAAATGTAGTGTATGTTTATAATTATAAAAAAATAAATTAAGGCGAGTGGTCAACATATTTTTACTGATGGGAATGTGTGTTTGAAATGTGTGTAAAAAGTTTGAATGTCTGTGCCTGTCTCCTGCACCAGCCTCCCATCTATACCTTCTGAGTCATTAGTAAGGTTTGGTGCTATGGCTGGTGTGGCACAGTGGATTGAGTGCTGGTCTGCCAACCAAAGGGTCACTGGTTCAATTCCCAGTCAGGGCATGTGCCTCGATTGCAGGCCACATCCCTGGTAGAGGGTGCTTGTGAGGCAACCACATATTGATGCTTCTCTCCCTCTTTCTTTCCTTCCCTTCCCTTCTATCTAAAAATAAATAAATAAAGTCTTTAAAAAAAAGTTTGAAGACCACTGATCTATCCGTTACCATAATTACCTTTTTAAATAGAAATCTGGACTCAATACTTCCCTACTTAAAAGCCTTTAATTACTTCCTGTTGCTTACAGGATAAAGACCAGTCTACTTAGCATTTACATGGCCCCTCTCAAAGTAGTCTTATTTAAACCAGTGCTTCTCAAACTGTCAACAGTGAAAGATCAGGGTTTTCCCACCCAATCTTTCAAGGACTGATATTTTTGTAAAGTAAATTATTAGAAAAATGAACTGTTAGAAAAATAAAGTGAGATAAAAGAAATACAAGGTAAGCTGAGTTTTTTTTAATTACTAAATTTAATAGATATAAATTAGTCCATAACATTACATGGTTTCTAAATGCTTATTCCCAGTTTTGGTACCTACCTGTTTGTAGCCAGGCATCAATTTGCAGTCCATATTTGCAGTATCACTGGTATAAACTTTTTTTTTTTTTTTTTTGCCCTCTTTGCTGCTTTTAGAGACCACATACCAGGTCACTGAGAGCCAGTTACCATTCTCAGGGAAAGTCATGCACTTTCACACCTGTATGCAGTAGTTTTCACATTGTAGTCTCTAGTCTGGGAGCATGAGGATCCCATGGAAACTCATATTAGAAATGTAAATTCTCCAGCCTCACCTCAGACCCACAGAGTTGGAAACGCTGACTGGGGGTGAGCCCCAGCAGTGTGTGCTTTAACAAGCCCTCCAGGTGAGTTTGATGTGTACTAAAATTTGAGAACCACTGACTTGGAGGAGTCCTGTACAGCATTCAAACTGGGACACTTTGAGAGTGAAATGGGGCACTGTTAATAATGATGCTGGGTAATCTGAGATGATCTTAGGCAAAAGAGGACAAATGATCTCTACTTTTATACCCTACTCTTTTTCTTTTAAGAGAGATTTCTAATGTATTCTCATTTCAGCATTCCCAAACTTTCCAAAGCAGGGTTAGTCACTCTCCCTTAATGATTTCCCTTAGCATGTGGTACGTATAAAGTCTGTGCAGAAGGTATCCAGCCATGTAATATGAAAAATAGAGACTTTTATTGAAGAAGATCCAAGATACAAGACTACTGTACATAGGACAATGACGCCTCTGTGCCCCTAAAGTAGGCACCTTGAAACCTCACACAGTTCTCCCAATCACCATCAGCTGTCCATCGTATTTTCCTGAATCTCATCAATGGTCTGAAATCTCTCCCCTTTCAAAGGAGATTTTAGTTTTGGGAAAAGCCAGACATTGCAGAGCACCAAATCTGGGTTATATGGGGGCTGAGTCACCTGGGTGATTTGATGTTTCATCAAAACACTCTGCGCTAGACATGATGCACGAACAGGTGCATTGTCATGATGAAGCTGCCAATCACCAGTTGCCCATAGCTGTGGCCTTCTGAATCATCCAAATAGTTTCTGTGGAGGAATGTTCAAGCTTAACCCAAAATTTGATGCTAATTTGTTGCTCTACTCAGTCATTTTGAATGCAGCAGCCACACAGTACACATGCTCATTCAGTGGCATCTACTGCCCCCACTGGCTAGTACAGTGAAATCATCATTGTTCACACATGCACATTCCAGTCCATGGTCCTTGTCTGCCAGTTTACATCGATATAACACAAGCTGTTCTTGCTATATTAACAATGGCTGGCCTTTTTCTGAAAAGACCTTGTACATACCTCTGCTGTTGTAGGTATATGCCTTGTAATATAATTATCCTATTGTGTTGTTATTATCTTGCTGTGATCTGTCTTACTCTCTCATTAGGCCATCTTAGCCATTATGTTTTTGTCCCTCTTATTTTTTAAACTATAAAATTAATATATGCTTTTAAAATGAAGTTCAAACAGCACTAAAGTCTGTAAAGTAAAAGTGTAATTTTAATCTCCTCATCCCCACTTCAACTTTCTAGGAGTAATCAGTCTTTTATTAAATTGATTACATTTGTAAGTCTAAAAACCTACACACACAAATATGTATTTTTTATGAAAAGGAAAAAATAATGCATATATCTTAAAACTTGCTGTTTTCCCTATTCAGTTGTGTGTATTAAATAATGTCATTTGCTAATACAAAGGGCTGAATTGTCAAAGCATACTCATGTGAATGAGAGACCTTAATGGGCACCAAACCTCACTCATGATTCAGAGGTTATAGATGGGAGGCTGGCGTGGGAACCAGGCACAGACATTCCTTCTAGAAAAGTCCCCAGCCAGTAGGCACAGCGTCCAAAGAATGTCATTTTCTTCCACACTAGACCATATCATCAACATAAAACTGTCAAACCTAAGAAAATAAGAAACGTTTAAACTTGTAGAGAATTTTTATGAGTTTATTTGAGCCAAACTGACAACAATTGCTGGGAAGCAAAAATCTCAGGGAAGCAAAATCTCAATGAAGAAAATGCTCCAGAGAATGGCAGTTTTGCACCTTATTGTATACATTAGGATCAAAGGACGAGCAAGGTGTGAGGGGTTACACGAAATCTATTCATGGTAGTTTGGAGAGGTGGGAGAAAGCAAAGTGGGGAAATCTCTGGGATAGGATAAAAAGTACAGTTAATAGACACCTCTTTTACATTGTGGGTGTAGGATAGTTAACAATTAACATGATAACTGTAACAATGAGGGTTTTTGTGGTCTCTGCTGTGGTGCAGTTAAGGGTCCAGGTAAAAGGAAATTACCCTGGCATTCCAAAGGTATGTTATCATAGATGCAAAAGGAAAATAGCCTCAGTTAAGGTAAAGATTGACCTTTGTCAGCCTAGGACATGACTGACTACCTGCCATGACTCAACGTTTTCATTGCAGACCATCCTAGGTGGTTACTTTTCATCTCTGAATTTCTAAGGCCCACCGTGCAGGCCTCCTCTGAGCTTGTCAGACTCAGTATGTACCCCCTTTTCATCCACAATACCTAGTTACATACAGATTAGTGTGAAGTCATTTATAAATGTATTTCTAACAAACTTTTACTGTAATTTTTAATTTGTTTACAAGAGTAAAATTCAACCTTAAGACACTTTTTTTTGGGGGGCGGGGAGGTGAAGGGCTCCTTACAAGACAAGTTATGATCAATAACGAAACACTTTCTGTTTGGGGAATCCCAAGTTTTATACTCCATTAGTTATACAAACAGAAAATATCTGTGTGATTATCTCTCATTTTACAGCCAGGCGTGCCTTAAAAGTCCATACATTCTCAAAGTGTTTACGAAAAGCAATTAAGACACCCAGGTATTTCCTGACATTTTTAAAATGAGGGAACCTTTTATTTGTTAAAAACCTTTAGCATGTTTGCGTGGAGGTCTGGTGTCTAGCTGGGAATCCTTAGCTGGAGCAGCGAGCCACAGGCTTTCTGTTAACCGCTTCGGTCCTGTTCCCCTTTCAGTACCTTCAGACCTACGTTATTATTTCAGTGACTGATTGCCATGTATTATTTACATAAAATAAAATGTATTGATTTACAATATGTAGTTCAATAGTTTTTGAAAAATATATACATCTGTGTAAGTAGTACCCCATTCAAAACATAGAACATTTCCATCACCCAAAAAACTTTCCTCAAATTCCTTCCCAGTCCACCCCTTTCCATCTGCCCTGGCAAATCAATCTATAATTATAGGTTGAACTTCATATGAATGATATTATGCCATTTACAATCTTTTTGTCTAGTTTCTATCCCTCACATACTATTTTTGAGATACACCCATGTTATATGTGTCAATATTTTGTTTTCCTTTTTCCTTTTGAGTATTCTATTATGTTTATATACCATAATTTGTTTATCCATTCATCTGGTATTAGACATTTGGGGTTTTCTAGTTTGGGGCTTTTATAAATGAAAATGTTAAGAACATATACAGATCTTTTGTGGGCATATATTTTTATTTCTGTCGAGTAACTATTTAGGAGTGTAAGTGCTGGGTCTTACGTTAAATATATGTTTTACTTCATAAGAAACTGCTGAACAAAAGTGTGCCGTTTTACTTTCCTACTAACAACATCTGAGACTCCAGTTGCTTCAACTTTGTCAGCACTTAGTATTGTCTCTTGTTTTGCTTTCTACTTAGTCATCATAGTGACGTATAGTGGCACCTCATTATGGTTTTAATTTGAATTTCCTGAGTGAAATCTTTCGATCAAGAATGTTCTCGAGGTTTTAACTTTTACAGAGGACTACAGACATGTATACACTAATGGAAAGTCATCTCTTGTATTTAATTTTTTTTCCTTAGGTTTCTTTAAAGTTATTGAAGACAGTAATTCAAAATGCCTGAAAATCCTGCTACAGGTATACTACATAAATATTTTTACCACTAAATTAATGATTCAAAATCAGAATATAGGATGGGGTTTAACTTGTACTTTGATTATCTTTTTTCAAATAAGATAAACTGCAGGTCCTGCAAGTTCTCGATCGGCTGAAAATGAAATTGCAGGAGAAGGGCGACACCTCACAGAATGAGAAGCTATCTATGTTCTATGAGACACTGAAGAGTCCTCTCTTCAACCAGATACTCACACTCCAGCAGTCCATCAAGCAACTCAAGGTGCAAGTAAGTTACCCATCATGGTTTTACGTGTTCATATAGTCAGTCCTTCAAAGAAAGATAGGAGATAAAGGCAGAGAAAATGTGGTTCTAAATACTCTTAATTCAGCAAAGAGATTGCATTAGGGCTTGTAATCTGTGTGTATGGTATGCATGAATAGTTTTAAAATGTTGGTAATCATGTGTTTGACTCAGAAATATGGTATTTGTACTTTTTTTAAATAAGCAAAGATCAGGTGCTTTGAGAATTCACAGCTGTTTATTCAAAATTATAAAGTAGTATTTAGTTTAAAAATAGAAAATATTTTTGATATTTATTAATTAATTTTTATTATTTTTAATTATATTTTATTGATTATGCTATTACAGTTGTTCCAATTTTTCTCCTTATATCCCCTCCACCCAGCACCCCCTACTCCCTCAGGCAATCCTCACACCATTGTTCATATCCATGGGTCATGTATATAAGGTCTTTGGTTATTCCATTTCCTGTACTGTACTTTATATCCCCATGGCTATTCTGTGACTACCTATTTGTATTTCTTGATCCTCTCACCTCTTCACCCATTCCCCCACACCCCCATCCCATTTGGCAACCATCAAAATGCTTTCCACATTCATGGTTCTCTCTGTTCTTGCTTAGTTTGATTTTTAGGTTCAATTGTTGATAGATATGTATTTGTTGCCATTTTATTGTCCATAGTTTTGATATTCTTTTTCTTAAATAAGTCCCTTTAACATTTCATATAATAATGGCTTGGTGATTATGAACTCATTTAACTTTTTCTTCTCTGGGAAACTCTTTACCTGCCCTTTGATTCTAAATGGTAGTTTTGTTGGGTAGAGCAATCTGGGCTATATCCTTGCTTTTCATGACTTTGAATATTTCTTGTCAATTTTTTCTAGACCTGCAAAGTTTTTTTTTTTAAGATATCAGCTGACAGTCTTATGGGAACTAACCTGTAGGTAACTAACTGCTTTTTTCTTATTGCTTTTAAGATTCTTTCTTTAATTTGGCATTTTAATTATGATGCGTCTTGGAGGGGGCCTCTTTGCATTCATCTTGTTTGGGACTCTGTAGTTCCTGAATTTTCATGTCTATTTCCTTCACCAAACCAGGGAAGTGTTCTTTTATTATTTTTTTCAAATAAATTTCCAATTTCTTGCTCTTTCTCTTCTCCTCTGGCACCCCAATAATGTGAATATTGGACTGCTTGTATTTGTCCCAGAGGCTGCTTATATTATCCTTATTTTTTGGATTCTTGTTTCTTTTTGTTGTTCTGATTGGTTGTTTATTGCTTCCTTATGTTTCAAATCATTGATTCTCGACTTCACCCACTCTCTTCTTGTTTCCTTGTAAATTGTTCTTTATTTTAACTAGTGTATCCTTCATTTCTGACTGGATTGTAATTATGCTGTTGAAATCCTCACTAAGTTCCTTGAGTATCCTTGAAACCACTGGTTTGAAATCTACATCTGATAGAATGCTTATCTCCATTTCATTTAGCTCTTTTTCTGGAGTTTTGATCATTTCTTTCATTTGGGCCATGTTTCTTTGTCTCCTCATTTGGGCAGCCTCCTTGTGTTTGTTTCTGTGCATTAGGCAGAGCTGCTATGACCCCATGCCTTGGAAGCAGGTGTCCTGTAGGGTTGGTGGCACAGCCTCCCCTGTCACCCAAGTTGGGTACTCAACGTGCGCCCTTTGTGTGTACTGAGAACACCCTCCTCTTGTAGTTGAGCCTTGATTGCTATTGGCAGGTCAATGCGGGGGGCGGGGGGGGGATTTAGCCAGGCTGCAAAGACTGGCTGTGGCCACTGACCATTGCCTTCTGCCCTCTCTGGGGGACCGCTATGCAGGGGCTGGTTGGTGGTACTCCAATGTGGTCTGTCGCAGGCTCACGGATTTCCCAGGTAGTGCAGGCCAAGGTCAGCCCCAGCCTGTGTTCTGCTCGGGGCCATCCTGCATGAGCTATAAAGCAGTCTGAGGTGGCTGCCACTTGTACTTTGCTTGGAGATTCCCAGGCAAAGCCAAATTGTGAATCTAAGCTGGCTGTTGCTAGTGCCAGACCTGGGGTTCCTTTGCAAGAAGTATGGTGGACTGGGGACTCACTGAGGCTGGCTGATTAGATTTAGTGAGATGTTGGAGCATGAGCAAAGAGCAGCCATTCATATGGAAAAGTCACTGTTAACAGCTTGGGTGGGTGTAAGTTGGGTGGGATAGAGTCTCAGGGGTACTCCAGGGCTGCACAAACAGTGTAAACCAGGTCGATGGAGTCTCAGATATGGCACCCACCTGCCGACTCTGTGGCTCTGTGGATGAAGTTCAGAAAAGGCACAATAGCCTCTGTTGTCCTTTCTGTCTGGGATCAAGCTATTCCCTAGCTCCCATCTCAATGCCAGACACTTTAGTTCCTCCCCACATGCCACTGGTGCCTTTTTAGCTTGGTACTGGAGCTCAGAGTGAGTGAGTCTAAGTCTATGTGTGGATTTTTTAAGAGGAACTGCTTGAGACTCTATAAGTTCCCTCCACCAACGCAATCCCCACTGGTTTGCCATCAGAAGTTATGGGGACTTATCTCCCTGGCACTGGAACCCTGTGCTGGGGTCCTGTTGTAGGCCTGGGATACCTCACTCTGGAGATAATCCCTCCCATATTTTTATCCATCGCACGTGGATGTGGGATCAGCCTCTTCCACATCTGTGTCTCTCCTACCAGTCTGGTTGGATATGGTTTCTTTAATTTCATAGTTGTCAGACTTCCATTCAACTTGATTTCTGATGGTTTTGACTGATGGTTGTTCTATATTTTAGCTGTAAGTTTGATGTGGTTGTGCAAGGAGGTGAGCCATGTTTACCTATACCTCCATCTTTACTGGAAGTCCTGTTAAATGTATCTTCTTCATGAAGTCTTTTTTCCTAGCAAGATGTGACTAATGCCCTTATATACTTCTTAATAATTGTCAAATAAATATCAAATGTCATAGATAGTCTGATTGGAAAGTCCTTGGACTCAGTATACATGATATTTTTACATTTATATGTTCCCTATAGTATAGTACCTGGACTGTTGCAGGTTCTAAATATATAATTGTTGAATTATAGGACATATAACACCTCTACTGTAAGTGATATAAATTCACAGTTTTAATTTTTTTCTTGGTTGCTGTGTTTTGGCATCAAAGGTGGTAAATTGATTTAAAATCATTTAGCCAGGCTTAATCATAGCTATCCTATAGATTAAACTTGGGGATAATTTTTTTTAAGATTTTATTTATTTATTTTTAGAGAGGGAAGGGATAGGGAGAGAGAGAGAGAGAACCATCAATGTGCGGTTGCTGGGGGACATGGCCTGCAACCTAGGCATGTGCCCTGACTAGGAATCGAACCTGCGATGCCTGGTTCGCAGCCCGAGCTCAATCCACTGAGCTACGCCAGCCAGGGCAAACTTGGGGATAATTTTTAAATGTAATTGGAGATAATGAAACAGAGTTAAGTGAAAATTAACAAAATTTGGGAAAAAATGATTTCTTACTGATAAACCAAAGTGCTGTCCCAAAAATATTTAGCAAGTGATTTTTAAATAATTAATTAATTGTTAAATGATGCACATATGTCTTTCTTTGAATTTCTTTCTCAAAATCAGAATTCATACATAATTTTGCCCTGTCTGGTGTGGCTCAGTGGATTGAGTGCGGGCCTGTGAACCAAAAGCGTTGCTGGCTCGATTCCCGGTCAGGGCATATGTCTGGGTTCTGGGCCAGGTCCCCACTAGGGGGCACACGAGAGGCAACCACACATTGCTGTTTTTCTCCCTCTCTTTCTCCCCCCCATTCTCTAAAAATAAATAAATAAAATCTTAAAAAAAAAAAAGAATTCATACATAATTTTAGCACTCCCCATAATGAAGGTTAGCTTTCTGTCTCCCTGGTCCTGGCACAAGCCTTATGTCACAAAGTGAATACTATTAGTAGCAATAGAGATTGGGAAAGATCACTACGATATCACTCTTACTAGACTGAAAGTGGACTTAACTAACTACTCCATCATAACAATCTTGTATATTTATACAGTTTGCAGTTTTTAATACATAATCATATTTTATGCATTCAATTCTGAAATTCCCATGATTATTTTCCTATGAGTGTTTTTATACTGTTTCTTTTATAGAGTTGATTTTTTTCTATGAGGTCCTATTTATATTTGTTCTTTACTGATATAGATAGATGTTAATGTTATTCTATTATAGTTCTAATTTGTCCCCCTTTGCCGTCCTCCACCCAAGCCACTGTCCACTCCCACAGTTAGTCTCCACACCATTGTCCATGTCCGTGGGCCATTCATACATGACTCATCCCTTCTGCTTCTTTCCACCATTAGCCCCTCTGGCTGCTCTCATTCTGTTCCATGTTTCCATGTCTCTGGTTCTATTTTGCTCATTAGTTTATTTTGTTCATTAGAGTCCTTTTATAGTGAAATCATATGGTATTTGTCTCTTACTGACTGGCTTATTTCACTTGGCATAATATTCTCCAGATCCATCCATGCTGTCTCAAAAGGTAGGAGTTCCTTTTTTTTGCTGTGTAGTATTCCACACAGTTTGTGTATATGTACCACAGATTTTTGATCCACTTATCTGCTAATGGGCACTTAGGCTGTTTCCAGCACTTGGCTGTTGTAGATAGCACTGCTATGAACATAGGGCTGCTTAAGTTCTTTTGAATTGGTGTTTTGGGATTCTTAGGGTATATTCCCAGCAGTGGAATCACTGGGTCAAAAGGTAGTTCCATTTTTTATTTTTTGAGGAAATTCCATACTGTTTTCCACAGTGGTTGCACCAGTCTGCATTCCCACCAACAGTCCACTAGAGTTCCCTTTTCTCCACATCCTCACCAGCACTTATTTGTTAATGATGGCCATTCTGACAGGTGGAAGGTGATATCTTATTGTGTTTTTTAATTTGCACCTCTCTGATGGCTAGTGATGTTGACCATTTTTCCATGTGTCTATGGACCATCTGTATTTCCTCCTTGGAAAAGTGTCTGTTCAGATCCTTTGCCCATTTTTTAATTGGATTGTTATCTACCTGGTGTTGAGTTGTATTAGTTCTTTATATATTTTGGAGATTAAACCCTTGTCTGATGTATCATTGCTAAATATGTTCTCCCATACAGTTGGTTCCCTTTTCATTTTGATGATGGTTGCTTTAGCCATGCAGAAGCTTCTGAATTTGATGTAGTCCCATTTGTTTACTTTTTTCCCTTTATTTCCCTTGCCCTAGGAGATATACAGGAAAATATTGCTATGTGGAATATCTGAAATTTTACTATGTTTTTCTGTAGGACTTTTATGGTATCATGACTTCTATTTAAGTATTTTATCTATTTTGAGCTTATTCTAGTGTATGGTATAAGTTTATGGTCTAATTTCATTTTTTTTCATATGTCCCAGTCCAGTTCTCCCAACATCATTTATTGAAGAGACTATTTTCACTCCATTTTATGCTCATCCCCTCTTTGTCAAATATTAATAGACCATAGAGACATGGGTTTATTTCTGGGCTCTCTATTCTGTTCCATTGATCTATGTGTCTGTTCTTATGTTAGTGCCAGACTGTTTTGATTACAGTTGCCATGTAATATAGTTTTATATCAGGTATTATGATCCATCCAATTTTATTCTTCTTTCTCAAGATTTCTGAGGCTTTTCAGGACCTTTTTTGGTTTTATATAATTTTTTTGAGTATTTGTTCTAGATCAATGAAATATACCATTGGTATTTTAATAGGAATTGCATTGAATCTTTTTTTTAAAGATTTTATTTATTTACTTTTAGTGAGGGGGGAGGGAGGCAGGGAGAAAAAGGGAGAGAAACATCAGGGCATGCATGAGAGTTACATCAACTAGTTGCCTCTAGCATGCCACAAACTAGGGACCTGGCCTGAAACCCAGGCATGTGCCCCGACTGGGAATTGGACCTGTGACCTTCCTGTTCACAGGTTAGTGCTCAGTCTGGTAAGCCACACCAGCCAGGGCAGAATTGCATTGAATCTATAGATTGCTTTGGGTAGTATGACATTTTAATGTTAATTCTTCCTATCCATTAACATGGTATATGCTTCCATTTATATGTATCTTCCTCAGTTTCTTTCATCAGCGTTCTGTAGTTTTCCTAGTTTTACCTCCATGGCTGGGTTTATTCCTAGGTACTTTATTTTTCTTGTTGCTTAGGAAATGGGATTTTTTCCCCTAGACTCTCTTTCTGATAGTTCATTATTGGTGAACAAAAATGCCAGCAATTTCTGAATATTGATTTTGTCCTACTACTTTGCCAAATTCTCTTATTAGGTCAAGTAGCTTTTTTTGTAGAGACTATAGGGTTTTCTATGTACACTCTCATGTCATCTGCAAATGATGATAGTTTTACTTCCTCTTTTCTAATTTTGATGCCTTTTATTTCTTTTTCTTCTCTGATTGCTGTGGCTAAAATTTCCAGTACTATGTTGAATAAGAGTGGTGTAAGCAGGAGCCCTTGTCTTGTTCCTGGTCTTAAGGAAAATCTTTCAGTTTTTGCCTATTGAGTATGATGTTGGCAGTAGGTTTCTTGTATATGGCCTTTATTATGTTGAGATATGCTCCCTCTATTCCTACTTTGCTGGGGTTTTTTATCATAAATGGGTGCTGGGTTTTATCAAATGCTTTTTGAGTATCTATTGATGTGATCATGTAGTTTTTATCCTTCATTTTGTTTATGTGATGTGATACATTTTGGGATTTGTAAATATTGTGTCATCCTTCCATCCCTGGAATAAATCACACTTGATCATGGTGTATGATCTTTTTAATGTATGGCTGCATCCAGATTGGCAATATTTTGTTGAGGGTTTTTAGCATCTCTGTTCATTAGAGATATTGACCTATAATTTTCTTTGTTGTGACTTTACTTGGCTTTGGAATTAGGATAACATTGACCTCATAAAAAGAGTTGAGTCTTTCCTGTTCTTGAGTTTTTTGGAATAATTCAAGAAGAATATGAGTTAGGTCTTCCCTGAATATTTGGTAAAATTTGCCTGTGAAGCCATCCAGTCCAGGTCTTTTGTGCGCTGAGAGTTTTTTGATTACCGCTTCAATTTCACTAGGTATCAATCTATTCAGGCATTCTGCTGCTTCTTAATTCAGTTTTGGAAGATTGTGTGTTTCTAGATATTTATCCACTTTGCCTATGTTGTCCAATTTTTGGCATGTAGTTCATAGTAATTTCTTACAGTTCTTTGTATTTCTGTGGTATCAGTTGTTACTTCTTTTTCATTTCTGATTTTAATTTTTTGGGTTACCTCTCTTTTTCTCCTGATGAGTCTGGTTAAATGTGTGTCAATTTTGTTTATCTTTTCAAAGAACCAGCTCCTGGATTCATTGTTCCTTTGAATTGCTTTTTTAGTCTCTATATCATTTAATTCTGCTGTGATCTTGATTATTTCCCTCCTTTTATTTCCTCTGGTTCTTTTAGATATAGGGTTAGGTTGTTTATCTGAGGTTTTTGTCTTCTTTAGGCAGGCCTAGATTGCTATGAACTTCCCTCTCAGAATGGCCTTCACTGTGTCCCATAGGTCTTGATTTGCTGCCCATTCATTTTCATGTTTTCAGAAACCTTTTTATTTCTTCTTTGATCTCATTGTTAACCCATTCATTGTTTATTCTGTTCCCTTGTATTTGAATGTTTTTGAGTCTTTTTCCTTGAGGTTGGTTCTATTTTCAAGCCATTGTGATCCGTGAAGATGTTTGATATGATTTCAATTTTCTTGAATTTTTTAAGGCTTGTTTTGGGTCCTATCATGTGGTCTGTCTTTGAAAATGATCCATGTGCATTTGAAAAAAATGTATACTTTGCTTTCTTGGGATGAAATGCTCTGTAAATATCAATTAAGTCCATTTGATATAATGTGTTATTCAATGCCACAATATCCTTGTTGATTTTTTGACTGGATGATCTGTTCATCATTGACAGTGGGGTATTACAATCCCCTATGATGACCATATTGCAGTTGATCTCCTTCTTAAAGTCCTCTAAGATTTTCCTTATATATTTAGGTGCTCCTATGTTGGGTGCATATATGTTTACAAGGGTTGTATCCTCTCACTGGACAACTCCCTTAAGTGTTATGTGCTGACCTTCTTTGTCTCTTGTTATGGCGTTTGTTTTGAAGTCTATTTTGTCTGATATAAGTATTGCTATGCCAGCTTTAAAAATTTTTTTTAATTCATTGATTTTAGAGGAAGAGAGAGGAAGGGAGAGAAACATCAATTTGCTATTCCACTTAAGATGCTTTCATTATTTGAGTCTTGTATATGCCCTGTCTGGGGATCAAACCTGCAACCTTGGTGTATTGGGATTATGCTCCAACCAACTGAGCTACCTAGCGAGGGCTTATTTACATTTGTTCTTGATATTACCTTTATTCCACTATGTGGGCACTCCTATCAACCAATGATATTTTTATGTTTTTCCCAAAAACTTGATTTATTAATTTTCAGATAGAGGGGCAGGGTAAGGAATAAGAGAGGGAGAGAAACACCAATGTGTGTGAGAGAAACATCAGTTGGTTGCCTCTTGCATGCCCCCAACTGGGGCACACAACCCAGGCCTGCGCTCTGACTGGGAATTGAACCAGCAACCTTTTGTTTTGCAAGCTGGTGCTTGATTCACTGAGCCATACCAGCTGGGGCTCAGCCAATGATTTTTTAAGAATAAACCCCTGTTTTTCTGTTCCCTGTAATTATAGGATTCTTTACTTTTTTATGCTAATATTTGAATGGCTCTGCAACTCATTTGCTACTACTTTTGGGCAAGTTACTTATCCCCTACATGCTTCATTTTTCAAGTTCACAAAATGGAATAATATCTCATAGGGCAGTTGTAAGGATTAAATGAGGTTGAGGTAATATGTAAGAGTTTTGGTATAGTATTTTGGTCAAAGCAAGCACTCAGTAAATACTGTTATTGTTATTTCTATTACATACTACCTGCAGATCTTTTGTGGCTCCCCGCATGGAAATATACAGATAAATGCAAAAGGGCTTAGTGTCTTACATGCCTGTTTATATATGTCTGTGTATGTGAAGTGTAATGAACTGTGGTACATGCTGCTAACTTGAGGTAATGATGGAAAGCAGGAAGCAAGAACACATTTTCAGCTGTTAAACATTTGTGTAACACTAAATAGAATTTATAGCTTTATAAATACACAGATGCATGTATCTATACCTTTTTTCTTTCACACGTATATATTTAACATGAAAATTACATGTGATAGGTAAGATATAATATTTAATAAATAGAAATAAGTTGTTTTTTCCAGGTTGCTATTGATTGTCTTTTGTTTTTCTCTCCAACAGCTCAGTCATATACCTTCAGATTGTTCAGCCAACTTTGATTTTTCAAGGAAAGGTTTATTAGTGTTCACGGATGGTGCCATTACTAACGGGAATGCCCAGCGGTCCACTAATAACTTGACTGTATCGGGGTTATTTCCTTGGACCCCTAAGTCAGGAAATGAGGACTTTAACTCAATCATTCAGCAGATGGCACAGGTAAATTTATATTTTCTCATGGGAATATTATGCTTATTTTTTCTGTTAGAGATTTTAAAAACTATATTCACTGTTTTTGTCTTAAAATGTATTATGTGTTTTGTTTGCTTATGTTTTCATGTCATTAGGAGGAATTGATAATATTTTCTAATCTGTTGAGAATTCATTGCCTTAAAATTATATAAGGAAATATCCATTGTGGTAAGGAGAGATTTTATATAATTATTCTAATTTGACACATCTCTATACTTGTAAGGAAAGAGATTTTTATGGTTTTGATCATAGGAGGAAATTAATATGTATACAGGTGATGAAACTTTTGAAACTATTTTTGATTTCGTATCAAACAGTTAGAAGTAACACAATTAGGAAAATCTAGGAAAACATTTAAAAGAGTAATCTAGTTTTATTTCTAATACCTATTAAAAATCAAATAATAGTTTAGGATATGTTTTGTGTTTTTCACCTCATCTTTTGATATGTCTTAAAAAATGAAAATTGAGTTTAAAAGTTAAAAAAAGTCTGTTTAAGGTATGATAGTTAAATAATGTTTTATACCTGATTCCTTTTTGACTTTATAGCCCTATCCCCTTAATAAAATAATTATTTTGACTAATAATCATTTCTGTGTGATGCTTTTATAGTTGATGACATTTATGAAGTTCTCATGGTATAAATGCAATCACTAAAGCAATAAAATACTTGATAATCTTTTGAATTAAACTATTAAAATAGAATATTAATTCAGCACAATTGAGTTAAAAACAATAAATAATGCATCTGGTTCTGACTTAGGCTAAACACTAGCATATTTTTGATATATCTAATTTTCTTTCCTTGTTTAAAAACATATTTTGCATCAAGAGAATTTAGAGAAATCAGTGTAAAAGTCGTTTAGAATACACTATGGGAAAGGGCATTGGACTTCCTTTTTTTTTTAAGATTTTATTTATTTATTTTTAGAGAAGGGGAAGGGAGGGAGACAGAGAGGAAGAGAAACATCAGCGTGTGGTTGCCTCTCACTTGCCCCCTGCTGGGGACCTGGCCTGCAGCCCAGGCATGTGCCCTGACTGGGAATCAAACCAGTGACCCTTTGGTTCACAGGCCAGTGCTCAGTCTACTGAGCCCCACCAGCCAAGGCTTGGACTTTTTACCAGCTTGGGATTCATGTCATGATGTGAATGAAATGTGAAAGTACCTCTTCTGCCCCTGAGGTTGTAGGATACTGCACATTCCCTCTTTCGTTCTACTGAAAGTAATCAAGTGAGAGGATTTTCAGAAGTAATTTACTACTGAAATACTGAGTTTATCTGACTTTATAGAGATGACTTAGGAGAAGTTGTTTTTTGTGCTGTTCACAGAATGGCAATTTCAGTTTTTTATTAAATGTACTTCATTAATTTTTTTAAAAAATCTTTTTTAGGGCCGGCAAATTGAATACATAGATATAGAACGGCCTTCAACTGGAGGCCTTGGATTCAGCGTGGTGGCCCTTAGAAGTCAAAATCTGGAAGTGGCTATCTTCGTGAAGGAAGTGCAGCCAGGGAGTATAGCTGACAGGTGAGGAAAATGGTCATTTTGTGTTTTGTTAACCTTATTTCTGACAATTCTGAGAAAGAGAATAAGAAACTAGTAGTAAAAACAGGAACAATGGCAGTGAACACTTAACTTTCCCTCGTCCATTTGTCAGGCCTTATGCAGATATTCCCACACATACTTGTGGTAGCCGTCTAGCTGCTGGTGTATTACTCCATGTTACAGATGAGAGAGCTGAGTTTCAGAGAGGTTCAGAGCTCTTGATGCTGGAACCATGATGTGATTCTAAGCCTGTCTGACCACAAAGCTAGTATTCTTTCTACTCCAACACACTCTGTCACAACTGATATGATAGTTTAGCTAAGGTCTTATGAGTAAGATTGGAATTTCAAATTCATATTCTGCATACCATATTTTTTATTAAACATAACATTTTTGGCAGTCATATCATGCCATTATTTTACTTATATTTGTCTTTGATTTCATATTTTTACTTTATTATTCATTTAACAAGCACTCTATTCATTACATTACTACCACCTGTTGAATGATAGCAACACTAGCAGTACTATTACAGAAAGATTTTCAGTTAATAATAATAGTTTTGAATTCACAGTCTCCATTCATGGGGGGTTAATTCTAGTCTCTTGGAAAGAATGGATTTCCATGACTTTGTGTCTTTATTCTGCCACCTAATGCAGCATTTCCTCAACTGTATTTTGAGGAAACATAGCATATATCTTTGCTATATATCTTTGAGATATTCTACCCTGTTCTTGTACATTGGGTACATATAGTTATAATAATCATATAATTTCTTATCCAAGTTGGGATTGTTTTGGGAGAGGGTGTGCTATTAATAATGACATGGACACAGCAGGTATAAACTAGGACTATTCTGGCAAGTCCAGACAGTCCAGTGTAAACCTGGATTTAGGGCCACTTAACATTAGCTTACTTGAGACTATGAAGTCCCTTGACAAAAAGCTTATTTAACTTGATTGGCCCAACTTAAAAAGAAATTTTTTTAACTTTAAAAATTATCATTTCCCTGGCCTCACAGCTCAGCTGGTTAGAGCACTGTCCCAATATGCCAATATGCGGGTTCGATCTCTGGTCAAGGAGCATACAAGAAGCAACCAATGAATGCGTAAAGAAGTGGAACAACAAATTGATCTCTCTTTCTTTCTGTCTCCCCACCCCGTCTCTCCTTCTCTCTCTTTAAAATCAATAAGATAAAATCAACAAAATAAAATTTTTTAATTAACAAAGTATTATTGAGTAAACTAATGGTTGCCAGATGGAAGGGGGGTTGGGGGACTGGGTGAACAAGGTGGAGGGATTGAGAAGTGCAGATTGGTAGTTACGAAATAGTCACAGGATGTAACGTACAGCATAAGGAATATAGTCAATAATATTCTAATAAGTATGCATGATGCCAGGTAAGTACTAGATTTATCAAGGGGATCACTTTGTGATGAACATAAATCCCTAACAACTATGCTGTATACCTGAAATATAATATTGAATATCAACTATAATTGAAAAATTAAAAAAATTAAAAACTATTATCGAGATATAATTTAATAACAAATGCTACCATTTAAAAATATTTTATTTATTTATTTTTAGAGAGAGGGGAAGGGAAGGAGAAAGAGAGGGAGAGAAACATCAATGTGTGGTTACCTCTCTCATACCTCTTGCTGGAGGCCCTGCCTGGCCCACAACCCAGGCATGTGCCCCGACTGGGAATAAAACCTGCAACCCTTTGGTTCACAGGTTGGCACTTAATCCAATGAGCCACACCAGCCAGGGCCAAATGTTACCATTTTAAAGTGTGCAGTTCAATAGTTCTTAGTGTATTTTTCCATGCTGTATAACCATTTTGTAGTCAATCCGTGTGTCTCAGTTACTCTCTACAAAATGGTCTATAATTATGAATCAGGGTGAGAACTTCCAAAAAGAGGAGTTTGATATTTGGGTGCATAACGAAACTTGACCAAGGCTAAGGAGTCAGGTGGCTTCCCGGAGGCAGTGGTGCTTGAAGGGAATTTTGAGAGGAGACTGGTGTCTTCAGAGAGCTGAACGTGTTGGGAGAGGAATGAAGAGATTCTCTTGACAAGTAGCCCTCTGGAGAGATGGAATATATCTTCTATCTTTGGAATGTGGCCAGTACTTGTGTGGGAGCTTAGTGCAAGATCATGTGAGAAAAAGCTGGAAGACAGGTAGGTAGCCATCAGGCATGCTGGACCAGGGGTGTCCAACCTGTGGCCCACTGGCCACATGCGGCCCACAATGGCTATGAATATGACCCAGCATAAAATTGTAAATATACTTAAAACCTTTTTATTTGCTCATCAGTTTTTGTGTATTTAATATGTGTCCCAAGACCAGTGTGGCCCAGAGACCCCAAAATGTCAGACACCCTTGTATATTTATGTTAAATTGTCTTTATGATCAGTTTTTCCTTTCTGCTCAGGACTGTCCACATAGAACTGTTATTTAAGGAGCTTTCCTAATACCTATGGACTCTCAAGGTCATGGAAGTCCATTATTTCTGAGTGTTGTTGATGGTGAGACAAGAATTAGGCTCCCCTTAAATGGAAAGTGTGAATTCAATTTTATATACATATAATGGGGAATTAAATTATAAATAATAGTGGCTGGGCATGTAAAGTACAGTATAAGGAGGATAGTCAATAATATTGTAATAACTATATATGGTGTCAGGTAGGTACAAGACTTGTGGTGGGGGCAAATCACTTTATTCTGTATACCTAAACCTAGTGTAATATTGAATGTCAACTGTAATTACAAAATTTAAAAAGGTTTTTTAAAGGCAAAACATAGTAGCCATGAAACTAATTTTATTCAAATTTCGAATGCATCAAAACCATGTTTTCCAGGAAACCTCTCTGCAGCTTATTTATTTTGGTTTGAATTTATATTCCTTGAAAAGAACTAACTGGAAAGAAATGGAGTGTCCTGAGAGTCTGGGAAAGGTAGATTAAAATAGATCGATTTCCAGAAACTAGAAAACCTGAAAATGAGTAAATTAAAGACCAATTTATGTCAAATGAGTTACATCAGGGTTGAAAAGACTCGAGAGCAATTCATTCATTTGGGATTAAGTAAGAGATTTGCTTTAATGAACAATCTGTGAAGAGATTAGAGAAAAGAGGCCATTGGAGATAGGAAAATGGAAGTGATTCCTGCATATTATCCTATAGTAGTCACATTTCAAAATAAATATTTCTCTAGGACTATTAAATAGTTTACAAGTAACATTCTTAATTTTAAAAATACATATTTCAGAATTATGAAAGTTATTATGACAGTTTTACATGCATGTGTTAGAAAAATATAAAATATAAAAATAAAATAATCAAGTTCTCCCATCCTCTTCCCAAAAAACCTCTTGGATTTTGACCACCCTGAGACAACTAAGAAAAACATTAGAATGTTTTCTTTTTATAAAGACAGGTCATAGAGTATATACAATTTTATATTTTATTCTTTTTTTAATGTAACATAAACCTTTCCTAATATTAATAAAAGGATGTATAAGCAACATTTTTAATGGTACGTGATCTGTTGTGAGCACCACCCACAATTTCGGCATCAAAAATGCAAATATCCAGCTTGCTAGTTGCAAAGGAGAATCTAAAACCTATTGGTTCCTGTCCTCAGGAAGTTTAAAATCTAATAAAGGATCTAGCGAGGTCTCTTGACAGCATACATAGTATAAATGAATATTCAGTGAGTGATAAATCAGTGTTCAAGACTCCCTGATAAAGTGGTAAGTTGTGTGGGGAGAGGAAGAGGATGGGGAGAGGAAAAGGCAGAAGGAGAGACACACCCTTAGTTGGATTGTGGATTAAATCTGGCTGAGCAGAGTGGAAGGGCATGAGAGATGGAGAAAACCAAGAGTTGAGAGGGAAAGGGATCAGAATAGTTTTTTGGTTTTTTTTTTAAGGTGTTTATGTAGGGAGGAAGTCACTTAGAAGAGTTCTTTGGGACCAAATACAGAGACCTTTGAATACCAACCAAATTTACCCTGTGTCCTAGAGGTCAGAAGTTATCAAATTCTGCTCCTTGACAAAGTTTTGCTGAATCTAGTGTGACCTGAGAAAAAATAAAGGCAGTATAATGGAATTTTCAGAATTCAAATTTGTGAATCAGAATACTCTGTTTTGGGTTAAATCTTTTCTCTGGGAGATTTCATATTTTGAAGGGTAAAAATGTTTTTTTGTCAAGTAATCATGGCAAGAGTTTGTTTCTTTTGATTTTCTTTCTACTGGTCAATAAACAGATAATTATCACATATTTCTGAGTTGACAAAGAAAAGCACAGGAGAGTTTAGAAGAATAAACTTTGAGGAATTTTGCAAGTTAGGTTTTAGGTACCAGATAAGGATCTCCATTAGAAGGTTGACATTGTGAAAGAATGAGGGAGATGGGTAGATGCAAGAGAGATAAGCAATGATAAGGAAGCATTAAGTGTTAACGGAGAAACCAGGAGAGGAGGAGTGGTGACTGGGAGATAATAAGGTCAAGTGCAGTAAACCAGGACAGAGTAAATCCTAGGATAGTTTTAGGGTGCCCTGTAACTTAAGTTATAAAGAGTGTGCTTCAGACTCAGGCTGCTTAGATAAGATGCTAAGCTTGTTCTAGGCTTCAATTTCTGGCTTATAAAATTTAAGTAATCTGAAAGGTGATTAAGAGGATTAGATGATATAATACATGTAAAGTATTTAGCACAGTACCTGGCTCATAATAAGTGCTCAGTAAATGTTGACTATAATAATGACTTTTTTTTTTTTACTTAAGAGACTTTTCAAATTTCTTTTTAAAATAATCTCTTTTATTTTGGTTAGCAGTTGGGAGATGGGTGCTTAGAGGAGAGAGAAGGTCTTAGAAACAGATTGGGAAGTAAGTAATCTCTGTGGGTTTTCAAGGGGGTTTGACCTCTATAGGTGTTGGCGAAGTTGAAGTACAGTACCTTGAGGCTAGGGTGAGTCTGCTAGAGAAGGGATTATTGATGAAATTGAGAATTTAGTTACCCCGCTATGGTATATGTTGGAGTCAGATTGGAAGGGGTTCAGGAGTACGGGGTTCGTGCAATCAAGGCGGTCAGTGTCCATACTTGCAAAACCTTGGCATTGGGGTCCCATACGTTGTTTTTGCTTATTTTTCTAACCAAATAGCTTTTAAAATGTACATGTGTGTGTCATGATGTATTACTAAATGGGTTAATAAGCTAATAAATGCTTTGATGTAAAACATTCTAAAAAGCTGTTACATAATTGAATAATTTGAATATATGTTCTAAGTAAAGTAGTACCACTTAAAGAAAACTGTTTACCTTGAATAATAGATTTTAAAAAATGAGGCTATTATATCACTTAAACAAAATTTTCTTTTATTTCACCAAGGGATCAAAGGTTAAAGGAAAATGACCAAATATTGGCGATTAATCATACACCCCTGGATCGGAACATTTCCCAGCAGCAAGCAATTGCATTGCTACAACAAACCACTGGGTGTTTGAGCCTGGTTGTGGCCAGGGAGCCAGTCCACATGAGAAGCAGCACTTCGACCAGCCTAACCGATACAGTTCTTCCTGAAACAGTGAGTTGCAAATTTGGGAAAATACTTAATTTTGAATTATGCCATTGATTTTAAGACATTTAGAAGGTGTCATTTGACTTGCCATGGTTTAAGATGGTCATATCTGCAAGTGCAACATTAGCATAGTAAACAAGATATTCCATGGAGGGCTTTTGTTTTCAATGCCCTCTGACTCTCCTTATTTAAGATGCTTATTTAATACAGAGGATAAATTGTAGTAGTGGGTATAATTTATTTGGTGATGGAAAGAGTCTTATGTTCCTTGGTGATATCAATTAAGCTGAGAGTTTTTATTAGAGATTTATTACTGAATATCTTAAGATTTGGTAATTTCAAACACATTATTTGTATAAATTATATTGGATAATATGACTAGGTTATTGATAACTGCACCATTGTAGAAGTTTTTCTTTTTTTTTATATAAGGATGAAAACAGTTCAAAAGAATTAAGGCATATGTCTCTTTTGGGAATCTTTAAACTTGCTTAATAACATTTTACAGATTTTGGCCTGCGTCTTCAGAATGTAAGCGAATAAATCTTACTTTATTATAACACTAAGTGCTAGCTGATTTATTTAATTTTTATTCATTGGCACAGAAGAAAAAATAGACTGGGTACAGTACAAGGTCACAACACAAATTAATGTATAGACATTTTCCCTGTTATAATCAGTAAGACTTATACAGCACGATTTACGTAATAAACAGAATGAACAAATTGGGAAATTGCTTAGCATAGTGGTTAAGAACAAGGGCTCTGGGTCAGGCTAAAGTGGGTTCAAGTCCAGTTCTCCACTTCCTGGCTATGTCATACTGGGTAGATTTATTGACCTCTCCACACCTCAGTTTCTTCATCTGTTACATGGAACTAATTACAGGGTCTACCTCATAGATGTGTTGGGAGAATTAAATGAGAATGCATATGAAGAGCTAACTCAGCACAGTGCCTGGTGCAGAGTATAGACTTGATGAACACTAGCTGCTATGAATTCAGGCATATTTTAGGAAATGTTGCTTCCCAGATACTAGATATTGGTTCAAAAATGAATTTATTAAATATTTCCAATATTCCTGGTTATTTTTACATTGCATAGTAACTTTCCACTTTAGTACAATAGAAAAACTAAGTGTGAGTATGCCCTAAGGATCTCAAGAGGGGAAATTTTCTTCTGTAGTTGGATTGTGTGAATTTAATGTACATTTCTGATGGAACTCTGCTACTTAGAGGAAAAATGTCATGTTTCTTAGTCTCATTTGTGTAATCCTATTGCTGATATCTTCAGCTGAGGCTGTCTTTCCTCTTCCTCATAAGTGTCTACTAAATTAGTCTTACTGCCTGTGTCCTCCTCATCATTTCATACTTCAAATTGCTGCCAGATTTATCTTCCTTAAACCACTGGTTTGTTTCTGTCATTCCCTCTTCTAAAAAGTTAAGTTATTCCCATTCACTCTTCCAAGCCTGGTTTTGCTCTTACATTTCCTTTTTGCTTGAATGTCTTTTTTCCTCTGTAATGCAATTAAAATGACACCTTTTCCTTGAAGCTTTCCATACTTATTGATTGAGCATGACTTCTTGTCTATGCCACCCCCACCCCCCAGTCCTGTGTGCAGAGCACTGTACTAGATCTCAGCATAGACTGGGGAATGAGACATGTTTCAATCCTCTTAGAGCTGCATTGTCTTATGATCCAATATTCTGTCTTGAGTAGTAATTATTTATGTTTTAGTTTAGCTCTCTGTTGGAATATAAAATCCTTAAGGGCAGGGACAGTGTGATCATCTTTACATATTTCCTAGCCTCTAAGAAGTTGAATTGTATGAATGTTTAATTTCTTGTATATATGTTACATTAGTAATTACTGTATTGGGAAGCTAAGAATCTGTGTGTTTTACTAACACTTTGGCTGTTGCCATTAATTTGTAGGTTCGTTGGGGCCATGTTGAAGATGTTGAGCTCATTAATGACGGCTCTGGATTAGGTTTTGGAATAGTTGGAGGGAAATCAAGTGGTGTGGTTGTGAGGACTATAGTTCCTGGAGGATTAGCAGATCGAGTAAGTTGACCTTTTTTGTTTTTATTTTGGTTTTATACAATTTAAATTATGGCTTCAAATATAATTTTATAATGTGGGCTGCAATCAGAAGGTATGGTGCTTATAAACAGTTGTCTCAATTTACAATGTAAATTTCATGTGATTTAAAAAATTTTGGTATTACCAGTTAAATAATTACACATTAATATTTAGTCATGTTTAAATGGAAAGTGGTCCTTTTAAAAACTTATCAACTGTCTCTTCTTAGTTTTACATTGAAGAAAGTATTAAGTATTACATTTAGTTTTTTAGAAATTAGAAATTTGGTTATGAAGCCACTTAATAATGAGCCTATATTATATAGAGTGCCCATCATAATCAGAATATGTAAATTTTGCTGATTAATGTACAGTTACATACACATTTATCCCTTTTAATAAACACATATAAGTAAAAATAAACTTGTGTAAATGCAGCTTTGAGGCAAGTCCATCAGTTTCCCATTTCTAAGCAAGATTGCTCCATCTTGTACAGATTACAGTGAAACTACAAATACTCCTATCATCCTTTTCGTCTCAAAGTGTATTTATTTACAGCAGAGGCCTGTGGGCATCACAGAGTGTCCTGCAGGGGGTCAATGAGATCAAGCAGCTTTCGTAATGGCACTAAGATGTCATCAGCTCCTTCACCACGTGGAAGTTTGCACTGATTATGGGAAATCAGTGGCAGCCTGGAACTGCCAGTGCCTCAGTGTGCAACAGGGCAGTGGCATCAGGCTGGACTAGTAGCCATTGTGTTCTTTTCCACCATGTGCTTGCAACAAAAAAAGAAAAAAAAACGGACAGTTTCACTTAAGAAAGTGCAGTTGCAATTAATTTTGGTACATTTTGACCTTTAAGTGCATGGGTTTTTAATATTCTGTGACAATATGGGAGGTGCAAAAATAAGCACTTCCGCCATATTTTGAAGTCTAACGGTTGTCTTGAGTTAAACACGTTTGTGAGGTGAATTATTCACTTTTTAAATATCAAACAGACTTTTAATTTTTTACTTTGTTTTATTTTAAAACTTTTGCTCTTATTAAAAAATTTTTGTGATACCTGACATTCACTGTTACCTAGTTTCAGGTACGATGTCATGATTCAGTATTTGTGTTTATTGTGAAGTAATCATCACAATAAGTGTAGTTATCCATTACCACACATAGTTATATTCTTTTTCTTGTGATGAGAACTTTTAAAGTCTACCTTCTTAGCAACTGTCAAATATACAGTGCAATATAATCACCATGCTATATATTACACTTACATGACTTATTTTGTAGCTGGAAATTTGCACGTTTCGATCCCCTTCACCCGTTTTATGCACTCCCTGACCTCCTGGCTCTGGGAGCCACCCTGGATCGGCATTTTTATTTTCGAAAGACTATCTGACAGAAAGATTATGACTATTCAGACTTGAGTATTTAGCAGACATTTTCTTGAAGATGAATGAATGAAGAGAGCCTATTATTTCAAGGAAAATAACTGACAGCATTTGTTGAAGATAAAATTTGAACTTTCAAATAAGAATTAGAATTTTGGAAAATTTGTGCTTTTTATGAGCTTGATTTTTTCAGTATTTAAAGACTTCTGATTAGATTGTTGGTGATATTAATACTTTTTCATATTATATAATGAAATATGTCACTATTTGGAAGAATTTCATAGCTCTGTGAGGCAATATTTTCTGAAGACCAATGTGTGATATGGAAAATTATGTGTAGGTAAAAGATCCATTCAAGATAGATCAATAGATTTTAGTGAAACTGTGTCTGAAAGTTTGTTGGATGTATTTTCTGATTCTGCATTGCAACTGTTCTTTAAGAAACCACCACTTGTCAAGTCCTGGTGTGTTATCATAGAATAATGGGCTGAAAAGGCTATTAAATACTTCTCAACTTTCCAACTATATATCGAAGCTAGATTGAAGCTATATTTTTTAATATACTTCAACCAAAACAACATATTGCAACATATCAAATGCTGAAGCGGATATGAAAATTTAGCTGTTTTCTTTGAAGCCAGACATTAAAGAGATTTGCAAAAATAATTTAAAATACCACTCTTCTCACTACTTTTTATATAGCTCTTTAAAAAATAAAAAATATACACATCAATATCATAAATATGTATTAATATTTTAAATATTTTAAAAATTTCACAGTGCTCTTTTCTAATTCAGTAGATATCGACAGATATAAAAAAATTCTTTGTGTTTCTGGGTTAAATTTTAGATACAATTGATATATAAAGGATACAGTTGAATAAGTTTTGACATATGTGTGTTGGCAAGTCTGAAATCTGTAAGTCAGGCTGGGAGGTTGGAGACTCGGCACCTTTTGCTGTTGCAGTCTGAACTGTGAAATATGCAGGGGAGGTTAGCAGGATTTCTGTTACAGTTTTAAGGCAGAATTTCTTTTCCAGGAAACCTCAGTTTTGGCTCTTAAAATGTTCAACTGAGTAGATGGAACCCACTTAGTATATGTTAATATGTTGTAGATGTTGATCACATCTACAAAATACTTTTACAGCAACATCCAGACTAGTGTTTGACCAAAGAGTTGGGAACCATAACATAGCCAGAGTGACTCATAAAATTTAACCATCATACTGTCTGTCACTGCAGTCAACATAGTGAATATAGTCAGCCACAGAAGTTTCCTCTGCTCCTCTGTAATCTCTGTTCCTCCACCCTCAATAGTTTTTAACAGTGTAAAGGGGGTTTGAGGCCAAAAAGGTTGAGATTGGTCATTTTATGAGCCTTTAAAACACATCTGTGACACAAAACTAATAGTAATCTTTGAGGATTTTTTGAAATTTTTGTTAACCTGGAAAGGGATGAGAAATGTTTGATTATTTTGACATCTTTTCCTCCCCTCCCCTTTCACAATTTTCATAGGCTGGATTGCTGGACTAGCATTTTTCAAGATACAAAGGGGAGAAGTTATTGTGGATAATAAAGGGTCAAATAAATTTAGAAAACACCAAGTTAAACAAAATCAAATAGGTTTCCTCACTGTAAGAATTTTCTGAGCATTTAATATCCTAATGTGCATTATGAATTTTCACAAGGAGATATAATGTGCAGTGTTTCCCAAATTAATCCCTTCGAGATGCTGTTAGGAAAAGCCCAGGTCTGATTTTGTGCCCTTACTGGGAGGTATTGTCACTGTTTCAGGTCATCAAGGAGGGGGTAGGGGTGTACCTGTCTGAGTCATAATGGAGAAGCAAGTGTTGACATCAAACATTGTTATCTGCCTAATATACGGTATTCTCATACAGTTCTTAAAAGTCATGAATCTTATTCTCAATTTATAGATATGGAAACTTAAGACATTGCCCAAGGCCACATAACTAGGAAATGACAAAGTCAGAATTGAGCTCACCATTGCTTGACTCCAAACCTGTGCTTTTCTTCTGAAATCTGTTTATTCAGCATTGGCCCTTATGTGTTTTTTCCTGATGTGCACCTGTCCAGAGTTGGTCAAACCTATCATTAGGAAATGCAGCCAGCTCTCGGAGCACAGAGGTATTGACTCTTCCTGTAGAGCACAGGTGGCAAACACAAGGCCTGTGGGCTGAATCCAGCCCTCCACCTTGTTTTATCTGGCCTGGCACCTTGTTTCTACCTGGCGGCAGTGCCCAGCTCCTTGCCCTAGTTTAGTAGTGGTTTACATTTATACAGTCCTAAAATTACAGTTGGCCCTTTGAAGGCAACCAAGAGGATGATGTGTCCCCCGGTGAGAATCAGTTTGGCATCCCTACTGTAGGGAGTGTGGTGAGGCCCACACAAAGCAGTATTCACTTCTCTTTTCCCTTTACCTTAGCTAATGGCAGGTAAAATCTTTTCAGCTGATGCAATGTTACTAAGTCTTTGCAACTTGTTGCTTATGTAGCCTGATCACAGCTTTAAAAAGATTGAAGGGAATATTGCTTTTAATTAAAATGTACTCATGTTTTGAATATTAGTGCTCACTGTTGACTATGGCAACCTTCATGGTAAGGGAATATGGATGTCTTAGGTCATTAGCTCAGATGTGATCAAAATTGATCTTAAAGTGATACCTATATTCTGCTGAAGGGGTCAGTGAATACTACTTTCTTCAAAGAATATAAAATTGTATAACAGAAAATTAGAAAAAGAAGTCAGTATTTCTTATTTAAAAGGGTTGCATAAAATAGCCCCTTATATTTCCTTTTGTGTACAGGTAAATCAATGTGTATAGTTAAAAAAATGGGGTTGAGTTGAGGAGGTGCAGCAAAGAACACTTTACTGAGGTGGCTGCAGCCTAAAGAGGCATCAGAAATGAGAAAGAGAGGACTCGTGGACACGGACAATAATGGGAGGATTGATTGTGGGAGTGGGGGCGGGTCGGGACAGGGTAGAGCAACTGGGGAAAAAGGCGCAACTCCTGTGACTGAACAATTTTAAAAATATTAATAAGATTATTGGAGAAATTTGAAAATAGACTACATATAAAATGTTGTTAAGGAAGTTTGCTGATTCTTATGTAGGACCAATGGCATAGTGCTATATGCTAAAATATTTGTAAATGAAATTAAAAAAAAAAGAAACGGATGCACTTGAGGACTTGCTTTGCTGTAAGCAAGGTAGTAAGCTAAAGATTTTACATACAGTATTGAGTTTATTGCTCACAATTCAATGAGAAAAGATTCATTCCCATTTTGTTTTAGAGGGAGCTGAAAATGTGTTCAAGAGGGAGATTTAGGTGTGATAAGTAATTGACCTTTGACCATACAGCTCGATCAGAGCAGAGCCGGGGTGGAACTTGGGTATGTCTGACTCCAAAGCCCTGCCCTGGCCTTCTGTCTGTTGCCTCGAATATTATAAACTGAATGAAATGGAAAAATACTGATTCATATGAACTTTTTAGAAACATTTCTTGGGATCTAATCAACATGACCAATGAGTAAATGTGTCAGTAATAAGGGCCAATTCCATGGATGAGGAAATTAAATGACATCATGTAAGAGGAGCTGAGAGACCTAAAAACTCCCTGAAATCCTCAAATAGTCTCAGAAATTTACAGGACCTGACTTATACATCTTTTGAGAATTCTGTTCAGTGATGGCAAAAATTAAAAAAAATTTCAGCAGCTAGACGTTTTTCTTAAAAAAAAAAAAGATAGTGGACAGTGTCAAACAACTTTGTTTTGCAGAAAACTGTTTCATGTGGTCTGGAGTAATTGTAGGCAAATCAGGGACACCGAGTTACCCCATTGTCTCCAGAAGGGGACTTTCACAACTCAGCCTATTTAAAAGTCGTCATGAATTATTGACTCTTTGGTCTGAGGCAATTATAATATGAGTCATAATAACTATCCAGTAACCTTTAATACTAGGAAGGAATGGAACCAAACAAGGATTTGGAGGATGCATGTGAACTGTGAGGAATTTTCAGTCTTGAATGAGCAAAGGCCAGCGTGAGGGCATGAAACAGCTGGTTATTCCCAAGCAATTTTGCTTTGAGTGAGTCTATAAACAGCTATTTTCCTTATCCTTAAAAATCAGCTGATGAAAGCTCAGAATTTGACTAGGAAAAGAAAGATGCTTAGATTTAGTAACTTCTTTTAATTCCTTGGGAGAAAGAGTGTTTATTTTATAAAGTCACTACTTTCTGCCGATGACATGTTGCCTTATTTATTTATTTATTTATTTTTGATTAAAGACCAGTGATAGACATGGCCTTGAGTCAAAAGTAGTAATGATTTTATTTTGTGAGTTGTGGAAGTATTTGTTGCTATTTTTTAGTTTCAAAGAAACAAATTTGATTTCTTTATTTATTTTGTAACTCAGGCTTGAATTCCTTTAGTTTTTCAAATATTTTTGAATTGAAATTATCCATAACATTAGCTGATTATATGTTATTTGCATTTGAAGTTCTCTATACATGTTTTTGGCCAATAACTGCAAATTTGTATTAAAGTATTTTATCTTTAAAAGAAAAAGTGTTAAGTGGGCCCCAGTGTGGCAGCTCAGTTGGTTAGAGCATCACCCCAATATGCTGAGGTTGTGGGTTTGACCACTGGTCCGGGTACAAGAATCAGCCAATGAATGCATGTAGAACAACAAATCGACGTTTTTCTCCCTCTCTCATTCTCTCCCCCTTCCTCTCTCTAAAACCAATCAATCAATTAAAAAAAACTAAGTGATACTGTAGTGCTTTCTCTGTAATAGTGTGGTACCCTGTCACATCAGCTGTTTTAATTTTTCCACCTTCCATACTATCTATGCATATATGCATAATGTTTTTCTCTCTCTCTTTTTTTAAAGACTTTATTTATTTATTTTTAGAGAGGGAAGGGAGAGGGAGAGAGAGAGAGAGAAACATCAATGTGCGGTTGCTGGGGGACATGGCCTGCAACCTAGGCATGTGCCCTGACTGGGAATCGAACCTGCGATGCCTGGTTCACAGCCCGCGCTCAATCCACTGAGCTACGCCAGCCAGGGCTGTTTTTCTCTTTTGAAAAATAAATCTATGGGTTAATAAATTTTATCGTTGGATGTTTGATTAGCACACACTGTCTTTGAATCTTGGCATAGCCATTTATTGGTTATCTTGATTTATAACTTCTATTAAAAAAACAAAAAGGACTCTAATGCTTTTTAGTTTCCTTGCACAGTAGACAGGTATGGAAGGAGAATGTTGATTATAAAATAACAATAGAATGCCCTGTTTGGGGCTGCTGGACATAAACAAGGTAGCTGTTATTTTGGTGTCTTTCCTTTCAATCTAATGATTGTTTTCACACTTACGAATCCCCTAGAACACCTGTTTTTCTGGAAGAAGAAAATGTTTGACTTCCAGTGACAGATGCAAATTATGTACATCATTTTAAATTGAGTTGAGTTAAATAGGAAAAAAAATAGTGTCTAGGAATGACTAAATATGTGCTTATAATGAAATGCTCTTTGGCCAAGCCAAGTATGAAAGGAATTAATTTGACATACAGTTTATTCTTTGGTCAGGCTATGATTCCGTTCAAGGATGGTTCAATTCACAGAAGCAGTTTTACCCTTATTTTTCATTGACCACTGACTTTTTTAAAGTAGTTTTATTGCAAGTTTGTTGCATTGGTAATAATAGAATATCATATTATCTGTGTGTAAAGTAGAATTCCAGCAAATATTTATTCCTTTTTCCGTAATAATTTCCTCCTTGCATCTGTTTCTCTCCTATGAGACTTTCCAAATGTTTCTGAACTGCATTAACTTTCTGTTTCCTGCTTCTTTCCACTTCCAGTTGCATTGAGCCCCTTCAGCAGAATCCACAGCATAGCTCTCTATTCGTTATTTTGCTCTAACACCTTTCTTCATTCAGACTTCTGAAAAATTGGAGGAAAGGGAGGATGGGGAGTAGACATTTTTTAAAACTTTTTCCCTGAATTTCATCTACAACTTAGAGATGGTGCCTCGAGCTATACTAGCCCAGAGATTATTATTCTATTTTCAGGCTGTCCTCCTCTCTCAGCTACAAAATACTTATTTTTTTCATCTTCATTTTTTTAAGCTGTTTGAGACTGATAGGCAATTTCTTGGAGAATAGGAAAACTAACAGCAACTAATGTTACCCTGGAAATATCAAAGTAGAAGACAAATGACTGAATGAGGACAGGTCTTCAGTGAGACAACCCGGGTTGCACTTTGGTTCTGCCCCCTCTTAGTTTTGTAACCTTGACCAAGTCCATTAGCCTAATCTCGGTTTCCTCATTTTAAAGTTGTCCTATGCTGAATGAGATGATGTATGAATTCTAACCTGTAAAGTGCTCCACAGGTGTAATGTTTTGTAATCTGCTGTGTTTGCATTGTAATATCTTTAATATACTGTAAAGGGATAAGTAAAGAGAACTTAGAATTTTAGGTGAAACAAATTTAGTGAAAATGCAGATAAAATAAGCTGTTCCATAATTTTCACAAATGAAGGTAGAATGATAAACATTTGAAACTGATATACTTTTTGATAAATTATGTTTTAAATATTCTTGTGTGTGAAATATACATACATATAAAAGTACGTGTAATGTCTGTGCACATTTTAAATAATAATAACCACCAATGTACATATCATTCAGTTTAATAGAACATTTTAAATGATAATAATAATAATGGTGGTAATAATCACCCATACATATATACCAGCTTAGGAAATAGAACATTGCGTATCTTTTCTTTAAACTCATCCAGAATCATAACTTTAAGTACCTTCTATATGCTAATACTCCCAAATTTGAATATATAATTTCCATATCTCTCCAGAGCTCCAGATGTATATATCCAGCTGCATATCTGATATCGCATGTCTGATAGGCATCTCAGACTGGACATCTCTAAAGCTGAACTGATTCTATTCCCACCCATCCATTCTTCTGTGGGCCTCTTTATCTCAGTTAATAGCAACTCTATCTTTTCAGTTGCTTGGGCTGAAAACTTAGAGTTTTGATGCCTTTCCCCCCCCACACACCTCACTATAGGCTCAGGAGAGCCTGTTGACAATTCATTAAAAATACATCTAGAATCTCACTTCTCAACACCCCAACTGCTAACCTAGGCCAAGCTATTGTTACGTCTTTCTAGATTATTGCTTTATGACTGGTATCTCTATTTCTGTTGTTTCCTCCTATAGTTTTATTTTCAGCACAGAGGCTTGAGTGATCTTGCTAAAACTAAGTCATACAATGTCACTCCTCTGCTCCAAACACTCCAGTGACTTCCCTTGCTACTCACTTGGAGCAGATGGTCTACACTGTCGACCCCATTAATGCTCTCATCTCTTCTTTCACTGCTGCCCTCTTTGCTCATTCTCTTTCATGCACACTGACATCTTGCTGTTCTTCAAATGGGCCACTGAGCTTGTTGGGCTTCAGAGTTTCTGGCTTTATGCCAGAGGCTTCTGATCTGACCTCCTCTCCTTCTTGATGCCAAGGGCTTTCTGATCTCTTTCTTGTATATGTGCTATTAATACCCTGGATATTGGCCATTAGGCATGAAGTGATACCCTCAAGCAAATGCCTGTTTTAGAATTCTGGTTGCTCTTCTCCTTTTGAACTCTCCTCCACCCCACGTCCCCATTTTTTTTTTTTGGCAAGGACTTCCTTTCTTTGTTGCCAATTCAACCATCATTTAAAATATTACATTTTTAGATGGCTTCTTTGCCAGCCATTTTGCCACAACTCAAAGTGTAATGAATTATTATTTACTAGTGAAATTATATCATTGATTTCTCAGAATAATTTTTGTTTCTTGGATTTAAGGATGGAAGACTCCAGACAGGGGACCACATCTTGAAGATTGGTGGCACAAATGTGCAGGGAATGACCAGTGAGCAAGTTGCACAAGTGCTGAGGAACTGCGGGAATTCAGTCAGGATGCTAGTTGCAAGAGACCCAATTGGTGAAATATCTGTAACCCCTCCGACCCCTACGGCCTTACCTGTTGCCCTGCCTGCTGTGCCTAGCAGGAACCCTAGTTCTGTGAGTATACAAATTGTCCTTTCATCTTAAATCAAATATTGGGTGCGATACACCATAGATTAGGAACCTCTTCAACTTGAAATGCCACATGGGTGTGAGTAGTATCTCAGTGTCCAGCAGTAAAGCAGGAGGAGAACCTAATTTGGAGACATTAGACAAGTTTGATTTTGTTTTCTGCTGTTTCTCAGGGTTAAGTCATTCCACCTCTCTGAGCCTCAGTTACTCGTCTGTAAATTGGAGAATAATAATTCTTGCTATTTCTTTTTTAAAAAATTATTTTATTGTTTACATGACTCCACTCTAAGAAGACAAGCAACCCAATTAAAAAATGGGCAAAGGACTTGAACAGACAATTCTCCAAGGAGGACATACAGAAGATCCAAAATCACATGAAACGATGTTTAATATCGCTAGCTATCAGAGAGAAGCAGATTAAAACCACAATGAGGTACCACTTCACACCAGTCAGAATGGCCATCATAAGCAAAGCAACAAACAACAAGTGTTGGAGAGGTTGTGGAGAAAAGGGGACCCTAGTGCACTGTTGGTGGTACTGCAGACTGGAACAACCACTGTGGAAAACAGTATGGAACTTCCTCAGAAAACTAAAAATGGATCTGCCTTTTGACTCAGCAATTCCACTGCTGGGACTATATCCTAAGAATCCTAAAACACCAATCCAAAAGAACCTATGCACCCCAATGTTCATAGCAGCACAATTTACAATAGCTAAGTGCTGGAAGCTACCTAGATGCCCATCAGTAAATGATGGATCAAAAAACTATGGTACATTTACACAATGGAATTCTATGCAGCAGAAAGAAAGAAGTCATCATTGCTCCTACCCTTTGCAACATCATGGATGGAACTGGAAAGCATTATGCTAAGTGAAATAAGCCAGGCAGTGAAAGATAAATACCATATGATCTCACCTTTAACAGGAACCTAAACAACAAAACAAAGAAATAAGCAAAGTATAGTCAAAGACACTGAAATAGAGGACAGGCAGAAAGTGACCAGAGGAGAGAGAAGAGGGACTTTCAGGGGAAAAGGGGGAGGGTTTACAGGAACAAAGTTAAAAGAGACATGGGCAAAAACTAGGGGGAGGGTGGTAATGGGAGGGAAGTTGGGAGGAAGGGGTGGGTGGGCTTGATTGAGAGTAAAGGGGAGAAACTACTTGAACAATGATTAAAATAAAATAAAAAAAACAAAAAAATTACTTTATTGTTGTTCAAGTACAGTTGTCTGCATTTACCCTCTATTACTCCGGCCTTTTGACCTGGCAATTCCACTGCTGGGATTATATCCTAAGAACATGTAAAGATCAATCCAAAAGAACCTATGTGCCCTAATGTTCATAGCAACACAATTTACAATAGCCAAGTGCTGGAAGCAACCTGAGTGCCCATTAGTAAATGAATGGATCAAAAAACTATGGTACATTTACACAATGGAATTCTATGCAGCAGAAAGAAAGAAGGAGCTCATACCCTTTATGACAGCATGGATGGAACTGGAAAGCATTATGCTAAGTGAAATAAGCCAGGTGGTGAGGGACAAATACCACATGATCTCACCTTTAATTGGAACCTAATCAACAAAACAAACAAGCAGGCAAAATATAACCAGAGACATTGAAATTAAGAACAATCTGACAGTAACCAGAGGGGACGTGGAAGAAGATTGGGAAGGAGGCATCCAGATGGTGGAGCAGAAACTGTAAAAACTGATTAATGTGTGAGAGTTGTCACTGATAGGAACAAATTGGCCAAAAGGAAGAGACATTAATAATATTTATTATGATTAATACAGTTATATAATAGTATAACTATGTAACAATATAGTTACATAATGATAATTATTATTAATTCTTATCAAGCACCTGGAATTGTTTGGGTCATCTGAATTCCTCCCAAGAATTGTAAAAGGTAGGTCATACCATCCATTCAAGGATGAGGAAACTGAAGTCCAAGTGACTTGTTAAGTCATATAAAAAGTAGAGCGCAGAGATAGGATTGGAATTCCTCTCTTCCTGTTTCTTTCCAAGTACTTTCCTACTATCTCATAGGCTTTGAATCAAGAGACAATAAGGTAAAAGGAAAGAAATGTGTTTTTTGTTTTTTTTAAGGAGGGGCTAGAAGGAGAGAAAAGAAAAGAGGAGTGATTATGGTGAGAAGCACGTGTGAAGCCACCTTTCCTTTGCAGGGCCATTTGGTGTCTTCCTGTAAAGTTGTTTGCTTGTGTAGTGAGGGACCAGAGTAGCTCTGCCGTAACTTAAGTGGGAATTTGATGCAATCAGTGTTTACTTTCAGCTGTTACTTCTTTGACCTGAAGGCAAGGCGTTATGGTTTTAAATACCTCACTTCTTTATAGAAATCTCTTACATTAGAAGACAAGAAATGAAAATAGCTTTAGGTCAATATTTTTTGCTTACAGTGATTATTACAATAATTAATCTTATCATCTGTTTCTACATTTTTCTTTACATTTAGTTCTTTCAGATAGAAATCAATCCTGAGTTTTTTCCAAGTGGCTGTATTGGTTTTCTGTTGTAACAAATTACTGCAAACTTAGTGGCTTGAAACAATACCCTTTGTTAATTCACAGTTCTGTGGTTCTGACGTCTGGGTGGGCTTGACCTGGCTGTTTTCTTAGATTCTTGCAAGGCCAAAGTCAAGGTGTGGCCATGCTGGCTCCAAATCTGTATGCTCTGGGACAATCTATTTCCAAATTCATTTGGAATCTTAACACCATATACTTCTTTGCTTTTGCAAGAGTGAAGTCTCTCTTTGCTGGCTATCAGCAGCTAAGGACATCTTGCAGCTCCTTAAGGGCCACTGTATTCCTTCTCACATGACCCACTTCATCTGCAAGCCACAAGTCCAGTCCTTCTATGTCAAATCTTTTTCATTTCCCTTTCTGCCACGAACCGGTGAAAACTGCTTTTGAAGGGTGCTTAAGTATGTTAGGCTCACCTGGTTACCCTCCCTTTTGCGATGTAATATGACAAATACAGGAATAGCACTCAGGATTATAAGTTACGGGAACCATCTTAAAGTTCTGCCTACCATAGGTGCTAAGAATATACCTGACAAAACATGCTCAAATTTACTATGTATACACAGTTATGTAACTAAACATTATGTATAATTAAAATTATTTTTCTTCTTAGGACAATTCTAGTCTTTATGAAACTTATAATGTTGAACTCACTAAAAAAGATGGACAGAGTCTTGGCATTAGAATTGTTGGCTATGTTGGAACTGCTCATACAGGTAAATGAACCATTTCTAGTTTACATTTGGAAATAGTTGTAGAGGATATTAAGGTTTCTAGACAGTGAAATTAAATATCTGCAGATTTTAATATAAACATTGAATAATAAAACCATGAATCTACAGTAGTAACCAGTTAATTTTCAGTAATGAAAGGAACACAGTTTAAAAATGGTTCCCAGACCCACTTTCAACAAGCAATTTTCAGATACCAGCAGGGTGCCTGAGAATTCAACTCAGTTCTGGCATTCTCTACCCAGAGATAGAATCAGATTCCACAGGGAAAGGTCTCAGTCCCAAGAAACCGCACTCTACTTCAGATGTCAGTTGCAAACCTACGTTTTTACATGTATTTCTGACTGACTGGCTATAAATCAAAAGCTCCGTAACCCTCTCTTTGGGTTTGATTAGTTAGCTAGAATGGCTCACAGAGCTAAAGAAAACCTGTTTGCTCACTAGATGGTTGATTTGTTACCAAGGATATTAAAGCACATGACCAAAATCCAGATTAAAAAATACACAAGGCGAGGTTCTGAGAGAAGGTACTCCTGTCCTCGTGGAGCTTGGGGCCCAGCATGGCTGCACCTGGAAGGGTCCCGCTTCCCCAGTGGGAAACTCCCTGAAAAGGGACCAGCAGAGCTGTCCTCCTGGTTTTAATGGAGGCCTCACCACATTGCCAAGATTGACAAGTCACTGACCATTAGAATTAAACTTATCTTTCCCCTTTCCCCTTCAAAGTCCCTTTTCCCTTTTAGCTTAGGACTGAAAGTTCCAGACCTCTAATCACAGGGTTGGTTCCTCTGGCAACCAGCCCCCCTTCCCTTAATGAGTTACCTCATTAAGATAACAAAAAAGACTTACCATTCTCAACACTTAGGAAATTCCAAGGGTTGTGGGACCTATGAGCCAGGAACTATGGATAAAGACCAAATATCTTATAGCACAAAATCACGCAGTTTTATCTCAATAGCTGCCTTGATAGTCATTAACAACAGAATTTAATTACCCAATTCAGTGTGTAATATTTGAATTGTATATCCTCTTATTTCTAAGATAGACATATTTTGAATAGTGTGACTTTTACATATTATGACATTTTACATGTAATAAAGTAAAATGATTCTTGCATATATTTCATATTATGAATGTCAAAAAGTATTACTATTATATTTAATTACCAAAACAAAAGATGAAACAAATACTTTAATTAGAGTTCTTTTCCTTCATGTAAAGGGCATACCTTGTAAGAATAAGTACATGGCTCAGGTGTCTCTGAATAATAATTCTCCCTCAACTCCTCCATGTAAAGCTTTGGTAACTTTCACTGTGAGAGTTACTTTATTATTATAAGAAAATCATCAGAGTAAGGAAAAATAAATCTTTCATAGATATTTGCTCATAACATGAAAATTCAGAGTTACGAAATGTTCTAGTGTTTTTAGAAAATAGCAAGATTAGAGAGTTATTTTTTTTTAATTATTATTTTGACTACTCAGAGCAGGTGGAAAGACTAAAAGTGTTAATGTATTCACAGTCCTGAATAAAATTCATGTCAGACCACCTTGTACTATTTTAGCCTAATGAAATAACTATTTTCAAAACTAGCTTTTTCTAAGTGCCACCTTTTTTAGGTTCAGAATTTAAATGAGTTTCAAGAGAGGTAAGTATGGCTTGTATAATAATACTGCAAAAAAAAAAAACTATATCAGTAGCTCTTAATATGCTGTCTGGTTAGAGAAATCATGGTTTAGTTCCTAAATTTATTGACTTACGAACCTTTATTATATGAAGTTTTCAAGGTGCCCTTTTAAACCTCACAATATAAATGCAGAGTAAAATGAAAGCGAAAGATAGAAAGTTGATCAAATTTAATGCTTATGTTACTGAATAAAGAAAAAAAATCATTTTACTTCTTTACCCTCAAAAGAAGTTTTTGGGATTGCGAGGGTCATGGGCAATGGTGAATCCAGAAACTAGAACAATTTAAAACTCAATAAGGTTTTTAACATGTACTCTTTCAAAATAATTCTCTTTATCCCATTCATTGGAACTTCTAAGCAGTTACTTTGCTTCGTTTTGGAGGAGGTAGATTAGTGAGTACTTCAGGGAGAGAAACACGTAAATAACTCGTTCAATGATAAATGAAATACATGCCTTAGCAGAGATGGAAGCAAACTATCATGGTGGATAAAAGAGTCATTTTGACAGAGGGCAATGGAGGATTTACAAAGAAGGGCATTCGTGCCGGGCATGGACAAGAAAAAGGATTAGATACAGGGGTGAGGTTGGCAGCAAGAAAAAAATGAAATGAGAAAAGGTCTGAAATCAAGAAAATGCTTGTTTTGGTGGAGTATCAAGAGCCTTGTGTGTCTGGAGTTTTGTCTTGTTGGAGGGATGAAGTAAAATTTTTTTAAAAAAAGTATTAATTTAGGGCACATTATGGAGGTCCTTGAATGTGATTTTATGAAATTTACTATTTGTTATATAGGTGATGAAGATCCATCGTGTTTACTTTTCTTCTGCAGACAATATTTTAAATTTATCTGATATTAAAAAACAAAAATATAAAGGCATCCAGAGCTATGGTTTTTCATTTTTCAATTTTCCCTTTGCCTATAGGCATGCATATTTTTTATATAGTTGTAATTTTTGTATAGCCATTTTTCTGTTTAAATGTTTGCTTTTATAATACAAGGATCATTTCATGTTGCTGAGGTTATTCTAGTTTTTTAAGTGTGTGCGTACCTTTCTTTTTTCCATTCTTGGGGAAGCTAGCATGGACAGTGAGCTGTGTATAGTCAGGGAGACCCTTAGGAGACTCTTCTCATAGTACTGGTGAAAAATGATGACAGCTATGCCAAGTCAATGGTGAGAAGTGTGATAGACCAAGAGAAGAGGGTAAGACTCAATCTGGGCTCTTTGAAATCCAGCTTGTATGGGACTGCATTTCATGGAGCTTCTGTTAATATCACTTTCCCAGAAAGAGTCATCATTCAAATCATTTCAAATGCAGGTCACTTACACCAGTGACAGTTTGAAATAATCCATCAGTTTCTCTGCTGGTGTTCAAAATAGTATTTATCAAGCCTCCAGTAAGTCCCTTTAGCTAATTAACCTCTTAACATGAATTTTGCAATCAAGGTGTAATTAGAGCTTTCTTTCTTTTTCCATGTTCTGTGCCCCCTAGGAGAAGCGTCAGGGATTTATGTGAAAAGCGTGATACCTGGCAGTGCTGCCTACCACAGTGGACAGATTCAAGTGAATGACCAGATAGTTGCTGTAAGTAACTGCCTTCAGCTTTAGAATTGAAGCAAGTTAGTGAAAAAAGTTATCTTTATTATGTGTGAGAGGGGAATGGCTTAATACAGTCGCATAATATTAAAAAAATAAATAAATTTCCCTGGCTGGTGTAGCTCAGTGGATTGAACATGGGCTGCAAACCAAAGGGTCACTAGTTCAATTCCCAGTCAGGGCACATACCTGGGTTGCAGGTCAGGTCCCTAGTGGGGGCCACGTGAGAGGCAAACACACATTGATGTTTTTCTCCCTCTCTTTCTCCCTCCCTTCCCCTCCTTCTTAAAATAAATAAATAAAATAAATAAAATCTTTAAAAAATTAAATTTGTTAGTACACTGAAATCTCATTAATTTGAACTTTTATGGTTCTAAATTCAATTTGCTTTTTTACTGTCTGTGAAGAAAGGAATCACTAACCATATTTGTTCATAAAAAATAATATATACAATTATATTTTAATGTACATACATATATATTTGAAAGACATTCTAGCTTTCTTCTAGAAAACACTTTTCAGGCACCTCTTTGTGTTCTTTAAACTCACTCATTTATAAAATTAATAGGCCATTTACTAAATCTTTTTATTTCTTTGTGAAAGTAGTTTTTCTAACAGTAATTTGACTATAAACAAAATTGAAATGTTTTATATATTTGATAATATAATAATTACCTTTTTTCAATTCAGATTATTCTTTCCTCCAATTAGTAGAAAATTAAATTTATAGTTTATTTTAATAATTTTGAAGCATACATACACAAATATATACACATTTAATTTAGTGGTTTACAGAGAAATAAAATTTTGTTTGTGTAATTTGAGTCTTTGTCTTTCTTTTTTTTTTTTTAAGATTGTATTTATTTATTTCCAGAGAGAGGGGAAGAGAGGGACAAAGGGAGGGAGAGAGACATCAATGTGTGGGTTGCCTCTTGCGTGTTGCCCGCTAGGGACCTGGCCCACAGCCAAGGCATGTGCCCTGAATGGGAATCAAACCAGTGACCCTTTGGTTCACAGGCCGGTGGGCACTCAATCCACTGAGTCATACCAGCTAGGGCTGAGTGTCTTTCAAGACCATCTCAGGAAGCACCTTTCATTACTCTTGGCTTTTACATTACTGGGTTTAGGAATTGTCTTGTGATTTGCAGAGTTTGGAGACCGGCAATAGCAGTGGACACTCAAGAAAATACGGGAAAAGCAAAAGCAATGATGTGCCTAGCTTGAAGAAGATTGAAAGAGGAGGTCTTTTTGTCCCGAGGGACTTCAGAATTTCTTCAGAAGAAATGTAGAATTTGGCTTGACTTAGATTACTAAATATCTTTCTTGCACATACTTTTTCAGAACACTAGAAGACTTAATGGAAGACCCTGGCCGGGTAGCTAGTTGTTTAGAGCATTGTCCCTATATGCCAAGGTTGTGGGGCACGTACACGAATTGACCAATGAATGCATGGATAAGTTGAACAAGAAATTAATGTTTCTCTCTCTCTCAAATCAATAACTTTTTAAAATATGTAAAAAAAAAAAAGACCTAATGAAGAGAGATCAGTATATTTTTTCAGGAAAATATCACATATTGATATGGTAAAGGGATGAAGTATTGCATGACCCCTTTAATTTTGATAATAATGGCTTCTATTAATACATCTTGAGAACTATATGTGACAACCTATTATCCACCTGGAATTTTGAAGAGCATCAGAAAATTAGACCCTTTACCTCTTAGGCTGTAAGTTACAATGTATGACTTAGGAATACACGTTTGAATTTGCTTTCTAGTGTCTCAGGAAGTTTGTCCGAATGTTTTACCACTAATTTTACATTATTCAAATACTTCCTTAGGTCTAGTACAAATTATTTTCAGGATAAAATGAATTACCTAATTTGATTCTGCCTTGGCAGAATTTAAAATAGTAGCTGACTTGAAACCTGTTTAATGTGTTTTAGGTTGATGGTGTCAATATTCAAGGTTTTGCCAACCAGGATGTTGTTGAAGTGTTACGCAATGCAGGGCAAATGGTGCACTTAACCCTAGTTCGAAGGAGGACACCCTCACCAGCTTCCTCACCTGTGGAACAGCCCCCACTTGTGGAACAGCCCCCACTTATGGAACAGCCCCCACTTGTGGAACAGCCCTCAGACGGAGGTAATGGATTCCACTGTCCCTCTGCCCACCATGTAGTCTGTGTTTGGAAGATCAGCTAATTGATGGAAGTTACTCTGTGAGCCTAGAAAAGAAAACTGCCCACCTTGTGTCATGCAATGATGGAGAAATGAATCAGCTCATCCATGCACCGAAGAAGAGCTTCCTTCGCCTCCTCTAATGTGCCAGTCCAAATATTAGAACATGACCCTCACCCGCATTGAGCTCAGAGAGCTTCACTAAATGGTTATGGAAATCATTTTCCCAGAAAGCTTCCAAATTTCATTTATTACTTATGTTTGAATAATAAAGCTTTGACACCTTTAGTTCAGGAGCCGTCATTTGTCTAATGCTTTGACATTTTGCAAACTTCAGGTTTCATTTACTTCCAGTGATATATTTGATTCTAATGTCTCTTGATTTCCTTTTGAAGTATAGCAAGAGAAAATAAAACCTGAATTTCCATCAAGAACATTTTTATTTGTAGAATAATATATGTTGTTATTTTGATTATGTGAATAGCAAATTTTCATTATGGAGCAAAAACATTGTTGCATGTCAATTTTTAATTATCAACTTATATATTTTTTATTTTGTTTTTTAATTTATTTTATTTTTTATTTAAATTTTAATTGTTGTTCAGTTACAGTCGTTCTGCCTTTTTCCCCATTGCTGTCCCCTGCCCCATCCTCCCCAGCTCCCATAGTCAATCCCCCCCACCATTATCTGTGCCCATGAGTCCCTCTGTTCATGTTCCTTGGCTTGCCCCTTCCCCTTCTCTCCCCTATTACCCTCCTCCCAACTACTCTCTGCTCACTATTCTTTATTTCTATGTTTCTGGTTCTATTTTGCTCATTTGTTTTGTTGCTTAGGTTCCACTTAATTATCAGCTTATAAATGTATAGGTCAAAATTTGACAATCATGGGGACACATTCAATTTAAAATAAATGACTAGTTATAAAACTAGTGAGTAAGAAATAATTCCATTAGAGTTTATCAGAAGATAAATATTTTTCCCTTACCTCTGAAGATATAATAAGCCTGGGAGTCTTTGCTTTCAACTGCTATTGATTTGTATTAAATTGGAACTTTTTAAGTTTTATGGGATAGTGGAAATTTTGGCACTGAAAAACGAATGTCCTGTCAACTGCATTGTTCCTATGAAATTTAAAATTGCCTAAATAGTACAAATTGTACAATTGCTATATTGACCTTAAAAGGTTTACATAAATATTTGTATCAATATAATGGTTTTAATAGCTCTGATAGGGTGTTTGGCTTTGGTCTGTTATATCAAATGAAGTATGTCATCTGCAAATTAGCAGTTCTTTACTGGGCATGCCTACATTTTAAATTTGTGCTGGGATAAGTTTTGACTCTAAAGCTGTACCTCTTCCTCCAAGGTCTGGGTGACCTTCCTGTGTGTTTCACTAGCACCCTTTGAAGAGCACTCCACTGTAGCATCTGTTACCCTCCATTGTGATTGCTTGCTTTTGTGCAGCCAGTATATAAGGCTATGTGGGTATGCCTTTGCTCCCTGGCCCACGTAACACTCCTCTGTGTGCCTCCCACATGGCATTTAGTCTGTCTTACTGAAGCAAACTGCATAGCTTCTAGCTCTTGCACAATACCTTCTTATTACTATTATTATTATTATTACTGCTACTATTATTATTTCATATCCTTACTTATGATTTATCCTTTAGATAATGATGGCTGGTAATTTAACCTACTTTGTTTTGTAGCCGACAATCACATCATTGCCCTGTTTGTACTGTAAACTTGGGCATGTAACTATTATTCCCCATGACTGTCATTTCTTTTGCTAGCACTGGGCTGTATGTTTAATGTATATCAATGGACTGATGATCTAAAAAACCCTATGTATAGTTTAAAATCTCATGTGAAGATCATAAGGAACTTCTAACTGGTTATCCATTCCAACCATTTATTATAAAATATTTCAAACATACAAAAAAATGAAGAATAATATACCAAATACTCTTGCTTTAGATTCATCAGCTTTCATTTTGCTATATTTATGTTCTCTATGTTTTTTTTCCCTGAGGCATTTTAGAGCGAGTAGTAGACATTATGACACTTTGGTCCTACATACTTCAGTATACAGCTTTAAAGTAAAGGATATTTTCTTAGATAAACATAGTGTCATTATCCTACCAAAGAAAATTAATAGTAATTCCCTAATGTCAGATACCCAACACATACTTAAATTGCCCCTAAATGTCTTTTGTAGCTTCTCTTCTTGCTCCCTTCCCACCCCCCACCTCAGCCTCATAAAATCAAGATCTAATGATGCATTGCACTTGCTGCATGTGTTATGTTTCTTTGGTTTCTTAATTAAAAAGTATCCCCCACCCCTACCCCCAGGCATAGACTGAGTAGTTCCTTTGCCCCTAGAATGCTGCATTCTGAATTTAATAGTTTCTTTGTGGTATCATTTAACTTGTGTCTCTGCACACTGCTTCCTAGAAGATAAATGTAAAGCTTTATTTACATTCAGGTTAAATATTATTTGTAAGACTACTTTTTATGAGTGATATGTGATTATTTAAAAATAATCTGAAATGACTCTTATTTAATCTTTTTTTGTGTGTTTGAGATACACCGTGAATTGAATGTGTGAGATCAAAAGCTTTGGATATCCTGTTACTGTACTTAGCTGAGGGAGGAACCTCTGTAACCAGGGCAGTGCTCTCCAAGTCCCTTCCAGTTTGCCTGTGCACATTGTTATATTCATGATGATGTCATACCAGACCCTCGGAGAGCCCAGGACAGGGACCAGCTTATTCTGCAGGTCTTGTTTTGTACCCATCACAACAGCAAGAGCCTAAGTCACCAGTGCTCTCGTTCTTCTCCAGAGCCATATGGAAAAGCATCTACTCCTGCCTTGTCACTGACTTTACCTTGCTTCTGTCTTCCCACTGCCCAGTTCCTCAGTCTTCTCAATACTACCAAGACAGTTATGTATGTATGTATATATGTTTGTATGTATGTTTGTATGTATTATCCTCATCTAAGGACATGTCTATTGGTTTTTAGAGAGTGGAAGGGAGGGAGAAAGAGAGGGAAAGAAATTGATGCAAGAGAGAAACATCGACTGGTTGCCTTCTCCTATGTGCCCTGACTGGGGACAAAACCCACAACCTTGGCATGTGCCCCAACCAGGAATCAGACCCATGACCTTTAAGTTTATGGGATGATTCTCCAACCAACTAAGCCATACTGGCCAGAGCAACATATTTATTTTTTAAGGGAATTCATTTGTTATTTGTTACACTTGAGATGTTAAAGAAGGGAATCATATATGTAAGTTACCTGAGGTGTTTATAATGAGGTTGTGAACCGGTAGAACAGCAGTGAAATAAGCTCACTTAAATGTGGTCTTTAGCTGCTGGTGATTCAAGTGTGCAATTCTTATTGTAGGACCTGCTGTAGAACCACCCCAAACACCAGCCATCTTGCCAATGGGAGCAGTGGAAGGAGAAACTAACTTGGGTGGTAAAGATGAGGAAATGGAAAAAAAAATGGATAATCTAAAAAATGACAACATAGAAGCCTCAGGAAAACTGGGTAGGCACAAAGCATTCAATTCAAAGCCAAGCATGTGGCTTGGCTTTTCATTAAATCACTTTATCATTTGCTGACCATTTTCTCTCTTTATAGTTAATATAATGTGAGGAGTTTTAGAGGCATTTTGGTGATATAAAATAGGATATTCTTAAAGTCAAAATCTTAACACTTGTGGCATTGGGGAAACAAGTATATTGTTTAATCTTTGATTATATTTATTTTGAATGCATTTTTAGTAGTATGTGATGGCTATTTTTAATCTTATCAGCATTTTTAATTACTGCATACATTAGCTTGCATATTATTGATATAGCTATAGATATATAGTTGTCTGTAATATGCATGGCAGTATTTCCTTTTCATCATAAAAATTAATAATGTATCATTTTTTATGTTTCATCAAATCACTGGGGAGCCATATGTATTTGTCTTTTACTTTTCTTTTTAACTGGTATGCAACTTTGTTCTTTTACTTTGTACTCTGATACCTCAGCTACTATAGTTGACTCTGTCCTGCAAACATACAGAGTAACAGTCTCCCACAGTCTCCTGCACAGAGTGCTCCGGAAAGCCTTGCGGGTTGAATGAAATGGAATACTTAACCCCATTCATGTTCTGCAGAAATTTTGGTTTTTGGCTTTCATTGTCTTCTCACAGGAAAGGATGGCCTGAAGGAAGGAATAACCCCTCATTCAGGTTAAAAATTTTTCCTGTGATTTGGAAATTGACCTTGTTCTTTCCGACCCAAGCAGATTGCAGTTAGTGTGCACTACTTAGATTCAAGTGAGCCCAGAGAGACTGGCAGGGAACTATCAGGTGAAAATCAAATACATTCTGAAGTTAGAAATACTTCTAGAAATATTTTATCTTCTCTGTGTGGATCCTTCTTACTCCATTTTCCTTTATGAGTATGTATAACTTCAACTCAAGAGGAAGACCAAAATACTCTAATAGCTATGAAGTTAGCTCTTTCCCTTTCTTCTCTTCTAGATTGTTTAGCTGATTTAATCATTAAATTGATATAAGAGAGATTAGCAGGAGAAAATTTCATATGTGGGGAAACCCTGCAAAAATACAAG